>CM038677.1:294872789-295472789 GCA_021605205.1 Aegilops longissima
TGGAACATTGAGTTACAAGCGTTTCAGCTAGAATTCAGCACCACGAGTCATCAAGGGAGCAGCTAGCAGAACTTCATGGCGGAATGGGCGGGGCGCCGGGCCTCAAGGCTGATGAGGATCGATGCCTCTCCCAGGGAAGCGGGCGCAGACGGTTGGATCATGTGCTTGACAGGCGTTCTCCGAGCCAGCAGCAGGAGCTGGCGCGGTGCTTATATCCCTACTCAAGACAAGATCTACTCGCCGTGCAGCTCTGTTTCCGGCCGGAGAAAAGTTCTCCAACAACATAGAGAATATGAGGGCACGATAGCAGGCTGAAGAATGCTGACTGCCACAGGAGTGAAGCGCCTTACCATCAAGGTGATTCACAACTCCTCGTCAACTTCTCCAACAAAGTATATGAGCCAAGGGATGAGCACATGGAAGCCTACCTCGCGAGGTCGCAGAGATGGAGAAGCAGCTCCGGGGGCTGGAGTTGCAGCATGTGCCTCATGGCACCAATCAAGGCTAACGACATCCTGGCTGGCATCCAGTGGCTACCTCGGGGCCCGGCGTCTTGAGCGGCTCTTTAAGCCCTCGGCAGCGCCATCGCTGTCAAGCATGGTGCAGCCTCGGGAAGATCTCCCCACCACCTGCCTCGGCAGCCCGGTCTATAGCCCGGCCTCGGGCCTTTGCTCCTAACACAGGGAGCCTTAGGAGGTGCTGGATCCTGAGCTCGAAGCTACAGCGCAAGGACTTTGCGGAAAAAGGAGGAGGAAGCGGGCGTGTGGCGCGGCAAGCCACGGCGTCTTGCATCGAGGATGGAGAGCTCTACGGAGCGACCAAATGATGTGTCCCTCGTTGCATCTCCGGGGAGCAAGGGAAGGAGCTCTGGCAGATATACGATGGAGAATGTGGGCATCATTAGTCATCACGGACCCTCGTTGGCAAGGCGTTCGCGATGGGTTCTATTGGCCCTGCGCTCAATGATGCCGTGGAGCTGGTAAAGGCTGCGAGGCCTGCCAATTCCATGCCAGCGAGATCCATCGAGCCGGCGGAGATGCGCAAACTATACCCTCTCATGGCCATTAGCGATCGAGGGCTGGATATCTGGGCCCGTTTCCTCGGCGCCGGGGAGGCTATCGTTACATCTGCGTCGCCCGTGGACAAGTTCACCAAGTGGGCTGAAGTGGAAGCCGTCCGCACCATCCCGGAGTTCTGGTCAAGTTCATCAAGGGCATGGTGAGCGGTTCGGGTGCGAACCGCATCATCACCGACAGCGGTTCCTGATTCACGATAACCTCTTCAAAACATCTTGTGCTAACCTTGGGACTCCACGTATGCTATGCTTTAGTAGCACACCCACGAACAGCAGGTCAGGCCGGCGGGCCAGCCCAGAGGTCTGAGGGGCCTCAAAACCAGGACATTCAAGAAGAAGCTGGAGGCCTGCAGCGAGAGGCTGGTGCGATGAGCTTGAGTCCGTGTTATGGTCCATCCGCTGGCAACGCGACCAAGCCGGTTGGCGAGACCCGTTCTTCCTGGTCTATGGGCTGAAGCAGTCCTCCCTCACGGTCGGGCGTCATTCATACGGGTCCTGGCGCTCGACGAAGCGCAGGGCGCCATCGCAGAGGCGGACCTTGTGCTGGGGAGGAGCATCGTCGGGAAGCCACGCTATGGCG
Organism: Aegilops longissima; assembly: GCA_021605205.1. Lineage (NCBI taxonomy): Eukaryota > Viridiplantae > Streptophyta > Magnoliopsida > Poales > Poaceae > Aegilops > Aegilops longissima. The sequence continues at coordinate 294,874,445 of CM038677.1, forward strand.
GCAAGATACTAACAATCACTGCGGCGATACCACTGCCGCAACATTGGCCCCAGGACTCTTGAGGTAGGGGACCTCGTGCTCGAAGGGTTCTCTCGGGGAAGGACTGCATAAGCTTTCTCCCATGTGGGAGGGCCCGTTCATGGTTGTTCATGTTTCCGAGGCCCGGCTCCATGGCTTGGAGACTCGGGAGGGTGCCGTCCAGAGCAGCGTGGAACATCCAGCACCTCGAAGGTTTACCCTAAAAGGCCAGAGCACGTGAAGAAGGCGAATGCACGTGAAGTTGTTGCGTTTTGGAAAGGCCGGTGCACGTGAGGAAGGCAAGCGCTGTGAAGCTTATCTTTACGAGACAGGCCGGTGCACGTGAAAGAAAAGCGCTGTGAAGCTTATCTTTACGAGAAAGGCCGGTGCACTGTGAAGAAGGCAAACACACAATGAAGCTTATCTTTACGAGAAAGGCCGGTGCTGTGAAGAAAACCAGCGCTGTGAAGCTCGCCACCCGTGACACTCTCATGTAATAATGAGTTGGGGTTGTACACGCCCCGGAGTCTCAGGAGCGCCGGCCTCAGGCCCTAGGGCTCCCTCCCACGCCCGGTGGCAGCACTTAGCTCCGCGCTAGTGAGAATACGTCGAAGACTAGATTAGGTGTCGGACGCGGCTCGTTTCATTCGCTTTCTGCAATTGGCTTGTTCATTCCCATTTGAAGTGTTATTGAAGGTGTTGCCGTCTTTGGCTTGCGACTCTTTGCCTTCTTCGCTCTCCTACCTCAATTTCTCTCGCCTTGAGTCTCATGAGGGAGCAACCTGGCGCCCTCACAGTGTTTCTACCCCTCTTGTTTGAGGCTTCCCTAACCGAGTTAGCTCACGGAGCACCCCTCCATCCGTGTCCCACGGGCACCTCGACGCGAACACAGGACCTGGGTCAGTCGCCTCCACGACTGAGGCTGGAAACTACCTCTCCTGGCTAATTTTTGTTGGGCATGAAGCGTTCGACAAGACCTCGGCCTCGGGAGGCGAAGACCACGACAGGTCGCCCCCAAGCTAAGTAATTTCTATGCGCAGGCGTGTGGCACAAAGGCCTAATACAAAAATAGCAGAAACAGTACGATAATTAAACAGCAGTGGTCCAAGCACGCCCCCGCGGGGCCCTACACTACTGTCTCCTTGTGCAGGAAAAGGAAAATAACAAGGCAGTAGCGGCTCGCTTGACACCGACTTCATGGCGGGGCTCGAACTGCCTTCGGAGTTCAAGCGGACTCCCTCTCGCGCTTCACCGAGGCGCGACGGTGGGCGGACCCATTACCTCCCTCCAGACAGACACGGTGGCGCGGAGGCAGGTCACGGCCACCACTGGAGGAGCCGCTGTCCGAAGTAGAGTCGCCGGAGCTTGACGAACCCAGCGCCCGCCAACCCGCAGCGCCGCCAGCTTCATCCCGATCGTCGCCGGGGCTAGGCCCGCGGCCGCGTCGTCGTCCTCGGGGCAGCACCAGCGCGGCGACCGTCTTCCCCGAACACCCTCACGTAGAGGGTGGCGTCGCCGTCGAACTTGAAGTGCAGGATGCACCACCGGCTCAGACCCCGTGCGCGGGAAAACCTTTGCCAGCCGCGGGTCAGGGCCACGCTCCCCGCGGCGGAGACCTCCAGCGAAGCCCAGGAGGCCCGGCTGCAGCAACCATCCGCCTGGAGCGAGGGCCGCCCGGCGCCGGCGAGCTCACCTAAAAGGAAGCGGGAAGCTGGAGCCAGTCTTGATCGGCTCCGCCGACCATCGACAAACTCCGGCAGCACCTCTTGAATGGAGCGCGGCCTGGGGGTGTGCGACCATAGCGCGCCCCATCAGCGGCTGGCGCCCGTCACTGCGGGAGATCGCCTCCAGCGACGCGAGAAGCCCTCACGGGAACCACAGGGTGCTGCGAGGGCGGCCTCGGCCGCGCTTGGCTGGGGGAAAGTCAGGCTCCGCCTGGCGGGCCTTTCCCTTCTCCGTGGCCGAGAACCTCTTCGGCGGAGCCATGGAGAAGAAGGGGAAGCAAGAAGAGGTGGACTGGAAGGGCACGCGCCGTTCCGTACTTATAGCCGGGGAATGCCAACCGTCGACCTCCACGATCACAGGTTGGAGCAGAGGGTCGAGTCGGCGTCGGGTCTCCGAGACCGGCTCGTCGCCCAAGGCACCGGTGATCGTCGGTGCGGGGTTGCGCCGGGTCTGGGTGCGGCAGGAGTGCGGCTCGCCGGGTGGTGAGGATGCCGTGTGCTGGATGTCGACGGGTCCTGCGACGCGGGCGGAGCCTGATCCGGCCGGCTTGGCGAGTTGCTTGAGGCGGTCCTGCTGCGCGTTGGCCGCAGCGAGGAGGTCGTTCACCCTCTTGAGGCGGTCCTGCAACTCTTCGCATGCGAGCTGGTCTAGGACAACCGCGGCCACCTAGGCAGCTCGCATGTTCTTCACGGGAGTCTCGTAGACGGGAGGGATGGCACTGAAGGCGCTTTCGATCGTGTCGCCCCGGGCCCGCACGTCGGCAACCCGGCTTGGCTTGGGGGCGTCCGGCGTGAAGCCGTAGGCGGTGTTGCGTTCCAGCTAAGCGGAGTCGAGGCGGTGCTACGTGGCAGCGAGCGTCTCGGTGAGGTCCAGCAGGCGCTGGTGGTCCTCGTCGAGGCGAGTCTGGGCCTCGGTGATGTCGAAGGTGTCGATGTCGGTGCAGATGGGGACGCGAAGGCTCTGCATCGTGGTGCGTAGTGGGTTGGGCGGGATAGCCTGCTCCACTGCGGCCCTGGCTTCGGTGGCCTTCCTCGCTGCACTGGACGAGGAAGCGGCGCTGGTGTCGGTGACGAAAACCTCCACGCAGAGGTCCATTGCCCCGGCGGGAGTGCCCCCGCCGAGGGAAAGGGGGGAGTCGGAAAATTCAAGTACCATGCTGGGGTACTCGTCGGCCGTAGGTGCATCAGAGTTGCGCAGCACAGCGAAGGAGGCGGTGAGTGCGTCGATGATGTCGTCCGCCAGCGTGATGAGCTCGTCGGATTCGGCGAGTGAAAGTCGTTATATCGATTAGAGGGGTGAATAGGCGATTTTATGAATTCTTCACTAAGGAATTTGCGGTGAGGAAATTCCTTAGCGAAGAACTACTTGCAGCGGAATAAGTACTCAAAGTAAGCATAACAGATTACAAGCATAGTCATCATGATGAAATGAAGACAATCACGAGTCTGAAGCGTAATCACGAGGATAACACAAGATGAAGACAAGCGGTGAAGAAATTGGCGAGGAAATTGAGAAAGTCTTGATCAATGTCTTCAAACACAGATATGAACAAACACTCAACACGTAATGAGGAAATGAAAGGGTTGAGAAATAGAACCAGATTAGGTTGGTGAAGACAATGATTTGGTAGACCAGTTCCAACTGCTGTCTCGGTTATGCGTCTGGTTGGAGCGGTTGAGTATTTAAACTCGAGGACACACAGTCCGGACACCCGATCGCTGAGCACGCAGCTCGGGACACCAAGTCCTCACCGTATTCTCCTTGAACTAAGGTCACAGAGACCTCGTCCAATCACTCGTGGTAAGTCTTGAGCGACTTCCAAACCTTCACATACTTGGTCACTCGGCGATCCACAATTCCTCTTGGATGCTCTAGACCATGATGCCTAACCGTCTGGAAGAAGCACAGTCTTCAAAGGTAACAAGCGTCGGATCCACATGGGATCAATTTCTTGATGATGCTCAATCACTTTGGGTTTTATGGGGTTTGGTTTTGGGTTTTCCTCACTTGATGATTTTCGCTCAAAGTCCTCGGAGGATGGGTTGCTCTCAAATGACAAGTGTCAAGTTCTCTCGGGCAGCCAACCAGCTAGTGGTTGTGAGGCGGCTATTTATAGCCTAGGGAGCAGCCCGACATGATAAGACATAAATGCCCTTCAATGATATGACCGTTAGGTGGATAAGATATTTTGGACAGGTGGCGTGCAGCACAACAGCAGTCGGAAATTTGAATATCAAATTCCTCGGGGCTATCATGTTCCTCCTTTGTGTAGGCAATCCATGGCAAATTCCTAACTCCTCGGTCAGAACAAATTCTTGGCGACTAGAAGAGCTTCATCTCATCCTTTGAAGAAATTGACTGAATCTATGTGAGATTTCAAAGGCTTCACTCGAAGGGATTGGTAGGTGTAGGATTTTGAGTTGAGCATCACATGGAAATTTTTCCTTAGTATTTCCTCGACCCCTTTAACGATCACGGTGTTTCCTATGACTCAAGAAAGAAAAATGAAACTACGAAGACAAGTATTCACGCTTCATGTTCCTCAAAGGAATACCAAGTCTTGAGGTCACACCAATTTCTTCACTTTCAAAGTCTTGAGAAAGTCTTGAATATCAAAGTCTTGATTGAAGAACTTCATTTTTAGAAATTAGACTTTCTCTGTAAATATCAAACTCCTCATAGACTTATAGACCTGTGTACACTCACAGATACATTAGTTTCTTAACCTATAAGTCTTCAATACACCAAAATCACTAAGGGGCACTAGATGCACTTACAATCTCCCCCTTTTTGGTGATTGATGACAATATAGGTTAAGTTTTCAACGGGGATAAATATATGAATTGTAAATACTGATAATGAGGAATTTGATTGCAAGATATAGAAGAACTCCCCCTGAAGATGTGCATAGTGAGGAATTTGCTTTTGAGGCAATGCACATTTGAAGAATTGAATCATGGAGATCTCCCCCTATATCTTGTAATTCATACACGCATTTAACAATAATATGAAGAATTTGAAATGCATGATGAAATATGGTGCTTGATGTTATGCAATATAGCATCAAAAGTATCAGAGCCCAAATCGAGTTGCTATGAAGATTTTCAAAGAGTTCATGAGAATCAGTGCATAGAGCAAGAGCATAATGCATCAAAAGTATCAAAGCACCATCGGGTTTAAGATTACAACTCGATCCAATAAAAGGTTTCACAAGAACGAGAGTTGTAACTTAATAAAATATTGTATATAAACAAAAACTAGACCCGCTTGAAGACTAACTCAAATTTCTCCCCTTTGTCATCGAATGACCAAAAGGATCGGCGAGGACTAACGCTCTTGAAGAATTTCAAGTTGAAGGCGGGCCTTGACATTATCGGGGTTGTTTGTTGAAGTAGGACCAGCCGCGGTATCTTCCAAATCTTCATTTTCATCGATGTCGCGAGATGAAGAATAGGAGCTAGCCACCAAGGAAGGAACTTTGACCTTCTTGAATTTCTTGGAGGAGGTGCAGACCAGTCAAATTCTTCCTTGAGACCCGTTGAAGTCGGTTCTTCTTCACAGTAGACATGTGAAAGAACAGCCAGTGCGCTTGAAGGTTTCATGGAGGTAGTAGTGGTTTTCTTCACTGCATTGTGTGTGGAGGTCATGTTGTAAAGAAGAGTACCAAGCGACGCTTGACCCATTTATGATTACGATCAACCTTGATGAAGGCGAGGAGTAACTCACGATCGATCATCACCACAGGTGCGATAGCTTGAGGACTTTGCTTGGTGAGGTATTTGCGGCTGAGTCATGTGTGGCGAGTCATCATTGGTGGAGTAGGATGCTGCTTTGCTGAAACTGCCCATCAATGGGCGAATGCCTTCATCGATCACAGCAGATAGCCTTGCCCTTGTCATCACCTGAGGTAAAGGTCCGTTTGAGGACTTCAATCGGGGCAAGTAGCTGCGGTGGTTCAAAGTATCAGCCTTGTAATTGAGTGAAGACCTTGACTGATGAATCTCATAATCCAAAGGCGCATAAGGCTTCAGCTCAAATGGTGACATAGCAATGTTTGCGAGTCCTCATGAAGAAATCATGGAAGTTGGCCAGGAGCGCCATGGATGATGTTGAAAAGCATATTCTTCATGATGCCAGCGACTTCTTCATCGTTCGAAGTCGTGGCCTTTGATAGGACTCATAGTCTTCGTCGAAATCCGATAGACAGTCCGAGGCACATATAATAATTCCTTGACGAGGAATTTGGTTCTTAGGGCCTGCCTTGGCTTCAAAGGCTTCATCGGCACTTGCATATAGTGATCTGAAAGTTCTTTTTAAATACGTGAATCGGCGTGCACCATCAAGCGGAGGACTGAGTGGTAGGGCACGAAGCAATTCAGTTCTTGGTGCCTTGTAGTGAGTATTTCAGTCATCAATCTAAGACCCATGAGTGCACATCTTCAGCGTCTCTAGTGATGTGGAGCGTTGCATAAAACTGAAGAATTAGTTCTTCATTCCATCCACAGATATCGGTGCAGAAATTTAGAAGTCTGCGTCGTGAAGAACAACGAGGACTGGCTCAAAGCACAGCAGCGACTCCATATCCACATGAGGAATATGAGCATGATCGAAGATTTTGTCCTTGTTGAAAAGCAGAAGAATAGAAGTTGGCTTGGTGGCAGTCGAAGCGCCTCTTCCTAATCGAGCAGAATCATATGGATTATATTGAGTGAAGAACACGTGCTCGGCAAAGAAGTCTTCAGCCTTGAACTTTTTCTTGCTTGAGAACGGATTCTTTTGCTTGGGCGGAGGGGTGTCGATGAGTTGCATCACCACCTCGGGAATAGTAAGTTCAGGTTCTTGGTGAGGAATTTCTTGTTCCTCAACAGTGCGATCGAGGATTAGCGGCAGAAGCAGTTTCATCGACACTAGTGGCTGGAATTTCTTCATGCACGTAACCGAGTGGGTTGATTTTCTTGAGTCCATTTGGACTGTTTGTGCGGGGGTGAGGAATCTGTTGGAGCGGGGTGAAGAGAGGAGTATTGGGATGCTGACTTTCCCAAAAGTAATCATTGATCACTGGTGTGGTGCATCCAATATCCACATCTTCATCTTCAATTTCCTCAGCACCAGCCTGAGGAATTTCATAGTCTGGTGAGGGAATAACTGGGGTTGAAGGGATGGCATCCACTTCAATTTCTTCATCAACCTGCTCTGACGAAGCAGCAGACTGATGTTCTTCATCGGATCCGATTGGGATCTCGTAGTCTTCTCCAAAAGGAACAACTTCCTTTGAAGGTATGGAGGAAATTGGAACAGCATCAATTGGATTTTCGAATGAGCTGGTCATTGGCTTCATTTTCTTTGCAGCCGTAGAATCTGACACAGCTGATGCTTTCCTTTTCTTCACAGCAGCTCGTTCTGCAGCCTTGGTTTTCTTCACATCAGAAGCAGATGGAAGAATTGGAGTTGGAGTTGGCGCGGGAGGAGCTGAGGAATTTGGTTCGATTTCTTGAGAGCAAGCGATGCAGTTCCCTGTCTTGAGCAATTTCTTGAGCGCACCACTAGTGGGTGCCACAGCAATTCTTCGGTGGTGGAATGGGATCATCAGCCCTGGAATCAGCATTTTCATCAGCAGGCTGAACGTCATCAGCGGTCTTGGCATTTTCTTCGATGGGCTGGCGCAGAGGCTCCAGCCTGAGGAATTCATGTTGCATTGGGACAGCAACATTTGTGAATTTCTTCGTCAGGTTGACGAATCTGACCTTGGCTCCTTGCCAATCAGCATAGTATGTATCGAAGTTTTTGCTGAGGTTTTGAATTTCAGTTTGGACTTGGAGAAGCTCCTCAGGTGTCATCTTGACAACGTTTTCTTGAGAACTTCTCCTTCCTGTATTGAGCCTTTTGATTTCCTTGCCTTCTCAAACTTCCATTTTCTTCAGCGATGAAGTGAGTCAACATATGACTTTGTCCAGGTGTCAAATGAAGGTCAGGCAGAGGGTGTTGGGATCATTGTGCCAGAGATCAATAAAGTCGAGGACTTTCTTCGGGTCCAATAGCAGTGGCACAGATGTACCTTTGGCTCTAGCGGCCTTTACTTGACGGTCTCTGATGATTTCCGCAAGTTCTTCATCAGATGCTTCATCATCAGATGGTACATGGAATGCAACCAGTTTCTTCTTTGGGCTAGGCCGAGGACCTCGTCCAGCTGTTGCTTTGGTCTTGCTGAGTCGGGCGAGATGATGAAATGCGAGCAGCTGAGGAACTTGCAGAAATGCCTGAGGCAATTGAAAAGCCAGCAGTCCTTTGGCATGTAGCTAGGTGCACAGGAACTGAAGGTTTTGACGGAGCTGTTGAGGACTTTGGTGGAGCAGCAGCGGTGTGAGAATTTGCTTGGAAGGTGCTCTTTGAGGAACTTGGCCGTGAGGGCGCAGATGATGAAACACTTGGCTTATGAGCAGGCTTCTTTTGCATGGATTTCCTCGGTTTGACCGAGACCTCGTGGCGATGCTGCAATGCAGAATCCTCATTGAATTTCTTCACTGCCTCCTTTGCTTGCTTTGCCAATTTTGCTTGACGTTTAGCCCATTCATCGGAAAGTCCTCACCTTGTTTGATGCTAGTGGGATCAGCTATTTGGCAGTGCCAAAGGATCTCTTGGGCATGGAGGATTAAGGCGAATTTCTTCATGTACTTAGGAGTTACATATCTATATTCCTCCATTCCGTGCCCATCTCCGTTCAATCTTCCGAATCGCACCTTGCGTTGATTTTTGCTTTCTTCATCCGGTGTGCGATGAGTCAGCATATATTTCCTCGTGGATTTCAAACGCTGTCATAACCTCGGGTTTCTTTCCTCCCTTCGTGGCTTCTTACCATCTGCCATTTTCTTGATTGAGGAAATTGAACAATTGAGTTCTCTCAAGAAGTGTGCAGTTTTTCTTCGAGGAACGCTACAAATGAGTTAAGTTGATGAGAACCTAGTGATTCAGCGGCGGACATTTGTACTGTGAACAGAGTATAGGTGCGAGGAATTTGGAGAGGTCATATCGTTCTCGAAGGTTTTCAAAAGAACAAGTTTTGAGGATTTTGACCAGATGAGCCTTGAAGAATTTCACTAAGCGTTCTTTGTCTTAGGTTCCAGAGTTGTATAGATCGAAGATCCACACAATTGAGGAATCTTGAAGAAAATCATTGCTTAGAGAAACGAATCAAGAGATTTGAGGTGTTCATATGTGTGAAGATTTGAAGAATAAACACCTTTGAAGAATTTGAAGAAGATTTGAGAATCAAAGCGAGTAATAAAAGTAACTTTTAATTACCCGAAGTGAAGAACACGACGAACTGAGAAGAACTGTTGAGAAGTTCGTCCGTTCAGATCTTCCACGCCCTAACTTGGCGGAGGAAGACAGCTACGGCAACGGCGGAGTGAAGATTTCCGTGGTCGGCGCGAGTACGTCGGCGACGAGGTCAAGGCAGTGAAGCTTTTCCTCACCGGCGACGATGGAGTAGCGGCGGCGCTAGGGTTTGAGGAGCTCGGCGGGAGAGAGATCGAGCGAGTAAAAGAGTGAGGAAGGGAGAGGGGTATTTATAGACGCGGTGAAAAGCGGATCGCTGAAGATTTAGGGCGAACATGCCTGACCATTTCCTTCTCACGACATGTGTCACCCACGTCTTGTGTAGTGGAGATCGTGTCGATCGTGGGTGAATAAAGTAATGCATCGTGGGATGCGGAGCAGTTTAATGGCAAAAGCGAAGATTTGGATAAGATCAGTTTAACATTCCGTTGCAATTTCTTCAGCTATCAAGGACACGAAGAAGATTTTGAGCGAGTTTCAAAGTAGAACGCACATGAAGAATTTGTGAATAGATTGGGTTAAGTATAGCATAGAGGGAAGGGTCCGATCACATTCACTTAGCAGGAAAAACGACTTGAAGAAATAGCTATAAGTGAATCTTTGTAGAGGACATAAACCTATATATATATATAGCCAATGAAGAAAGGCAGCGGAAACAGTGAAGAATTTGCAAAGTTGAAGAATTTGAAAAACGAAGAATTTCAAAACGAGGAAAAACTCAAATTGAAGATTTTCAACTTTGGTGGTGGCGTGACCCACCGTATAAGAATGATGATTTCAGACACGCGTACAATTGTCGTAGGGTTACGAGAATCAAATTCTTCGTTAATTTCTTCACACTTAGGCGTTATTCTTCATTGATTGAAGAAAACGTTTTTCATGTGTTGCACATCTAAGTCATCAATTTTGCATAAGTGTTAGGATGTGTGCCTTTTTCAAAGAACGTTGAAGATTCTAAGATATTTAGCTCACACCGCAACTTGCTAAATCTCTTCTCATCCAAGGGCTTAGTGAAGATATCAGCTAGCTGTTCTTGATCTTCACGTGCTTTCGATGGAGATGTCGCCCTTCAACACATGATCACGAAGAAAATGATGGCGAATTTGAATGTGCTTTGTCTTGAGTGCTGAACTGGGTTGTGAGCAATCTTAATGGCACTCTCATTGTCACAATAGAGGCGCATTCTTCACGTTGATGCCGTAGTCCTTGAGGTTTGCTTCATCCACAGCAATTGAGCACAACACGAGCCAGCATCAATGTATTCAGCTTCCGCGATGGGACGGTGATCGCAGTTCTGTTTCTTGAGGACCAACGGACCAAAGATCGTCAGAAATGACAAGTACCGGATGTTGACTTGCGGTCCACACGATCACCAGCATAGTCGAGTTAGAATATCAATGAGATCAAAAGTAGAGCCCTTGGGGTACCATAATCCTAGTGTTGGTGTGTGAGCTAGATATCGAAGAATATGCTTCACACCTTATGGTGTGATTCCTTGGTGTAGCTTGAAATCGGGCACACATCAAACACTAAGCATTATATCTGGCCTAGATGCACATAAGTACAATAAAGAACCAATCATGGGCGGTATACCTTGTGATCGAAGTCAATACCATTTTCATCGATTGCATAGATGGCCATTTGTGAGCATAGGAATTTTGAGACCTTTGCAATCTTGCATGCAATTTCTTGAGGACATCTTTGAGGTATTTCTCTGAGATATGAATATGCCATTGTGTTGTTGACGAATTTGAAGACCTAAGAAGAATTTCAACTCTCCCATCATAGACATATGATATTCTTCACTCATCATATAGGCAAATTCATCACTATAACGTTGGTCAGTACAGCCAAAGATAATATCATCAACATATATTTGGCACACAAAAAGTTCACCATCATAAGATTTAGTAAAGAGAGTAGGATCGAGTGAACCAGGTGTGAAGCCATTCTTCACGAAGAATTCCTTCAAAGTATCATACCACGCCCGAGGGGCTTGCTTGAGGCCATAGAGGGCCTTATTTAGTCTGAAGACTTTGTCAGGATTCTATGGATCTTCAAAACCTGGGGGTTGAGCAACATATACTTCTTCCTCAAGCTTACCATTGAGGAATTCACTTTTCACATTCATTTGATGTAAAGTGATATTGTGATGGTTAGCATAGGCGAGTAATATGCGAATAGACTCAAGTCTAGCGACAGGTGCAAAAGTTTCATCGAAATCAATTCCTTCAACCTGCGTGTAGCCTTGAGCTACTAGTCGTGCCTTATTCCTCACCACAAGACCATTTTCATCTTGCTTGTTGCGGTAGATCCACTTTGTGCCAATGATATTATGCTTGCGAGGATCTGGACGTTTGACTAGTTCCCAGACGTTGTTGAGCTCGAATTGATGTAATTCTTCTTGCATGGCCTGAATCCACTCCGGCTCCAGAAATGCTTCATCTACCTTAGTGGGCTCTGTGATAGAGACAAAAGCATAGTGCCCACAAAAGTTAGATAAATGTGAAGCTTTTGGCGTGTGAGAGGACTGGCGCTTCAATGTCATCGATGATCTTGTCAACTTGCACTTCTTTTGCAGCGAGGATGAGCTGGTTGTCGTCGAGGAATTTGATCATTTTCCTCGGCACCATTTTCTTCACATTATCTTGGTGCATCAGCTCAACGTTCTTCGCGTCAGAATGAATTCTTGAGCAGTTTCTTGATGGGAATGACATCCTCGGTTTCCTTGAACTGATAGAATCCTCGGTGCTGGTTCATCTAACACAGAAGGTAGGTGCTCTCTTTGCGAGCCATTAGTTTCATCGAACCGCACATCTACAGTGTCAACAATCTTGTGAAGTGCGATGTTGAAGACTCTGTAGGTGTGCGAGTCCTTTCCGTAACCAAGCATAAAACCTTCATGTGCTTTCGGTGCAAATTTAGAGTTGTGGTGAGGATCTCTAATCCAGCATTTAGCACCGAAGACTTTGAAATAACTTACATTTGGTTTCTTGTCAATGAGGAGTTCATAGGCAGTCTTCTTGAAGAATTTGTGAAGATATACTCTGTTGATGATGTGGCACGTAGTGTCAATTGCTTCAATCCAGAAACGACCAGGCGTTTTGTATTCATCAAGCATAGTGCGAGCCATCTCAACAAGAGTTCTGTTCTTGCGCTCCACGACGCCATTTTGCTGAGGAGTATAAGGAGCAGATAACTCATGAGTAATACCAAGTTCATCAAGATAGTCATCAAGACCGAATTCTTGAACTCAGTTCCATTGTCACTCTGATGTGCTTGATCTTCACACCAAAGTTAGTTGAAGCCCTCGAGGAAAATCGTTTGAAGATTTCCTGCACTTGATTTTTGTAAGTAACAATGTGTACCCATGTGTAACGAGAGTAATCATCAACAATAACAAAGCCATAAAGAGATGCATCATTAGTGACAGCTGAGTAATGATTGGGACCAAGGAGGTCCATGTGAAGCAATTCGAAGGGGCGAGTAGTGGTCATGATAGTCTTTGCTGAATGCTTGGCCTTGGTCATTTTTCCAGCTTCACAGGCTCCGCATAGGTGATCCTTGAGGAATTTGACATTCTCAATGCCAATGACATGCTTTTTCTTTGCAAGCGTGTGCAAATTCCTCATGCCTGCGTGACCAAGTCGTCGATGCCAAAGCCAGCCTTCTGAAGCATTTGCAAGTAGGCACATGGCTGGTTGTGGTCCTGTGGAAAAGTCAACAATGTACAAGTCTCCTCTCCTAAAGCCTTCGAAGACTTTGGAATTGTCAGCTTCCATAATCACAACACAACGATACTTGCCAAAGATAACGACCATATCAAGATCACAAAGCATTGAGACTGACATGAGGTTATATCCTAAAGACTCAACAAGCATGACTTTGTCCATGTGCATGTCCTTAGAAATAGCAACCTTACCAAGACCCAATACCTGACTTTTGCCTTTATCAGCAAAGATGATATGCTTCAGATGTGACGGTGATAAGGGAGCATTCATCAATAGATTCTTGTCACCAGTCATGTGATTTGTACATCCACTATCGAGAACCCACTCGGTGGCTTTGGGTTGATCATCCTGCGGATGAATTAGTACAACTTACGATCTCATATACTTCATCGATGAAGAATATGATATCAAGTTCATCGATGAATTTCATCGATCGATTCAGATAAGCAGTAGGAGGACGTGTGAAATGAAAGTTCATTTCATCATGATTAGCCTGCGTCCTTTCAAGCATTTTGTCAGGCCCCCAGCAAATTCTTCAGACGTTAGGCACGTCTGGAGACCTGACCCTGTAGAAGAGATTAGTTCTTTTTCTTCACCACCCACATCTGAAGGGGTGGCAAAGAGTTCATCACTCTGCGAGCACCATATGAGAATGGTGGCATAGAGGCCAAACCATTTCGTTTCACATAAGAGGGGTTAGGGTAAGCATATGAATAAGCGAGAGAAATTCTTGAGGACTTATGAACATATTGGTTTGAAGAATAATGCACATATTCATAGCCCTTAGCTCTACCTGCGAAGCGAGTTGTTAGCACGATGATAATCATATGAGGACTTTGATCCTTTTGAGAATTTGATCCACGTGATGAATTTGGTCCGTATGAGGACTTGGATCCATATGAAGAATTTGGTTCATATGAAGAATTTGATCTGGGGTTCTTTTCTTCCTTTGGTGGTGTCGTGAGGACATTCACGAAGACTTTCAAGGCACTTCTTGGGAACCCAGATTTTCTTCATAGGGGAACCGTTCTGCGATTAGTGCCAACATATCTAGCAAATACTTCACCATTCTGATTTTTGAACAGTTTATAGTTGAGTCAAATGACTCATCGGAAGAATGAGGAGATTCGCACGTAAAGCCGGATAAGTTAGATGCATCAATGGAGGTCCCTTTGCAGCAACCCATGAGGTTTTGGGATCTTTCTCGGGCTTCTAGTATGTTCCATCGACATTGAGTTTCCTCTCAAAGGCAATACCCTCTTTCCTAGGGTTCCTATTGAGGATCTGCTTTTAAGCACATCACAAAGAGTCGATGCCCTTTGAGGCTTTTGTACATGCTGTCATGTACAATTCCTTCGATCTGCATCGTCGGTGATACTAGCAATGTCCTCGGATGAGGAATTAGTGATAGCAGAGGTAGGTGAAGAATTTGTAACAGTTGAAGCATTTGAACATTGGTGAAGAATTAGCGATTCACGTTCAATGCACTTTAAGCATGGAGGAACAAATTCTTCTTGAGAAGCGCTGATTTGTTGAGCAAGTAATGAATCACGCTCCTTCTGAAGATCTTCATAACTCACTCTTAGCTTCTCAAGATCTTGATTTCTTTGAAGAAATTCATAAGAAAGTTTCTCATGATCAGATAAGAGAGTGTTATGATGACCTTGAAGGCTGTCAAGCCTAGACTGAAGTCTCTGAAGATTTTCAGTCAGGGCTTGAGTGCAATCCATTTCTTCACCTAACATATCATCACTCTTATCTAGCATGTTTTGAACCTTCTCAAAAGCCCTTTGTTGTTTTATAGCTATCTTAGCAAGTTTTGAGTAACTGGGCTTGAGATCCTCATCAGATTCATTTTCACTAGATTCAGAGGAGGTGAAATTTAGTACCTTAGCACCTTTTGCCATGAAGCAATAGGTGGGAGCGTAGTCATCATCATCATCATCATCAGCCTTGTCGGCGGAGTCAGTTTCTTCAGTGTTGAAGATGGACTTGCTAACAAAAGCGATGCAAGAGCCGACTAGCCACACTAGATTCGATTCTTGGACTCCTCCTCTTCCTCATGTTCCTCGATTCAGCTTGAGTCCATTTCCTTGCCAATGAATGCCCGAGCCTTTTGGAGCTGCTCCTCTTGTGAGAAGAAGGTTTTGAGGATTTTAATGATGAAGATTTCGATGATTTCTTCTTCTTCTTTGCATCATCAGAACTGTAATCCTTGTGTTTCTTCTTCTTTAATTCCTTTTCCCACTGAGGACAATCTTGGA
The DNA here is from genome assembly GCA_021605205.1 of Aegilops longissima. Taxonomy (NCBI): domain Eukaryota; kingdom Viridiplantae; phylum Streptophyta; class Magnoliopsida; order Poales; family Poaceae; genus Aegilops; species Aegilops longissima. The sequence continues at coordinate 294,889,518 of CM038677.1, forward strand.
TATAGTGACCAGGCTTCTTGCATTTGTGACAAAGTCTTCTCTTATAGTCACTAGATGTGGAATCACTGCTTCTTGAGGATTTTCCAAAGCGACCACGTCTTGAGAATTTCTGGAATTTCTTCACGAGCAGTGCTAGCTCATGGCCAAATTCTTCAGGATCTCCAAGGCTACTACCAGAGTCTTCACTCTCAGATTCGGACACAGCCTTGGCCTTCAGGGCACGTGTTTTTCCATAGCCAGAACCATAGAGATATCTCTTTTCAGCAAGCTGGAACTCGTGAGTATTTAGCCTTTCGAGGATATCGGCAGGATCAAGAGACTTGTAGTCAGCTTGTTCTTGTATCATCAGTGCCAGAGTATCAAATGAGGAATCAAGCGATCTTAACAATTTCTTCACCACCTCATGGTCGGTGATGTCAGTGGCACCAAGTGCTTGAAGCTCATTTGAAACGTCAGTGAGGCGATCGAAGGTTTGTTGAACATTTTCATTGTCGAGTATTTTGAAGCGGTTGAAGAGATTCCGAAGAACATCAACTCGAGGGTCACGCTGAGTTGAGACACCTTCATTTACTTTTGACAGTCTGTCCCAGATGAGTTTGGCAGATTCCAAAGCACTCACTCTTCCCTATTGACCTTTGCTCAGATGGCCACATATGATATTCTTCGCTTGAGAATCGAGTTGCTTGAATCTCTTCACATCAGCATCATTCAGAGAAGGTGTGGTGAGGAAACACCTTTTTCACAACATACCGAGATCGTTGTCAATTGCTTCAAGATGCATTCGCATTTTGTTCTTCCATTAGGGGTAATCCGTCCCATCGAAGGTAGGACACCCTGCTGAGACCTTGATCATACCTGTGGTCGACATAACTAAAACTCCAGGTGGTTAAACCAAAATCACACAGAACAAGGGAGTACCTTGCTCTGATACCAATTGAAAGTCGTTATATCGACTAGAGGGGTGGTGAATAGGCGATTTTATGAATTCTTCAACGAGGAATTTGCGGTGAGGAAATTCCTTAGCGAAGAACTACTTGCAGCGGCATAAGTACTCAGAAGTAAGCATAACAGATTACAAGCATAGTCATCATGATGAAATGAAGACAATCACAGAGTACAGAGAGCGTAATCACGGGATAACACAAGATGAAGACAAACAGTGAAGAAATTGAACGAGGAAATTGAGAAAGTCTTGATCAATGTCTTCAAACACAGATATGAACAAACACTCAACACAATAATGAGGAAATGAAAGGGTTGAGGAAATAGAACCAGTTAGGGTGGTGAAGACAATGATTTGGTAGACCAGTTCCAACTGTTGTCTCGGTTATGCGTCTGGTTGGAGCGGTTGAGTATTTAAACTCGAGGACACACAGTCCGGACACCCGATCGCTGAGCACGCAGCTCGGGACACCAAGTCCTCACCGTATTCTCCTTGAACTAAGGTCACACAGACCTCGTCCAATCACTCATGGTAAGTCTTCAGGCGACTTCCAAACCTTCACATACTTGGTCACTCGGCGATCCACAATTCCTCTTGGATGCTCTAGACCATGACGCCTAACCGTCTGGAAGAAGCACAGTCTTCAAAGGTAACAAGCGTCGGATCCACGTAGGATAAATTTCTTCAGTGATGCTCAATCACTTTGGGTTTGTAGGGGTTTGGTTTTTGGGTTTTTCCTCACTTGATGATTTTCGCTCAAAGTCCTCAGAGGATGGGTTGCTCTCAAATGACAAGTGTCAAGTTCTCTCGGAGCAGCCAACCAGATAGTGGTTGTAGGGGGCGGCTATTTATAGCCTAGGGAGCAGCCCGACATGATAAGACATAAATGCCCATCAATGATATGACCGTTAGGTGGATAAGATATTTTGGGACAGTGGCGCAGCACAAAGAACGGTCGGAAATTTGAATATCAAATTCCTCGGGGCTATCATGTTCCTCACTGTGTGTAGGCAATCCGCCTTTGGCGAATTCCTAACTCCTCGGTCGAACAAATTCCTCAGCGACTAGAAGAGCTTCGTCTCATCCTTTGAAGAAATTGACTGAATCTGTATGAGATTTCAAAGGCTTCACTCGAAGGGATTGGTAGGTGTAGGATTTTGAGTTGAGCATCACATGGAAATTTTTCCTTAGTATTTCCTCGACCCCCTTTAACAGTACGGTGTTTCCTATGACTCAAGAAAGGGAAAATGAAACTACGAAGACAAGTCTTCACGACAAGTCTTCACGCTTCATGTTCCTCAAAGGAATACCGAGTCTTCAGGGTCACACCAATTTCTTCACTTTCAAAGTCTTCAGAAAGTCTTCAGAATATCAAAGTTTTCAGTGGAAGAACTTCATTTTTAGGGGTCGACTTTCTCTGTAAATATCAAACTCCTCATAGACTTATAGACCTGTGTACACTCACAGATACATTAGTTTCTTAACCTATAAGTCTTCAATACACCAAAATCACTAAGGGGCACTAGATGCACTTACAGAGAGGAGCCCCGTCTGAAGCATGCTCCCAGCCAGGACCTCGAGCCGCCCCACGGTGGGCGCCAACTTTCGTGGTGGGCGCACAGCAGATGCCAAGGGATGGCTAAGGAGAGGAGGAAGCTTGAGGGCACTGGTGGGCTCTAGAGGCGAGGTAGGCATGAGCGAGCATGGGACGCAAGACATACCCAGGTTCGGGGCTCTCCAGAGAGATAACACCCCTAGTCCTTCCGAGTGTGGTTTATATGTAAAAGTACAGACTTGCTCCTAGAGCTGTATGGAGGAAGAAGGAAGGCGAGCCTAGGCTTAGGCTGCTCCCTCTCCTTTGGTGTTGCTTGCTAGGTTGTGACTGTGTTGATCGCCTGTGCGAGTGAAAGAGTTGCTCGTATGCATGAGGGTGCTACGTCTTGAGCTTGCGTTGGTTTTCCCCGAAGAGGAGAGGATGATGCAGCAGAGTAGCGTAAGTATTTCCCTCAGTTTTTGAGAACCAAGGTATCAATCCAGAAGGAGGCCACGCGCAAGTCCCTCGTACCTACACAAAGCAAATAACTCCTCGCAACCAACGCGAATAGGGGTTGTCAAGCCCTTCACGGTCACTTACGAGAGTGAGATCTGATAGAGATGATAGATAATATTTTTGGTATTTTTGATATAAAGATGCAAGGTAAAATAAAAGGCAAAGTAAAAAGCAAAGCAATAATAAAGCGTAGGACGATTAATATGATGAGAATAGACCCGGGGGCCATAGATTTCACTAGTGGCTTCTCTCAAGAGCATAAGTATTTTACGGTGGGTGAACGAACTACTGTTGAGCAATTGACAGAATTGAGCGTAGTTATGAGATTATCTAGGTATGATCATGTATATAGGCATCACGTCCGAGACAAGTAGACAGACTCTTGCCTGCATCTAGTACTATTACTCCACTCATAAACCGCTATCCAGCATGCATCTAGAGTATCAAGTTAATGAAAACAGAGTAACGCCTTAAGCAAGATGACATGATGTAGAGGAATAAATTCATGCAATATGACAAATACCCCATCTTGTTATCCTCGATGGCAACAATACAATACGTGCCTTGCAACCCTTTCGGTCACTGGGTAAGGACACCGCAAGATTGAACCCAAAGCTAAACACTTCTCCCATTGCAAGAACTACCAATCTAGTTGGCCAAACCAAACGGATAATTCGAAGAGACTTGCAAAGACAACCAATCATGCATAAAACAATTCAGAGAAGATTCAAATATTGCTCATAGTTAATCTTGATCATAAACCCACAATTAATCGGTCTCAACAAACACGTCGCAAAAAGAAGATTACATCAAATAGATCTCCACGAGAGAGGGGGAGAACATTGTATTGAGATCCAAAAAGAGAGAAGAAGCCATCTAGCTACTAACTATGGACCCGAAGGTCTGAAGTAAACTACTCACACTTCATCGGAGAGGCTATGATGATGATGTAGAAGCCCTCCATGGTGGATTCCCCTTCCGTGAACTCCTAACAGGCCCCAAGATGGGATCTCGTGGATACAGGAAGTTGCGGCGGTGGAATTAGGTTTTGGCTCCGTGTCGATCTGTTGAAGTGCGTGAGGTATATATAGGAGGAAGAAGTACGTCGGTGGAGCTCCGAGGGGCCCACGAGGTAGGGGGCGCGCCTTGGGGGGGGGGGGGTGGGGGGCGCCCTCCACCCTCGTGGCCGCCTCGGGGCTTTCTTGACGGAGGGTCCAAGTCTCCTGGGTCTTATCTAATGAGAAAATCACGTTCCCGAAGGTTTCATTCCGTTTGGACTCTGTTTGATATTCCGTTTCTTCGAAACACTTAAATAGGCAAAAAAAACAGCAATTCTGGGCTGGGCCTCCGATTAATAGTTTAGTCCCAAAAATAATATAAAAGTGGAAAATAAAGCCCAATATAGTCCAAAACAATAGATAATATAGCATGGAGCAATCAAAAATTATAGATACGTTGGAGACGTATCAGGCATCCCCAAGCTTGATTCCTGCTCGTCCTCGAGTAGGTAAATGATAAAAAGAGATTTCTTTTATGCGGAGTGCTACTTGGCATAATTTCAATGTAACTTTTCTTAATTGTGGTATGAATATTCAGATCCGAAAGATTCAAGACAAAAGTTCATATTGACATAAAAATAATAATACTTCAAGCATACTAACTAAGCAATTATGTCTTCTCAAAATAACATGGCCAAAGAAAGTTCATCCCTACCAAATCATATAGTTTAGTCATGCTCCATTTTCATCACACAAGAATGTTCTCATCATGCACAACCCCGATGACAAGCCAAGCAATTGTTTCATACTTTAGTAATCTCAAACCTATAAACTTTCACGCAATATATGAGCGCGAGCCATGGACATACCACTATGGGTGGAATCGAATATAATGATGGGGGTTATGTGGAGAAGACAAAAAAGGAGAAGGTCTTGCATCAATGAGGATAATCAACGGGCTATGGAGATGCCCATCAATTGATGTTAATGCAAGGAGTAGGGATTGCCATGCAACAGATGCACTAGAGCTATAAATGTATGAAAGCTCAACAAAAGAAACTAAGTGGGTGTGCATCCAACTTGCTTGCTCACGAAGACCTAGGGCATTTGAGGAAGCCCATCGTTGGAATAGACAAGCCAAGTTCTATAATGAAAAATTCCCACTAGTATATGAAAGCGACAAAACATGAAACTCTCTATATGAAAAATATGGTGCTACTTTGAAGCACAAGTGTGGCAAAGGATAGTAGCATTGTCCCTTCTCTCTTCTTTCTCATTTTTTTGGGCCTTCTCTTTTTTATGGCCTTTCTCTTTTTTTTATTTTTTTATTCCTCACTTGGAACAATGCTCTAGAAAATGATGATCATCACACTTCTATTTTTTTACAACTCAATGATTACAACTCGATACTAAAACAAAGTATGACTCTATATGAATGCCTCCGGCGGTGTATCGGGATATGCAATGAATCAAGAGTGACATGTATGAAAGAATTATGAATGGTGGCTTTGCCACAAATACTATGTCAACTACATGATCATGCTAAGCAATATGACAATGATGAATGTGTCATGAAGAACGGTATGGTGGAAAGTTGCATGGCAATATATCTCGGAATGGCTATGGAAATTCCATAATAGGTAGGTATGGTGGCTGTTTTGAGGAAGATATAAGGAGGTTTATGTGTGAAAGAGCGTATCATATCACGGGGTTTGGATGCACCGGCGAAGTTTGCACCAACTCTCAATGTGAGAAAGGGCAATGCAGTGCATCAAGAGGCTAGCAATGATGGAAGGGTGAGAGTGTGTATAATCCATGGACTCAACATTAGTCATAAAGAACTCACATACTTATTGCAAAAATCTACAAGCCATCAAAAACCAAAGCACTACACGCATGCTCCTAGGGGGATAGATTGATAGGAAAAGACCACCGCTCGTCCCCGACCGCCACTCATAAGGAGGACAATCAAATAACACTTCATGTTTCAAATTTGTTGCATAACGTTTACCATACGTGCATGCTAGGGACTTGCAAACTTCAACACAAGCATTTCTCAAATTCACAACTACTCAACTAGCACGACTTTGATATTATCACCTCCATATCTCAAAACAATTATCAAGCATAAAACTTTTCTTAGTATTCAACGCACTCAAAAGAAAGTTTTTACTATATTTTTTTATACCTAGCATATTATTATTTTAAGCAAATTACCATGCTATTTAAGACTCTCAAAATAATCTAAGTGAAGCATGAGAGATCAATAATTTCTTTAAAACAAATCCACCACCGTGCTCTAAAATATATAAGTGAAGTACTAGAGCAAAACTATAAAACTCAAAACATATAAGTGAAGCACATAGAGCAAAACTATAAAGATCAAAAGATATAAGTGAAGCACATAGAGTATTCTAACAAATTCCAATTAAAGTATGGCTCTCTAAAAAGGTGTGTACAGCAAGGATGATTGTGGTAAACTAACAAGCAAAGACGCAAATAATACAGGACGCTCCAAGCAAAACACATATCATGTGATGAATAAAAATATAGCTCCAAGTAAAGTTACCGATGGAAGTGGACGAAAGAGGGGATGCCTTCCGGGGCATCCCCAAGCTTTGAATTTTTGGTGTCCTTGGATTATCTTGGGGGTGCCATGGGCATCCCCAAGCTTAGGCTCTTTCCACTCCTTGTTCCATAATCCATCAAAAGATTTCACCCAAAACTTGAAAACTTCACAACACAAAACTCAACAGAAATCTCGTGAGCTATGTTAGCGAAAGAAAACAAAAGACCACTTCAAGGTACTGTAATGAACTCATTCTTTATTTTTATTGGTGTTAAACCTACTCTATTCCAACTTCTATATGGATTATAAACTATTTTACTAGCCATATATGCATCAAAATAAGCAAACAACACACGAAAAACAGAATCTGTCAAAAACAGAACAGTCTGTAGTAATATGTAACTAACGCAAACTTCTGGAACTCCAAAAAATCAGCCAAAATAGGAAGACCTAGGCAATTTGTTTGTTGATCAGAAGCAATTGGAATCACTATTTTATCACGTTCTGGTGATTTTTAACAATTGTTTTTGTGAACCGAAAGTTTCTGGAAATTACAGCAAGATCAAATAACTATTATCCAAGAAGATCCTATAGGTTTAACTTGGGACAAACACTAACCACATCTAAACAGAAGGTAGATGGATTATTTATTCCTAAACAGAAACAAAAAAAAGGCTAAAATAAAATTGGGTTGCCTCCCAACAAGTGCTATCGTTTAACGCCCCTCGCTAGGCATAAAAGCAAGGATAGATCTAGGTATTGCCATCTTTGGTTTTTAAATTTTTATCAGGATCAAGCTCAAATCTGGGAGGTTCTTTACGTTTCCCTTCATATTCTGAAATTTTTAGATCTAAAGAATCGAACCGCTTATTGCAAAGAGTAATCAACATATTCATGCGGTGGATATTTCCACTAACGTTCTTAAGTGGTTCAAGAGACTTTTGTAAGATCTTAGTAACTTCGCAAAAGTTTTCAAACACTTGTGTCTCTTCCTTGTTGGGATGAGCCCCCATTTGTTGAGGTAGTGTAACACCCCGGAAGTAACTTTCCATATTTGTAACTCCAACTCTTGCCATTTTCGGCATTGATATATGATATTCCCTCCGTGGTTGGGTTTTTCTTCATTTTGCATTTTGTCCTTGTCACGCATTTTTATATCATGTCATCATGTGCATCGCATTTGCATACGTGTTCGTCTCATGATTCCGAGCATTTTTCCCGTTGTCCGTTTTGCAATCCGGCACTCCTATCTCCCCGGCGACCCTTTTACGTTTTCCGTGTAATGGGTACTAAACCTTCTTGAAATGGACTGAGGTTTGTCTAGTGGCCTTGGTATACCACCCGTAGACCACCGGTCAAGTTTGGTCATTTGGAGCTCGTTTGGTACTCCAACGGTTAACCGTGACTCGCAAAGGCCTCTTTTAAGTTGCAGCCCAACACCCTCCAAAACAGCCCAATAACCCATCTAAGTCACTTCCATGCTCTCCGTCGTTCGATCACGATCGTGTGGCGAAAACTACACCTCATTTGGACTCTCCTAGCTCCCTCTATGCCTATTTAAGCAAACCCCTCCAAATCCCGGATCATTCCTTCCCCGAAACCCTAAAAAATCCGTCCCCGCGCCCGCCGGACACTTCGCGCCGCCGCCCGCGCAATCGGGGGCTGCCACGTGGCCTCCGGCCCCTCCCGCCGCCCGCTCAGCCGCGGGCCAGGCGCAGCCCGCCAGGCCAGCAGCCGCCCGCGCCCGTGCCCATGCCGCTTCGCCGCCGCTTCGCCCGCCGCCCGCGAAGCCTCCGCTCCGCCGCCGTCCTCCTCTGCCTCGCCCTCCGCCGTCTCTGCGGCGACCGCCGCCGCCGCCAGTTCGCCTCCCGGGCAGCGCCGGCCGTCTCGCGCCAGCAGCGCCGCGTCCCTCGCCGGCGCCCTGCGCCTTCCCTCGCCGGACCGGCCCCGGAGGCCCGGCCGCCGCCGTCAGTCGTCGCCACCGGCTCCGGCCGTCGCCCTTCCTCCTCCCCGCGCCGGCGACCCAGCGCCCGATCCAGCCGACCCGATCCGGCCTCGGGTCACGCGATCCCGTTGACCTCTCTCCCCCTCCTTTTTTTTCCCTGTCTTTTATATCTTATTGATTTTGTTGCATTTTCAACGTGCTATATCTCTGTCATCGTAGCTCCATTTTGTGCGTATAATATATCAAAATGTTCGTCTCGAAGAGTAGATCATTTCATCTCATTGCATCATTTTCATTTGAGCTCATCTTGATGCCCGAAATGCTGTTGGAAGAGTGCTATGTGATGTTAGTTTCTGTTTCTTAACAGAACTTGCACTTTTGTTATTTTTGCCATGATTGATGTGTGCACCCTATGGATTTGAGTCCTACATGTGTTTTGCAATATGCCATGCCATCTTTCCAGGGGTGTATGCCATGTATTTTTGTGATCTATGTGGTGACTAGCACAAGCATACAAAGTAGGTGTCCTGATGTTGCTGATTTCAGCCCTGTTTTTGCTGATTTTGATGCCATGTTAACTTGATGCTACCGAGAGATCCATGCATATTTTGAGATACTTCAGTAAGGATGTTTTGTAAAACATGTCTTGCTCTATCCATCCATGCCCTTGTTTGCAATTATGGAGTGCCATAGCTTGAGTAAATCGAGCTCTACTTTTGCTACCAAATGTTTCCTGGCAGATTGTTTACATGTTATTCGATTTTTCCTAGGTTGTTGTGGTTGATCCATGTATGCTATATTATTGTTCTTGCCATGTATGTCTTCTATGACATGTCTTCTTGATGTATATATGCTTATATTTTCTTATAAGGCTCTGTAGTGAGTGCATTGAGCTTGTAAACATGCCTACTCGTTATCAGTTTTTTGACATGTCATGTTGCTGAATCTGTTAACGAAACTTTCGATATTGACATGCGTGTTACTATATTTTCTGATACTTTTCGGCTTATGGTCAGTAAGGGACTTTTGTTCTATGCTTTGAGTAGATTCATGCCATGCCATGTTTTGCTATTTTAAGTTCCTGTAGCATGTAGTTTTGTTGCTCTGAACATTGCAACCTGATGCTGTTTTTGCCATGTCCAGCCTGATATTTTGTGCACTTTTGCCATGCTTGTTTGAACCTGTTATGATGTGAACTAGCCGTAGCTCAGTGCTCGTATTTTGTCGAGCATCTTGTGTAGATCACTGCCATGTACTTTTTTGGTACGTTTGGGTGCAGTAGCTTAATTAATTGTTGCTTGCTAAGTGGCATTATGCTGTTAATGGCAGATTTGTGCCATTCTTGTTTTGCTTGTCATTTCAAACCGTGCATCCGATTCGGTGATCTTTATATCGATTTCAACGAAATCATCTCATCTTTCAGTGGCATACTTGGTTTGCCAAGTTGATGCCTGGTTCATCATTTACCTTCCGGGCGCATATACGCATTGCATATCACATCCCGCATATCATGTCATGTTTTGCATCTTGTTGCTTGTGCATTGCACCGTGATTTATTGTGGTTCCTTTGTTTGTGTTGTTGCTTTGGGTAGAGCCGGGAGATGAGTACGTGAACGAGGAACCTGTTGAGAACGCTTACGAGGATCAAGTTTTCGACAACTCTGAGAACATTGCAGGCAAGATGACCATACCCTCGAAATCACTTCTATCTTTGCTATGCTAGTTGCTCGCTCTTTTGCTATGCCTATGCTACGATGCCTACCACTTGCTATATCATGCCACCCATATTGCCATGTCAGCCCTAACCATCCTTTCCTAGCAAACCGTTGATTGGCTATGTTACCGCTTTGCTCAGCCCTCTTATAGCGTTGCTAGTTGCAGGTGAAGCTGAAGTTTGTTCCTTGTTGGAACATGGAGATGTTGTTCCTCTTTGGAACATGTTTACTTGATGGGGATATCACAATATATATCTGCTATAATTAATGCATCTATATACTTGGTAAAGGGTGGAAGGCTCGGCCTTATGCCTGGTGTTTTGTTCCACTCTTGCCACCCTAGTTTCCGTCATACCGGTGTTATGTTCCTTGATTTTTGCGTTCCTTACACGGTTGGGTGATTTATGGGACCCCCTTGACAGTTCGCTTTGAATAAGACTCGTCCAGCAAGGCCCAACATTGGTTTTACCATTTGCCACCTAAGCCTTTTTCCCCGGGTTTTCGCGAGCCCGAGGGTCATCTTATTTTAAACCCCCGGGCCAATGCTCCTCTGAGTGTTGGTCCAAACTAGAGCACCGTGCGGGACCATTCCTGGGCAACTTGGATTACGTCGGTTCCTGTACGCTTCGCTTATCCGGTGTGCCCTGAGAACGAGATATGTGCAGCTCCTATCGGGATTTGTCGGCACATTCGGGTGGCTTTGCTGGTCTTGTTTTATTGCTGTCGAAATGTCTTGTAGTCCGGGATTCCGAGATTGATCGGGTCTTCCCGGTAGAAGGAATATCCTTCGTTGACCGTGAGAGCTTATAATGGGCTAAGTTGGGACACCCCTGCAGGGTAATATCTTTCGAAAGCCGTGCCCACGGTTATGAGGCAGATGGGAATTTGTTAATGTCCGGTTGTAGAAAACCCGAAGTTGACCTCAAATAAAATACACATCAACCGCGTGTGTAACCGTGATGGTCTCTTCTCGTGGAGTCCGGGAGTGAACACGGTGTTGGAGTTATGTCTGACGTAAGTAGTTCAGGATCACTTCTTGATCGCTACTAGCTTCACGACCGTGCTTTGCTCCTCTTCTCGCTCTCTTTTGCGATGTAGCCACCATATATGCTAGTCGCTTTGCTGCAGCTCCACTTTACTACTCTATCCTTCCTATAAGCTTAAATAGTCTTGATCTCACGGGTGTGAGATTGCTGAGTCCCGTGACTCACAGATACTTCAAAACAGTTGCAGGTTCCGACGATGCGGTGGAGGTGACTCAACCGAGCTCAAGTGGGAGTTCGACGAGGCGTGGGTCGTTACTATGTGTCTTTCCGGATGATCGATAGTGGTGCCCAGTTGGGACGATTCGGGATCTGTGTATTTGGGGTATCTTCTTTTATTTTGGTTCCGTAGTCGGACCTTGAGTGTACTCGAATGATGGATGTTTATTTATGTCTTGTGTGAAGTGGCGATTGTAAGCCAACTATGTATCTCTTTCCCTTATTTATTACATGGGTTGTGTGAAGATTACCTCACTTGCGACATTGCTTTCAATGCGGTTATGCCTCTAAGTCGTGCCTCGACACGTGGGAGATATAGCCGCATCGGGGGCGTTACAGGTAGTGTTCCCACTATACCTTCTATAATTTCAAGCGCAATATGGGGATCAATCTCAATAAAGTTACCGTTGGCAAGGCAATCCAAAAGTTGTCTATGGGACATATTTAATCCGACATAAAAATGGCGAAGCAAGATTCTCAGATTTACTTCAAAGGTACAAATTACGATAAGACTCCATTATTCTCAACCAGGCATCTTTTAAGTTTTCTCCTTTTCTTTGTTTAAAGTGAAAGACTTTAAACTCAGGGGACAACGGAGTGGATATAAGACTAGCCATAACGACAAGCAAAAAAACTAACACACGAGCAAACAAGCAGACGAGAAAAACGCAAACGGAAAAGAGAGGGCAAATACAACGGCAAGGATGAAGTGGGGGAGAGGAAAACGAGAGGCAAATGGCAAATAATGTAATGCGAGAGATAAGGGATTGTGATGGGTACTTGGTATGTTGACTTTTGCGTAGACTCCCCGGAACGGCGCCAGAAATCCTTCTTGCTACGTCTTGAGCTTGCGGTGGTTTTCCCCAAAGAGGTGAGGATGATGCAGCAGAGTAGCGTAAGTATTTCCCTCAGGTTTTGAGAACCAAGGTATCAATCCAGTAGGAGGCCATGCACAAGTCCCTCGTACCTACACAAAGCAAATAACTCCTCGCAACCAACGCTAATAGGGGTTGTCAAGCCCTTCACGGTCACTTACGAGAGTGAGATCTGATAGAGATGATAGATAATATTTTTGGTATTTTTGATATAAAGATGCAAGGTAAAATAAAAGCCAAAGTAAAAAAGCAAAGCAATAATAAAGCGTAGGACGATTAATATGATGAGAATAGACCCGGGGGCCATAGATTTCACTAGTGGCTTCTCTCAAGAGCATAAGTATTTTACGGTGGGTGAATGAATTACTGTTGAGCAATTGACAGAATTGAGCATAGTTATGAGAGTATCTAGGTATGATCATGTATATAGGCATCACGTCTGAGACAAGTAGACTGACTCCTGCCTGCATCTACTACTATTACTCCACTCATTGACCGCTATCCAGCATGCATCTAGAGTATTAAGTTAATGAAAACAGAGTAACGCCTTAAGCAAGATGACATGATGTAGAGGAATAAATTCATGCAGTATGATAAATACATAAAAGAATTCAGAGAAGATTCAAATATTGCTCATACATAAAAGAATTCAGAGAAGATTCAAATATTGCTCATAGGTAATCTTGATCATAAACCCACAATTCATCGATCTCAACAAACACACCGCAAAAAGAAGATTACATCAAATAGATCTCCACGAGAGAGGGGGAGAACATTGTATTGAGATCCAAAAAGAGAGAAGAAGCCATCTAGCTACTAACTATGGACCCGAAGGTCTGAAGTAAACTACTCACACTTCATCGGAGAGGCTATGATGATGATGTAGAAGCCCTCCGTGGTGGATTCCCCTTCCCATGAGCTCCTAACAGGCCCCAAGATGGGATCTCGTGGATACAGGAAGTTGCGGCGGTGGAATTAGGTTTTTGGCTCCGTATCTGATCTGTTGGGGGTACGTAGGTATATATAGGAGGAAGAAGTACGTCGGTGGAGCTCCGAGGGGCCCACGAGGTAGGGGGCGCGCCCTAGGGGCGCCCTCCACCCTCGTGGCCGCCTCGGGGCTTTCTTGACGGAGGGTCCAAGTCTCCTGGGACTTATCTGATGAGAAAATCACGTTCCCGAAGGTTTCATTCCGTTTGGACTCCATTTGATACTCCGTTTCTTCGAAACACTGAAATAGGCAAAAAAACAGCAATTCTGAGTTGGGCCTCCGGTTAATAGGTTAGTCGCAAAAATAATATAAAAGTGGAAAATAAAGCCCAATATAGTCCAAAACAATAGATAATATAGCATGGAGCAATCAAAAATTATAGATACGTTGGAGACGTATCAAAGGGCTCCTGGGGGGTTTTATAGGTTAACCCCCAGGGGTACAATGGTAATGTTACAAAGCCGTAGGGCCGGGTTGTCAGCGTCCAGGAACCCGGTGCTGGGACCAGCCGGGTGCCTGGTCTCCCCGGGTTCCCTGGGCGCGGGCTCCGCGCGCCTCGGGGCACTGTGCGCCATCTTGTCGATCATCAGGGAGTGGCCGGGTTGAGTCAGCTACAGTGGAGCTCCATCAGGTTGCCACTTGCTGGCGTCATGGGTGACGATGGTTGCACTGTTGCCACGCCGACTGTAACGCCCTCGATGCGGCTATATCTCCCACGTGTTGAGGCACGACTTAGAGGCATAACCGCATTGAAAGCAATGTCGCAAGTGAGGTAATCTTCACACAACCCATGTAATAAATAAGGGAAAGAGATACATAGTTGGCTTACAGTCGCCACTTCACACAATACATAAATAAACATCCATCATTCAGAGTACACTCAAGGTCCGACTACGGAACCAAAATAAAAGAAGATACCCCAAATGCTACACAGATCCCGATCGTCCCAACTGGCTCCACTCTGATCATCGGGAAAAAGACACATAATAACGACCACGTTCCTCGTCGAACTCCCACTTGAGCTCGGTTGCGTCACCTGCCCTGGCATCGTCGGCACCTGCAACTGTTTTGGTAGAATCTGTGAGTCACGGGGACTCAGCAATCTCACACCCGCGAGATCAAGACTATTTAAGCTTATAGGAAGGACAGGTGGTAAGGTGGAGCTGCTGCAAGCGACTAGCATATATGGTGGCTACTTCGCAAAAGAGAGCGAGAAGAGGAGCAAAGCATGGTCGTGAAGCTAGTAGCGATCAAGAAGTGATCCTGAACTACTTACGTCAAACATAACTCCAACACCGTGTTCACTTCCCGGACTCCGCCGAGAAGAGACCATCACGGTTACACACGGTTGATGTGTATCTTAATTGAGGTCAACCGGGTTTTCTACAACCGGACATTAACAAATTCCCATCTGCCTCATAACATGCGGGCACGGCTTTCAAAGATATTACCTGCAGGGTGTCCCAACAGCCCATTATAAGCTCTCACGGTCAACGAAGGATATTCCTTCTACCGGAAGACCCGATCAATCTCGGAATCCCGGACTACAAGACATTTCGACAGCAATAAAACAAGACCAGCAAAGCCGCCCGATTGTGCCGACAAATCCCGATAGGAGCTGCACATATCTCGTTCTCAGGGCACATCCGGATAATTCAAGCTACGAGTAAAACCAAGCCTCGAGTTTCCCGTGGTGGCCCATGGTCTGCTCGGTTCGGGCCAGCACTCGAAGGAGCACTGGTCGGGGTTAAAATAAAGATGACCCTCGGGCTCGTGAAAACCGGGGAAAAAGGCTTAGGTGGCAAATGGTAAAACCAATGTTGGGCCTTCTTTGGGCGAGTCTTATTCAAAGCGAACTGTCAAGGGGTCCCATAAATCACCCAACCGTGTAAGGAACGCGAAATCAAGGAACATAACACGGTATGGCGGAAACTAGGGTGGCAAGAGTGGAACAAAACACCGGCATTAGGCGAGCCTTCCACCCTTTACCAAGTATATAGATGCATTAATTATAGCAGATATATATATTGTGATATCCCCAACAAGTAAACATGTTCCAATAAGGAACAACATCTCCATGTTCAACAAGGAACAAACTTCAGCTTCACCGCAACTAGCAACGCTATAAGAGGGCTGAGCAAAGCGGTAACATAGCCAATCAACGGTTTGCTAGGAAAGGATGGTTAGAGGCTGACATGGCAATATGGGTGGCATGATATAGCAAGTGATAGGCATCGCAACATAGGCATAGCAAAAGAGCGAGCAACTAGCATAGCAAAGATAGAAGTGATTTCGAGGTATGGTCATCTTGCCTGCAATGTTCTCAGAGTTGTCGAAAGCTTGATCCTCGTAAGCGTTCTCAACAGGCTCCTCGTTCACGTACTCGTCTCCCGGCTCTACCCAAAGCAAGAACACAAACAAAGGAACCACAATAAATCACGGTGCAATGCACAAACAACATGATGCAAAATATGACATGATATGCGAGATGTGATATGCAATGCGTATGTGCGCTCCGGAAGGAAAATGATGAACCAGGCATCAACTTGGCAAACCAAGTATGCCACTGGAAAGATGAGATGATTTCGTTGAAATCGATATAAAGATCACGGAATCGGATGCACGGTTTGCAAATGACAAGCAAAACAAGAATGGCACAAATCTGCCATTAACAGCATGATGCCACTTAGCAAGCAACAAGAAATTAAGCTACTGCACCCAAACGTACCAACAAAGTATATGGCAGTGATCTACACAAGATGCTTGACAAAAGATGAGCACTGAGCTACGGCTAGTTCACATCATAACAGGTTCAAACAAGCATGGCAAAAGTGCACAAAATATCAGGATGGACATGGCAAAAACAGCATCACGTAGCAATGTTCAGAGCAAGAAAACAACATGCTACAGGAACTTATAATAGCAAAACAAGGCATGGCATGAATCTACTCAAAGAATAGAACAAAAGTCCCTTACTGACCATAAGCCAAAAAGGATCAGAAAATATAGTAACACCCATGTCAATATCGAAAGTTTCGTTAACAGATTCAGCAACATGGCATGTCAAAAACTGATAACAAGTAGGCATGTTTACAAGCTCAATGCACTCACTACAGAGCCTTATATGATAAACCAAGCATACATACATCAAGAAGACATGGCATAGAAGACATACATGGCAAGAACAATACCATAGCATACAAGGATCAACCACAACAACCTTGGCAAAATTGAATAACCTGTAAACAATCTGCCAGGAAACATTTGATAGCAAAAGTAGAGCTCGATTGACTCAAGCTATGGCACTCCATAATTGCAAACAAGGGCATGGATGGATAGAGCAAGACATGTAGAACAAAACATCCTTACTTAAGTATCTCAAAATATGCATGGATCTCTCGGTAGCATCAAGTTAACATGGCATCAAAATATCAGCTAAACAGACCTGAAAACAGCAACATCAGGACACCTACTTTGCATGCTTGTGCTAGTCACCACATAGATCACAAAAATACATGGCATACACCCCTGGAAAGATGGCATGGCATATTACAAAACACATGTAGGACTCCAATTCATAGGGTGCACACATCAATCATAGCAAAAATAACAAAAGTGCAAGTTCTGTTAAGAAACAGAAACTAACATCACATAACCCTCTTCTAACAGCATTTCGGGCATTAATATGAGCTCAAATGAAAATGATTCAATGATATGAAATGATCTACTCTTCGAGACGAACATTTTGATATATTATACGCGCAAAATGGAGCTACAGATGCAAAGATGTGCTACGTTAGAAATGCCACAAAATATTAACAGGATGCAAAAATACTTAGAAGAAATTTAGAGGGGGGGAAGAAGTCAACGGGAGCTAGGTCCCGATCCGGATCCGATCGGATCGAGGACGGTGGTGGCGGTGGGCAGCTCCGGTGGCCGGACCGGCGAGGAGGAGGAGGCGGGGCCGAGGTCCGGCCGAGGAGGCGGCGAGGTGGCGCCGGGCGGCGGGCCGTGGCCGGCGGCGGCGGCGGGGAGGCCAGCGGTGGCAGGCGGGAGATCCGGCGGCCAGCGAGGTGGCGGCCCGGCTGCGGCGGCGGAGGGCGCGGAGGCGGGCGCGCGGCAGAGGCCAGCGCGGCGGGCCGGGCAGGCGCCGTGGGCAGGGCGGGCAGCAGCGGCGGCGGCGGCGTGCCACGTGGCGCTGGCGATTAGGCGGGCGGCGGGCGCTGACGGGCGGACGTGTCCGGGTGGCGACGCTTCGTCCGGCGCGAGTAGGGAAGGCTAGGGTTAGACCCAGATTTGGAATGGGGTTTGCTTAAATAGGCATAGAGGAGCTAGGAGAGTCCAAATGAGGTGTAGTTTTCGCCCACGATCGTGATCGAGCGACGGAGAGCATGGAAGTGACTTAGATGGGTTATTGGACTATTTTGGAGGGTGTTGGGCTGCAACTCAAAAGAGGCCTTTGCGAGAGTCACGGTTAACCGTTGGAGTACCAAACGAGCTCCAAATGACCCGAAACTTGACCGGTGGTCTAACGGCGGTATACCAAGGCCACTTGACAAACCTCGGTCCATTCCGAGAAGGTTTAGTACCCGCTCACGGAAAAACGTAAAAGGGGCCGCCGGGGAAGATAGGAGTGCCGGATTGCAAAACGGACAACGGGAAAAATGCTCGGAATCATGAGGCGAACACATATGCAAATCGATGCACATGATGACATGATATAAAATGCATGACATGGACAAAATGCAAAATGAAGAAAACCCAACCACGGAGGGAATATCATAACACAATGCGAAAATGGCAAGAGTTGGAGTTACAAATATGGAAAGTTACTTCGGGTGTTACAACACTCCACCACTACAAGAGGATCTCGTCCGAGATCTAGGACTGAAAGAACTCCGGATATTCGAACGGAGGTGATCCTCGCGCTCGGTGGCTTCTCGGTCGGAATGGTGTGACCACTTCACTTTCAGGAATTTGATTGACTTGTTGCGAGTCTTGCGCTCGGTTTCTTCAAGAATAGCAGGGGTGCTCATGATAAGAGAGATCTTCTTGAAGGTCAATTTCTTGAAGTTGATAGTGCGTTCAGAGTCTTGAAGCACTTGCGAAGCTGTGACACGTGAAACACATCGTGCACATTTGCGAAGTTGGATGGAAGCTCAAGTTGATAGGCGAGATCGCCTCTTTTGCCAATGATCTTGAAAGGACCCACGTATCTAGGGGCAAGCTTCCTTTGATACCGGGCGGCGAGTGCCTTTCATTGGAGAGACGCGGAGGTAGACATGGTCTCCGATTTCAAAAGCCATATCACGGTGCTTATCATCATAATAGCTCTTACGGCGCGATTATGCGGCTTTGAGATTCTCACGAATGACTTTGCACATTTCTTACGCTTCGTGATCAAGTCATTGCCAAGAAGTTGGCGTTCACCGTCTCGCACCAATTGAGAGGAGTACGGCACTTTCGCCATAGAGAATTTCGAATGGGGCCTTGCCCAACTCGCTTGGAAGCTGTTGTTGTAGGAGAACTTCGGCATATGGAAGACAATCTTCCCACTTCATACCGAAGAAATGACACAAGCCCTGAGCATATCTTCAAGGATTTGATTAACTCGCTCGACTTGGCCACTTGTTTGAGGATGGAAAGCTGTCTTTGAAACGAATGTTGGTGCCCATGGCCTTCGAAAAGAATCCCAAATCTTGGAGGTAAAGATGCTGCCACGGTCTCAAAGAGATCACTTGTGGAATGCCGTGCAAGGAGACAATCCTGGAGGTGTATAGCTCTGCCAACTGAGCTGTTGTGATGGATTCTTTGATAGGAAGAAAATGAGCCACTTTAGTAAGCTTGTCAATGACAACGAAGATAGCATCATTTCCACGCTTGGACTTTGGAAATCCAGTCACGAAGTCCATTTCAATATGATCAAACTTCCATTCAGGAATAGCAAGAGGTTGAAGGAGACCAGCTGGTCTTTGGTGTTCTGCTTTCACTCTTCTGCAGACATCACATTCATTCATGAATTGAGCTATTTCTCGCTTCATTCGAGTCCACCAATATGACTGCTTGAGGTCATGGTACATCTTCGTACTTCCAGGATGAATGGATAGAAGCGAATTGTGAGCCTCGTTCATAATGACTTTTCTCAGATCACCCTTAGGAACCACAATCCGGTCCTCAAAGAAAAGAGTATCTTTGTCATCAATGTGGAAGCACTTATACTTGGAAATGCCCTTGTCGATACCACGTTTCACCTTTTTCACCATGGTATCCAGAAGTTGAGCCTCACGAATCTGATCTTCCAAAGTAGGAGAGACTATGAGGTTGGCAAGAAAGCCTTGAGGAACAACTTGAAGATTCAGCTTATGGAAAGCTTCACAAAGATCCGGTTGGAAGGGCTTGAGGATTAGACTGCACGATAAGCCTTCCCGCTCAAAGCATCTGCAATGACATTGGCCTTGCCCGGAGTATATTCAATACTTGGGTTGTACTCTTGAATCATTTCGACCCATCGAGTCTGCCTGAGATTGAGGTTGGGTTGAGTGAAGATATACTTGAGACTCTTGTGATCGGTGAAAATGTCCACTTTCCTTCCCAACAAGAGATGTCTCCATGTTATCAATGCATGGACAACTGCCGCCAACTCAAGATCGTGAGTGGGGTAGTTCTTTTCGTTGGGCTTCAATGGCGAGAGGTATAGGCCACAACTCTCTTCTCTTGCATTAACACAGCACCGAGACCTTGAAGAGAAGCATCACGAAAAACTTGAATGGCTTGGATTCATCGGAGGAGTCAAGACAGAGCTGTGACGAGTTTCTCTTTGAGAGTATTGAAAGCAACGTCACACTCAGGAGACCAGACATACTTCACATGCTTCTGGAGGAGGTTGGAAAGAGGCTTTGCAATCTTGGAGAAGTTCTCAACGAATCTTCGGCAATAGCTTGCAAGACCAAGAAAACTGTGGAGCTGCTTGACATTCTGAGGAGGTTCCCAATTCACAATTGCAGACACCTTCTCGGGATTAACAGCGATGCCCTTGGCGGAGATGATATGACCAAGGTAAAGCACTTCATCAAGCCAAAATTCACATTTGGAGAACTTTGCATAGAATTGATACTCTCCGAGCTTGTCTAGCACCAATCGCAAATGTTTGGCATGATCCTTCTTATTCTTGGAGAAGACCAAAATATCATCAAGATAGACCAAGACGAATTCATTGGTGTAGGGGTTGAAGATGAAGTTCATCATCCGAGAGAAAGTTGGAGGAGCATTGACAAGGCGAAAGACATGACAAGTATATTCATAAGAACCAAAGCTTGTTCGAATGCTGTCTTGGGAATGTCTTGTTCACGAATGCGAATCTGATGATACCCCATACGAAGGTCAAGCTTGGAGAACACTTTAGCACCTTTGAGTTGCTCGAAAAGCTCATTGATGTTGGGAAGTGGATACTTGTTCTTGATTGTCTTCTTATTCAATGGGCGGTAATCGGCGCAAAGTCGGTCCGTGCCATCCTTCTTCTGGACAAAAGAACACCACAACCCCAAGGAGATGAACTCGGTGCGATCAAACCAGACGCTCTTGTTCATCGAGCTGCTTCTTCAATTCCTTCAGCTCATCAGGTCCAAGCTTGTATGGGCGCTTGCAAGCGGGTTCGATGCGGGCTCAAGATCGATAACGAACTCAAGCGGCGATGAGGAGGCATACCCGAAGCTCTTACGGAAAGACATCTTGGTACTCACAAACGATGGAATCGAGAGATAGCATCAATTCGCCCTTCTCATTGAGAGAAAACAACCGAATGGTTTCATCACGAGCGGCATAGATGATCACATCATTAGAAGAGTGAGTCAATTGAATTTCCTGGCAGCACAATCAAGCTGAGCTTTGTCTTTGATAAAGCGATCCATTCCAAGAATTAGATCAATATCCGAGTCACCAAGGACAATAGGTTTAGAAAGAAATCTATAGTCGCCCATCTTGATAGAAACATCCGGAACCACCAAACTGGAGCTCAACCGTTTACCCGGAGAAATGACATCCATGGGTTTACCCAAATGAGAAGAAGTGAATTCATGCTTGGCAAAAAACGGTCTTGACATGAAACAATGCGATGCACCAGTATCAAATAATACTTTTGCAGGAATATCATTAACTAAGAGATTACCCATTATCACATCAGAAGATTCCTCTGCTTGAGCTGCATTCATCATATTGACCTTGGCATGCTTTGGATTATGCTTGACCACTGCATTGCTTGAAGATTTCACAGAGGAGGAGGCGGAAGGCGCCTCGGTTGAAGCACTTGTTCGCATAGTGACCTTCTGCGACACTTGTTGCAAGTCACCTCGAGAGCGGACGGTGGTAAGGAGCACTTGACCTTGGAGCTTGAGAATTAGACTTGTTCGATAGCTTGGGTTGGGTGGGTGGGAAGATCCACGGCCACCGAGTTCTTCTGCGATAAGGCCGACGGAACGGAGGAGGAGGAAGGTAGAACTTCTGCTGCTTAGCTGCCACTTGAGAGGAAGAAGAAGACTGAACTGCATCCTGATTCTCTTCTTAGAAGCCTCACATTTGAGCTGGGCAGCTTCTTGCTTGATGCCATGTTGTAGAATTCATCATACTTTTACGGCTCAAAAGCACAAGAGCTAATTGCAGATCTTCTCTCGCACCACCTCTGAATTGATAGATCATACTCTTTTCATCGGGGACGTCTTGCTTAGCAAAGCGAGCGAGTTTACGAACTAGATATTGTATTGATAGACAGACATGTTGCCTTGCTTGAGATTGCGGAACTCCTCACGCTTGCTCTCAACAACACTTTTGGAATGTGGTGAGCTCTGAAATCTCGGCGGAACTCATCCTGTAATGACACGACCTCCTCTGGAATCTTTGTATTCTTTGGTACCACTCGGCAGCTTGATCCTTGAGTTGAAGCGATGCAAACTTGACAAAATCCTCGTGTCGACATTGCTACATTCAAAGTGCTTGCAGATGTCCACAAGCCAATCGTCGGCGTCTGTGGCCTCGACACGTAAACCGAAAGACTTCGGCTGATTAGCGAGGAACTGACTGAGAGTAGCAAAGTGCGGCTGGTTGTTGCCTTGACCTTGATTTCCTTGACTGCCTTGCCCTTGAGTACGTTCTTGCAAGAGCTGCAAAATCATCGAGCATTGGCATTGGTGGCTGCCATGATAGCTTGCCGAGCCTCCGGAGGCGGAGGTGGAGGTGGAGGGTTTGACTGATCCCCATCATTGCGATCCGGATTCAGACGCGTTGGCGGAGCCATCCTGAAGAGGGTGACATCCGTTAGTCCTTTGATAGACAAATAATCAAGTTGAAATCAACGGATAGAAATTGCAACATATAGTCTTCACAATAAACATTCGAACAAGGATGAACGAATGAATTCCAAAGTTAACATCACACGTCCATTAAGGTGAGAAGCCACTTAGATAACGATATGGAAACAACATCTGTCTTAGAAACAAATCGAATATCACAACTGAAAACAAAAGATTGGCTTCTAGAATGAGCGGAACAAACACATGATAGAGATTTACGCCCAAAGTGTTGTGGTGGGGCCCACACGGACACGACGATATAGCGGACGTCACGAATGACAAACAAGGCGTCCCGAATCAGCATAGCCAAGGATTCTTTAAGGCGCCTCGCGACCACTTCAGAATCGACCGTGAATGGGCGGACCACTAGACGTTGAACCCCAATCTCAAATCATACATCCATCGGAAAGATATCCCGTAAGCTACTAGAATTCCACCTATAAACTCCGAAACTTTCTGGTTATGCAATCTGGTGTTGGGGATATAGGGGACACAAAATATATCACCCAAACTAACAATACCTAGATCCAATTGTATCCATCCGTCAACACATAACCAAGAAATCCTCGAAATTGTGTACCTCGACCTTCGAAAAACATCCGTTATACAAGTCATGGCAATACTCCCGAGCTCGCCCAAAGATCTTTGGGTTATCGGGGTTATCTCACCAACAACTGCACAAAAGAGATTTCGATGTCGGCAAAACTCAGGTAATCCAGAACTGCAACGATAAAATTGTGACGACAACACCTCGGAGCTCAACTCCCCGGGACACTGCTACAACCCCTAAATGTCAGGAGGCACCAAGAACAATGTTCTATTCACAAAACCATCGGAACGATCCCAAGATACCCGCGTGATCCTAAAATTTTTTTTAGTGAAATTTGAGGAGAGAAGAGTCAAAACTCTCGTCGGGATACCTCACCGAGGCGACGAAGGAACTGGGAGTAAAAGAATCCTACTCTCCGATATATATAATCCTAAGACTCAAAACATTTTCCATTCTAGACTCAACAACGCCAGAGAAACAATCAAGTAGGGGGCTCCTAAGTCGGGAAGGCTCGATTACCAACTTAGCGCCCTCGATGCGGCTATATCTCCCACGTGTCGAGGCACGACTTAGAGGCATAACCGCATTGAAAGCAATGTCGCAAGTGAGGTAATCTTCACACAACCCATGTAATAAATAAGGAAAGAGATACATAGTTGGCTTACGATTCGCCACTTCACACAATACATAAATAAACATCCATCATTCAGAGTACACTCAAGGTCCGACTACGGAACCAAAATAAAAGAAGATACCCCAAATGCTACACAGATCCCGATCGTCCCAACTGGCTCCACTATTGATCATCGGGAAAAGACACATAGTAACGACCACGTTCCTCGTCGAACTCCCACTTGAGCTCGGTTCGTCACCTGCCCCGCATCGTCGGCACCTGCAACTGTTTTGGTAGAATCTGTGAGTCACGGGACTCAGCAATCTCACACCATGAGATCAAGACTATTTAAGCTTATAGGAAGGACATGTGGTAAGGTGGAGCTGCTGCAAGCACTAGCATATATGGTGGCTACTTACAAAAAGAGAGCGAGAAGAGGAGCAAAGCATGGTCGTGAAGCTAGTAGCGATCAAGAAGTGATCTGAACTACTTACGTCAAACATAACTCCAACACCGTGTTCACTTCCCGGACTCCGCGAGAAGAGACCATCACGGTTACACACGCGTTGATGTGTATCTTAATTGAGGTCAACTTCGGTTTTCTACAACCGGACATTAACAAATTCCCATCTGCCTCATAACCGCGGGCACGGCTTTGAAAGATATTACCTGAAGGGTGTCCCAACTTAGCCCATTATAAGCTCTCACGGTCAACGAAGGATATTCCTTCTACCGGAAGACCCGATCAATCTCGGAATCCGGACTACAAGACATTTCGACAACAATAAAACAAGACCAGCAAAGCCGCCCGATTGTGCGACAAATCCCGATAGGAGCTGCACATATCTCGTTCTCGAGGCACATCCGGATAAGTCAAGCTACGAGTAAAACCAAGCCTCGAGTTTCCCGTGGTGGCCCGTAGGGCTGCTCGGTTCGGGCCAAGACTTTCGAAGGAGCACCGGTCCGGGGTTAAAATAAAGATGACCCTCGGGCTCGCGAAAACCCGGGGAAAAAGGCTTAGGTGGCAAATGGTAAAACCAATGTTGGGCCTTCTGGGCGAGTCTTATTCAAAGCGAACTGTCAAGGGGTCCCATAAATCACCCAACCGTGTAAGGAACGCGAAATCAAGGAACATAACACGGTATGGCGGAAACTAGGGTGGCAAGAGTGGAACAAAACACTGGCATTAGGCCGAGCCTTCCACCCTTTACCAAGTATATAGATGCATTAATTATAGCAGATATATATATTGTGATATCCCCAACAAGTAAACATGTTCCAATAAGGAACAACATCTCCATGTTCAACAAGGAACAAACTTCACTTCACCGCAACTAGCAACGCTATAAGAGGGGCTGAGCAAAGCGGTAACATAGCCAATCAACGGTTTGCTAGGAAAGGATGGTTAGAGGCTGACATGGCAATATGGGTGGCATGATATAGCAAGTGATAGGCATCGCAGCATAGGCATAGCAAAAGAGCGAGCAACTAGCATAGCAAAGATAGAAGTGATTTCGAGGGTATGGTCATCTTGCCTGCAATGTTCTCAGAGTTGTCGAAAGCTTGATCCTCGTAAGCGTTCTCAACAGGCTCCTCGTTCACGTACTCGTCTCCCGGCTCTACCCAAAGCAAGAACACAAACAAAGGAACCACAATAAATCACGGTGCAATGCACAAACAACATGATGCAAAATATGACATGATATGCGAGATGTGATATGCAATGCGTATGTGCGCTCCGGAAGGAAAATGATGAACCAGGCATCAACTTGGCAAACCAAGTATGCCACTGGAAAGATGAGATGATTTCGGTTGAAATCGATATAAAGATCATCGGAATCGGATGCACGGTTTGCAAATGACAAGCAAAACAAGAATGGCACAAATCTGCCATTAACAGCATGATGCCACTTAGCAAGCAACAAGAAATTAAGCTACTGCACCCAAACGTACCAACAAAGTATATGGCAGTGATCTACACAAGATGCTTGACAAAAGATGAGCACTGAGCTACGGCTAGTTCACATCATAACAGGTTCAAACAAGCATGGCAAAAGTGCACAAAATATCAGGATGGACATGGCAAAAACAGCATCACGTAGCAATGTTCAGAGCAAGAAAACAACATGCTACAGGAACTTATAATAGCAAAACAAGGCATGGCATGAATCTACTCAAAGAATAGAACAAAAGTCCCTTACTGACCATAAGCCAAAAAGGATCAGAAAATATAGTAACACCCATGTCAATATCGAAAGTTTAGTTATG
Source organism: Aegilops longissima (assembly GCA_021605205.1). Lineage (NCBI taxonomy): Eukaryota > Viridiplantae > Streptophyta > Magnoliopsida > Poales > Poaceae > Aegilops > Aegilops longissima. The sequence goes on from CM038677.1 coordinate 294,915,635, forward strand.
AGATTCAGCAACATGGCATGTCAAAACTGATAACAAGTAGGCATGTTTACAAGCTAAATGTACTCACTACAGAGCCTTATATGATAAACTAAGCATACATACATCAACAAGACATGGCATAGAAGACATACATGGCAAGAACAATACCATAGCATACATGGATCAACCACAACAACCTTGGCAAAATTGAATAACCTGTAAACAATCTGCCAGGAAACATTTGATAGCAAAAGTAGAGCTCGATTGACTCAAGCTATGGCACTCCATAATTGCAAACAAGGGCATGGATGGATAGAGCAAGACATGTAGAACAAAACATCCTTACTGAAGTATCTCAAAATATGCATGGATCTCTCGGTAGCATCAAGTTAACATGGCATCAAAATATCAGCTAAACAGAGCTGAAAACAGCAACATCAGGACACCTACTTTGCATGCTTGTGCTAGTCACCACATAGATCACAAAAAGACATGGAATACACCCCTGGAAAGATGGCATGGCATATTACAAAACACATGTAGGACTCCAATTCATAGGGTGCACACATCAATCATAGCAAAAATAACAAAAGTGCAAGTTCTGTTAAGAAACAGAAACTAACATCACATAGCCCTCTTCTAACAGCATTTCTGGCATCAATATGAGCTGAAATGAAAATGATGCAATGAGATGAAATGATCTACTCTTCTATACGAACATTTTGATATATTATACATGCAAAATGGAGCTACAGATGCAAAGATGTGCTACGTTAAAAATGCCACAAAATATTAACAGGATGCAAAAATACTTAGAAGAAATTTAGAGGGGGGGAAGAAGTCAACGGGAGCTAGGTCCCGATCCGGATCCGATCGGATCGAGGGCCGGCGGCGGCGGTGGCAGCTCGGTGGCGGACCGGCGAGGAGGAGGAGGCGGGGCCGGGTCCGGCGGAGGAGGCGCGGCGAGGGCGCGGGCGGGCGGCGGGGCCGTGGCGGTGGGCGGGCGGGAGGCCCAGCCGGTGGTCGAGCGGGAGATCCGGGCGGCCGGCGAGGTGGCGCGCCCGGCTGCGGGCGGCGGAGGCGGCCATGGCGCGGGCGCGGGGCGCGAGGCGAGGCTGCGCGGCCGGGCTCGGGCGGCCGGCCGGGCCAATGGGCAGGGCGGGCGGCGGGCGGCGGCGTGCCACGTGGCGCTGGCGATTAGTGGGGGCGGCGCTGACGGGCGGACGTGTCCGGGCGGCGCGGACGCTTCGTCCGGGCGCGAGGTAGGGGAAGGCTAGGGTTAGACCCGAGATTTGGAATGGGGTTTGCTTAAATAGGCATAGAGGGAGCTAGGAGAGTCCAAATGAGGTGTAGTTTTCGCCCACACGATCGTGATCGAACGACGGAGAGCATGGAAGTGACTTAGATGGGTTATTGGACTATTTTGGAGGGGTGTTGGGCTGCAACTCAAAAGAGGCCTTTGCGAGAGTGCGGTTAACCGTTGGAGTACCAAACGAGCTCCAAATGACCCGAAACTTGACCGGTGGTCTAACGGCGGTATACCAAGGCCACTTGACAAACCTCGGTCCATTCCGAGAAGGTTTAGTACCCACTCACGGAAAAACGTAAAAGGGGCCGCTGGGGAAGATAGGAGTGCCGGATTGCAAAACGGACAACGGGAAAAATGCTCGGAATCATGAGACGAACACGTATGCAAATGCGATGCACATGATGACATGATATAAAATGCATGACACGGACAAAATGCAAAATGAAGAAAAACCCAACCACGGAGGGAATATCATAACACAATGCCGAAAATGGCAAGAGTTGGAGTTACAAATATGGAAAGTTACTTCCGGGGTGTTACACCGACCCTGGTCAGCGGGTAGGTGGGGGCACTGTTGCCTCGCCCGGCTGACCAGAGGCATGGGCGGGGCACTGTGGCTTTGGTCATCAGATGGTGTAGACTCGTCCCATCGTACGGCTGGGAAGGGACAGCCGCTGACCCTTGGCCGGCTTGGAGAACATGCCAAGGGAGGAACTGGCTTGTTGGAGGAGTCTTGGGGCATCGGGCTCGGCTGTCTAGAGCTGGTTGTTGGGGCCGAGTTGAGGAGTCTGGCCGGGTCGAGGATTAGGCCAGGTCGAGGGACACGAGCCAGTTGGAGGGGCGATGTTGGCCCCTTTTTTTCAAAAGGATATGGGTTCCCTTGCCTGCCCGGGGTTCATCCCCCCGACAACATCCAATACCAGACCAAGCAGAAGATATCAGCTCTTTGAAGAATCAGAGTGCGGATTAAGAAGACTAAGTCAAGCCAAAGGAGCAAGATACCACTAAGGGAAAATCTCCCTTACCGGCCAGGCGAGCCTGGCGAGGTCAAGATTACCCCGAAGACCGTCCCGGCAGGCCTGCCGGGCCCTACGAAGGAAAACTAACCCGCCAAGGCTTCACCACTCCACCACACAGTGACGCAAATCATCGATCTGTGTGGTGTCAAGACCACAAGTGAATAAGTGGTTGCTTCTTGCCACATGGAAGCCACTTCCTATGGAAATCACCTCCGAATGACACCCGCCCACAGACGTGTCATGCAGGCAGGAGAGAAGGTGGCCGAACAGTTGCAGGGCAGGCCATGATGTGACACTAAGCGGCGCATTTAATGCACTCTGCCCTGTCTGCAAAGTTAGGTATGATAGCACTGTTTGCTATCTAATCAGTGCACAATGACTGATTTTCCACTGTGGTGACCCTTCATCTATAAAAGGAGGCCCATGGAAACCATAGAAATGATTCAGACCCTTGTACACTTATACACGCGTAGCTGCCCTCGCCCCGAGGCAACCCTGCCGGGCTAGAGCACTGCGTTTCCATCACAATCCACCATCAATCCACCAAAGCAAGAGTAGGGTTTTACACCGCGCGGCAGTCCGAACATGGGTAAAATTGCCCGTGCGACCTATGTCGTGCTATGCTACGTTCTCCGCTCTTTGTGCAATGTGCTCACCCCCTCTGTCGAACCACAAAGGGGTTGATGGCCCCATAGGTGGCCGTGGTTTCCCACGACAAAGCCTAAGCACTTCCGCAAAAAAATATACAAAGATCGAAGCCTAAGCAAGGCGTTGGATTTATATCCAATGGCCGGCATTCTTCTTCATTCTCTCGTCTTCATCCCCCAGCACTGCTGGGACCGCCTGCTCCAGCCTCCGGTGGCACTGTTTTGCGCTCCTTGCAGCGAAACGCTACCTCACCAATGGCCAGGCCATCCCTCCACTCCTTCGCACTTCCTGTTATTTTCTGTCGAGTGTAGGCCCACCCTGCACCCGAACCAATCAAGTTTCCCACTCCTCTCCGCCTGCGACTCCACTGCTGCGTCTTCCCCATCTCTGGGGCATTCCACCTAGGGCTTCGCCTCGTTCGCCGGCCTTGGTGCGCTTTGCACGGTGTGGTCAACATGGTCACAAACATGAGTCATCGGAAGATGACTGTACGTGGAGAGGCTGACAGTGGGGACGCGCCACGCCCATGGACACATGCATGCAACTGCATCCTTTTTACCCTGAAAAATAATGTTTTCTCCCCCTGACAGCTGGGACCCACCAGCTACATCTTCGCACGCAAGGAAGTGCGTCCTTATTACGGGCAAAAAAATGATTCTTCCCCCTGACAGCTGGGACCCACCAGCTATATCTCGCACGCCAGGAAGTGCGTCCTTATCCTCCCTGACAGCTGGGACCCACCCGGTCGAAGCATATGTAGCGTTGTCTATGTACATACCGGTCGATCGGTCTGTCTGCCATGATGAACCGTGGCCGAGTAAGGAGCGGTAGCAATTCAGGCAATAAGGCTCGATCAGCTTCAGTGTAAGCAGCAACAATGATTGATCGCTTGGTTCAGTTAGCAGCAGCAGCGAAGAAATCGCTCGGGTTCATTCAACAGCGAATGAATCGCCCGGGTTCAGTTAACACCCATGGATCGATCGCTCGGGTTCATTAACGTGCGATCGCTCGGGTTCAATTAGCCAACGCCTCACAGAAACACGCGTACATGAGAGAAACACACAAACCTCTGTGTATCGTGTGGCACCGACCACCCATCGTAACCGGGAACTCCCTGATATTTTCCTTGCCCTCGCTTCTACTACGATTTTTTCCGTCATGGACGGCTCAAAGAATGTCATGCAACTGCGTCTCCGGCCCGCCCAGGACGAAAAGCCCATTTCTGTCATGATTTTTTTTCATAGAAGTAGGAGCCCACCACATCTTTGATGATACGTGTTTTTGTCATAGAAGTGTCATAAGCATGACAATTTTTTTCTGTTCAGCCCAGAATGTCATGGATGTTTATTTTTTTGTAGTGATGGGTAACAACTGCTAAGATAGTTGATCCCAATATTCCAAAGTCAGCTACAAGGTTCCAGGTTAGACCGAGTCACGGATGCAAATGCACATCCACGATCGGCGATCTTATTTTGATCGGGGACGATTGTCCCTGCAAAATAATGGAGTACCGTTAGGGATGCAAATGATAGTTTGTGCATTTTGTTTTTAATCTCCCGTACCATAGGATGGCAATCAAATGAAACAAGTCCACTGGCTTGTCACCGCAAAGATGCGGCCTACATGGCACATGGCGTCTTCGAATGTGTAGGGGTACAAATCTGCCGCGACCAACATGTGCCAGCCTCGACCGTTACTGCCTTTTGTATTGATGGAAATCCTTATGTCGAACACCGCGATGGGATAGTAATCACAGTAGTCGCGTCGCTTTGTCGGCGGGTCTGCAATTGCTATCTTCTTCAATCTCATGTAGGCATCATCATACGTATTCAAGCCCAGCCAGTCCGAAGGCCGATCCCAATGGTGGAGAAGGGTGTACGGGAACGGTTGCACTGTTGTGGATGTTGTCCAAAATGATGGTGGTATCCGGCTGGAGGTATGCAAGCCAATCTTCGTTGGCACCAACCCAAACCTATATATAAGACGGTGGGCAGCGGAGAAATTACGGGATGGAATAACTAAGTACTACATTTAGAATATACACTACATGATCAAACTCCCTGACTAACCTTCTCATCGAACAAAATCCAACTACCTCTCAACATCGGCAACTCTAACAGAGTCAACTTGCAACCATGGCCAGGGAGCGGTGGACTGTTTGATGGATTGTCCCATAGAATAACCTTCTCCTCGAGGACACATGGAAGACCAACAAGCATGGCCTTTTCCCAAGCATGTTCAAGCACCGTCTTAAAAATAGTTGGTGCAGGAAGCACCGAGTCTTGCGGCGGAGAGGTGTAGGATTGAAAGTATGTCTATAGGGGGGGTGATTAGACTACTTGACCAAATAAAAACTTATCCTTTTCCCAATTTTAGTCTTTGGCAGATTTTAGCCATTTTAGCACAAGTCAAGCAATCTTAACACAATTCAAGCAAGCATAAAAAGAGTATATGAGCAGCGGAAAGTAAAGCATGCAACTTGCAAGAATGTAAAGGGAAGGGTTTGGAGAATTGATACGTCTCCTACGTATCTATAATTTTTTATTGTTCCATGCTATTATATTACCTCTTTTGGATGTTTATGGGCTTTATTTTACACATATTTATCATTTTTGGGACTAACCTACCAACCGGAGGCCCAACCCATATTGTTGTTTTTTGCCTATTTCAGTATTGCAAAGAAAAGGAATATCAAACGGAGTCCAAACGGAATGAAACCTTCGGGAGCGTGATTTTTGGAACGAACGTGATCTGGAGAGCTTGGAGTGCAAGTCAAGAAGCTTCCGAGGAAGCCACGAGATAGGAGCCCCCCGTTAGGGCGCACCCCCTGTCTCATGGGCCCCTCGGGTGGCCAACGACGTACTTCTTCTTCCTATATATACCTACGTACACCAAAAACATCCAGGGGCACCACGAAACACAATTTCCACCACCGTAACCTTCTGTATCTGCGAGATCCCATCTTGGAGCCTTCGTCGGCACTCTGCCGGAGGGGGAATCAAGCACGGAGGGCCTCTACATCAACATCCTTGCCCCTCCGATGAGTTGTGAGTAGTTTACCACAGACCTACGGGTCCATAGTTATTAGCTAGATGGCTTCTTCTCTCTTTTTGGACCTCAATACTATGTTCTCCCCCTCTCTTGTGGAGATCTATTCGATGTAAACTCTTTTTGCGGTGTTTTTGTCGAGATCCGATGAATTGTGGGTTTACGATCAAGTTTATCTATGAATAATATTTGAATCTTCTCTGAATTCTTTTATGTATGATTGAGTTATCTTTGCAAGAATCTTCGAATTATCAGTTTGGTTTGGCCTACTAGATTGGTCTTTCTTGCCATGGGAGAAGTGCTTAGCTTTGGGTTCAATCTTGCGCTGTCCTTACCCAAAGGATGTAAAGGGTTGCAAGGCACGTATTGTATTGTTGCCATCGAGGATAACAAGATGGGGTTTATATCATATTGCATGAGTTTATCCCTCTACATCATGCCATCTAGCTTAATGTGTTACTCTGTTCTTATGAACTTAATACTCTAGATGCATGCTGGATAGCGGTTGATGTGTGGAGTAATAGTAGTAGATGCAGGCAGGAGTCGGTCTACTTGCTATGGACGTGATGCCTATATACATGATCATGCCTAGATAATCTCATAACTATGCGGTTTTCTATCAATTGCTCAACAGTAATTTGTTCACCCACCGTAATACTTATGCTATCTTGAGAGAAGCCACTAGTGAAACCTATGGCCCCCGGGTCTATCTCTTATCATATTTGTTTTCAATCTACTTTTATTTGCATCTTTACTTTTTGCATCTATATTATAAAATACCAAAAATATATTTACCTTATCATACTATCTTTATTAGATCTCACTTTCACAAGTGGCCGTGAAGGGATTGACAACCCCTTTATTGCGTTGGTTGCGAGTTCTCAGTTTGTTTGGGTAGGTGCGTGGGACTTTTGAGAAGCCTCCTACTGGATTGATACATTGGTTCTCAAAACTGAGGGAAATAATTTTGCTACACTTGCTGCATCACCCTCTCCTCTTCGAGGAAAACCAACTCAAGCTCAAGACGTAGCAAGAAGGATTTCTGGCGTTGTTGCCGGGGAGGTCTTAGCTCAGTTCAAGACATACCAAGTACCCATCACAAACCCATCTCCCTCGCATTTACATTATTTTCCATTTACCTCTCGTTTTCCACTCCCCCACTTCACCCTTGTCGTTTTATTCGCCTCTCTTTCCAATCTCCTCCTCTCTTTTCGCTTGCCATGTTTCTGTTTTCTTGTGTGTTGGATTACTTGTTGCCATGGCACAAGATAATACCAAATTGTGTGATTTCTCGAATACCAATAATAATGATTTCCTTAGTACTCCTATTGCTCCTCTTAATGTTGTTGAGTCTTGTGAAATCAATACCGCTTTGCTGAATCTTGTTATGAAAGATCAATTCGCCGGCCTTCCCAGTGAAGATGCCGCTACTCATCTAAACAATTTTGTTGATTTGTGTGATATGCAAAAGAATAAAGATACGGATAACGACATTGTCAAATTTAAGTTATTTCCGTTTTCACTTAGAGATCGTGCTAAACTTTGGTTTTTGTGTTTGCCTAAAAATAGTATTGATTCTTGGAACAAGTGCAAAGATGCTTTTATCTCTAAGTATTTTCCTCCTGCAAAGATCATCACTCTTAGGAACGATATAATGAATTTTAAACAACTTGATCATGAGCATGTTGCCCAATCTTGGGAAGGAATGAAATTGATGCTCCGCAATTGCCCTACTCATGGTTTGAATTTATGGATGATCATACAAAATGTTTATGCCGGTTTGAACTTTGCTCCTAGAAATCTCTTAGATTCGGCTGCGGGAGGCACGTTTAGGGAAATCACGTTAGGAGATGCTACAAAATTACTTGATAATATTATGGCTAATTATTCTCAATGGCACACCGAAAGATCTTCTAGTAAAAAAGTGCATGCTATAGAAAAAATCAATGTTTTGAGTGGAAAGATGGATGAACTTATGAAGATGTTTGCTACTAAAAATACTCCTCTTGATCCCAATGATATGCCTTTGTCTTCCTTGATTGAGAATAATAATGAATCTATGGATGTGAATTTTGTTGGTAGGAATAGTTTAGGAAACAATGCTTATAGTGGAAATTTTAATGCTAGACCGTTCCCTAGTAATCCCTCTAATAATTATGGAAATTCATACAACAACTCTTATGGTAATTTTAATAAGATGCCCTCTGATTTTGAGAATAGTGTGAAAGAATTTATGATTTCTCAAAAGAATTTTAATGCTTTGCTAGAAGAAAAATTGCTCAAAGTTGATGATTTGGCTAGGAACGTTGATAGACTTTCGCTTGATGTTAATTCTCTTAAACTTGGATCTTCTTCTCCTAAGCATGATATCAATGAGTCTCTCAAAGTAATGATAATTTCCATTGACGAGTGCAAGGAAAGAACCGCTAGATTGCGTGCTAAGAAAGAAAGCTTTATAAAAGCGTGTTCTTCTAGTTTCCGTGAAAATAATGATGAGGATCTTAAAGTTATGGATGTGTCTCCGATTAGATATATGTTTTTCAATATGAATTTTGATGATTATGGGACTGATGATGAATCAACTTTGCCTAGAAGGCGTCCCAAGAATTCGGAGTCTTTAGATCTTAATGCTAAATTTGGTAAAAGTGAGATTGGAGAATCCTCAACTTCTAATAATATTGAACCCACTATCTCGGATTTCAAGGAATTTGATTATGATAATTGTTCCTTAAAAGGTTGTATTTCCTTGTTGCAATCCGTTGTTAATTCTCCTCATGCTTGTAGTCAAAACAAAGCTTTTACCAAACATATTGTTGATGTCTTGATGCAATCTTATGATGAAAAACTTAATTTTGAAGTTTCCATACCTAGAAAACTTAATGATGAGTGGGAACCTACTATAAAGATTAGAATTAAAGATTATGAGTGTTTTGCTTTGTGTGATTTGGGTGCTAGTGTTTCCACGATTCCGAAAACTTTATGTGATACTCTAGGTTTCTATGATCTTGATGATTGCTCTTTAAATTTGCACCTTGCGGATTCCACCATTAAAAAGCCTATGGGAAGGATCAATGATGTTCTTATTGTTGCAAATAGAAATTTGGTGCCCGTAGATTTTATCTTTCTTGATATAGATTGCAATCTTTCTTGCCCTATTATTCTTGGTAGACCTTTCCTTAGAACGATTGGTGCGATTATTGATATGAAGGAAGGGAATATTAGATTCCAATTTCCATTAAAGAAAGGCATGGAGCACTTGCCAAGAAAGAAAGTCAAATTACCTTATGATCTATCATGCGTGCTACTTATGAGTTTAGTGCCAAAGATGGCACTCGTTAGATTTATCTTTGCTTTTATGCCTAGCTAGGGCCGTTAAACGATAGCGCTTGTTGGGAGGCAACCCAATTTTCTTTATGTTTTTTGTTTTTGCTTCTGTTTAGGAATATATAATCCATCTACCTTCTGTTTAGATGTAGTTTTATCTTTTAATTAGTGTTTGTGCCAAGTTAAACCTATAGGATCTTCTTGGATGATAAGTATTTGATCTTGCTGTAATTTCCAGAAACTTTCGGTTCACGAAAACAATTGTTAAAAATCACCAGAATGTGATAAAATAGTGATACCAATTGCTGCTGATCAATAAACAAATTTCCTAGATCTTCCTGTTTTGGCTGGATTTTTGGAGTTTCATAAGTTTGCGTTAGTACAGATTACTACAGACTGTTCTGTTTTTGACACATTCTGTTTTTCGTGTGTTGTTTGCTTATTTTGATGAATCTATGGCCAATAAAATAGTTTATAAACCATAGAGAAGTTGGAATACAGTAGGTTTAACACCAAAATAAATAAAGAATGAGTTCATTGCAGTAACTTATGTGGTGGTTTTGTTTTCTTTCACTAACGGAGCTTATAAGATTTCCTGTTGAGTTTTGTGTTGTGAAGTTTTCAAGTTTTGGGTAAAGCTTTTATGGACTATGGAATAAAGGGTGGTGTCGGTGTCAAAACCGGCGGATCTCGGGTAGGGGGTCCCAAACTCTGCGTCTAGGTGGATGGTAACAGGAGACAAGGGACACGATATTTTTACCCAGGTTCGGGCCCTGAAGATGGAGGTAAAACCCTACTCCTGCTTGATTAATATTGATGATATGGGTAGTACAAGAGTGGATCTACCACGAGATCAGAGAGGCTAAACCCTAGAAGCTAGCCTATGGTATGATTGTTGTTCGTCCTACGGACTAAAACCCTCCGGTTTATATAGACACCGGAGAGGGTTAGGGTTACACAGAGTCGGTTACAATGGGAGGAGATCTACATATCCGTATTGCCAAGCTTGCCTTCCACCCCAAGGAAAGTCCCATCCGGACACGGGACGAAGTCTTCAATCTTGTATCTTCATAGTCCAGAGTCCGCCAAAGGTCATAGTCCGCCATCCGGACACCCCTAATCCAGACTCCTCAAGAGCCCCTAAACCAGGCTTCAATGACGATGAGTCCGGGCGCGCAGATTGTCTTCGGCATTGCAAGGCGGGTTCCTTCTCCGAATACTTCATAGAAGATTTTGAACACAAGGATAGTGTCCGGCTCTGCAAAATAATTTCCACATACCATCGTAGAGAGAATAATATTTACACAAATTCAACCTGCTGACGTATTCCGCAGCGTGACATCACGCCATGGCCAAGCCTTTATTCGAATCGTTTTTACTGTCCCACCTCAGCGCATTTAGCGAGGCGGTTTCCTTGGCACGTCTTGTTGAAGCAGAGATCGTGTCCCCTTATTCCGGGATTTTCATCAATACGGGCTTGGGTAACCTAATCGTGCCCGTTGGCACGTCTCCTCTATCGAAGGCGAGTCCCAAACGGTCACGGGGAGGGCTCTTGGTATTCAACCTCTTTATAAAGAGACCAAGGCTCTACTCCTTTCTTTCAATCTCAATCGAATCCGCCCCTGCCTCGAGTTCCAACACCCAAAGCTCCAGATTCAGCGCCGGACCTTCGATGATGTCCGCCCGATCTTCAAGGCGGTGGATGCCTTCCTCCCTTCTGAAGAAGACGTGCTAAAGCTGAGAGATGCCGTATTTAACCGGCGAAATTTCGCATAGGCTGCCTGCTCAAGGGCAGGTTATTCCCACTCCCAAGCCTGGTGAGAGCGTGGTGTTCGCATCTCACTTCCTTCGGGGGTTAGGCTTCCCAACGGACACCTTCATGAGGGGGCTCATGTTTTATTATGGGTTAGAATTTCACGACTTGGATCCGGAGTCCATCCTCCACATCTCATCGTTCATTGTCGTGTGCAAAGCCTTCCTCTGCATTACCCCTCACTTCGGATTGTGGCTTAAGACCTTCAAAGTAGAGCCGAAGATGATCAAGGGGCAGCAAGCGGAGTGCGGAGGGGCTGTCATAAGCAAGAATGCTGACGCTCCATGGCCCGAGGGCTCTTTTCAAGAGGAGTTCAGCTTATGGAAACGAGAGTGGTTTTATATCACAGCTCCTAGGGGCACCAAGTGGGTGGCGCCTCCTGCCTTTCGCTCGAGTCCTCCCCCACGGCTGGCGTCATGGGTCAATAAAGGGCTTGACTGGGGGCCGTCCAAGGACGTGCCCTTGTTGCAGGGCCGCGTTCAAGATCTCCTGGAAAGAGACATCAACCTGGCCATAGTGGCGCAGGTCATGTTGATTCGCCGTACTTTTCCCTGCAAACGCCGCCCCCTTCGCCTGTGGGAGTTTAATCCGGAGGGACCACGAGCTCTCCAACACTTTACGGGCGTGACGCCCATGGAGATGTATAAATTGTTCTTCGGATCACAAGTAGTGTGTCCGGACTTGATCGAGTACGCAAGTCTAAGCTGCAATCGCCCGGATACTCAAGTAAGTAGCCCTGTACCCGGACATGCTATCCGTATATCCTTCATAAAATTGCCCTTAAAAGAGTTGTCCCTTTAAACAGGAGTGGATAGCGAAAGCAAAGCTGATCAGGTGTCCGGCCCCCCTCCCCGAGACCACGCTGGATCCCGTGTTAACCAGGATGCTGGAGGTTGCGCCTTTGGAAGAAGGTGAAGGGGGGAAAAAGGAAGCTACCATCTCCTTGAAGGAGGCTATCCAGAAAGGAGGGATCGAGAATCCCTCCATCCAGGGAAAGAAGAGGGCCGCCTCTGAAGACCCGGAGACCATGGTCTCAAAGCGGGGGAAGAGATCTTCGTCAGAGGGTCCTGCGCCGGGAAGTGCCTCGGCCGCACTGTGCCCTTAAGGGGATCGGCCCTCCAGCGAGCCGTAAGTAGAGAGGGGAGTTTTTTATAATAAGAGACATCCCTATTTATTCCTAAGAAAGACAACTGAATTTTTACCTTGTAGTTCGGATCTCAGCCCTTCGCAGCAGAGCTCATCTTCAGGGGATCTTCGTCCGGAGATGATGGAGAGCGGAACGCCTCCTCCCGCCGTATCGCCTTGCGAGGCGGGCGACCCCGAGGTGTTGTCGCGGAGGGTTTCTCCGAATCCGGCAGGGCCGGAAAGCAGCCGTATGGCTCCCCAAAGCCCTCCGTGGCCGGCCTTCGAAAAAGGCCATCAGACGAGTTAGGCACCGTCCGGTGCACGGTCAGAGGAGTTGAAGGATCTGCTCGGGCGAGTGTCTATCTCAGAAGAACATCATGCATTGATGGGCACGGTGATTGAAAGGATTTCATCCGCGGAAAGCGGGTTGCACGAGGCCGTCGGGAGTTTACTGACAGGTTTTGAGGTACGCGAAATGATGTACCTTTTGACAGTTCCGCATATAAAAGATGCGCCTGTATAGATAGTAGTTTCGAGACTCGGTGCGTTGTCAAAAATGACAGCGCCGAGGATCATAATCCAGTATAACATGTCGCTCTTCCTATGTAGGTGGCGAAGTGTCCGGTGGCTAGACGGACTGATGAATTTGCCTAGCTAAAGCGGCAACTTGATGTGGCGGATGCCGACATCGCGCTTGTCAACAAGCGGCTTGACGAGTCACAAGGTATGCAATTTCTCCGCGGACACCTGGTAAGGGGGCTTGATGCTCGTGCCTTACAACATGTATGCTTGATGCAGATGGTGCCGCTGCCATGGAGAACCTTCGGGCGGAACTCGCCCGAGCCAAGGAGCAGGCCAGAAAAAGTGATGCGGCTACCTTAAAGGCGGCCGAAGAGCTGAAGGCCGAACAGGCTGCTCACTGCCGAAGCAGGAAGGAAATGGCCGAGATGGCTGTGAAGTTGAAGGATGCTACCGACCACTGCAAGCTTCTTGAAAAAGAAGATCGGGCGGAACAAAAGGACCTGGAAAAGGCCACTACCGAGGCCAAGGATGCTCGCTCTGCAATGAGAGCCATGAAGCAGGAGCTACGTCAGGCCGGAGATATCGCGGCTGGAAAGCCCTTTATGCTGCGGATGAAGTTCGGGGATCCTAAGTATGCTCAGTTGGACCGGTTGTGGAGTGTGGCGGATACTTATCTGGACTTGGCGGCAAGTGCCGCAGACGCGGCCGAACACTTCCGAGATCAACAGGATCACGAAGTGGAAAAGCTGTTTTGGTCGCAGTTCCATGATCTAGAGCACCCCCTTCCATTATCAGAGCGTCTGGCCGAATGGGCGGAGCTGAATAGGTTATCCGGACTCGCCATGAAGGATGTCGTGAGTCATCTGTGGCCGGAAAGGCCCGAGCCGAAGAGTTATTTTGGTTTGGTGCAGCAGTTCCTTGGTGCGGTGCCGCATATCAATGCGATGAAGAGGTCAGCATGCATAGAGGGTGCGCGGGTGGCTCTTACCCGTGTCAAGACATACTGGGCGGAGATGAAGGCCACCGATGTTGCATCCCAAGATTCGGACGGGAGCCGAGTACCTGCCGAGCACTATTTTCAGGAAGTTCTGCAGGGCGCTCGTTTAATAGAGACGTAGTGCTCGAAGGACATCATGTTCGAATAACATGTATAATTGTAAAACAATGTTTCGATGGAATATAAAAGCTTTTTATACTTGTGCCTGCAAGAATTAAAATACCTCCTGTGCGGCCGTTTAATGTATATGTGTATATAACCTGAAAGATGGCAGTCTTCGGCTTCAGCCCCCATGCATATAATGCGGGGGTGTTCGCTGAAGGCGCATTTTCACACTTGATCCAACGTCTTGGTCCTATAAAGGAGGTGATAGGGTAGCGAACTAGGATACCGGACTATAATGCGTTATCACTTTCACTTAGCCATAGGAGTTTGACAGTGGGGCTACTATATAGTCCCTAGGGGCACCGCGCTCACCCAAATTCGGGGCGCGTGTGTGCCTGACTTGGAAACGGCCCTTCGTTAATGCGGAGGAATCCTAAAGATCCCGGTGGGTCGTCGAGTGGTTGACCAGTCTCATGCTACATCATGACCGTCAGTTTTCGGCATTCTCTACTGAGGTGCTCGCCCGGCCGAACCGGGGCACAATCGCAGTAGTTCTCCGGGTGCCGCCTTAGCCGATAGAGCGGAACGTAAGGCAGCAAAACACAGGAGCCGGACAAACCCAACATTTGACGAAAGACATGATTCGGAGCTGATGCATATAAGTCCAAACTCGCGACGCCGAACACTCCCTAAGGTGTTCGGTCTTTATGAAAACGGGCTAAACAACGCGCTTAGTAATAAGCCCCTGGTGTCCAGGTACGCACAAAGTCCTGACGTGGCCAATGCCAAGACGCCAGCCTCCACCTCGGTTATAGCAAGAAACTAGGGGATGTGTATCAACAAGAGACAGTAAAAAAGGTTTACGCAGGGTCTTAATCTGAAAAGAATCCTTGCAACGGGTCCCTACTGCACGTCTGCGCCTGTGTCTTCATTGTGCCGTATCCTGGACGGGTGTAGCACGGTGTTCATCTGTAAAAGAGAGGAACTTAGTTGAAAAAGGTCGTGCGAAAATGTACGTTACATTAAATAAACAAAGTACATTTTCTTAAAAAATGAATAAAATGGAGCTTTATTGTCTCTTGTTGTACATGCGCGGAGCCCCTTGAACGGGGGTATGCGGCTAGTAAGCCCTTACGTCGGACTCGTCTAGCCATGTCCGGGGTCTGAACGACCTGTTTGGGTGCTTTGCTTAGTGAAGCCGGTTTAGTGTGTGGCTGGTAAGGCAGCCGTACAATCTTCCACTCTCGAGGAACACTCGATATTTACCTTTAATGAGATAATGCCTCGTGGACCGGGCATTTTAAGTATAAGGGATGCATAATGCGGTATTGCGTTAAAGCGGGCGAAAGCTTCGCGTCCTAGTAGTGCTTGATAGCTACTTGTAAATGGGGTGATGTGGAAGGTCAGCTTTTCGTGGCGGAAGTTGTCGGGTGAGCCGAACATAACTTCTAGAAGGAGAGAGCCCGTACAACGGGCATCTGTGCCTGGCGTTACCCCTTGAAAGGAGGTGTCGCTATGGCGAATTGTTGTTGGGTCTATCCCCATTTTGCTGACTGTGTCCTGATATAGCAGGTTTAAATCACTGCCGCCGTCCATTAGGACTTGTGTAAAGTGGAGTCCATCAATTATCGGATCTAATACCAAGGCAGTCCATCTTGCATTTCGAATACTTATAGAGTAATCCTGATGGTCGAAGGTGATTGGTTTTAACAACCAGTGGCGGGACTCCTTTGGGATAGGCCGCATGACGCGTATCTCTATGGGCGCCACTCTGTTCTCCCCTTTTGTCACGTGAAGTGAATTTACTGTTTTGACTTCTTGTGGGAAGTTCTTTTGTTTTCCGGTGCTCTGCTTGTGGGGTTCGTCATCGTCCTCGCTTGGTGTGTCGAGCCCCTTTTGTTCGGCGTTGAGTTTGCCGGATTGCTTGAAGACCCAACAATCTCTGTGGGTATGGTTTGCAGGCTTCCCGGGAGTACTGTAGATTTGACATGTCTTGTCCATGATTTTGTTTAGGTTAGATAGCTCGTCCCTGTTATCCTTGAGGGCAGCTTTTTTTGATTCTGCCGAGAGCTTTTGAATCCGGCGTTGACTGCCGTGCTCTTTGGGTTGTTTCCCTTGGTCCGACGCTGGTCCTTGCTGCATCGCGGTTTCCCGTTTCCATCCCTAACTTCGGATGTACTTGGGTCACTGGTGCTGCATCTTGGCAACCAGCTATCCTCTCCCGCGCAGAAGCGGGTCATGAGGCTTGTTAGTGCGGCCATTTTTCTTGGCTTTTCTTGGCCGAGGTGTCTGGCGAACCATTCGTCTCGAACGCTATGTTTGAAAGCTGCTAAGGCTTCGGCGTCCGGACAGTCGACTATCTGGTTCTTTTTAGTAAGAAATCGGTTCCAGAGTTTCCGGGCTGACTCTCTGGGTTGTTGAGTTATATGACTTAAATCATCTGCATCCGAAGGTCGGACATAGGTCCCTTGAAAATTTGCCCGAAAAGCATCCTCGAGCTCCTCCCAACTTCCAATGGTGTTTTCGGGGAGGCTTTTAAGCCAATGCCGGGCTGGCCCTTTGAGTTTGAGGGATAAGTATTTTATGGCTTGGAGATCATCTCCTCTAGCCATGTGTATGTGGAGGATATAATCCTCGATCCAGACTCCAGGGTCTGTTGTTCCGTCGTATGCCTCTATGTTTACGGGCTTGAATCCCGCTGGAAATTCATGATCCAGCACCTCATCGGTGAAACATAGGGGGCGCGGCACCCCTATATCTGGGCGTTCCGCGATGTTCGGGTATTTTATGTGTTGCATTGCTTACTAGAGCTTGCTTTCTTGGCCCATAGATAGATCTGGCTGGGCCATCTTTTTGATGCGAATCCTTGGGCGGATCGCGTGCCGGCTTGTGTGCGGCGTCCTTTGCCGCACTGTGTTGGCCATGGGGTCGTTTGTCCGACCAGGCGGCTTCCTTATCTTTTGATTGCGGAGGTTATAAGGCCTCATCATCAAATTTCGCCAGTAATTTTCGCTTCGGGTAGCTCTTTGTGTGGCGACTGTCACCGTATTTGTCTGCGGTGTTGAGTACTTTGCTCCATCTGATACTGAGTGCATCTTCCGCTGTTTTGAGCTTCCGCTTCTGGTTTTTTAGGCTACGCGCAGTGGCGATGAGCCTTTTTTGGAGGTTCTTCTGCTCCAGCAACTTGTCCGGCGTGAGGTCGTCCGGACTGTTGTCTTCACCGGGGACGGGTTGTTTATCCAAGTTGCCCTGTTCGGACGTTTGCTCGATGGCGTGTTCGTTGTCCGCCGGTTCGCCCTGCTCTATGGCTGGGTCTATATGGCTGCTGTCTCTATCGAGGTGGGGCTTGGAGCGGCGCTTACGCCGCCGCTTTGATTGCTTTTCGAGGGAACGATCCCTTGTTGCGTCCCTTTGTTCCTCGTTGTCATTTCCGTTAGGTGTATCCATCATGTATACATTGTGAGATGGGGTGGTTGTCCAGTAACCTATAGGCGTTGGTTCCTGTTCGTCTCCTACATCGTCGTTCATACCGTCATGTCTTCGGAGTCGAAGTCGAGCATGTCGGTTAAATCGTCGACAGTGGCTACGAAGTGGGTGGTGGGTGGGCTTCGAATTTCTTCGTCGTCCGCATCCCAACCTTGCTGACCATAGTCCAGCCAGGGCTCTCCTGATAAAGAGAGAGACTTTAGTGAATTCAGAATGTCGCCAAAAGGCGAGTGCTGAAAGATGTCTGCGGCGGTGAACTCCATGATCGGCGCCCAATCGGATCGATTGGCAGGGGCACGAAAGGTTCGGAGTCCGGAGAGGAGTCCGGCACCATGGAGTCACGAGCTTCGCAAAGGACATGTATGGTGTTCGGCTCGATCGCCGTAGAGATTGCAACCCCCGAGGCGGTGTCCAGCCACCCTTCCTCGATTGGCGCAGTCGGCTCCGAGCTAAGGGTCGGAGCGGACACTGGTGCGGCCTCCAGGACACTGTTCGGCGGCAGAGCTAGATCATGCCCATCGTAACAGTGCGGCGCGCTTGGCTATGGCTCGAACCCGTCGAAGATCAAGTCTCCGCGGACGTTGGCCGTGTAGTTCAAACTTCCAAATCTGACCTGATGGCCAGGGGCGTAGCTTTCAATCTACTCCAGATGGCCAAGCGAATTGGCCCGCAGTGCAAAGCTGCCGAATACAAAGATCTGTCCGGGGAGAAAAGTCTCACCCTGGACCGCATCGTTGTTGATGACGACACAGAGGAACTCTCAATGAAAGCACTAATGTCAGAGTCAAAACCGGCGGATCTTGGGTAGGGGGTCCCGAGTTGTGCGTCTAGGCGGATGGTAACAGGTGACAAGGGACACGATGTTTTTACCCAGGTTCGGGCCCTCTCGATGGAGGTAAAACCCTACTCCTCCTTGATTAATATTGATGATATGGGTAGTACAAGAGTGGATCTACCACGAGATCAGAGAGGCTAAACCCTAGAAGCTAGCCTATGGTATGCTTGTTGTTCGTCCTACGGACTAAAACCCTCCAGTTTATATAGACACGGGAGACGGTTAGGGTTACACAGAGTCGGTTACAATGGGAGGAGATCTACATATCTGTATTGCCAAGCTTGCCTTCCACACCAAGGAAAGTCCCATCTGGACACGGGACGAAGTCTTCAATTTGTATCTTCATAGTCCAGGAGTCCGACAAAAGGTCATAGTCCGGCCATCCGGACACCTCCTAATCCAGGACTCCCTCAGGTGGCAAGGGCCTAAGCTTGGGGATGCCCAAGGCACCCCAAGATATTCAAGAATAGCCAAAAGCCTAATCTTGGGGATGCCCTGAGAAGGCATCCCCTCTTTCGTGTTCGTTCATTGGTAACTTTACTTGGAGCTATATTTTTATTCGCCACATGATATGTGTTTTGCTTGGAGCGTCGTGTATTATATTAGTCTTTGCTTTTTAGTTTACCACAATCACCCTTGCTGTACACACCTTTTGGGAGAAGCCTATTTGATTAGAATTTGCTAGAATACTCTATGTGATTCACTTATATCTTTTGAGCTTAATAGTTTTTGCTCTAGTGCTTCACTTATATTTTTTAGAGCACGGTGGTGTCTTAATTTTGAAGAAATTTCTAGTCTCTGATGCTTCACTTATATTATTTTGAGAGTCTTTTAGAACAGCATGGTATTTCCTATGGTCATAAAGTTGGTCCTAGAATGATGAGCTATGATCAACTTGATACTTGATAATTGTTTTGAGACATGGAGGTAGTGATATTAAAGTCATGCTAGTTGGGTGATTATGAATTTAAAGAATGCTTGTGTTGAAGTTAGCAAGTCCCGTAGCACGTATGGTTAAAGTTGTGTAACAAATTTGAAACATGAAGTGTACCTTGCTTGTGCATCCTTATGAGTGGCGGTCGGGGATGAGCGATGGTCTTTTCCTACCAATCTATCCCCCTAGGAGCATGCGCTTAGTACTTGATGTTTGTTGACTTCTAAATTTTTGCAATAAGTATATGAGTTCTTTTGACTAATGTTGAGTCCATGGATTATACACACTTTTACCTTTCCGCCTTTGCTAGCCTCTTCGGTACCGTGCATTGCCCTTTCTCACCTTAAGAGTTGGTGCAAACTTCGCCGATGCATCCAAATCCCGTGATACGATACGCTCTATCACACATAAACCTCCCTAAATCTTCCTCAAAACAGCCACCATACCTACCTATTATGGCATTTCCATAGCCATTCCGAGATATATTGCCATGCAACTTTCCACCGTTTCGTTCATCATCATCATGACATACTTTACTTTTGTCATATCGCCATTGCATGATCATGTAGTTGACATCGTATTTGTGGCAAAGCCACCATGCATTATTTTTCATACATGTCACTCTTGATTCATTGCACCATCCCGGTACACCGCCGGAGGCATTCATATAGTGTCATATCTTGTTTTGGTTTTGAGTTGTAATTCTTGAGTTGTAAATCCATAAAAGTGTGATAATCTTCATTATTAGAGCATTGTCCTAGTGAGGAAAGGATGATGAAGGCTATGATTCCCCCACAAGTCGGGATGAGACTTCGGACTTTACAAAAAGAAAAAAAAAGAAAAATAAGAGAAAGGCCAAAAAGAAAGAAAGAAAATAAGGCCAAAGAAAAAAAAGAAAGAAAAGAGAAAAAAGGAAAAAAAATGAGAGAAAAAGAGAGAAGGGACAATGCTACTATCTCTTTTTCCACACTTGTGCTTCAAAGTAGCACCATGATCTTCATGATAGAGAGTCTCCTATGTTGTCACTTTCATATACTAAGTGGGAATTTTTCATTATAGAACTTGGATTGTATATGCCAATGATGGGCTTCCTCAAATGCCCTAGGTCTTCGTGAGCCAGCAAGTTGGATGCACACCCACTAGTTTTCTTTTGTTGAGCATTCATTTATAACTCTAGTGCATCCGTTGCATGGAAATCCCTACTCCTCATGTTGACATCAATTGATAGGCATCTCCATAGCCCGTTGACTATCCTCGTCAATGTGAGACTTTCTCCTTTTTTGTCTTCTCCACACAATCCCCATCATCATATTCTATTCCACCCATAGTGCTATATCCATGGCTCACGCTCATGTATTGCGTGAAGGTTGAAAAAGTTTGAGATTATTTAAGTATGAAACAATTGCTTGGCTTGTCATCGGGGGTATAGAAGTTGGGGACATCTTTGTGTGATGAAAATGAAGCATAGCCTAACTATATGATTTTGTAGGGATGAACTTTCTTTTGCCAGGTTATTTTGAGAAGACATGATTACTTTGATTAGTATGCTTGAAGTATTACTATTTCCTTTATCAATATGAACTTTTATTTTGTATTCCTTTGGATCTGAACATTCATGCCACAATAAAGAAAATCACATTATGAATTATGCTAGGTAGCATTCGACAACAAAAATTCTCTTTTTATCATTTACCTACTCGAGGACGAGCAGGAATTAAGCTTGGGGATGCTTGATACGTCTCCAACGTATCTATAATTTTTGATTGTTCCATGCTATTATATTACCTCTTTTGGATGTTTATGGGCTTTATTTTACACATTTATATCATTTTTGGGACTAACCTACTAACCGGAGGCCCAGCCCATATTGCTGTGTTTTTGCCTATTTCAGTATTTCGAAGAAAAGGAATATCAAAAGGAGTCCAAACGGAATGAAACCTTCGGGAGTGTGATTTTTGGAACGAACGTGATCCGGAGAGCTTGGAGTGCAAGTCAAGAAGCTTCCGAGGAAGCCACGAGATAGGAGGCCCCCCCCTGTAGGGCGCGCCCCTTGTCTCGTGGGCCCCTCGGGCGGCCACTGACGTACTTCTTCTTCCTATATATACCTACGTACCCCGAAAACATCCAGGGCACCACGAAACACAATTTCCACCGCCAGAACCTTCAGATCCATGAGATCCCATCTTGGAGCCTTCACGGCACTCACGGGAGGGGAATCAAGCACGGAGGGCCTCTACATCAACATCCTTGCCCCTCCGATGAGTTGTGAGTAGTTTACCATAGACCTACGAGTCCATAGTTATTAGCTATATGGCTTCTTCTCTCTTTTTGGATCTCAATACAATGTTCTCCCCGTCTCTTGTGGAGATCTATTCGATGTAAACTCTTTTTGCAGTGTGTTTGTCGAGATCCGATGAATTGTGGGTTTATGATCAAGTTTATCTATGAATAATATTTGAATCTTCTCTGAATTCTTTTATGTATGATTGAGTTATGTTTGAAAGTCTCTTCGAATTATCAGTTTGGTTTGGCCTACTAGATAGGTCTTTCTTGCCATGGGAGAAGTGCTTAGCTTTGGGTTCATTCTTGCGGTGTCCTTACCCAGTGACAGAAAGGGTTGCAAGGCACGTATTGTATTGTTGCCATCGAGGTTAAAAATATGGGGTTTATATCATATTGCATGAGTTTATCCCTCTACATCATGTCATCTTGCTTAATGCGTTACTCTGTTCTTATGAACTTAATATTCTAGATGCATGCTGGATAGCGGTCGATGTGTGGAGTAATATTAGTAGATGCAGGCAGGAGTCGGTCTACTTGTTATGGACGTGATGCCTGTATACATGATCATGCCTAGATAATCTCATAACTATGCGCTTTTCTATCAATTGCTCGACAGTAATTTGTTCACCCACCGTAATACTTATGCTATCTTGAGAGAAGCCACTAGTGAAACCTATGGCCCCCGGGTCTATCTCTTATCATATTTGCTTTCAATCACCTTTTATTTGCATCTTTACTTTTTGCATCTATATTATAAAATACCAAAAATATATTTATCTTATCATACTATCTTTATTAGATCTCACTTTCGCAAGTGGCCGTGAAGGAATTGACCACCCCTTTATTGCGTTGGTTGCGAGTTCTCAGTTTGTTTGTGTAGGTGCGTGGGACTTTTCAGAAGCCTCCTACTGGATTGATACCTTGGTTCTCAAAACTGAGGGAAATACTTACACTACACTTGCTGCATCACCCTCTCCTCTTCGAGGAAAACCAGCGCAAGCTCAAGACGTAGCAAGAATTCAAACGCAGTTGGAGACACTGATATTTTTGTCGTGGTTCCGATAGGTGGTGCTATCGTACATCCATGTTGGTGGATACTTCAACCCACGAAGGGTAACGGTTCCGCGAGTCCACGGAGGGCTCCACCCACAGAGGGTCCACGAAGAAGCAACCTTGTCTATCCCACCATGGCCGTCGCCCACGAAGGACTTGCCTCACTAGCGGTAGATCTTCACGAAGTAGGCAATCTCCTTGCCCTTACAAACTCCTTGGTTCAACTCCACAATCTTGTCGGAGGCTCCCAAGTGACACCTAGCCAATCTAGGAGACACCACTCTCCAAGAAGTAACAAATGGTGTGTTGATGATGAACTCCTTGCTCTTGTGCTTCAAATGATAGTCTCCCCAACACTCAACTCTCTTTCACATGATTTGGATTTGGTGGAAATAAGATTTGAGTGGAAAGCAACTTGGGGAAGGCTAGAGATCAAGATTCATATGGTAGGAATGGAATATCTTGGCCTCAACACATGAGTAGGTGGTTCCTTCTCAGAAACAGCAAGTTGGAAGTGTAGGCTTGTTCTGATGGCTCTCTCCACGAATGAAGAGGAGGTGGAGGGGTATATATAGCCTCCACACAAAAACTAACCATTACACACAACTTGCCAAACTCGGTGGGACCGAATTGATAAACTCGGTCGGACCGATTTAGCAAATCTAGTGACCGTTAGGATTTTCGGTGGGACCGACATGCAACTCGGTAGGACCGATGTGGTTAAGGTTAGGGCATAACGTAATCTCGGTGAGACCAATTACACAAACTCGGCGAGACCAATTTTGGTAATAAGCTAACCAGAGAGTTGGTCAGGTAAACTCGGTGGGACCGATTCGCTCATGTCGGTGAGACCGAAATGTTACGAAAAGGAAACAGGGAGTTTACATTGCAATCTCGGTGGGACCGATCACTCATCTCGGTGGTACTGAAACGTTACGAAGGGAAACAGAGAGATTACAATCCCATCTCGGGGAGACCGAGATCCCTATCGGTGAGACCGATTTGCCTAGGGTTTGTGGCAGTGGCTATGACATCTGAACTCGGTGGCGCCGGGTAGAAAGAATCAGTACAGTCGAGTTTGACTTTTGGTTTAGGTCATATGTGGATATGAGGGTTTTGGAGCATATCACTAAGCACTGTAGAGCAAGAAACTCATTAAGCAACACCTCATCCCTCCTTGGTAGTATTGGCTTTTCCTATAGACTCAATGTGATCTTGGATCACTAAAATGTAAAATGTAGAGTCTTGAGCTTTTGAGCTTGAGCCAATCCTTTTATCCTTAGCATTTTGAGGGATCCACTTTTCTCATCCATGCCATGCCATCCATTGAGCTTTTCCTAAAATATTCATCTTGGAATGATGTTAGCTCAATGAGCTGTATGTTGTTAGGAATTACCAAAACCACCTAGGGATAGTTGCACTTTCAATCTCCCCCTTTTTGGTAATTGATGACAACATATAGATCAAAGCTTCGACAAATGATAATAAAAGTGAAAAATGTTGTCGCTTTGGGAAGTATGTGATAAGCAAGAGCTCCCCCTAAATTTGTGCATAGTTTAAGATTTGCTTTGGACTGCAAATGCATAAGGAGTTAGGCTCATGGGTCACTCTTCCATGTCACATACATCTTGGTGGAGCGCTCAAAATGATAATGATTGAATACATGCACTCATCACCAAGCAAAGTGAATGATCATATAGAGATAAAAGGATAATGTCATCCAACAAGCATAAATGTAGCATATGATCAAACACATGAGCATCCAAGTATCACACAGACATAATGTATGTCAAACAAGCAAGTAAAGTTCAGCCACCAAAGCAAGAGAGAACAAAAAGCAACACTCTCTCTCGAAGCCTATGATCTATACATTTTTCTCCCCCTTTGGCAACAAGTTACCAAAAAGTTCATAGAAAATGCATAGCACTAGATCGACTCTCAGGCTTGATCTTCAGGTGGTGGTGTAGACAGAACGCCAAGGACGAAAGCATCAGTTGATGTAGATGGAGCTGGAGGTGTAGGTGCTGAAGCTGGTTGCACTGGAGCTGTAGGAGCTGTAGCTGGTGCAGATGAAGTGGCTCTGGTGTCTGTCACTGGCACTGCAGCTGTTCTCTAAGCTCTAGGCACTCTGGCAAATGCATCTGTGGTTGTCTTGCCCTTCCTCTCCTGCAAATCATCCTGAAGCTGCTCAACAACGGACTGGATCTCAGTGACCTTCACATCCGTGTCATAGAACTTATGCTCCATGATCCTCTCAAAGCTCTCCTAGTTTTGAGTCAAGGTGGCCAGCCCCTTCTCAATCCTCAGAGGGGATGCAATCAAGTAGCCAAGTTGATCCTGTTTTCACTTCAGAAAGTACTGAGATGCCTCTTCCATTGTTGGCATCTTGGCAGCCTTCTCAATCCTTGCCTTCTCCTTCTTAGCTTGTGCTTGCACTGAAGATGGTTCATCTTCATCCATAACCACTTGGTTGTCCTCAAAGTCTGGATAGATAGGCATATGCTCCTTATCCAACATGTATGTGCCTGTGCCCATCTTTGAGTTAATCAGCTCCTGGATCTGTGGGGCATATCCACAACTTCTTTTCTGGTCAGCAGTTGTCCTCTTGATAGTCTCAACTATAAGGCTCATGATCTTGAACTTCTGTGGCACATCAAATATGTGTAGCAAGTTTATTGCATGGCCTCGGATCTTGTTGTGGTCACCTGACTTGGGCAAGAGAGTGTTCCTGAGGATACAGTTGATGGTTGGCAGTCCTGACAGAAGATAATGTACAGATCCAAACTTGTGTGATTCTATTGCAGCATCTGGGATCTCCTTGTACATATGTGCCATAGAGTTGTGATCCATCTTCTTCTTAGCATAGACATCCAAGTCATCCTCTTCCTCCTTAGGTGCATTGATCAGATTTGCCCATTCCTCAATAGATGATTGGTACCTTGTACCTTCAGACATCCATACTATCCTGCCATCTGGATAGAAGTGTGTTGTGGAGTAGAATTGCATTATGAGCTCCTCATTCCACTTTGTGAGCTTCTGCCCATCAAAGTCTGCAACTCCACAAGCACTGAAACTTTCATATACACCAGGATAGTGTTCCTCATTCTCCTTCATGTAGGTCTAGTCGACCCACATCATGTCACACACTATAGGCTTCTTGTCCAACAATATTGTCTCATAGAAATAGAAATCATGTTGTTCCTTAGTATGGAACCTGTAGTCAACAACAGTCCTCCTTCTGGTGGCATATGGATCTGACTCTCTCTATAGCCTCAATCCTGAGTCTCTCCTGATCTTCATGTTCTCAGCCACAGGATGAGCATCATTGTGGTCTGGAATCTTTGGCTTCGACTTTCTCAGGATATGCTCTTCATCATCTTCTTCTTCAGCAATAGTCTCAGGCACTGGGGCCTTGTTCTTCTCAGCAGCAGATATGTTTCTGGTATTCCTCTTTGGTGCAATCTTTGGTTTGGAGACAACTTTGGGTGCTTCTTTGGGCTTTGATGATGCAGCCCCTGTCCTGATAGCATCACCCATAAGCTTCTGAGCCTTGGGTGCTGGTGCAGCAACCTCTTCTTCCTCTTCTTCCATCATGGAAGGCTTTCCAATAATTCTGGCCATGGTATTTTTGACCCTTTCCTTCCTCTTCTTCCCTTCAGCAGCAGCCTCTTTGGGTTCAGATGCTTGAGTGGAGGCTCTGGCTTTAGACATGGGTTGTCTTCCTGCTGGCCTTTTGGTCTTCAGACCTGGCTTGGTGGCAGCAGCTATGCTATACTCCTTCTTGAGCACTTTCTTCTTGGAAGTGGCCTCATCCTCTACTGCCACATAGTCTTCATCCTCAGATTCTGAGGTTTACTTCTTTCTGGCCCTGGTGGCAGCTTTGGGCAAGTTGCTTGGGGTGCTCCTGCTACCCTCATCTGAGCTACTAGAGGGACTAGTGCCCTCACTCATCTGAATCTGCTCCTCTGACTTGTTCTGGCTGTCACTCTGATCAGACATATTGCACACACTGACAATAGACCCTGTGAATAGGTATAGATGAGATAGAGTGGATGAGCATCACAAAATACAGAGATTTTTGCAAAATAATGAGTCAAAAACTTAGTTTTAGTTTTCCACAGAAAGCATTTCGGATCAACCGATTTGCAAACTCGGTGATACCGAAGCAGCTTTTGGAGCCTAAACTAGTGAACTCGGTCAGACCGAGTCACAGTTCGGTGGCACCGAGACTCCTAGGGTTTCACAAAGTCTCGAACTCGGTCACATCAATTTGCAATTCTCGATCAGATCGAGAATCACTTGTGCAATGGCCTTAGCCGAATCGGTGGAACCGAGTTATGCAACTCGGTGGGTCTAAGATGGTTTTGGCGGAAACCTAACCCTAAATTTTCAATTCATCTCTAAACTATGGATTGTTTTGACTGGATAGAATAGTTTCAATCGTGGCAAGAATCATGATGAACACAGTGTGCTAGGAATCGGACGGGGATAGCACTGTGATCGAGTCCATACCCTAGCTTGGCAACGGCGGGGTTGAATTCCGTTGACGGCGGCGGAGACCAGCGACAGGAGGCGGCTGGCAACGAGGAGAACGATCCGGAGACCCTGGAGGCAGAGCGAGCTATGCGCGGGCGAAGGGGTTTGGAGAAAGTTTCCAAATTTTTTCCCTTGAGTATATATAGCCCGGCCCTGTCGGTGTGACCGAGTGGAACAACTCGGTGGCACCAAGATGCATAACTGTTGACAGTTACAGCAACTCGGTGTGACCGAAAAGTTCAAATCGGTTGCACCGAGATTGAAAACCTAGATCGACTTAGTGATCTCGGTATGATCGAAATGGAGGAATCGGCCAGACCAAAACGCAAAAAGAAGTTTTGGAAGTTTAAGTGTAACGCCCCGGATTCGATGCGCCAGGTGTCTGCCAGTTATTCGCCGTCGTTGCCATGTCATGTGCTTGCGTGTTGCACTTTGCCATGTCATCATCCGCATTTCATATCATGTCATCATGTGCATTTCATTTTGCATACGTGTTCGTCTCATGCATCCGAGCATTTTCCCCGTTGTCCATTTTGCAATCCGGCACTCCTATGTCTCCCGGCGCCCCCTTTTACCTCTTTTAGGTATGCGGGTGTTAAACGGTCTCGAGAATGGACCGAGGTTTGTCAAGCGGCCTTGGTATAGCACCGTGAACCGCTTTGTCAAGTTTCGGATCATTTGGAGGTCGTTTGATACTCCAACGGTTAACCGGGTAACCGCAAAGGCCTCTTTTGTGTTGCAGCCCAACACCCCTTCCAAAGTGGCCCAAAACCCAGCAAACTCCCCTCCATGCTCTCGGTCGTTCGATCACGATCGCGTGGCCAAAAACCGCACCTCATTTGGACTCTCCTAGCTCCCTCTACCTATAAATAGGTGCTCCTCGTCCAAATTCGCGGATGATTTCCCCTCCGAAACCCTAAAATTATCCCCACGCCGCCTCCGGACATGTCCGGCGCCCACCGGACGTCCTGCGCCGCCGCCCCGAGCCAATGGCGTCGCGCCCGCGTGGCTGCGCCACCGCCCTCCGCCCAGCGTGCCCGCGGAGCCCATCACGGGCCTTGCTCAGAGAGCCAGCAAGGCCGCGCCCGCCGAGCCCGGCCGCCGCCGCCTCCGCGCTGAGGCTCGCGCCTCCCGCCCGCGGCTGCCCCGCCTCCGACCGCCGCTCACGAACATCGCCGCCGCCCGCCCGCCAGCGGCAGCGTCCGCTCCGCCAGCCGCCCGCCTCCTTGCCGCCCTCCGGAACCTTGGCGGCGCCTCGACACCGCCCAGCGGCGGACCCCGACCACGCCGGCCGGCCGGAGCTCCTCCCGAAACCGCCCGGCCGCCGGTGGCGCGCCCGGTCTCCTCCTCCGCCTCGCCGCCGATGCCCGCCCAGCGCCCGGCGCCTCGCCGCCCGCCCGCCGCCGCCGCCTCCTCCCTCGCCGGCATCCGCCCGCCCTCTCCGGCGAACCTCGGGCCAGCGCGGCCCCGATCCAGATTTGGATCTGGTCAAACGAGGTTGACCCCGATTCCACTAAGTCCCCGAGTTTTCAGCAATTTTCATGCATTTTCATCATGTCATAACTCTGCATCCGTAGCTCCGTTTCGTGCGTGTTATATGTCAAATTGTTCGTCTCGAAGAGTAGATCATTTCATCTCATTGCATCATTTTCATTTGAGCTCATCTTGATGCCCGAAATGCTGTTGGAAGAGTGCTATGTGATGTTTGTTTCGATTTTATCGAACATGCACTTTGTCATTTTGCCATGATTGATGTGTGCACCCTATGAATTTGAGTCCTACATGTGTTTTGTAATAAGCCATGCCATCTTTCCAGGGGTGTATGCCATGTATTTTTTGTGATCTATGTGGTGACTAGCACAAGCATGCAAACTAGGCTTCATGATGTTGCTGATTTCAGCCCTGTTCTGCTGATGTTTTTATGCCATGTTAACTTGATGCTACAGAGAGTTCCATGCTTATTTTGAGATACTTCAGTAAGGATGTTTTGGACATATGGTTATTCTCTATCCATCCATGCCCTTGTTTGCAATTATGGAGTGCCATAGCTTGAGTCAGTCGAGCTCTACTTTTGCTATAAAATGTTTCCTGGCAGATTGTTTACATGTTATTAAATTTTGCAAAGGTTGTTGTAGTTGACCCATGTATGCTATGTTGTTGTTCTTGCCATGTATAGCTTCTATGCCATGTCTTATTGATTTATGTATGCTTAGTTTATCATGAAATGCTCTGTAGTGAGTGCATCGAGCTCACCAACATGCCTACTTATCGTTGTTCCTGCCATGTTTGAATCTGTAATATAACTTGCCATGTTTACATGGGTGCCATCATATCTTCTGATCCTTTTTGGCTTATGGTCAGTAAGGGACTTTTGTTCTATGCTTTGAGTAGATTCATGCCATGCCTTTGTTTGCCATGATAAGTTCCTGTAACATGTTGTTTGATAGCTCTAAACATTGCAACCTGATGTTATTTCCTGCTAAGTCTGAAACTGTTATTATTTGCAATCTTGCCATGTGTTTTTGAGCATTTTCTAGTGATTTCTGGAGATAGCTCAGTGTTCATGTTTTGTAATGCTTTACCTGTACATCATGCCCATGCCTTTTGTTTTCAGGTTGTGGTACTGTAGCATGTGGTTTTGATGCTTGCAATATGCCTAGTTGCTGTTTTTGGTCAGATTGTTGCTATGACTTGTATAGGGTGTATGTGTTGCACCGTTGCTCCGTTTTGAGTGTGCTCTATATGAAACTTGCTTAGAATTGCATGTAGCTTCATATTATCATGTTTCATACTTGTTTTGATGTGTTTGTGTGTTGTTTGTATGCATTTTGCATCAATGCCATGTTTAACTTGTTTTGCGCATATCTTCTAGGCCGTAGCTCCGAATCTAATGAACTTTATATGTAACTTGACTAGAATTTCGTGTAGATCATCATTGTGCATCTTAACTTGCTGTTTAACAACTTGAACATAAAGTTATTCAGATCTGGACCAATTTCGAAATTTGCATATGAGGACTTACCGGAATTGTTCTATGTTGTTTCCGGCCTCATTTAAACTTACCTTGATGTGTTGCTCTTGTTTGCATCATCCCTTGCCATGAGTAGCTTCATGTAGTCTTGTCATGCATCATGCTTGTTGTGCATCATGTCTTGTCTATGTGTGGTGTGTTTACTTTGTTGTGTGCTTCTTCTTGTTAGTTCCAGTTTCGTTGCGATCGTGAAGATTCATTCGTCTACGCTTGGTTTGGCTTCATCCGTTCATCTTCTTCATGGACTCGTTCTTCTTCCTTGCGGGATTTCAGGCAAGATGACCGCTACCTTGGATCTCACTACTATCATTGCTATGCTAGTTGCTTCGTTCTATAGCTATGCTGCGCTACCTATCACTTGCTGCTCAAGCCATCCCAAATTGCCATGAACCTCTAACCTTTTGCACCCTTCCTAGCAAACCGTTGTTTGGCTATGTTACCGCTTTGCTCAGCCCCTCTTATAGCGTTGTTAGTTGCAGGTGAAGATGAAGTTTGTTCCTTGTTCGAACATGGAGATGTTGTTCCTTGTTGGAACATGTTTACTTGTTGGGATATCACAATATCTATTGTTTAATTAATGCATCTATATACTTGGTAAAGCGTGGAAGGCTCGGCCTTATGCCTGGTGTTTTTTTCCACTCTTGCCGCCCTACTTTCCGTCATATCGGTGTTATGTTCCCGGATTTTTGCGTCCCTAACGCGGTCGGGTGATTTATGGGACCCCCTTGACAGTTCGCTTTGAATAAGACTCCTCCAGCAAGGCCCAACATTGGTTTTACCATTTGCCTCACCTATGCCCTTTTTCCCTTGGATTTCCGGAGCCCGAGGGTCATCTTTATTTTAACCCCCCCCCCGGGACAGTGCTCCTTCGAGTGTTGGTCCGAACCGAGCAGACTGCGGGGCCACCACGGGGCAACTCGAGGGCTGGTTTTACTCGTAGGCTGACTTATCCGGTGTGCCCTTAGACCGAGGTACGTGCGACTCCTATCAGGATTTGTCGGCACATCCGGGCGGCTTTGCTGGTCTTGTTTTATTCTTTGTCGAAATGTCTTGTAGCCGGATTCGAGACTGATCGGGTCTTCCGGGAGAAGGAATATCCTTCGTTGATCGCGAGAGCTTATCATGGGCTAAGTTGGTACACCCCTGCAGGGTATAAACTTTCGAGAGCCGTGCCCGCGGTTATGTGGCAGATGGGAATTTGTTAATATCCGGTTGTAGTAAACTTGAAGCAAACTCTTCTAAAATACACCAACCGTGTGCGTAACCGTGAGTGTCTCTTTTCGGGGTTGATCGAGAGGAGAACACGGTTTCTGGGTTATGTTTGACGTAAGTAGGAGTTCAGGATCACTTCTTGATCATTACTAGTTGATGACCGTTCCTTTGTTTCTCTTCTCGCTCTCATTTGCGTATGTTAGCCACCATATATGCTTAGTCGCTGCTGCAACCTCACCACTTTATCCCTTCCTTTCCCATTAAGCTTTGCTAGTCTTGATACCC
Source organism: Aegilops longissima (assembly GCA_021605205.1). Lineage (NCBI taxonomy): Eukaryota > Viridiplantae > Streptophyta > Magnoliopsida > Poales > Poaceae > Aegilops > Aegilops longissima. The sequence continues at coordinate 294,947,179 of CM038677.1, forward strand.
ATGGTAATGGGATTGCTGAGTCCTCGTGGCTCACAGATTACTACACCACCAGTTGCGGGTAAAGGTTTGCGATGATCATGGCGTGAGGCGATGTTTGCTTGTATTGGAGTTCTTCTTACGCTTCTTCTTGATCGGGGATAGGTTCGGTCGGCATCCCAGGCTAGCGGGGTGGATGTCGTTTGAGTTTCTATTTATGTTTCATCCGTAGTCGGATGTTGATCTCTTGTATATGATGTTGATGTATTCTTGTGGCATTTGTGCCTTATGTATGTATCCCCATCTATTATGTAATGTTGATGTAATGATATCCACCTTGCAAAAGCGTTTCAATATCGGGTCTATCCTTGGTGGGACCGTCGAGTTCCTTTTGGATAGGGTCGCATATTGGGCGTGAAAAGTTGGTATCAGAGCCTAGACCGACCCTAGGAGCCCCCTTGATTGATCGTGTAGTTTGGCCGCTGTTGAGTCTAGAAGAAAACTGTTTTCGGAGTCTAGTTATATCGGAGAGTAGGAATTCTTTGTACTCCTCAGCCCCTTCGTCGCTCTGGTGAGAAATCTTGTCGTAGGTGTTTTGGAACTACTCCTCTTCCCTTTCAAATTTTTTTTTAGGATCACGCAGTTGGTTTTCCGGTAGTTGTTCCTCAGCTCTTTTTATCCGGTGCTTTTCTCGTCAAGTTGACTCGAGCCTCTTCATCGTTGTCAAGTTCAATCCTCAGTTCTTCCTCCGACGTCGTTGTTTTTCCTTGTCCGAAGTTGTCCTTGTTTTTCCCGCCCGCCCACCCTTCTTCTTCTCGGAACCGGAGTTCGTAGTTCAGTATCCATCCTACTCGTGCGAAGTCTTTGCTTCCTTTCCTTAATGATTTCAACCGGTGTTTTCTCTTCAAGTTATTCGTCGATTTCCCCTTCCAAGTTGCCTTTGTTTTCCCGCCCTCCCACCCTATTATTCCCGGAGTTCGATTTTCTTCCGACCATCAATTTCATTCGTGTGGAATCTTACCTCAATTATTTCAACCGGTGAATTCTCGTCTTGTTCGTCATTCTTCATCCCTTTCTTTTTCCGGTGGATTCAATTCAAGTTTTTCGGGTTAATCATATTCTTTTCCTTCGAAGTGTTCTCTTTGCTCGTTCGCCTCTCGCCAGTTTATCCTTCCGGAGTGCTCAAGTCATCTCAGGAGATTCGTCTGTGTTTGAATTAATTCGAGGTTGTCACCTCATTCAAATATTTAAATTGTTCCGGTGCAGCACCTATCTCCTCAACAATCCTTTCCAACGGTGTTTTCTTTTCAGTGGGCCCTAACCCACAGGTCTTTTCCCAGGATCTTACCTGATTTTTTTAATTTCCCCGGAGCTATTCCCAATTCTTTTCAAGTGTGAGTAAGAATGGATTCCATCAGTCACATGCCTTTTCCAAGATCTCGTTCAAATTCTTTTCATTATTGGCTCAACCTCTTTGCTTTTCATTCTCCCGAAGTACCTCAGTAATTTTGGTGTTGTTTCTCGTCGTCCTTGAAGACCAAAGAAGAGTTCCTTCTAAATCTTGTTCATTCTCCCGGAGATTCATGGTGCTAGCTCGATGTTATCCTATCTAATTGTTTCCAGTCATGCAAATTCTTTTCATCCATCCGGAGTATTTCAGGAGTTGCTTTTCTGTTCCGATTATCCGGAGGCCTCTATTTCAGAAGATTTCATCGTCCCAAGTTTTCAGCTTCGTTCATCTCAATATTCTTCCGGTGCTTCGTTCAAGTATTCTTCAATCAGTTCGCGATCTCTTCATTCTCTTGTCGCTAAATTCCCTCAAATATCTTCGTGCTTGTTCTAATTCTTCCCGGTGATTCATTCTCTTCGTCAGTCATTTCCGAATTCTTATGGTGGTTCGTTCAAGATTCTTTTCCTTGATTATCATATTAATCCATTCGTTCTTTTCAACCCTACCGGTGGTTCATGAAGACCTTCTCAAGTTTGTGATATGTCACTTCTCAATTATTTTTCAAGAAGAATAAGTAGTATGAAAAATCCATTGCTTGTCATCAATTTAACTTGATGAGGGATAAGCATACAATAAATCTTATTCTTATTTCATCTAAGTGATTAATCCCTTCCTTCGGAGTTTGTTCTTGATGAATAAATTCTAGTTCCAAGCGTTTTCATCTTTTCTTTTCCGGAGTTCAATTATTTCCTCGGCCTTTCGTCGGAACCTCCATCGGAATCATCGCAATGCACATCTTATTCTTTCGTCCTTCATTCTATCTCATCATCCTTTCATTACCGGAGTTCTTCATGGTGGTTCTTCATGATTTAATTCATTCTTCAAGAGTTCATCAAGATTCTTGTTTGTGGAATTCAAGTACCTTCTCTTCTTGCATCTCTAAGTGCAATTAATTCTCCGTATTCTTTTGAAGTGGAGTTTTGCATCTCTTCGTTCTTCTCAGCTATTCAATCTTTTCCGCTTATGGTCGGTTATCACCTTATAATTTTGAGAGGTTATCCATAAGTCCACATAAAGCTTATTCTTTTCGTTGTTGAATTTTCTCAACAACTCCGTTCAATCCTTTCTTCTGAGGTTGCTTCTATTTCATTCGTGGCACAAGTTGTCATTTTCATCTAAGTTCTTTTTCATTCAATTCTTTCAATTCTTCCGGAGGCATTGTGTTGTTCCTCTCGTCAACTATCATTCCATCCTCTCAAGTTCATGTTCTATTCTTTCCTTGTTCAACCGGATTGCTGCCTAAATTCCTTCAGTCTTATTCGTTTCTTATCTCGTTCTAACCGAGTTGTTTCATAGTCTATCTGATTCCGTGAGCTTTCGATTCTCGTCATTCCTCTCTTCTTCTCGAGTGCTCTCGATTCTTTGCTTCTTCTCTTGAGTTTTTGTTTCACCTCATCCCTTTTCCCTTCCGTCTCGGTCCTAAGATCTCGGGACGAGATCTCTTGTTAGTGGAGGAGTGTTGTAACGCCCCGGATTCGATGCGCCAGGTGTCTGCCAGTTATTCGCCGTCGTTGCCATGTCATGTGCTTGCGTGTTTCACTTTGTCATGTCATCATCCGCATTTCATATCATGTCATCATGTGCATTTCATTTTGCATACGTGTTCGTCTCATGCATCCGAGCATTTTCCCCGTTGTCCGTTTTGCAATCCGGCACTCCTATGTCTCCGGCGCCCCTTTTACCTCTTTTTCGTAATGCGGGTGTTAAACGGTCTCGGAATGGACCGAGGTTTGTCAAGCGGCCTTGGTATAGCACCGTGAACCGCTGTCAAGTTTCGGATCATTTGGAGGTCGTTTGATACTCCAACGGTTAACCGGGTAACCGCAAAGGCCTCTTTTGTATTGCAGCCCAACACCCATTCCAAAGTGGCCCAAAACCCAGCAAACTCCCCTCCATGCTCTCGGTCGTTCGATCACGATCGCGTGGCCGAAAACCGCACCTCATTTGGACTCTCCTAGCTCCCTCTACCTATAAATAGGTGCCCCTCGTCCAAATTCGCGGATGATTTCCCCTCCGAAACCCTAAAATTCTCCCCACGCCGGCTCCGGACATGTCCGGCGCCCGCGACGTCTGCGCCGCCCCCGAGCCAATGGCGTCGCGCCCGCGTGGCCTCGCCGCCGCCCTCCGCCCGCGCGGCCCTTGAGCCCATCAGCGAGCCCTTGCGAGCCCGCGCAGCGCCGCCTCCGCGCCCGAGGAGCTCGCGCCTCCCCATGCCCATGCTGCCCCGCCTCCGCCGCCGCTGCGCCGAACATCGCCGCCGCCGCCCGCCAGCGGCGCGTCCGCTCCGCCCATGACGCCCGCCTCCTTGCCGCCCTCCGGCGCCTTCAGCCAGCGCCTCGCCGCCGCCCAGGCGGACCCGACCCGCGCCGGCCGGCCGAGCTCCTCCCGAACCGCCCGGCCGCCGGCCTCCCTGCCGCCGGTGGCGCGCCCGTCGCCTCCTCGCCTCGCCGCCGATGCCCGCCCGCCGGCCGCAGCCTCCTCCCTCGCCGGCATCCGCCCCGGCCCTCTCCGACGAACCTCGGGCCCGGCGCGGCCCCGATCCAGATTTGGATCCGGTCAAACGAGGTTGACCGCGATTCCACTAAGTCCCTGAGTTTTCAGTAATTTTCATGAATTTTCATCATGTCATAACTCTGCATCTGTAGCTCCGTTTCATGCGTGTTATATGTCAATTTGTTCGCCTCGAAGAGTAGATCATTTCATCTCATTGCATCATTTTCATTTGAGCTCATCTTGATGCCCGAAATGCTGTTGGAAGAGTGCTATGTGATGTTAGTTTCTGATTTTTATCAGAACATGCACTTTTGTCATTTTTGCCATGATTGATGTGTGCACCCTACGAATTTGAGTCCTATATGTGTTTTGTAATATGCCATGCCATCTTTCCAGGGGTGTATGCCATGTATTTTTTGTGATCTATGTGGTGACTAGCACAAGCATGCAAACTAGGCTTCATGATGTTGCTGATTTTAGCCCTGTTCTGCTGATGTTTTTATGCCATGTTAACTTGATGCTAAAGAGAGTTCCATGCTTATTTTGAGATACTTCAGTAAGGATGTTTTGGACATATGGTTATTATCTATCCATCCATGCCCTTGTTTGCAATTATGGAGTGCCATAGCTTGAATCAGTCGAGCTCTACTTTTGCTATAAAATGTTTCCTGGCAGATTGTTTACATGTTATTCAATTTTGCCAAGGTTGTTGTAGTTGATCCATGTATGCTATGTTGTTGTTCTTTCCATGTATAGCTTCTATGCCATGTCTTATTGATGTATGTATGCTTAGTTTATCATGAAATTCTCTGTAGTGAGTGCATCGAGCTCACCAACATGCCTACTTATCGTTGTTCCTGCCATGTTTGAATCTGTAATATAACTTGCCATGTTTACATGAGTGCCATCATATCTTCTGATCCTTTTTGGCTTATGGTCAGTAAGGGACTTTTGTTCTATGCTTTGAGTAGATTCATGCCATGCCTTTGTTTGCCATGATAAGTTCCTGTAACATGTTGTTTGATAGCTCTAAACATTGCAACCTGATGTTATTTCCTGCTAAGTCTGAAACTGTTATTATTTGCAATCTTGCCATGTGTTTTTGAGCATTTTCTAGTGATTTCTGGAGATAGCTCAGTGTTCATGTTTTGTAATGCTTTACCTGTACATCATGCCCATGCCTGTTGTTTTCAGGTTGTGGTACTGTAGCATGTGGTTTTGATGCTTGCAATATGCCTAGTTGCTGTTTTTGGTCAGATTGTTGCTATGACTTGTATAGGGTGTATGTGTTGCACCGTTGCTCCGTTTTGAGTGTGCTCTATATGAAACTTGCTTAGAATCGCATGTAGCTTCATATTATCATGTTGCATACTTGTTTTGATGTGTTTGTGTGTTGTTTGTATGCATTTTGAATCAATGCCATGTTTAACTTGTTTTGCGCATATCTTCTAGGCCGTAGCTCCGAATCTAATGAACTTTATATGTAACTTGACTAGAATTTCGTGTAGATCATCATTGTGCATCTTAACTTGCTGTTTAACAACTTGAACATAAAGTTATTCAGATCTGGACCAATTTCGAAATTTGCATATGAGGACTTACCGGAATTGTTCTATGTTGTTTCCGGCCTCATTTAAACTTGCCTTGATGTGTTGCTCTTGTTTGCATCATCCCTTGCCATGAGTAGCTTCATGTAGTCTTGTCATGCATCATGCTTGTCATGCATCATGCTTGTTGTGCATCATGTCTTGTTCCAGTTTCGTTGCGATCGTGAGGATTCGTTCGTCTACGCTTGGTTCGGCTTCATCCGTTCATCTTCTTCATGGACTCGTTCTTCTTCCTTGCGGGATTTCAGGCAAGATGACTGCTACCTTGGATCTCACTACTATCATTGCTATGCTAGTTGCTTTGTTCTATCGCTATGCTGCGCTACCTATCACTTGCTGCTCAAGCCATCCCAAATTGCCATGAACCTCTAACCTTTTGCACCCTTCCTAGCAAACCGTTGTTTGGCTATGTTACCGCTTTGCTCAGCCCCTCTTATAGCGTTGTTAGTTGCAGGTGAAGATGAAGTTTGTTCCTTGTTGGAACATGGATATGTTGTTCCTTGTTGGAACATGTTTACTTGTTGGGATATCACAATATCTATTGTTTAATTAATGCATCTATATACTTGGTAAAGGGTGGAAGGCTCGGCCTTATGCAGTGTTTTGTTCCACTCTTGCCGCCCTAGTTTCCGTCATATCGGTGTTATGTTCCCAATTTTGTGTCCCTAACGCGGTCGGGTGATTTATGGGACCCCTTGACAGTTCGCTTTGAATAAGACTCCTCCAAAGAAGGCCCAACATTGGTTTTACCATTTGCCTCACCTATGCCCTTTTTCCCTTGGGTTTCGGAGCCCGAGGGTCATCTTTATTTTAGCCCCGGGCCGTGCTCCTTCGAGTGTTGGTCCGAACCGAAGCAGATCAGGGGCCACCACGGGCAACTCGAGGGCTGGTTTTACTCGTGGGCTGACTTATCCGGTGTGTCCGAGACCGAGGTACGTGCGACTCCTATCAGGATTTGTCGGCACATCCGGCGGCTTTGCTGGTCTTGTTTTATTGCTGTCGAAATGTCTTGTAGCAGGATTCGAGACTGATCGGGTCTTCCCGGGAGAAGGAATATCGTTAGCTTGATCGCGAGAGCTTATCATGGGCTAAGTTGGGACACCCCTGCAGGGTATAAACTTTCGAGAGCCGTGCCCGCGGTTATGTGGCATATGGGAATTTGTTAATATCCGGTTGTAGTAAACTTGAAGCAAACTCTTCTAAAATACACCAACCGTGTGCGTAACCGTGAGTGTCTCTTTTCGGGGTTGATCGAGAGGAGAACACGGTTTCTGGGTTATGTTTGACGTAAGTAGGAGTTCAGGATCACTTCTTGATCATTACTAGTTGACGACCGTTCCTTTGTTTCTCTTCTCGCTCTCATTTGCGTATGTTAGCCACCATATATGCTTAGTCGCTGCTGCAACCTCACCACTTTATCCCTTCCTTTCCCATTAAGCTTTGCTAGTCTTGATACCCATGGTAATGGGATTGCTGAGTCCTCGTGGCTCACAGATTACTACACCACCAGTTGCAGGTACAGGTTTGCGATGATCATGACGTGAGAGCGATGTTTGCTTGTATTGGAGTTCTTCTTCTGCTTCTTCTTCGATCAGGGGATAGGTTCCAGGTCGGCATCCTGGGCTAGCAGGGTGGATGTCATTTGAGTTTCTATTTATGTTTCATCCGTAGTCGGATGTTGATCTCTTGTATATGATGTTGATGTATTCTTGTGGCATTTGTGCCTTATGTATGTATCCCCATCTATTATGTAATGTTGATGTAATGATATCCACCTTGCAAAAGCGTTTCAATATGCGGGTCTATCCTTGGTGGGACCGTCGAGTTCCTTTTGGATAGGGTCGCATATTGGGCGTGACATTAAGTCTATGACGAATCGGGGACTCCGAGTGCTCCTCACACAGAGTGGTTCGAATCTGACTTGATCAAATTTTGTGATGTAGCATGAATAGAGTTTGAGACGAGAAAAGCATAGATAGCTAGAGAAGGTTCTTAGGCATTCTTGTCCATCCACTTGGCAAAAGAAAAAGAGAAAAAAAAACCAATCAATCAAACAACATGTGGATGTCCTCGATGAGTAAAATATGCAACCAACATGCTCACACAATAAAATAGCAAATGAAATATGTGACAAAGCATGCACAAACAATTCTAGCATCTATCAAACAATTGGCGATGACTAGGTCATCTATATATGAGTATATTGACTTAGGAGTCAAATGAGAACATTTGATCATAGGTCATACTCATCGTTTGAGCTCAAGTGGGGTTACCACTTTTACATAATGCATTGATGTGTTCACACCATTAGAGTTGCTTTGATTCAATTCTTAGAGTTAAGCTTCCCCTAGATGTGAGATCCGCACTTAGAGGGATGAACTAACCTTGGGTTTTGTCGATGATGACTTCATGTAGGTGTTGAAGATGTGGATGCTCAATGTTGATGAAGATCATTTGGAGCAATCCTTTGGAGTGAGTTGCACTTTCAATACCTACACGGGTTAGTCCCACAAGGAACAAACAAGGATATCCATAGACATAGAGTGATGCACACACAAGATGATGTCTATGAAAGCATTAGATTACCTTGTCCCTTGTCTTACCAACAAGAGGGTTTGTGACTCCTTGAACTAGTGCAATATGTGGAAGTTGATTGCATTGTTGTTGCCAAAATGATATGAGTGAAATATGTTGGAGGGGTCACCCTCAAGAACTCTCTAGTTCTTCTTCTTCGGGATCCACATCATCTTGATGGGAATCCTTGGAGTTGTAGTCGTACTTGATGAAGTAGAACTTGTCGTAGTCTTGGGAACCCACTTGACCAAGGCCTTAGGAGCTTCTTCAAATGCATCAATCTCCTCTTGAAGCTTGTCCTTGCCTTTTTGCTTGTGGTCTTGTGGTGGAAGATCATCTTGAGCTTGTGTCCCCTTGAAGGAAGTAGGATCATACTTCTCTTGTTGAGGAACAAACTTCGTCTTGGGATATTGATCTTCTTCCCACTCAACTCCATTGGCATTGAACTTTCGTTCAAAACCAACACCTTGGTTCTTCCGGTGTCTTCCTTGCTTGCGTACAATTTCCTCAAATTGCTTACTCCCGGCAAGGCTCTTGTAAACACCTTTCTCTATAATTCCCTTCAATAAGCTATTTTCTGGCTCAAGTGTAACTTGGCTAAGAGAATCATTAGTGGAATCAAGAGAACTACTAGAAGCAACAACAGTTGATTTAGCATGATTATTGTTACTACTAGAGGAAGAATCCTTATTGTTCTTGTTACTAGACTTGACTTGAGGCATGTAAGTAGATAAGAGTAAACGCTTGGCAATGTAAGAAGAACTTTTCTTACAAAGATTTAGCTTTTCAAAGCGTAACTTCTCATGAGACCTTAAAAGTTCTCGATGATCTTCTAAGATAGTTTCATGAGCTAACTTAAGAGTGTATAGCTCTTTAGTTAGAAGCTCAATCTTCTCCTTATCATTGTCATTCGTTTTATCTTAACTAGCATGATTAATTGACGTTTCATCATAGTATTCATCACTAGAGTTGTCAACAAGTAAATCATCATCACCTAGCAAGTCATCTCCATCACTATTGAAATCAACATACTCGGGGTGTGTTACCTTTGGGCCTTTAGCCATGAAGCATCTTCCAATTCCTTCATTAGGTGAATCAAATATGTCATAGGAGTTGGTTGACACAAGTGCTAGACTGGCAACACCTTCATCTTGAGTATATTCGGAGTCGGAGTGATAGCTTCTCTCGGAGTGATTGTCGGAGTCGGAGCCGGACACCCATTCACCAACATGAGCTTGATGTCTTCGTTTTGTGTAGCTCCTTGATGACTTGTCCCTCCTTTCTGAATCCTTGCTCCTCCGGGATGTTCTTCGTTCATAACGATCATGTCTACTCCTCCTCTCTCTTGGTGGTGATTCCTCTCTTCTACTTCTCCTCTTGGGAGATTCTTCTCTTCTTTTGTGGGGTGTCGTACACTCATTGGAATAGTGTCCGGGTCTCCCACAATTGTAGCAATTGCGCTCTCGACTGGAAGACCTTTTGTCATTGTAGGACCTTGACTTGGAGCTTCTCTCTTTGCTTCTATTCTTGTTGAACTTGTTGAAGTTCTTCACCATTAAGCTCAATTCTTCATTGAAGGTTTGTTTCTCACTTGATGATGTGGGGGCTTCACATGAGGCTTTGTAAGCACCACTTGACTTGCTGTGAAGTTCCTCCTTATCCTTGAGCGACATCTCATGAGCAACAATTCTTCCAGTGACTTCTGTTGGCTTGAGATCTTTGTAATTGGGCATCATTTGGATCAATGTGCACACGGTATAATATTTTCCATCCAAAGCTCTTAGGATCTTCTTTATGATGAATTTATCAGTCATATCTTCACTTCCTAAGCCCGCAATCTCATTTGTGATAAGAGCAAGCCTAGAGTACATTTCAGCGACACCTTCACCTTCCTTCATTTTGAACTTGTCAAGATGACTTTGGAGCACATCCAACTTGGATTCCTTGACGGAGTTGGTACCTTCATGCATATCAATCATAGTATCCCAAATTTCCTTTGCATTCTCAAGACGGCTAATTTTGTTGAATTCTTCGGGGCACAATCCGTTGAAGAGGATATCACAAGCTTGAGCGTTGTATTGCAGCATCTTCAACTCTTCCGCACTAGCTACACGGTTCGGTTCTCTCCCATCAAAGAATTCACCTTGCAAGCCAATACACACAATAGCCCAAATGGCGGGGTTATGTCCAAGAATATGCATTTTCATCTTATGCTTCCAACTAGCAAAATTAGTACCATCAAAGTAAGGACCTCCATGGTGATAATTTCCATCGCTAGACGCCATACTCTCCTAGGTTGTGAAACCAAGGCTATGACCACCAAAAGCTATGGCAATCAAAGCAAATGGAGACCAAAGCTCTTATACCACTTGTAGGATCGAAAGTATGTCTAGAGGGGGGGTGATTAGACTACTTGACCAAGTAAAAACTTATCCTTTTCCCAATTTTAGTCTTTGACAGATTTTAGCTATTATAGCACAAGTCAAGCAATCTTAACACAATTCAAGCAAGCATGCAAAGAGTATATGAGCAGCGGAAAGTAAAGCATGCAACTTGCAAGAATGTAAAGGGAAGGGTTTGGAGAATCCAAACGCAATTGGGGACACGGATGTTTTTGTCGTGGTTCCGATAGGTGGTGCTATCATACATCCACGTTGGTGGAGACTTCAACCCACGAAGGGTAACGGTTGCGCGAGTCCACGGAAGGCTCCACCCACGGAGGGTCCACGAAGAAGCAACCTTGTCTATCCCACCATGGCCGTCGCCCGCGAAGTACTTGCCTCACCAGCGGTAGATCTTCACGAAGTAGGCGATCTCCTTGCCCTTACAAACTCCTTGGTTCAACTCCACAATCTTGTCGGCGGCTCCCAAGTGACACCTAGCCAATCTAGGAGACACCACTCTCCAAGAAGTAACAAATGGTGTGTTGATGATGAACTCCTTGCTCTTGTGCTTCAAATGATAGTCTCCCCAACACTCAACTCTCTTTCACAGGATTTGGATTTGGTGGAAAGAAGATTTGAGTGGAAAGCAACTTGGGGAAGGCTAGAGATCAAGATTCACATGGTAGGAATGGAATATCTTTGCCTCAACACATGAGTAGGTGGTTCCTTCTCAGAAACAGCAAGTTGGAAGTGTAGGCTTGTTCTGATGGCTCTCTCCACGAATGAAGAGGAGGTGGAGGGGTATATATAGCCTCCACACAAAAACTAACCGTTACACACAACTTGCCAAACTCGGTGGGACCGAATTGATAAACTCGGTCGGACCGATTTTGCAAATCTAGTGACCGTTAGGATTTTTGGTGGGACCGACATGCAACTCGGTAGGCCCGATGTGGTTAGGGTTAGGGCATAACGTAATCTCGGTGAGACCGATTACACAAATTTCGGGAGACCGATTTTGGTAATAAGCTAACCAGAGAGTTGGTCAGGTAAACTCGGTGGGACCGATTCGCTCATTTCGGTGAGACCGAAATGTTACGAAAAGGAAATAGGGAGTTTACATTGCAATCTCGGTGGGACCGGTCGCTCATCTCGGTGGTACCGAAACATTACGAAGGGAAACAGAGAGATTACAATCCCATCTCGGCGAGACCGAGATCCCTATCGGTGAGACTGATTTGCCTAGGGTTTGTGGCAGTGGCTATGACATCTGAACTCGGTGGCACCGGGTAGAAAGAATCGGTAGGGCCGAGTTTGACTTTTGGTTTAGGTCATATGTGGATATGAGAAAGTAGTTGAGGGTTTTGGAGCATATCACTAAGCACCGTAGAGCAAGAAAAGAAACACCTCATCCCTCCTTGATAGTATTGGCTTTTCCTATAGACTCAATATGATCTTGGATCACTAAAATATAAAATGTAGAGTCTTGAACTTTTGAGCTTGAGCCAATCCTTTTATCCTTAGCATTTTGAGGGATCCACTTTTCTCATCCATGCCATGCCATCCATTGAGCTTTTCCTGAAATATTCATCTTGGAATGATGTTAGCTGAATGAGCTATATGTTGTTAGGAATTACCAAAACCACCTAGGGATAGTTAGAGGACGTCGGAGCGGCGTGTGATTTCTCCCAGAGGATCGTCGTCCAAGGTCTCCTAGCCCCGACAAGGAGGAGAACTGCCTGGCAAATCCATGGGAGCAGCGACCAACTGCCTTGGTCTCTTTGGGGGGAGGGGAACTGGCGAGGAGGAGATACGAGCGTAACCGCAGGGCCTCGTCCCTTCGCTAAGGAAGTTATCCAGGCACGGATAGTGGTAGTACCTCGTGCCCCGCGATGGTGAGGCCATTATTTACTACGTACTACTGTAGCAGTAGTAGTACTACTTTCTCAATTAGTAGTGCGATGTACTGTACTTCTATAGTGCACCAGTTTTGAACTCTTGAATCTCAAGGCCTTGGAGCTACAATTGCAAGTGGAGGGTACTACGTTTTGTCGGATCTCGGGTTCCGGCAGACCCTTGAGGTTCGAACACTGGGGTGCGCGCGGAGATCCAACCCTCCACCGTCTCGTACCTCGCCGAATCGCAGGGACCTAAACTACTAAACAAAACATCACAAAAGACACAAGATTTATACTAGTTCGGGCCACCGTTGTGGTGTAATACCCTACTCTAGTTTGTGGCGTGGTGGATTGCCTCTGGGGCTGATGAGGAACAGTACAAGGAAGAACAGCCTCGCGAGGGTCTGTTCTTGGTGGGTGTGATGAACTACTAGGTCGTGTCCCGTCGCTCTAGCTTGAGGATCGGGTCTCTGTCTTTCTCTGGATTCCGGATCTGGATGCCGATCGTTTCGATCCCCTACTCTGAGTGTGGCTACTCCTATTTATAGGTCAAGGCCCTGGGCCTCTTCCCAAATATTGAGCGGGAAGGGCGCCAACAATTGGCCATTTTGAAGGGGAACAGCGGGTACACTTTTCCTGACTAAAGTTGGTCCTCGCCTGCCAAAAGGCTCTGGTGATGACGCCTGCTTGGGCTCCACGATGACTCCCTTCCAGCCGTTGGGGCTGGTCTTGGTCTTGTTGCACCAAAACGGATGCCTTTGCTTGATGTTCTCGCCTGCGCTTGCTCCCTTTGCACCAAAGAGGAAAGGAGGGCTGCTGCAGTGGTGGCGCCTCGATCGCGCCCTTGGTCGCCATGGCTTGCGTCATGGGCACCTCGCGAGGTACCCTTCCTTGAACTCTCCGCCTCCTCATGAGCCAGCCTGACGAGGCCGTGCCTAAGGAAGCTCCTGGTCGTCCACCCCGTGAGGCTTGGCCCCTCGCGAGGGTCTTGAGCTTGTGTTGATGAAGATGGGCTGTCCTGGGCCTCCTTTGAGCCACACCGCAGGCCGCAGGCAGGCAAGTCTGGGGACCCCCGTTCCCAGAACGCCGACAGTAGCCCTCGGGCCCACGACGCGCCCGGACTTGGCCGAGCAGAGAGGCGAAAGGGCAAGTGCGAAGCATCGCGGGCCCTAACAGCCTGCGGCCTTGGGCGCCGCGTGGCGGTTGATTGGACGTGGGCGGCACTGTTCCCCCACGCCTCCTTATTTCGTGCCTTGCTAGGCGGACACGCTGCTGTACACATCCGTTCCCCTCTCTGCTGCTCGTGCGTGTAACGCCCTCGATGCGGCTATATCTCCCACGTGTCGAAGCACGACTTAGAGGCATAACCGCATTGAAAGCAATGTCGCAAGTGAGGTAATCTTCACACAACCCATGTAATACATAAGGGAAAAGAGAAACATAGTTGGCTTACAATCGCCACTTCACACAATACATGAGTAAAACATTACATCATACAGATACAATCAAGGTCCGACTACGGAACCAAAATAAAAGAAGACTACCCCAAATGCTACACAGATCCCGATCGTCCCAACTGGCTCCACTCTTGATCAACTGAAACGAAACAACACAAAGAACAAGATCTTCATCGAGCTCCTCCTTGAGCTCGGGTCCATCACCTGCACGGTTTCATCGGCACCGCAAACTGGTTTTGAAGTATCTGTGAGTCACGGGACTCAGCAATCTCACACCCGCGAGATCAAGACTATTTAAGCTTAAAGGTAGGACAGGGTAGTGAGGTGGAGCTGCAGCAAGCGACTAGCATATATGGTGGATACATACGCAAATGAGAGCGAGAAGAGAAGGCAAAAGCACGGTCGAACAACTATGATCAAGAAGTGATCCTGAAACTACTTACGTCAAACGTAACTCCAACACCGTGTTCACTTCCCGGACTCCGCCGAGAAGAGACCATCACGGTTACACACGCGGTTGGTGTATTTTAATTAAGATCAACTTCGGGTTTTCTACAACTGGACATTAACAAATTCCCATCTGCCACATAACCGCTGGCACGGCTTTGAAAGTTCAAACCCTGCAGGGTGTCCCAAATTAGCCCATGATAAGCTCTCGCGATCAACGAAGAATAGACCTTCTCCCGGAAGCCCGATCAGGCTCGGAATCCGGCTACAAGACATTTCACAGCAATAAAACAAGACCAGCAAGACCGCCCGATCTTGCCGACAATCCCGATAGGAGCTGCACATATCTCGCTCTCGAGGCAACACCGGATGAGACATCCTACGAGTAAACCAAACCTCGAGTTGCCACGAGGGGCCCCGCATCTACTCGGTTCGGGCCAGCACTTAGAGAAGCACCGGTCCGGGGTAAATAAAGATGACCCTCGGGATCGCGACTCCCAAGGAAAAAAGGCTAGGTGAGGCAAATGTAAAACCAATGTTGGGCCTTGCTGAAAAGTCTTATTCAAAGCGAACTGTCAAGGGGTCCCATAAATCACCCGACCGCGTTAGGGACGCAAAAATCCGGGAACATAACACCGGTATGACGGAAACTAGGCGGCAAGAGTGGAACAAAACACCAGCATAAGGCCGAGCCTTCCACCCTTTACCAAGTATATAGATTTATTAATTAAATAAGATATATTGTGATATCCCAACAAGTAAACATGCTCCAACAAGGAACAACATCTCCATGTTCCAACAAGGAACAAACTTCATCTTCACCGCAACTAACAACGCTATAAGAGGGCTGAGCAAAGCGGTAACATAGCCAAACAACGGTTTGCTAGGAAAGGATGGTTAGAGGTTTGACATGGCAATGTGGGTGGCATGATATAGCAAGTGGTAGGCATCGTAGCATAGGCATAGCAAAAGAGCGAGCATCTAGCAAGCAAAGATAGAAGTGATTTCGAGGGTATGGTCATCTTGCCTGAAATCCCGCAAGGAAGAAGATCAAGTCCATGAAGAGGACAAACGGGCGTAGTCGAACGAATCCTCACAACTCCGGAACGAACCCGAAGCTAACGAGAGAAGCAAACCGGAAAGAAGCAAACAACATAGTAAACACACAATCATAAACATGGCATGATGCACAAACAAATATGATGCATGTCCGGTTTGAATATGCACGGCATGGCAATATGCACAAACAAAACTACAAGTTAAATGGAGCTCAATATGCAACGAGTTGCATATTGACGGAACACCACAACACTTATTTAGTTCTCTCTCGGTTAGGTACTCAACAATATTAAAGGTTGTTAAACATGGCAAGAGGTGGAGCATAATTAAACTAGCTATTTAGGCAAGTTTAAATGAGGCCGGAAATAAGAAACAACAATTCCGGAAAATCCCCATGAGCAATATTTTAGATTCGGTACTGTTCTGCCCTAAACACAATTTTAGAGTTGTTAAACAGCAACATAAAGTGGACCATGATAATCTAGGCATTTTTCCACCCCATTTACATATAAAGAACATTTAATTCCGAGTTACGGTTATTTAGTTATGAATTAAAGCATTTTAGCATGGCATATTAGCAAATTAATGCAAACATCAATTTAAACATTTTTAACATAGATGAAAGTGGCATATTATTAATCTACACAATATTCTGAGCATATTACGTATAAAGTTTGTTTAAATCCGATGCACGGTTAATTAGTTATTAAATGCATGAACTCTAGGGACTTTTCTGTAAATCTGCTAGTACTGGATAATAGAGAAAAACTCAGCGCAGGGAAAAAAAACACACAGGCCAAATCTAGTCAGCCCACAAGTGCACAGGAGAGGGGGCGGGGGTTGCTCACCCTGGGCCAAGGCCCGGTCGGTGGGGAGGAGGCCAGGCAGGGGGGGGAAGGGCGCGCTGGGCCGGTCCGGTGGAGGAGGCGTGCGCTGGACCTGCCGCGGCTTCGGCTGGGCCTGGCGCTGGCTTCGGCCCGGTTCGGGTGGAGGAGGCCGGCCTGTGGAGGGGAGGCAGAGGTGGGCGCTGGGCCTTGGCGATCTGGGCTGGCGGGTCGCGATCCACACGCGGGACGACGGAGTGAACGGGCACGGCGGCGTCCTCTTGCTCGATTCTCAAGAACGAAGAGAGAGTTTCAGAGAAGCGAACGGGAAGAAGAGAGAAGGCGAGGCGACGGCGCGCGACCTGCAGGACTCGGTGGCGCGGCCGAACGGGACTGGGGCGGCGCTACTGTGGCGTGGCGCCACGTGGCGGCCGAGGAGGTGGCGGCGGAAATTGAGGAGGAGGCGGCGGAGATCCCGAGGAGGGGGATTGGCTGCGGTGGGGGTTAGGGAAGGGTAGGCTGCCCAAAATGGAAAGAGGAGGGGTTTAAATAGGAAAGGGGGCTAGGGTTTAGTCTCTAAGGGGGTTTTGAGCGTTTGGGGCCTCGGATCGACATCGGACGGCTCCGGATCGGAGGGGATCTAGGAGGGGTTGGTGGGCTGTGAAGAAAGGCCAAGGGCTGCGGGATAGAAGAGGAGAGGCCAGCGACAGTTTTGAAGACCAAACGTCTGATTTAAAAACCGCTACATTGCGGTTGTAGGCTGAACGGTTGGGCTATCAAATGGCCTCCGAATGCGACGAAACTTGGCAGGCGGTCTGCCGGTGCTATACCAAGGACGCTTGACAAACCTCGGGGCATTCTGAGACCGTTCAACACCCGGACATGAAAAGAGGTAAAAAGGGGCGCCGGGAGACATAGGAGTGCCGGATTGCAAAACGGACAACGGGGAAAATGCTCGGATGCATGAGACGAACACGAACGGATGCAAGTTTTGAAAAACATGCGGATGAAATGCAGATGATGACATGAGATGAGATGCATAACAAGAACAAAATGCAAAACAACAGATAAAACCCAACCACGAAGGAAATATCATATCGCATCTCCGAAAAAGGCAAGAGTTGGAGTTACGAATATGGAAAGTTGTATCCGGGGCGTTACAACACTCCACCACTACGAGAGGATCTCGTCCCGAGATCTAGGATGGCACCGGAGGGAAAAGGAAGAGGAAGATGAGAGGTAAACCAAGTTGCTTCTTTGACAAACGAGTGAAACCATGAACCTTGAGAGGTTGAGCAAAATGAAAGAAAGAAAACAACGAAGATGAACGAGATTGCAAACAATCCGTTAGAAAAGAGGAACAAGGAACATTACGATAACTTGAAGGTTGAAAAGGCATGAATCAAGAGTTTAATGGACAAGATAGAATTCGAAACCACTCCGTTTAAAACAAGATGAGAGAGGAAGAATTCGGGCAGCACTCCGATTGAACATGGAAGGAAAATAACATGAACTTGAGAAGATGGGATGATACTTGATGAAATCAACAACATACTGCCTCCGGAACTATTGAAAAAAAGGCACAAGGGGTAAGAAAGATTTCAGACAGCTCTCCAGTTGAGGGAGGAGGCAAAACTTGATAAGATGAGAGAACTCGAATGAAAACATGACACTCCGGCTAAACGGATAAGCACGGAAAATAACATGATATTTGCAAAATGAGGTGATGGGTCGACGAGAGTAGCATCATAAAGCCTCCGGAAGAAAGAATAGAAGATAGATCATTGGAATAAAAGGATGGAGAAGAAAATGACAACTTCTACCACAAATGAACTTGGAAAAGCACCCTTGCAAAGAAGAATTGAACGGAGTTGTTGGAAAACCAACAACGAAATGAATAAGCTTGTAGTGGGCTTATGGAAAACATCTCAACATTATGAGGTGAGCTTCTGCCACCACCGGAAACAAACGATTGGATTGATATCAACAAGGAGACGAGAAACTTATTTCACCGGGAGGACAAATGAAGAACTTGGGTCATTAATAAGCACCATAAATAGCAACAATCCTTAGGGAAAGCTTTAGGTGAAATATAGCCCAAGATAAGTCTAATGAAGAGATTGATGGATTTAAAATACCTCATTCTTGACAACATGTGAATCATGAAACACGAACTCAAATTGTCGAGAATGACATAACACCATCTCAAGAGATAAGGTAGAAAGAATTGCACTTCGAAATGCAAGAAGAAGAATGCTTGAACTCCTCAAAACAAAACATGTGTTGAGCACCATGTTTATTTTAGAGTATAGCTTGGCGGATCATAACTCCGAGAGAAGCTTGAAGAACAATTGAAGAATGAAAAGAATCCTTGACGAACCATCATGTAGAGCCTCCATGAAGAACTCCGGTAAAGAAAAGATGATAAAAAGGAAGAGAAGTTGACAACACAAGGTGAAGTCTTGAAGTGATTTAGATGGATCTTGGTGATGATGAGAGCTTGGAACTCCAGGAAAAGAAAAGATGAACAACTGAAATCAAGAATTTTGATGAACCTCCGGAATAAGGAATTGAACTTACTCGATGAAACAAAAATAAGAATTACATTATGCTGATCCTTCACCAATTTAGATTGATGACAAGCAACGGATTTGGCATACTACTTATTCCCGTAGAAAAGATTAAGATAGATATGGCGCAAACTTGGGAAGGTCTTCAACGAACCACCGGTAGGATTGGAAAGAACGAATGAGTCTATATGATAACGAAGGAAGAGAACTCTTGAACAAACCACCATAATAATTGAGAATGAACGTAGCAAAGGCACAATTCACCGGGAAGAATTGTAAAATGAATAAAGATGCTTGACAAAATTTAGATACATTAGAACGAAGAGATCATGAACTGATTAGAGGATATTTCGACGATGCACCGGTGAGATTTGGAAAACCAGAGTTGAACGCTTGAATGGATAATTCTGAGATGATGGGCTCCGAAGAATCAAACTGAAAAGACTCCTGAAATGCTCCGGGTGGGTTAAAAGAATTCTCACAATCAAAACAATTATGAGGATGGCACGAAGCTAGAACCATGAATCTTGAAGAGAAAGAAGCGAGATTTAAGAGAAACTCTTCTTCGGTCTTCAAAATTCGAGAATGACGACGAGAAACATCACCATGAATTGTTGAGGCACTCCGGAAAGAAAATTAGCAAGGTTGAACCAACAATGAAAATAATTTGAAAGATCTTGGAGAAAGACATTTGACTGATGATAACTCATTCTTACGTCAAACTTTGCAATGAATTTGAGAATAACTCTGGAAAATTAGAAGAGTTAGGTAAGATCCTGGAAAAAGACCTGTGGGTTAGGGCCCACTCAAAAGAACCACCGTTGAACAATTGTTTGAAATAGATATTGCACCGGTAGAGTTAAATGGCTTGAATGAGATAGCATCCTCAAAAGAACTTGAGTGAATTGAGAATGGAAACTAGAATCTTCTGAGATATCTTCAACACTCCGGAACAATTGAATAACAAGAAGTGAAAGACTATGAGGTGCACCGGTATGGGAAAACATTGTGAAAATAGGAAAAGGGATAAGATCAACACCGAAATCTTGAACTAAATCCACCGGAGAAGAAAATTAGAATGGAAAAATGATAAGGTTGAAGCTTCCTTAGCGTCTTCATGAGAAATCACCGGATAAAACATTTAAAGGAAAAGAATGAAGAAACTTCCCTCAATAAAATGGATACTTGATTAAGAAATCTGAGTCCTTGAAGAAAAAGGGTGGGAGGGCGGGAAATCAAAACAACTTGGGATGGATGAAACAAACACCGTTGAGAAAAACTTAGAATTGATCTTGCGGATGTTGAAATGATCGGATCCACTTAAAGAGAAGCACTCCGGTAGAAAAAGAATTAACATGACGATCTCGATGATCAAGAAGGATTAGTATTCACATAGCAATATGAGAACACCGTTTAGGAAAAGGTATGGATTCAACATTTGACTTCGAAGCAACTCGAATACCACAAATAAAACAAAACAAAGGATTGGCTTCAAGAATGAGCCGGAACAAACACATGATAGAGATTTCGCCCAAAGTGTTCGTGGTGGGGCCCACACGGACACGACGTATAGCGGACGTCACGAATGACAAACAAGACGTCCCCGAATCAGCATAGCCAAGGATTCTTTAAGACGTCTCGCGACCACTGTAAATCGACCGTGAATGGGCGGACCACTAAACTTTGAACCCCAATCTCAAATCATACATCTGTCGGAAAGAATATCCTGTAAGCTACTAGAATTCCCACCTATAAACTCCCGAAACTTTCTGGTTATGCAATCTGGTGTTGGGGATACAGGGGACACAAAATATATCACCCAAACTAACAATACCTAGATCCAGCTGTATCCATCCGTCAACACATAACCAAGAAATCCTCGGATATCGTGTACCTCGACCTTCGAAAAACATCCGTTATACAAGTCATGGCAATACTCCCTCGCCACAAGATCGGGCTATCGGGGTTATCTCACCAACAACTGCACAAAAGAGATTTCGATGTCGGTAAAACACAGTATTCCAGAATCTGCAACGATAAAATTGTGACGACAACACCTCGGAGCTCAACTCCCGGGACACCGCCACAACCCCTAAATGTCGAGGCACCAAGAACAATGTTCTCGTCACAAAACCATCGGAACGATTCCAAGATACCCACGTGATCCTAAAAAATTTTTAGTGAAATTTGAGAAGAGAAGAGTCAAAACTCTGCGTCAGGATACCTCACCGAGAGCGACGAAGGACTGGGGAGTAAAAAGAATCCTACTCCCGATATATATAATCCTAAGACTCAAAACATTTTCCATTCTAGACTCAACAACGCCAAAAAACAATCAAGTAGGGGCTCCTAAGTCGGGAAGGCTCGATTACCAACTTGTAGCGCCCTCGATGCGGCTATATCTCCCACGTGTCAAGCACGACTTAGAGGCATAACCGCATTGAAAGCAATGTCGCAAGTGAGGTAATCTTCACACAACCCATGTAATACATAAGGAAAAGAGAAACATAGTTGGCTTACAATCGCCACTTCACACAATACATGAGTAAAACATTACATCATACAGATACAATCAAGGTCCGACTACGGAACCAAAATAAAAGAAGACTACCCCAAATGCTACACAGATCCCCGATCGTCCCAACTGGCTCCACTCTGATCAACTCAAACGAAACAACACAAAGAACAAGATCTTCATCGAGCTCCTCCTTGAGCTCGGGTCCATCACCTGCACGGTTTCATCGGCACCGCAAACTGGTTTTGAAGTATCTGTGAGTCACGGGACTCAGCAATCTCACACCCGAGATCAAGACTATTTAAGCTTAAAGGTAGGACAGGGTAGTGAGGTGGAGCTGCAGCAAGCGACTAGCATATATGGTGGATACATACGCAAATGAGAGCGAGAAGAGAAGGCAAAAGCACGGTCGAACAACTATGATCAAGAAGTGATCCTGAAACTACTTACGCCAAACATAACTCCAACACCGTGTTCACTTCCCGGACTCACCGAGAAGAGACCATCACGTTACACACGCGTTGGTGTATTTTAATTAAGATCAACTTCGGTTTTCTACAACCGACATTAACAAATTCCCATCTGCCACATAACCGCTGGCACGGCTTTGAAAGTTCAAACCCTGCAGGGTGTCCCAACTTAGCCCATGATAAGCTCTCGCGATCAACGGCGAATAGACCTTCTCCCGGAAGCCCGATCAGTCTCGAATCCGGCCACAAGACATTTCACAGCAATAAAACAAGACCAGAAGACCGCCCGATGCCCGACAATCCCGATAGGAGCTGCACATATCTCGTTCTCGTGGCAACACCGGATGAGACATCCTACGAGTAAAACCAAACCTCGAGTTGCCACGAGGGGCCCCGCAGTCTACTCGGTTCGGGCCAGCACTTAGAGAAGCACCGGTCCGGGGTAATAAAGATGACCCTCGGGATGCGCGACTCCCAAGGGAAAAAGGCTAGGTGAGGCAAATGTAAAACCAATGTTGGGCCTTGCCTGAAAAGTCTTATTCAAAGCGAACTGTCAAGGGGTCCCATAAATCACCCGACCGCGTTAGGGACGCAAAATCCGGGAACATAACACCGTATGACGGAAACTAGGGCGGCAAGAGTGGAACAAAACACTGCATAAGGCCGAGCCTTCCACCCTTTACCAAGTATATAGATGCATTAATTAAATAAGATATATTGTGATATCCCAACAAGTAAACATGTTCCAACAAGGAACAACATCTCCATGTTCCAACAAGGAACAAACTTCATCTTCACCGCAACTAACAACGCTATAAGAGGGCTGAGCAAAGCGGTAACATAGCCAAACAACGGTTTGCTAGGAAAGGATGGTTAGAGGTTTGACATGGCAATGTGGGTGGCATGATATAGCAAGTGGTAGGCATCGAGCATAGGCATAGCAAAAGAGCGAGCATCTAGCAAGCAAAGATAGAAGTGATTTCGAGGGTATGGTCATCTTGCCCGAAATCCCGCAAGGAAGAAGATCAAGTCCATGAAGAGGACAAACGGGCGTGGTCGAACGAATCCTCACAACTCCGAACGAACCCGGCTAACGAGAGAAGAAAACCGAAAGAAGCAAACAACATAGTAAACACACAATCATAAACATGGCATGATGCACAAACAAATATGATGCATGTCCGGTTTGAATATGCATGGCATGGCAATATGCACAAACAAAACTACAAGTTAAATGGAGCTCAATATGCAACGAGTTGCATATTGACGGAACAACACAACACTTATTTAGTTCTCTCTCGGTTAGGTACTCAACAATATTAAAGGTTGTTAAACATGGCAAGAGGTGGAGCATAATTAAACTAGCTATTTAGGCAAGTTTAAATGAGGCCGGAAATAAGAAACAACAATTCCGGAAAATCCCCATGAGCAATATTTTAGATTCGGTACTGTTCTGCCCTAAACACAATTTTAGAGTTGTTAAACAGAAACATAAAGTGGACCATGATAATCTAGGCATTTTTCCACCCCATTTACATATAAAGAACATTTAATTCCGAGTTACGGTTATTTAGTTATGAATTAAAGCATTTTAGCATGGCATATTAGCAAATTAATGCAAACATCAATTTAAACATTTTTAACATAGATGAAAGTGGCATATTATTAATCTACACAATATTCGGAGCATATTACATATAAAGTTTGTTTAAATCCGATGCACGGTTAATTAGTTATTAAATGCATGAACTCTAGGGACTTTTCTGTAAATCTGCTAGTACTGGATAATAGAGAAAAACTCAGCGCAGGGAAAGAAAACACACGGGCCAAATCTAGTCAGCCCACAAGTGCACAGGAGAGGGGCCGGGGGTTGCTCACCCTGGGCCAAGGCCCGGTCGGTGGGGAGGAGGCCAGGGCGGGGAAGGCGCTACTGGCCGGTCCGGGTGGAGGAGGCGTGGCGCTGGACCTGCCAGCAGCCGGCTGGGCTCAAGGCGCTGGCTTCTGCCCGGTTCGGGTGGAGGAGGCCGCCTTGTGGAGGGGAGGCAGAGGTGGGCGCTGGGCCTTGGCGATCTTTGGCTGGCGGGTCGCGATCCACACGCGGGACGACGGAGTGAACGGGCACGGGCGAGCGTCCTCTTGCTCGATTCTGAAGAACAGAAAGAGAGAGTTTCAGAGAAGCAGAACGGGGAAGAAGAGAGAAGGCGAGGGCGACGGCGCGCGACCTGCAGGACTCCGGTGGCGCGGCCGGAACGGGACTGGGACGGCGCTACCAACGGCGTGGCGCCACGTGGCGCTGAGGAGGTGGCCGGCGGCGGAAATTGAGGAGGAGGCGGCGGAGATCCCGAGGAGGAGGGGATTGGCTGCGGCTGGGGGTTAGGGAAGGGGTAGGCTGCCCAAAATGGAAGGAGGAGGGGTTTAAATAGGAAAGGGGGGCTAGGGTTTAGTCTCTAGGGGGGTTTTGGAGCGTTTCGGGGCCTCAGATCGACATCGGACGGCTCCGGATCGGAGGGGATCTAGGAGGGGGGTTGGTGGGCTGTGAAGAAAGGCCAAGGGCTGCGGGATAGAAGAGGGAGAGGCCCGGCGACAGTTTTGAAGACCGAAACGTCCGACGAAAAACCGGCTACATTGCGGTTGTAGGCTGAACGGTTGGGCTATCAAATGGCCTCCGAATGCGACGAAACTTGGCAGGCGGTCTGCCGGTGCTATACCAAGGCCGCTTGACAAACCTCGGGGCATTCTGAGACCGTTCAACACCCGGACATGAAAAGAGGTAAAAAGGGGCGCCGGGAGACATAGGAGTGCCGGATTGCAAAACGGACAACGGGGAAAATGCTCGGATGCATGAGACGAACATGAACGGATGCAAGTTTTGAAAAACATGCGGATGAAATGCAGATGATGACATGAGATGAGATGCATAACAAGAACAAAATGCAAAACAACAGATAAAACCCAACCACGAAGGAAATATCATATCGCATCTCCGAAAAAGGCAAGAGTTGGAGTTACGAATATGGAAAGTTGTATCCGGGGCGTTACAGTGCGCCACTGTCCTTCCCCCTCTCGAACTCCAGCTTCCATTTTCAATCCAATCTCGAATCTCCCCCTCCCCCTTTCAATCGCCATGGCTCCGACGAAGAAGGGGAAAGGGAAGAAACATGTGCCTCCGCCTCGCTCGCCGCCGCCGCCGGCCTCTGCTGTCGACCCATCGATCATACTCAATCTAGAGGGCTTGGGCAAGGTTAGTTCGGCTCGCCACCACCTTCAACGAATGCGGAGGACGACAGCCGCCCACGCCCCACTTCTCCATCGGCAGGATAGTCACCGAGGTCCGGTATTTTTTGACGCCTACAATGGGCGAGGCTGGTTCCCCTTCTCTCGATTTCTTCAATGTCGTGCTTTCCCACCATCGATCCACATGATGCATCTAGGTCCCGAGTCCATCACTCTCCTCTCGCCTTCGCCTTCGCTTTCAAGCAATGATGGGCATCCTTCCTTCGTTGCCTTGCTGCGCCACTTCTTCTCTCTACGCCTTGTCGACCCCACCCAATGCTCGGCGTGCGTGAGCTTCGTCGCCGCGCCCGAGACAGCGGCCTCAGGGATCAACTTCAGCCTGCCTCCGCCCGCGGCTGAGTTCCGCGAGAGGTGGTTGTACGTGGATGTGGGGGTGCCCAGCCCCCTTCTATCGGAGCCAACCTCGCCTGCTGTCCCCAATTCAGGCTGGGGCCAGGAGACGCTTTCAAGCCCTCGGCTCATCTTTGTCTGGCGCCGCTTCGCGTTTCTGACGTCGCTAGCTGTCGGGGATATACCCCGTGGCGTAAACCGGCCGGAAGTATAACCCGGCCGGACTTGGCGGTTTACCTGAAGAACCCGCTGACACTTGGCGGTTCATCGGCGACCCGGGCGGTTTACGGTTCATTGGTGATCCGCAGGCAGGGCAGAGGAGCGATAAGACCGGTGGCCTGATCGGCGGTTCATGAAGGCGGTTCAACTACGGTGGGCGGTTTATAAGGAAAGGCATAAGGAATATTTGTCTTACAAGGAGTTAAGACCTGGACTTGTATCCGGTTTGTATTAGAGATAGGTTTGTCCTAATCCTAGTAGGACTCCACATGTAACCCGCCCCTTCAACTTATATAAGGAGGGGCAGGGCTCCCAAAAGAGGGACAAGCAACAAGAAACAATATCTAGGGCTAGACACAAAGAGGAGAGCCGGCTTACGGCGACTCCCTCATGATCATAATGAGACCTAGCCACAAACAGCATGTAGGGTTATTACCGGATGATGTTGCCCGGGGCCCGAAGCTGTCTAAATCCTCGTCTTGCGTGTTGCATCTCTTGATTCTGCTCAACCCCTTCAAGCTACCACATAGATGTGTTGGCCTCGCGACTAAGTCCTTACATTAGGACATCTGCCGTGACAATTCCACGACAGTTGGCGCCCACCGTGGGGCCGGCGCACGGTGGTGTTGAGTTCTTGAAGGGATCTCTCCAGGGATCGAGAAGTTGGCAATTGTCCGAATAAGCCGGTTTGGAAGGGCTTTGCATCAGCTTGAAGTTCATCAGTCAAGATTAATGAAGGGTTCGGTGGTGGCGGGCATGAGATTAAGACTCTTTTAGGGTTGTCTGTGTGACCCGCCGTCGCGTTGGACGATCCGCCGAGATCAACAGAGGTTAAAAGGAATTTCGACGGCTTGTTGTGCGCCGTATCCGATGGTCAGACCAATCACAAAATCCGCCGAGACATCAAGTGCCAGGAACGAGAGTCACTTTGAGTCACGGCGGTTAAGTTTTTTCACCGAAGGCAATTATGACCTTAAACGGACAGAGTCATGGATTCGCCGAGTTCCCACTGTTAATTGAGAATATCCTCCATGTTAAACCAAAGGCAGAACGGCCACGACCTGGACTCCTCGGCTACCACGCGAAGCGCCTTGCCTCCTGTCCAAATCGTCGTCGCGCCGCGGCATCTGTTCGAGTCACGGTCACGAAATCGCCTTTCTTCTGAATCGCTGGTGTGCCTAGCCTCCTGGAGCTGTGCCGTTGAGCACCACTCTGTGCTTTGAGCCGCCACTTCTGGAGCAGCCGGGTCTCCGTCGACCACTCGCGCCGAGTCGACCTGGCCTCCGCCTTGAGCCGCCGCGCCGCTTACGAGACGCCCGAGCTCGCGGTCCCGGGCCGTCTCACTCGCCTTCACATCTAAGCCACCATGGCGACGCTGAGCCGCCGGCCGTGTCCGGCATCAAGTCGCCGTCCTCGCGACCTGCTTGAGCCGCCAGGACCTTCCTCGGTTCTGAATTGCCAACTCCGTCGTTCAGGCTAGCAAGCACCCGCCATCTGCTCGTGGACGTGAGCCCTTTGGCCGTGGTACCGCGACCCAGATTTGCTCCGCGACTCGTCGTCTTCTTCCGTCACCTCGAGTTACCCCGTGCTTCCGGGCCTCCGCGCTTTTGACCTGAGTCGCCGTTGATGAACCGCCGGGGCCGTGACCCGACGGCGCCTCCATTGAGCCGATGCCGCAGTCGCCGTCTCCCTGGTCCTTCGGCTCCCTAAGCCGCCGCGCTTCGGGTCACAACCCACCTCCGCGTTGCCCTCCTCTGCCGCGAATTGCCGCTGAGACGCCGCAGTCATGACCCGGAAACGGATTTGACCCGATTCCGAGCTGCCTCCGCTGCACGTCTCTACTTCATGGCTTTGAGTCTATGCCGATCTGCTGAGACCGGGGTGCTTCTGCTCTGCTTCTAAACCGCCTGTGCATCAACCTGGTGCCGCTCCGAGTCGCCCGAGTTCGCGGCCCTGAGCCGTATCACTCGCGTCAAACCGGCCGGCCGCCTGACCCGCTTTCGTCGTCCACGCCTGGGGTCGTCTTCGTTGCGTGTCGAGCTGCCGCCGCCGTGACCTGCTGTTGCCGCCTCACGCTCTTGCTGGCCTCGCACTTCAAGTCTCAAGATAGCAGTATACGTACTTGCTATTACTTCCTAATATAATGATGGAAGGAAAAGTACTACGTCAAGTAGTAGTCCACATGATCAAAAGTTGTTGTTGAAGATTTGTCTGAAGATCACGATTTCTAAAAAGGATCGGGACGTGCGTTATAGCTGTTGTCGTCTGAGCCGCGGCCCTCGCTTGAGTCACTTGTGCTGCTGAATTGCCACCGAGACAGCGACGGGAGAGCCGGCGCCTCATCAACCGCATGCCGCCATAGCTATAAATCGCCGGTGCGCCTCGTCTGCAGCCGGGTTAAGCCGCTGCTGCGACCTTAGCTTTTGTCTTCGCTGCGCTGACCCGGCCTTTCATTTATCTGAAGTTGCAACCGTGCGACGCTGCGGCAGCGGTAACCCGCCTCGCTTCTTCTGCCGCGATTCAGACATGGACGCAATCGCTCGCCTCGTCGGTTTATACCTCGGACCCGAACGCCTCCGTTGACCCGCCCGATGTCGACCTTGCATCCCGCTGGTGGTTCACCTCCGCCACCGCTGCTTCTGCTATCACCGACCTCCACCTCTGAACCGCCGTGCCTCTGCCGGTTGCGGCTGTACCTCTGTCGATTTGCACCACGGCATGTTCTTTCCGCACAATTCGCCCATGCTGTGTCCACCTTTACCGAGTGGAGCCGCTGAATCTGCTGCTTGCCTCGTGCCCTCGCGCCAAGTCACTGGCTGCCCGTTGACTGCAGAGAGACACACTGCGAAGACCAAAGGAGAAGAATACCACAGGCAAAGACTCCCGGGTCCCAAACTTCAGAGATTTGTCTACGCTACTACTTCAAAATGCCAGCGATTTGAGAACTGGCCGACGGGTGCACGCACAGCCATCTCGGGTTATATATATAAAAAGAGGGTCAACATGACCCGGGGGTCCGTCTGAGCCGACCGGTGCAGTGTTTTAAGCCGCCGCCTCTGTTGCGGTGAGCAGATTATTCGTCATCCAAAACCGTTTGCCATCCGCAAACATCAGGTAAAATACTGCGGATATAGAGCACGCACTAGCAACATTCTGCACCAGTGTTCGTCTATGCCTTGCTATTTGATGGACATGTGTAAATGAGCCGCCGCCCAGCAGTCCAGCTCTACATCGACTTCGCGGGACCGCGCTGCGGTTGACTCGCCCGTCTGCACGGCTTACCGTGCCTGCGATTGATCCGCTCGTCCGCACCGGTTTACAACGCCGCGACCGACTTGGCCGTCATTAATTTCAACTTTACCATGGTGATCATCAACTCCACGGTGGATAACCCCTGGCATGATATATCAGGTGAAATCCATCCAATATATTTTATATTGTATATTGCCTTCTTTAAAAGAGCAATTACTTTGGCCTGCAAAGTTGTCTAATGCAGGACCCTAAACCGCCATATTGGTGCAAATTTAAAGGCCGTCAGAAAATTTTCGGCTTAAAAAGAGGGATTCCGGTTTAAAATCCGGTTCAAGGGGAAGATATCTCCCACAAAGCTTTGAAGCTCCCAAATCCGGTTCAAAATCCCGGTTCAAGAAGGATTTATCTCTTGCAAAATGTTAAAGGGTGCCAAAGAGGACTTGCTGCCATGATGCACGGTCCAAACATGGGTATCATGCCTTATTGGCTTATCATATTATTGGTCACTTGGGGGCTTGGTCGTATCCGAACCATAGCCACGCCTCTTGATCGGCCTAGTGCCACAATATCACTTGGGGGCTTGGTCGTGTCCGAACCAATGCAACTCCTTTTGATAGGCGAAAGCCACCAGATCACTTGGGGACATGGTCAAGTCTGAACCAGTCACGCCTCTTGATCGGCCTAAGGCCATAGAGTCACTTGGGGGCTTGGTCGAACCCGAACTATTGCCACGCCACTTGATCGGCATAATGCCACGGTTTCAGTTGGGGACCTGGCTGACTTGAACCATAGCTACACCTTATTGGGAGCTTGGTCGTGTCCGACCATGGTAACACCAACTGATCGGCTCAGTAAAGCCTCTTTTTGCAAACGGTTTTATCATTGCCTTTGCTTCCATATTTTTTTCAGAACTGTTATTTGATTTTTGTTGCGTTTTTTAAACCGACATTGTTAATCCGGTTCGACTGTCAATTACAAATTGGCGGAACACGGTTAAATCTTAATCCGGAGACTATCTGCCCGGTTTGATTTTATGTTACCATCTTATTATGGAATAAACCGGTGTTCATTAACCTGGCTTGACTTTCAATTACAAGTTGTCAGTACATGATCAAATCATAATCCGGAGACTATCCGCCCGGTCTGGTTTGACTACGAGTCGCCAGATATATATGGTTAAACCGGTGTTTATCACAACCCGCACGGTTTTATCATAAACCGACACAAGATGAAAGGAGTTATCATTACTCAAGATTGGGGTTATCACCCTTGCTACAAAAGTTGGTAAACCAATGATGTGATTCAATGTCACGGTATGATATATTTCATTGATCATTCTTAAGTGCAGCCTTGGTTATAAACCTGGGTTATATGTTGGGCATTATGACCCGTCCGTGATAAACCGCCAGACACTTTAAACTTGTTGTATGCAGAGACAGGTTGAATAAAGCATGATGATAAATTATCCGGTGTTTATTAAACCGGCCTGGCTTTAAGATGATAAGTCACCAGTATATGATGAGAAATTATCCGGTGTTTGTTAACCGGCCTGGCTTTGGACTATAAGTCGCCAGTACATATTTGGATTGCGCCATTGGAATCATGCGCTTATAAATCATTGGGTTATATTATTCAAATAGCCAAACTTGGCTGAATTTTCATTATGATATTGAATGAATAAGGTTTTTCATACCAGATTATATTATCTTGAATAAGCCAACATGGCTAGATTTTTATTATGGTTATCAATAACCAATATTATGATTGAGGTTTTCAAAGTCGCTTCAGTGCAATGGCTATTATTTCATCAATGGGTATGATTTATTGTACAATGGAGAGAATAGTCCCGAGTCGCTGCAGGCTTACGACCCGACACTTGGGGGCTACATTATTTAAGTTCAGATTATATCAAATATGCAAGTCTCATGTCGCTGCAAGCATGCACCATGACACTTGGGGGCTAATGCAAGGTAATTTTTTGCTCATATTATTGAAGACCCGACTCGTCACATTATAATGAGTCGGCCCTTGGGGGCTGCCAATTGCTCCTGTCAACAACTCAAGGTACACAAGTTAAATCCATTATATTGAAGGGTCCATTGCTCAGTTGGTAAAGCACAAGGCTCTTAACCTTGTGGACGTGGATTCAAGCCCCGTGATGGAGGTTATATCATATGATGTTATTTTCATTGAAGTATATATCAAGTCCCAGCTCAATATTATCTTGCTGAGACGGCCCTTGGGGGCTATACATCATTGCTCAAATCTACATGATTATATTTACAAAGTCCCCGCTCATTATTGCATAATGACCCGCCCTTGGGGGCTACATCGGTTGAAGTTTTATGAGCATCAGTAATTATAAGTTCCGAGTTGCTTTGCAAGCATGACAACCCGCACTTGGGGATACATATGTGGAATACTCAATTCGACTAGTGATTGAGATGAACAACCTGGATTTCTTCAAGATTGTGATATTTATATTGAAACAAGTCTTAAGCTGTTGCTATGCTACCTTCTTAAAGACTTGGGGGCTGCAAGTGATAGGTATATAAGAGGTATATTTTCAAGCTAGATGTTAACTACAAGTATGACCCGGTGCCATCAATATTTATAAACCGGTGATCTTGGCAATGATAAACCGGCAAGTTCTACGTCCTTAAACCGGCTGAAGATCGGATGAGTATTTCAAAGACCAATATTGTTTTTAAGCATTGGGAGCTGAATCAAATGAGTTATTCTTCACAATATATTTTCTATGAGAAACCAATGTCAGCAAGTTGATTATGAAGCTGGCCTATTAAACCGGATTTTCTAGAAGGAGGAAATGACAAGGATTTAAGGATGATCAGATGCGGTTTACAAGAATTCTTAACCCGAGCATAATCTGTCAAGTTTGTTCTTGTGTTTATTTCACAGATCAGTTTACATGGATAAATCCAAATTAAACTGGGGCTAATGTCGGGATATACCCGTGGCGTAAACCGCCGGAAGTATAACCCGCCGGACTTGGCGGTTTACTCAAGAACCCGCGACACTTGGCGGTTCACTCGGCGACCGGCGGTTTACGGTTCATTGGTGATCCGCAGCAGGCGCGGAGGAGCGACAAGACCGGTGGTCTGATCGGCGGTTCATGAAGACCGTTCAACTACAAGATGGGCGGTTTATAAGGAAAGGCATACGGAATATTTGTCTTACAAGGAGTTAAGACCTGACTTGTATCCGGTTTGTATTAGAGATAGGTTTGTCCTAATCCTAGTAGGATTCCACATGTAACCCGCCCCTTCAACTTATATAAGGAGGGGCAGGGCTCCCAAAAGAGGGACAAGCAACAAGAAACAATATCTAGGGCTAGACACAAAGAGGAGAGCCAGCTTACGGCGACTCCCTCATGATCATAATGAGACCTAGCCACAAACAACATGTAGGGTTATTACCGGATGATGTTGCCCGGGGCCCGAAGCTGTCTAAATCCTCGTCTTGCGTGTTGCATCTCTTGATTCCGCTCAACCCCTTCAAGCTACCACATAGATGCGTTGGCCTCGCGACTAAGTCCTTACATTAGGACATCTGCCGTGACAATTCCACGACACTTGCTGTGACAGCGCCCAAGGTGGTGAAGGAGTTCCTGATGTGCCGTGTTGCTCCTCTCCAACGCCATTCCCACCGGATGTGGGCCTTCAGCGGGCCTGGTGATCGTATGAGGCTTTAGGAAGAAGACCTGACGCCTGAAGCGCTGAGGAAAGTACTCCTGGTCCTGACTGGCGACCCCAACCCCGGTGGCATCCGACATGGGGGGGCCTTGCTATACCTCTGCCAGAACAGGGGTGATTTTGTGAACCAGATGCCTATCTTCGATGAATGGGGGCCGCGCCCCGCTGGTCTCTAGGGGCCTCGCGAGAATCCAGTGATGGTGACAGCCCTTCCAGTCGGCCCAGGCGGCTCCTCCTCAAGTGGCGGAGCAGGGAGGCACGAGCCGCCAGAGGCCGAAGGGACCTCCGCCGGGGTGACAACGCCGGGCGACGCTCATGAGGGAGCAGCTCCTGAGGCTCATGCCGCCGCAGCTGAGGGCGGCAGGCAGCCGCCCGCAGTGCCTGCGGATGGAGCCCCTGAGGCCCCTGCTGCTTCTCTTGGTGAGGCGACCAGCAGCGCGCGTCAGGCGGACGCCCCTGACGCAGGTCACCTTGATGCTTCTCCCTCGCCGCATGCTGACCCCTGCGCTCAAATCTTGGGTTGTTTCCGCGTGAACTTTGAGGCCCTCCGGAAGAGAAGGGAGGCCCTGGGCGATGATTACCCTTGTCGCTTTCTTTGAGCGTGGGAAGTGCCGCCACTGATGAGTAAGCCTTCTCCTTCTCCAGCTCATGATTCTTCTGCTGCTTGTACTAATCCTTGCCCTGCAGGCCCCTTCCTGCCGAGCTCACGGAGACGGGTGAGGAGACGTCCCCCCGGCTTCGCTCCCTCCCCCGTCCTTGAGTGCTCCAAGCAGTGGAGCCCTTGTGGTGAGGGCGACCGGGGAGGTGAACCGTCTCGAGGCACGTCGTGGCCCTGCGCGCCCCACGACCCTTCCTCGCGAGCCTTCCCGTGGCATAGCTGGCCTGCCGTGGGCTTCTCGCCTGGTCGTGGACGGCGATTGGTTGAGGCGCTTCCTGCGCCCTTCGTCTGGGGATGGGCTGGCTCCAGGCCGGGCTTCTAGCGCGGCGCGCCCGACCGTCGCGAGGGTGCCAGCCCCCAGCCCCCTGCCCGGAGGGGGAGTGCTGATTCGTGGCTCCCGGCGACCGCCTGGGGCGGTTGATGGTGTGGAGGACGTGCACAAGTGCGCCCGGGAGCGCCGCGCCCTTCGCCAAGGATTTCTTCGAAGGGCGGCTGATGCGGTGAGCCTGCTTGGTGAAGAGCTTGCTGATGAAGACGCTCGCCTTGAGGCCGAGGGCCTGCGCCTGGCCACAGAGAGGCGCGAGCTGGAGGGTGCTGTCGCCCTTGCGCGCCACCAGCACGATCTTGATGATGAAGAGGCCAAGGCGTCGCTGGCAGCCTCTCGGGAGGCCTGTTCTCGGGCCGTCGAGGAGGCCCGGGAAGCTAACAGGCGGCGAGAGGCAGCGGAGGAGTGGGCACGGGAACTCCTGGCCCGGTGTCACTCATTGGAGGAGCAAGTGGAGCTGCACGAGGCAGCCCTCGCGTCGATGAAGGTGGCCTCTGGCGACCCGGCGGAGCTCCAGAAGCGTGAGGAGGCGTTGATCCTTGAAGCCGTCGAGCGCACGCGCGAGTACGAGCGCTTGGAGACGAGGGAGCGATTGGCGATGCGAGCAGAGGATGAGGTCGCTGCACGGGAAGCCCGCGTCCTGGAGGAGGTCGGACGCCGAGAGTGGCGGCAGCGCCGAACCTCGGCCGAGTTTGAGGAGAGGCTGGGGTTGATCAAGGCCGAGGCTGAGGGGAGGACTGCTGCCTTGAGGGCCAAGCTGGAGGAGGCGACGCGGCGGGCCGATGCTCTTCGGGCCACCCTCGAGGTGGCGCAGGGGGAGTCAACCACCTCTCAGGCCGAGGCGCTCCTTCTTCGCCAACGGGTGGAGGAGGCAGAGGCCGTCACGCGCCAGAATGCGGACGAGATGCGTCAGTGGCGAATCCTGGAGCATGAGCACGGCCCCATGCTCGCCACGCTCCGGGAAAGATCCAACGCAGCCTTGGGTAATATCTGCGAGGCGGCAGTTGGCGAGCCGCACGCGGTTAACTACGCCGGCAACCTTCAGTTCTTCACCGACGTGGTGGCGCGGCTGGAGGCGCGGTCGGTCAGGGCCAATAGGTTGGTGGAGGAGAGGATCCGCGCGCTGCTTGGGCGCGCCTTTTCTCGTGTCTTCAGCCATCTCCAGTACATGGACCCCCACTTCGACTTTGACGCAGCCATCGCCCAGCTTCCCGAGCCGTCTGGGCGACTGGGCGCGCTGGGTGGAAGACAATGTAGATGCTCTTGTCCGGCCTTCGCCCGGACAACGGCGGCGTGGTCGTGGCCGCCCGATGAGGGCGGCGTGGTGAATGGCCACGACGCGCCCGATGACCCGCAGAGACAGTGACGCGAGGCCAGCGACGCCAACAACGGCTCGGGAGGTGCTCCCGAGGACGCATTGGGGATTTATCCGACTGATTATGTATTGTCCCTGTTCCATTACCTGCATGAATAGAACTCAGGTTTTGGCCTGATGGCTGTGAGAGCATTTTGGGAGGGGAGCCCTCATGTAAAACTTGTGTTCATCGTATTAGCAGGTGTTACATCGCCCATACGCCCAGCCCGAGTGGTTGGCCAAGCGGCGTGCGGGTTGGCTGATTACCTTTGTTTCTTCGAGTCCCGAGATAGCTTTGTGGGAGGCTGCGGTGACCTGAGTGTCTCCTGATCGAATCCATAGGATCTGCAGTAAAAACCCTCCGGAGAGGACGCGGCGGCGACAGGCGGGGCTGCGCGCAAGCTAGGCCTGGCCCGGCTCGCGAGGGGCTCACGAGGGGAGGCAGCTGAGGTGGAGTGGTAACCGAAACGCGAGAGATTTGCTCGAACGAGACTAAGCACCCCTTCCCCGAACACACGCAAATCTCAAATCCGAATCCAACTTAAATCCAGCGGGGGAAAGCGACAATCGAATGGAAAGGCGAAGAAAGTAGAAGAAAAGCCGCGTCCGGCACCTAGTCTAGTCTTGGACGTCTTCTCACCAGCTCGGAGCTAAGTGCTGCCATCTGGCGTGGGAGGGAGCCCGGGGCTGAGGCCGCACCCGAGACTCCGGGGCGTGTACAGCCCCACTCATTATTACGTGAGAGTGTCACGGGGCGGCGAGCTTCACAGGCACTGGGCCTTCTTCATAGGTACCGGCCTTGCTTCATATCGCCAGACGAGGGCCCCGCCTTGCACCACTCTCTAGTGCCATCAACGACGACCGGAAACCAGGACGCCGCCGATTGGGTAGAGCGGTCGCCAGCGGTTCCCCCGACGACCACGTGTCCTCCGCCCGAGGCAGGCCCCGAGGCTCCTCCCAGCAGAGGGCCTACCTCCTGAGAACGCCTTTGTCAACGCCGCTGGGTGATGTCGGGTCTCGCCCCTCTCCGGCAGCCTCGCCCCCCTCGAGGGGTAGGAGATCGAGGCCAGGGCAGCCGCTCGTCGTGGTGACCTGTACCTCCTGCGACCTATGTTTAGCGTATGTTTGCTCTTGAGGAAGTAGCGGTACCCGATAATCGTCGCCCCCGGCGTGACCAGTGGGGCCGTCTCGAGGCTCCTGGAAGAGCTCAGCTTCTGGCGCCTCATCCCCCCAGCTCGGGCTGAGGAGCGAGCCTTGGTCTCCCTCATGCGGGTGCCCTTGGTCCATCATGTGGGGCACGTATTCTTCTGGCGCCGTCATCCCGAAGGCCACGCCATAGTGCTGAGCGTGCCATGTGGCTCTGCTTGATGCGCCCATCATGGGGTGGCGGTGCGGCGGTCCACCCGGGCCGTGGGTTACGTCGAGTCCTTCTTCTCCAGCGGGCGGGCGGGGCAACCCGCCGCGCCCGTGCCGCCGACAGCCGCGGTGTTGGAGTAGCTTTGGAGCCCGCGGGCACGCGTGGAGCCCCCGTGCGGGCCGCCCTGGGCCTGAGATGGAAGCTGGGTGCAGAAGGGGTGAGCCCCCGAGGCAGCGAGGCCCAGGAGCTCCGCCACTCGCTCCAGCAGCAGGTCGCGGCCGCTCTCCAGAAGCCTGCACTACAGCAGCTCTCGGGCCACTGTGAGAGCGGTCCTTGAGTTCGCCTGCTCCCGGCGGGTGTACGGTGACGTGGTCGCGGCGTGATTGGAGGCCCTTGCTGCCGACCGCGCCTCCCGCGGCGTGAGAGCCGTCGAAGCCTGTCCGCGTCGCCCGCGGCCCGCAGCGCCATGCGGACCGCGAGCTGCACTGGGCACGGGTCGCCCGAGGCGAAGCTCTGCGTGGGCGGGCCACGCCGCCCAAGGATCTGGGTTGCTGCTTGGTCGCGGACATGGTGATGACGGTGCGACGGGACACGAGGTGTCGGAAGGCGGATTCCGCGCACTTTACCGGGCGCGCCAAATGTCGGATTTCGGGTTCCGCGGACCCTTGAGGTTCGAACACTGGGGGTGCTGCGGAGATCCAACCCTCCACCGCCTCGCACCTCGCCCAATCGCGGGGACCTAAACTACTAAACAGAACAGCACAAAGACACAAGATTTATACTAGTTCGGACCACCGTTGTGGTGTAATACCCTACTCTAGTTTGTGGCGTGGTGGATTGCCTCTGGGCTGATGAGGAAAGACAAGGAAGAATAGCCTCGCAAGGGTCTGTTCTTGGTGGGTGTGATGAACTACTAGGTGGTGTTCCGTCGCTCTAGCTTGAGGATCGGGTCTCGTCTTTCTCTGGATTCGGATCTGGATGCCGATCGTTTGATCCCCTACTCGAGTGTGGCTACTCCTATTTATAGGTGAAGGCCACAGGCCTCTCCCAAATATTGAGCGGAAGGCGCCAACAATTGGCCATTTGAAGGGGAACAGCGAGTACACTTATCCCGACTAAAGTTGGTCCTCGCCGCCAAAGGCTCGTGATGATGCTTGCTTGGGCTCAGGATGACTCCTTCCAGCCGTTAGGGCTGGTCTTGGTCTTGTTGCATCAAACGGATGCCTTTGCTTGATGCTCTCTTTGCTCTTGCTCCCTTTGCACCAAAGAGGAAAGGAGGACGCTGCGCGGGCTGGCGCTCGACTGGCGCCCTTGGTCGTCATGGCTTGCGTCATGGGCACCTCGCGAGGTACCCTGCCTTGAACTCTCCGCCTCCTCATGAGCCAGCCTGACGAGGCCGTGCCTGAGGAAGCTCCTGGTCGTCCGCCCCGCGAGGCTTGGCCCCTCGCGAGGGTCTTGAGCTTGTGTTGATGAAGATGGGTTGTCCTGGGCCTCCTTTGAGCCACGCCGCAGGCAGCAGGCAGGCAAAGTCTGGGGACCCCCGTTCCCAGAACGCCGACACTTTTCTCTAGAACCATCACTGTACTATCAATGTAGGGAAAGTAAACCTAGGTAGTGCATACTATCCATGCTCTATCCAAGTGTGTAGCTGGCCTACTCAGGCGCTCCCCTCACGCACACACTAGCAGCCTGTTTATTAGCGGCAGTTATTGCGGGGGTAGAACATTTGAGTTCTTTGATACATCGAGACTAGGCTTTTTGCATCCATTTGTGGAGGTGTAATGGATCTCGTCGAACTATGTTAGTTCCTTCTTTATGAATGAGATGAGGCAAAGCTTTTTCCTCCGTTTAGAAAAATCATGTCAAGAGGAATTTATTTTATAGAGCCGATAATGGAGCGAAGTCCATGCATGCAACGCCACAAGCTACAAAGTAGTAGAGTAGCACTTTACGTATAGAGCTATATTGCACAGTTCCCAATGCTGCGCTAGGCTTTTCTAGCTCCTCGGGCTTAATTGGGAGGTGCTAGTTTAAATA
This sequence comes from Aegilops longissima, assembly GCA_021605205.1. Lineage (NCBI taxonomy): Eukaryota > Viridiplantae > Streptophyta > Magnoliopsida > Poales > Poaceae > Aegilops > Aegilops longissima. The sequence continues at coordinate 294,985,502 of CM038677.1, forward strand.
TGGTAGCTGATGAGGAAGTTGCAAGTGAGGTGGGGCTAGGGTGAGCATGCAGGCTAGAAACTTTGCATGGTGTGAGTTGATATATAGGAGTACTACTCTAGTACACGAGCCACAAGATGATGGGAGGGAAAACCCGTTCACGTGTGTCGGGGTACACAAATAGGGGTGTATGTTTTCCCTTGACTTGTGCAAGGACAACAAGCCACTGACCCGGCAAGATTAGTACATCCAAGACTAGACCAAGCACAAGGGATCAGTTCTTTGAAGAATCAGAGTGCAGATCAAGAAGACCAAGTTAAGCTAAAAGTACAAGACACCACTAAGGGAAGACCACTCTTGCCGGGCAGGCGAGCCTAGCAAGATCAAGGTTTCCCTAGAAGCAAACATCAAGAACGTCTCGGCAGGCGTGACGGGACCTACGAAGGCGAGCTACCCCTCCAAGACTCCACCGCACCACCTCACAGCAACGCAAGTCACCAATCGGTGAAGTGTCAAGCCCCCAAGTGACTAAGTGGTTGTTTCTTACCACATGGCAGCAACCTCCTACGAAAATCAGCTCCAAATGACACTCGTCTAGCGATGTGTCATGCAGACAGGAGAGAAGGTGGCCGAGCAGCCCAGCGAAGCTTGCCGGGTAGGCCATGATGTGACACTAAGCGGCGCATTTAATGCGCTCTGAACTGTCTGCAGAGTTAGGTATGATAGCACAGTTTGCTATATAATCAGTACACAATGACTGATTTGCGAATGTGGTGACCCCTTGATCTATAAAAGGAGGCGTATGGCAACCATAGAAAGGATTCAGACCCTTGTACACTCGTATGCGCATAGATGCTCTCGCCCTGAGGCAACCCTACCAGGCTAGAGCGCTGCGTTTCCACCACAATCCACCATCAATCTACCAAAGCAGGAGTAGGGTTTTATGCCTTGCGGTGGCCCGAACCTGGGTAAAACCTGCCCGTGTGATCTCTGTCGTGCCGTGCGAGGCTCTCCACTCTTTGTGCAACGTGCTCATCCCCCTGACGAACCACAAGGTACTCATGACCCCATAGGTGGCCATTGTTTCCCACGACTTCTTTGGCACTCTAGGTAGGAGGCAGCGCTTGCGCAAACCCGAGAAGCATACGTAGCGCGTCATCTTCATCATCAATTTCTTCATCAACAGATCCATCGTCCTTGACGCCCGAGAAAAGGTGGGAGGTGATGGGAACGGAGAGGGGAAGTGACGTCGCTTCCCCCACACCCCGTTCAATCTCAATTGCTTCCCTCCGCCACAGTTTCTGTGGCAGCAAGGCTCAATAACGGTGGCGGCAAACCAACCCCTACAGTTCAAGCGGCATGATCACCATGAAGACCCGTCCGGGGGAAATGGACAAAGCACATTGGTACAAGGTTTCTCTCTTTCCACCACTCTCACTTATCGAGAATCGAGCCACTCTGGGTTTTAGCATCATCAACGTCGATGAGTACCGCGCAACACTCGCTTCAGTATTTACCCTACTTAGGGAAATCCTGGATGGAGCGCTGGTGCGAATCCGTTGATCGATGCCCCGGCAAGTGTGCTCCGGCAAGGCCGTCCACATTAGCGTGACTTCTATGCCAGCCACCACCATATTGTTTGAAAAGTATGGATTGGAGGAGGGAGAAACCAGTCATACCTTGCACCGCGTCCTTCCACCGCAAGATACACATGATTCTTATCGGCCCCTGTTGGGAGCCTGATAACTACGCACACGACATCCATCCTTCCCGAAGCATGCGAACCCGACAAGCGCTCGAAGCTAAAGGAGATGGGAGGAAGCAAGGATGAAAGCTAAGTCCATGCTGCCATTGCTCTCTTATGAGTTTAATATTTCTCATTCGTTTATCCGTAGAGAATTGGAGTGTTCATATGAGGAAATCCTTCGTGTAATGCCGCCTTGCTAGTTTCTCTGTCTGCATTCTTGTTCTGTTTCGATCCTGCTCGCAGAATGAGCGGCTGCGTCGAGAACTACCAAGGAAAAACCTGTCGGGACGCATCCACGCTGAGATGAATGTTAAGGGCCTGTCCCTTACGACAATCATGGCAAATATGATACCGGCAGGCAACCAAAACATACATAGGGACTAATCATACGAACACTGACATGCACGATCTAGAGGGATAAACATGCAATTAAGATTAAGCGAAAACATCAATTTCATGCGAGCATAAATAAAACGATGCCTAAACACAGGACATGCATCATGTTTTGTTATAGGACGGCACAAGGACAAGAATAGTTCAACGCCTGGCCTGGCGACCAGGTGGAGTCGTTGGGACGGAAAGGACCTTGGCAGCAAGGGGGCAGCCTTCTCCTCGGTGGCAGGAACATCTGCGCCTTCTGCCGGCTTCTTGAAGCCATCGGCGAGGTCAATGTCCGGATGACGGCAGTCGATGTTTCCCAAGACCATGAAGAGTGCATCCCGGGCAAGCTTCCGGGACTCAGTCGTGAAGCGACCAGCCCTTCTCTCCTCATGCGCCTTTAGCTTGTCGATCAACTTGTTGAGACCGCTAGCTTGACGCTGGGAACCTCATGTCTGCTTGCCGAAAAGACTGGTCCTTCCATGCCCATCGCTGCAGTCTAAGCAGAGAGATGCCCGACAATATCGATCAAGCTCTTGATCCATAGGTCGACTTGCTCGGAATGATTCTTCGACTTGTACTCTGCATTGTTCCGAAGGTTCCTTGCAGTGTTGATACGTCTCCGTCGTATCTACTTTTCCAAAAACTTTTTCCCTTGTTTTGAACTCTAACTTGTATGATTTGAATGGAACTAGCCCGTACTGACGCTGCTTTCAGCAGAATTGCCATGATGTTGTTTTATGTGCAGAAAACAAAAGTTCTTGGAATGACCTGAAACTCCACGGAATATCTTAGAATAAATAATAAAAAAATCCTCGCCAAAGATGAAGACCAGGGGGCCCACACCACATCCACGAGGTGGGGGCGCCCCCTCTGGCGCGCCCCTACCTCGTGGGACCCACGAAACCTTCCGACGCCAACTCCAACTCTATATATTGGCTTTCGGAGAGAAAAAATCAGAGAGAAGAAATCATCACGTTTTACGATACGGAGCCGCCGCCAAGCCCTAAAACCTCTCGGGAGGGCTGATCTGGAGTCCGTTCGGGGCTCCGGAGAGGGGGGATTCGTCGCCGTCGTCATCATCAACCATCCTCCATCACCAATTTCATGATGCTCACCGTCGTGCGTGAGTAATTCCATCATAGGCTTTCTGGACGGTGATGGGTTGGATGAGATTTATCATGTAATCGAGTTAGTTTTGTTAGGGTTTGATCCCTAGTATCCACTATGTTCTGAGATTGATGTTGCTATGACTTTGCTATGCTTAATGCTTGTCACTAGGGCCCGAGTGCCATGATTTCAGAACTGAAATTATTATGTTTTCATGAATATATGTGAGTTCTTGATCCTATCTTGCAAGTCTATAGTCACCTATTATGTGTTATGATCCGACAACCCCGAAGTGAAAATAATCGGGATACTTCTCGGTGATGACCATAGTTTGAGGAGTTCATGTATTCACTAAGTGCTAATGCTTTGTTCTGGTTCTCTATTAAAAGGAGGCCTTAATATCCCTTAGTTTCCATTAGGACCCTGCTGCCACGGGAGGGTAGGACAAAATAAGTCATGCAAGTTCTTTTCCATAAGCACGTATGACTATATTCGGAATACATGCCTACATTACATTGATGAATTGGAGATAGTTCTATGTCACCCTATGTTATGACTGTTATATGATGAACCGCATCCGGCATAATTATCCATCACCGATCCAATGCCTACGAGCTTTCCATATACTGGTTTACGCTTATTTACTTTCCCGTTGCTATTGTTACAATCACTACAAAATACCAAAAATATTACTTTTGCTTTCATTACTCTTTTGTTACCGTTACCACTACTATCATACTACTTTGCTACTAAATACTTTGCTGCAGATATTAAGTTATCAAGGTGTGGTTGAATTGACAACTCAGCTGCTAATACTTGAGAATATTCTTTGGCTCCCCTTGTGTCGAATCAATAAATTTGGGTTGAATACTCTACCCTCGAAAGCTGTTGCGATCCCCTACACTTGTGGGTTATCAAGAACAGTTTCTGGCACCGTTGCCGGGGAGCATAGCTCTATTCTTTGAGTCACTTGGGATTTATATCTCCGGGACACTATGAAGAATTTGAAAGACGCTAAGACAAAAATTTATCCCTCAACTACGAGGGGAGGTAAGGAACTGCCATCTAGCTCTGCACTTGATTCACCTTCTGTTATGAGTAAGCTTGCGACACCTAAACCTGCTTCTACTATTCGTTCTGATATGTCGCATGTTATTGATGATGCCACTTCTGCTATGCATGATACTTATGATGAAACTACTTCTATGCTTGATACTACTGTGCCCCTTGGTGAATTTCTTGATGAACAAATTTCTAGGGCTAGAGAGAAAGAAATTATTGAAACTGATAATGTTGATGAAATTGATGATGAAGATATGCCTGTTATTCCTGAGGGTTATGTTTTTGATATGGAATCTTCTGCAGCTATTTTTGCCTGCAAAGATAGAAACGAACTTAAGAGACTATTAGTTAAATGGAGTAAAGAATCTCTTAGGGATAGAATGAAACCTGACCCTGCTTTTGCTACCTCACCTATCTGTGTTCCCGATAAGGATTATGAATTCTCTGTTGATCCCGATTACTTTGGTTGAATATGATCCTTTTTATGGCTATGAATCTGAAACTGTTGTGGCACATCTTACTAAATTGAACGATATAGCCACCCTGTTCACTAATGATGAGAGATCATGCTACTTTTATATCCTTAAAATATTTCTGTTCTCATTAAAGGGTGATGCTAAGATATGGTTTAATTCTCTAGATCCTGGTTGTGTGCGTAGTCCCCAGGATATGATTTATTACTTCTCTGCTAAATATTTCCCTGCTCATAAGAAACAAGATGCTTTAAAGGAAATATACAACTTTGTGCAAATTGAAGAAGAGAGTCTTAATTCTTTGCCTGATCATTCTCTTAAGAAAAATGAAATACTTGATATCTTTTATAGTGGACTAACTGATGCTTCCAGAGATTACCTGGATAGTTGTGCTGGTTCTCTTTTTTAGGGAAAGAACACCGGATGAAGCTGAAATTTAATTGAATAATATGTTGACAAATGAAAATAATTGGGCACCTCTTGAGCGAGCTCCTGCTCCAACTACTGAGCCTATTCCTAAACCAACTTCGAAGAAGAGAGGTGTTCTATTTCTCAGTCTGAAGATATGCAAGAGGAAAAGAAATCTATGAAAGAAAAGGGTATTAAAGTTGAAGATGTTAAGAATTTACCTCCTATTGAAGAAATACATGGCCTTAATTTACCGCCTGTTGAAGAAACATATGATCTTGATCTATTACCTATTGAAGAACCTCCTGATCCTGATAACCCGACACAGGTAGTAAAGGTAAATTCTCTCTGTAGATTTGATGAAGGTGATATCCCTCACTACAAGTCTGCTAGGCAATGCTTGGATGAGTTTGATAATTTTATTGTCAAACAAGAAAATTTTAATGCTTATTTTGGTAGACAATTAAAACAAAATACCTATATGATTAAATACTTGGGTGATTATATGGCTAATGTTAGATGTGAACTTAAACTTGTTAGCAAGCATGCTTCTATGGTTAGCACTCAAGTAGAACAAGTACTTAAGGATCAAAATGATTTGCTCAATGAAATGAATAGTAAGAAAAATGATTATGATGTTAGAGTGGCTACTAGAACTGGTAGAATGACTCAGGAACCTCTGTATCCTGAAGGCCACCCTAAGAGAATTGAGCAAGATTCTCAGAGAAATAATATTGATACACCTAGTTCTTCTAAAAGGAAGAAAAAGAAAAATGATATGACTTTGCAAACTTCTAGCGAACCTATTGCTGAACCACCTGCGAATCCAAATGATATATCTATGTCTGACGCTGAAACACAATCTGGTAATGAACATGAACCTAGCGAAAATAATAATGATGATGTTCATGATGATGCTCAACCTAGTAATGATAATGATGTAGAAGTTGAACCTGCTGTTGATCTTGATAACCCACAATCAAAGAATCAACGTTATGATAAGAGAGACTTTGTTTCTAGGAAACATGGTAAAGAAAGAGAACCATGGGTTCAGAAACCCATGCCTTTTCCTCCCAAACCATCAAAGAAAAAGGATCGTGAGGATTTTGAGCGCTTTGCTGAAATGATTAGACCTATCATTTTGCGTATGCGATTAACTGATGTGCTCAAAACAAATCCTTATGCTAAGTATATGAAGGATATCATTACTAATTAAAGAAAGATACCGGAAGCTAAAATTTCCACCATGCTTGCTAATTATACTTTTAAGGGTGGAATACCAAAGAAACTTGGAGATCCAGGAGTACCCACTATACCATGCTCCATTGAAAGAAATTATGTTAAAACTGCTTTATGTGATCTTGGAGCCGGTGTTAGTGTTGTGCCACTCTCTTTATATCGTAAGCTTGACTTGAATAAGTTGACACCTAATGAAATATCTTTGCAAATGGTTGATAAATCAACTGCTATACATGTCGGTATTTGTGAGGATGTGCCTGTTGAGGTTGCAAACGTTACTATTTTAACGGACTTTGTTATTCTCGATATTCCCGAGGACGATAGTATGTCTATTATTCTTGGAAGACCTTTTCTGAATACTGCAGATGCTGTTATTGGTTGCAACAAAGGCAATGTCACTTTTCATGTTAATGGTAATGAGCATACGGTACACTTTCCGAGGAAACAACCTCAAGTTTATAGCATCAATTCTATTGGAAAAATTCCATCGATTATATTTGGAGGTTTTGAATTTCCTCTTCCTACTGTCAAGAAGAAATATGATATTCTTATTATAGGGGATGTGCATATCCCCGTTGAGGTAACATAGTGTTATTCGAAATTTCTCCGGTTCCATGTTAATCGGAATGAGTTTGTTAACAAGACCTGATCAACCTTGTTAGTGGATTCCTTTTGATGATCATGAGACGGATGAAACTAGAAGGCACAACCTTCTGTACCCTCTTTATACTTTTTGTTATTTAGTTGAAATAAAGTAAAAATAGTATTTTTCTGTCTGTTTCCTGATTTATCTATGCAATATAAAAATACCCCGAAAATAAAAGTCCTCAGAATGCCATGCCAATTTAATATGATTTTTCAGGAATATTTGTGGATTTGTGGTGCAAAAATCACCGCGGGGGGAGCTGCCACCTGGTCACGAGGGTGGAGGGCGCGCCCTACCCCCCTGGGCGCGCCAACTGCCTCATGGGCCCACGGTGGCCCTCCTCCACTTATTCCTGCACCCATCCTCTTCTTCTTCCTCCCACAAACACGAATACCTGGCTCAAACACGAGTTCCAGCCCCTGTTGCTGTGATTTTCGATCTCCTTGCTCAAAGCACCTCTCACAAAACTGCTTGGGGAGATTGTTCCTTGGTATGTGACTCCTCCATTGGTCCAATTAGTTTTTGTTCTAGTGCTTTATTCATTGCAAATTTGTGCTGCATAGGTGAGCATGTTCTTGAGCTTGCATGTCAAATTTATATGGTTCCAAGTAGTTCTAATGCATGATATAGGCTCTAGGCACTTGTAGGAGTAGTTGCTATCAATTTTATTGAAGTTGGTTCATTTTTGTTTGAAGTTACTAAAATTTTCAGAAATTTCTCAGAGAAAACAATATGTTTAGGAAGATGTTCCAAGGTGGTTCTTCAAGGAAGCAAGGCCCTAGGCTTGCAATGCGCGATGCCGATGAGGAGCCCCCAAGGGACGCTCCCGTGAGGCCCTGTGAATGGCCTTCGGAAAATTTTATGGATCGAGCGGGAATAAAAGAAGAATTTAACACATATTTGCGTAATGACGGTCTTGTGGATTTCGAGGCAGATAAATGCCCACAGTATCATGATCTCATTAGTTCACTTGTGAGGAGGTTTGAATTTTCATCTTCACGTAATTCTCCTTCAGTCATGTTTGATCTTTATGACAAATCTTATACCATGGACTTAGAGGATTTTACTTCTGCTTGCAAACTCCTACAATGGGGTAGTACTGTTGATCCCCGTAAATCTGAATTTAGAGATTTTCTTGCTAGTATAACTGTGGGGGAATCTAGAGATATAACGCAAGCCACTATAGGGAGCATTCACTTTCCTGCTATACATTATTTTGCTCTCTTCATAGGTAGGTGCATAAATGCTAAGGATGAAGCTTGTCACATGTGTGTCCCTGACCTTAGCATTCTCAGGAGTGTTGTGTTAGGAGACCAACCTTATCATATGGGAGCCATTGTAGCTCATAGGTTGCATCATAATAGATATAATGGAGATTTCTTTGGAGGAATTTATGCAACCCACTTAGCTAATTTTCTTGAGATATACATTCGTGAGGGTGATATGGAGTTGCCCCCTACTTATTTAGATTTTGATTCTATGGTTTCCCACGAGTTTGTCGAGAGGACTGAATCACCTCTCCAGTATCGACTAATCTTTAACAAACGCCATGTTGTCCGTATTACTCTTCCTGCTCCTACTTTCTTTGATTCTCAGACAAAAGGAAGATATGTTACTACCAGAGAGGAGGCAGATGAGTACGAGAGGAGAGCGGAGGCAGCTCGACGCCACGCTGCAGCTCAGGAGGCTATAGCCGCTGCATCGCAGTACGACCCCAGCTACACCTACGGGTATCAGCCAGGCCATCCTTGGCAATGAACCAACTTAGGCCAAAAGCCTAAGCTTGGGGGAGTACGTATTTCCCACCGACATTACATTTATGTTCACACACACTCATTGCTAGATGTCGGTGCTCATACTCTTTCACTGTAATATCCATGTTAGTTTATTTTCTTTTTCCTGCTTTCTTCTTGTGTGTTTAATAAACTTTAAGAAAACAAAAAAAATTAGTAGTAGTTTACCTTTCCTGCTGTAGTAGTAATAATTAAAATGAAAACCCAAAAATATTTCCCATTCTTCTTTTGCTTGTTGGGAGCTTTCCTGTGTAAATAGTTTTATTTCCTTTCTTTTCTTTGGGGGTCGATAGGAGAAGACCATGATTAAATTGTTGAAGTGGCTCTTATATGCATTATTGTTGATTTAACCAAGAGCCCATATTACCTTGTCTTCTCCTACTTATTGAATGCTCGCAGATTCCAGCTTAGTGCAATGCACGTGCACTCTTATTATTATTCACATCATTTGGTCGTGCAAGTGAAAGGCAATAATGATGATATATGATGAATTGATTGGGATAAGCAAAGCTGGTATGACTTGACCTCTCTTGTTTTTGTAAATATGATGATTTCATCGTTCTTGATTCAGCTTATTATGAATAAACATGTTTGCAATGACAATTAGAGATCATAGTTGCTTATGCCATGCTTGATTAGCTATGAGTTATAATGGTTTACCTTGCGTGCCAACATGCTATTAAAATGGTTGTGATGTGGTATGATGGGGTGGTATCCTCCTTTGAATAATTTAAGTGACTTGACTTGGCACATGTTCACACATGTAGTTGAAACAAATCAACATAGCCTTCATGATATTTATGTTCATGGTGGATTATATCCTACTTATGCTTGTATCCAATGTTTATTAATTTTAGTGCATGTTCATGACTGTTGTCGCTCTCTAGTTGGTCGCTTCCCAGTCTTTTGCTAGCCTTCACTTGTACTAAGCGAGAATACTGCTTGTACTTCCAATCCCTTAAACCCCAAAGTTATTCCATATGAGTCCACTATACCTTCCTATATGCGGTATCTACCTGCCGTTCCAAGTAAATTTGTATGTGCCAAACTCTAAACCTTCAAATAAACATTCTGTTTTGTATGCTCGAATAGCTCATGTATCAACTATGGTTGTCCTTATTTTCCATGTTAGGCGGGTTATTCTCAAGAGGAGTGGACTCCGCTCCTCCCTCACGAGAACATGGCTGGTCACCGGGATGCCCAGTCCCGTGCTTTATGCAAACTAAATCAAAATTAATTGCAAACAAAACTCCCCCTGGGACCTGATGTATGTTCGAGGCACTCGTTGTTTCGAGCAAGCCGTGGATTGATGCTTGTTGGTGGAGGGGGAGTATAAACTTTACCATTCTGTTTGGGAACCGCCTATAATGTGTGTAGAATGGAAGATATCGCCACCTCTTAGTTGTTATTTTGACAATGAAAGTATACCTCTCAAAATTTTATTCATATCTATTTCAAAACCGAGCTCTGGCAACTCTACAAATCCCTGCTTCCCTCTGCGAAGGGCCTATCTATTTACTTTTATGTTGAGTCATCACCCACTTATTAAAAGCACTAGCTGGAGAGCGCAGCTGTCATTTGCATCCATTACTATTAATTTATATTGGGTATGACTATGACTGGATCTCTTTTACCATGAATTACAATGTCTAGTCAGTCCTTGATCTTTAAAGGTGCTCTGCATTTATGTTTTGCGGTCTCAGAAAGGGCTAGCGAGATACCATCTTGTTATATCATATTATGATTGTTTTGAGAAAGTGTTGTCATCCGAGATTTATTATTATGACTCGCTAGTTGATTATGCCATTGATATGAGTAAACATGAGACCTGAGAATTATTGCAAGTGTGGTTAGTTATAATCTTTGTTGAAAACCTGGATGCTGGCTTGACATATTTACAACAACAAGAGCAAACAGAGTTTGTAAAAGTTTTTCTTTTTCTCTTTTAGTTTGTCAACTGAATTGCTTGAGGACAAGCAATGGTTTAAGCTTGGGGGAGTTGATACGTCTCCGTCGTATCTACTTTTCCAAACACTTTTGCCCTTGTTTTGGACTCTAACTTGTATGATTTGAATGGAACTAAACCGGACTAACGCTGTTTTCAGCAGAATTGCCATGATGTTGTTTTATGTGCATAAAACAAAAGTTCTCGGAATGACCTGAAACTCCATGGAATACCTTAGAATAAATAATAAAAAAATCCTCGCCAAAGATGAAGACCAGGGGGCCCACACCCTGTCCACGAGGGTGGGGGGCAAGCCCCCCTACCTCGTGGGCCCCCTGGAAACCTTCCGACGCCAGCACCAACTCTATATATTGGCTTTCGGAGAGAAAACAATCAGAGAGAAGAAATCATCACATTTTATGATACGGAGCCGCCGCCAAGCCCTAAAACCTCTCGGGAGGGCTGATCTGGAGTCCGTTCGGGGCTCCGGAGAGGGGGGATTCGTCGGCGTCGTCATCATCAACCATCCTCCATCACCAATTTCATGATGCTCACCGCCGTGCGTGAGTAATTCCATCGTAGGCTTGCTGGACGGTGATGGGTTGGATGATATTTATCATGTAATTGAGTTAGTTTTGTCAGGGTTTGTGTCCTAGTATCCACTATGTTCTGAGATTGATGTTGCTATGACTTTGCTCTGCTTAATGCTTGTCACTAGGGCCCGAGTGCCATGATTTCAGATCTGAACCTATTATGTTTTCATGAATATATGTGAGTTCTTGATCCTATCTTGCAAGTCTATAGTCACCTATTATGTGTTATGATCCGACAACCCCGAAGTGATAATACACGGGATACTTCTTGGTGATGACCATAGTTTGAGGAGTTCATGTATTCACTAAGTGCTAATGCTTTGTTCCGGTTCTCTATTAAAAGGAGGCCTTAATATCCCTTAGTTTCCATTAGGACCCCGCTGCCATGGGAGGGTAGGACATAAGATGTCATGCAAGTTCATTTCCATAAGCACGTATGACTATATTCGAAATACATGCCTACATTACATTGATGAATTGGAGCTAGTTCTATGTCACCCTATGTTATGACTATTACATGATGAACCGCATCCGGCATAATTATCCATCACTGATCCAATGCCTATGAGCTTTCCATATACTGGTTTACGCTTATTTACTTTCCTGTTGCTATTGTTACAATCATTACAAAATATCAAAAATATTACTTTTGCTTTCATTACTCTTTTGTTACCGTTACCACTACTATCATACGAATTTGCTACTAAATACTTTGCTGCAGATATGAAGTTATCCAAGTGTGGTTGAATTGACAACTCAGCTGCTAATACTTGAGAATATTCTTTGGCTCCCCTTGTGTCGAATCAATAAATTTGGGTTGAATACTCTACCCTCGAAAGCTGTTGCGATCCCCTACACTTGTGGGTTATCAAGTGTCCAGGTCCTTCATTAACTGCTGCTCACGGGCCCCGCTGGATTCTGTCGAGCTCTCCAAGGTGCCGATCCTAGCCTACATGTCTTCTATGGTGCCATTAGCGTTCTCAAGGCCTTGGCTCTTGGAGGAGAGCTGCGATTGTATATCCTTTAGAAGGATCTCTACTTTCTGCGCCTCCTCCTAGAGGGCCGAGACCTCCTTGGCACTCCTGGCAAGCTCTTCCTTTAGCTTGGCCACCTGTTGGTCAAGGTCAACCTTGGCAGAAGATGCAGGGGCAAGGTCATCAGCAAGCTTTTTTAGGTGGGTGGCAGAATCAGCAGCAAGGGAATCCAGGGCGGCCTTGTGTTTTTCCTCTAGCTCCTTGGTACACTGCTGCACGAGGGCTTCCGGGTCATCGTCCTTGGCGCGGAGGGTGGCTTCAAGTTTCTCCTCCTGGGAAGAGATATCATGTTCCCTGGCGTCCAGAAGCGCCTTGCGCTCCGCCATATGGGCCTCCCGGGCCATGACATCCTCCCTCGCCATCGTGATGGTTTCCCGCTGCTTCATCAGGACCTGGAACTGCTTGTCGTGCCAGTCATGCAACTCGTTACATTTTTCCCTCAACTGCTGGTCCACCTTGTTGGCGGACTTGCACTGCTCCTTGAGCGCTTGCCACTTCTGGCTATGATGGCCCTGGCTTGGAGCAGCTTCGGTGAGTTGTACGACGCCGAGGCTGAAACGGGACAAGAGAGACAATGTTAACCTGAGTGGAATTCTAATAGCATATCCAATAGATGATGTAAAATACATAACCACAAAGTGCTAGATGTAAAATACATCAGCCTCTCATCTCTGAACTTAACTGTCGAAACTGAATTTAATTGTCGAAACTGAACTTAACTGTCGAAACTGAATTTTGCTGTCGAACTAAATTTTATTGTCGAAACTGAACGCACTAGTAGCAGAAAAGCAGTCGCAATAGCGCGTGCGAGAGCAGGGGAAGCTGGTCGTGTAGAAGCATCAGGGTGATGATACACGTCAGTCGTCTGACTTTTTCATCTCTGGTCAGTTGATTTTCCAGCCGTTCGATATGAAATCAAGGGTTGCAGTTGATCTTCAACCTCCACTCCCCTGAGCCGCTAGCCACCACCGGCCAAACGCAGCCCCCCGGCTCCCACGGCCGGTGGTGCGCCGCCCTGCCCGCCCCGAAACTACTCCCCACCGCCGGTCCGCCGCCACCCCGGCCATCCCTCTAGGCCCCCCGCGCCGAGCTTTTTCTCCGACGATCCCCACGCCACCGCCCCACCACCGCCGGCGACCACCGCCCCCACCCCTTAACCCTAAGATAGACAGTGGGGTATCTCTCCGGCGAGCCCCCCTCCCTGCTGCGGCTGGTTCTTCCTTTACTCCGGTGAGCCCCCCACCCGCTGAAAATCAACTGACCCAAAAGTCGATTCAGTCGACTGAAGTGTAGCTAAATCAGAGCAGCATCGCAAGCAAGAGCAAGAGCGAGAGTAGCAGCGCGAGCAAGAGCAAGAGCAGAGCAGCAGCGCGAGCGAGAGCGAAAGCAGCAGCAGCTCCTACTGATGTAGATGTTGCCGCTGAGGGAGCAATGCCGTGGAGGAAATGGCCGGCGACACCGCCGTGGATGGAGCCGCGCCATGTCGGCTTGGGACCGAGCGCTGGTAGCACCGTGAGATCGAATCAAGAAGAAAATGCGGTGATTAATGTACAACCTCTTTGGTGGCACTGACAAGGCCTCGACTTCATCCGAGGAAACGGTGATGATGATGCTCTTCCTATGGTGCAGGTGAAGAAGGCGGTGTGGGAATGGAGGTCGCACGAAAGACGAGGGGAACGTTGGGGCAGCTCCTTGGAGGTGGAGGACGGGGTGGCTGAACCAGCGGGACGACGAGATCGACGACGGATCCTCATCTGGTACGGTGGATGAGGGACGTCGAGGTGTTTTTGTGGATGACGTCGTCGGGAAGAGGCTCTGGCTGGGTGCTGAATGGAGGAGGGTGTGGGGCTTCGCGGGTTTTCGTGGCCTCGGTGTACGAATGGGTGGGTGGATGGGATGTGAGGGGGAACCATGGCTAAGGGACGCGCTTTTTCGAAATTTGGGGTAAGTTACGAAAGTACACCCACCGATTTGAGCTAGGTGGTTCTTTCGGTTCAGGGGTATCACAGGCATTTCGCGTGTCGGGACTTCACAGGAGGGGCAGTTTTCGCGCGCATTGTAATTTTGGAATAGCAAGGCGCAAGTTGAGATGGAGGGAGTTTTCAGAGCATAACGAGACAAAAATATATCTTAAATATTTCGGGGTAACAAGCCGTGGGTTGAAGAGGCGGTAGTTTTGCAGCACGATAGACAGAGACGCTAGGTTCAAATTTCGGTATAACAAGGCGCGGCTTGAAATTTCGGGAGAACAAGCTTAATGTGTACCCCAAAAAACAGACAATTCGCACCACATCACTAGAGAGAGCAAGGTCCCGTTTTATTATATTACTCGAAATGCATTCAAATACAACAAAAAAACTAAAAAAATCGGGACAACAAACATAACGTGTACAATACCAAAACAATTTGCACTTCCCTCGACAATAAAAAGACAATGTGTGTTGTCTAGCATATAGACTAAATTTGAGTACATTTTCCCTGTTTGAATGGGATTGTACTCGGGTTAGTTATACAACCATCTAAATATTATCCTCACAACACATCACATGAATATAGGAGAAGTAAATTCCGATATAAATACGAACTACAAGTACATACGATCTCAAATTCAAATATATGTATCCATTTTATGTTGAATTCCAATCATATTACACGTATGCTCTAGCTAGATGTTCGGAATCTAAAGGATGTATGATATACTACGTACAACGTGTTTAACACGCACAACACACACACACAGACCATTTAGACTAGTAAGGTACACGCGCATTGCACGCATGATATTTGGCAACCAAATTATGAATAAATACCACATTATAGCATGTATGCTTTGATTCATATATGCATGATGTAGATGTTCGTTTAATTCTTATAGTTCATTTCATTCAAAATCATCTAGTTTTTATAAGAAAGCTAATCTATTTTAAGATTCATGGAAATGTGCATTGTAAGGCATAAAGTAAAAACAAATAATGGCAAATCATGTAGAAAAACATTTGGGCAATTCTGATACGGAAGATTCTAGAACAAAGAAGAAGTGCTTGTGTTTTGAGGTTTGTGCATTATGCTTAAGTTCAACCATGGAGTCTTCTAGATTGTACATGTGGCTAAATCTGGTGGAATCTAGATGATATCCAACGACCAGTAGTGCTCAAATTTGCCATCTCTGCACCTTCGGATTGGCTTCATCCAACGACCATCTTTCAAAGTTAAAGATATCTGCACACTATATAAAAAATATAAAATATAATGTATAGGGGTATAGATATAGGTATGTGATGTGAAAGCCACCCATCATCTCCAATTAGAATAGTGTGTCCATGCACGGATGCAATGTGGCCAAACGATGTCTTCCATCGGTATCTCAAATTCAAATCAGTCTAACCTTGTTCAATGTGTATACAGTACAACATGCTCGTTTCCAAACCACACCGCACATATCTCAATTACATTCATTCATGCATGGGTTTCAAACATCATGATCTCTTATTCAAATATTATAATTCAACTTTACATTGATTATGACCTCACCTAGTCTTTTACACTCACACGGTCATCTTCTCTTTGTAATTGTACCACTAACTTTCTCTCGTGCATGCATGCACACACACTACCAGTCGGCATTATCCATCGCACACATGCAATCTTTTTCTTCAGGTCGGTCTCCCATGCATGCACACACACACACTCCCCCTCTCCATCATATCAGGCAGTCTTTATCTCTCACATGCATGCACAATGATCGATGTTCCTCTATATGTGTATATATATAGCTAGGTCTTTCATAGTTTTCCTCACAAACCGATCAATCTATGTATCTAGTGAGGTCTCACCCTCTTTCCCATGTCCACATCGATCAATCTATACCTCTCTATATAGGATTACATAGCTAATACACCCACATTAATTATATATCCAAAGTCCCCCTCTCATCATCCATGCCTTCCGCTTCATCTCTCAGACGTGCGCACAGTGGCGAAGATAGGGGGCAGCAAGGGCCCTGCCCCCCTAACATCACTATACATCGAGGCTAATATGAATGTGATCATTAGACAATTGCTGGTAAAATGGTTTAAGCTGATGAATTGGCCCTCCTCGTAAAGGATTAGCAATGCTTGGCCCCCTAGCTCATTTATTTGTCATGGATCCGCCACTGCGCGCAGCAGTGCATGTTCTCGCCCCTCTCTTTAAGTAGTGATCTCGCACTTGTGCACTCCTTCATAGTCTCCCTCCACTTAGCCCCTCACGCCATCTTCTAGCCCCCCATCGGATTTTGCCACATGTACAATCTAGCAGACTCCATGGTTGAACTTAAGCATAATGACAAACCTCAAAACACAAGTGCTTCTCCTTTGTTCTAGAATCTTCCGTATCATAACTGCCCAAACTTTTTTTTATAGTTGAATAGCCGTTATTTTTTTTAGTTTATGATTTATAATGCACAATTCCATGAATCATAAAATAGATTAAGGGCTTCTTTGATTCAAAGGATTCTCAAAGGAATTTTGGAGGATTCTAATCCTTAGGAATTTTTCCTATCTTGGTTGTTTGATTCATAGGATTGTAAACCATAGGAATTTTTCCATAGGATTCATTTTCACTAGATTTCATAGGAAACATCCCATCCACTCAAACCTCTTTGAAAGAATCCTGCGTTTTTTCTATGCACAATCAAACATTCGTACAATCCTGTAGGATTCAAGACGACATTCCACTCTAATCCCATGTTTTTCCTATTCCCGCATTTTGGAAATCCTACGAATCAAAGAGGCCCTAGCTTTTTTATAAAAACTAATTGATTTTGAATGAGATGAACTATAAGAACTAAACGAAGGTCTACATCAGGCATATATGACTCAAAGCTTACATGCTATAGTGTGGTATTTATTCATAATTTGGTTGCCAAATCTGATGCGTGCAATCCACGTGTACTTCGAGTATGTGCAAAACACATAAATTAGAATTCCAATGGCACGCTACACAGTGTATCTCTTACAGTTCCTGAAGCCACGTGGATTGATCACAGTGACGTGCTGCTGGTTCCAGAAGAATGTACTCGTCCTCTCTAAGGCACACTGGCGGTACATGCATGAAGCAAAGATGTGCAATCACGCCACGCACGCACTCATTCCCTCGCGCGCACACGCGGGTACACGGGGGGACACATTTTTGTACAAAGATCCACCCCATGTGATAATTTGACGCGTGTAAAGTCCTTCACTTCATTGATGGTAAATTAATACAGCACATGCAAATTGAGTGGATGTGAGGGCGGAAGAAAGACATTACTACTCCACTGCGCGCATGCGAGTAGTTAAATCATGGGTTGCTGCTTCCATTGGTCTCCTTCGTATTTTGTGCCAATTTTTGACCATATTTGTAAGTAACATAATATTTATGCATGTCAGAAAAAGTGGCACAAAAGAAAGGGGGCCAATAAACCAGGACGCAGGCAGCATGATCAATTTTTGCCAGGGCTACTGTTGGTGGCCTTTGTATATAAATATGGACGGAGTGGAGTAGTACTATCTTTATCTTAGCCTCGTAGGGCTCTCCTAGCGCCTAGGCTCGTCTCCCTGCCTCTCCCACCGGATCCCGCCATGGATAATCCCTTAGATCCCAGGATCCTGCGAGCTGCCCTCTCGCTGCGGCCCGCAGCACTGCCGCCTTTGAGCGAAACACACATGTGTTTTAGAGGGGATCCATTGCTATGGAATCACAGATCGGTGGCGCCGGAGGACATGCCAGGGCTGCGTTTCAGGTGGTGGGCAGCAAGGGAAAATCGGATCGAGGAAGCGTCGCATCGATTGGAGAGAAGTTCCAAGGAGCTGCGCCTGGCGCACCACAAGGCGGAGGTGCAAGTTGATCCCAGGGGAGAGATGCTGAGGGAAGTCAGCATCTGGCAGCGTCACGTTGATTTCGAGCTAGCGCTAATGGCAGAGATCATATTCACGGAATCGACTGTAGAGGAAAGAACACGCATGCCTGCGCAATGTCCTGAGCAGCCGATGCAACTGTTCAAATGGGCGGTAGGAGATGCCAAATCCCGGGACCAGTTGCGGTGGCGCCGCTGGGCATGCATCGTAGGCGAGGTGAGCCGCCCTCCTTCCCCGCCAGCGATGCAGTGACCTAGTCGGTTGCTGCTGCAGTGAACTTGCAACGCCATGTCGGTTTGCAACCTTGACAATCACTCCATCTATATGTATTGTATTCCTGTGAAACCAAAACCATCAACTAATCTTTACCTTGTTACCATCACATTCCAAAGTACTAGTGCTAAAATTAAGTGCAAGCCTGCTCACACCTACTAGTACGTACTGAACCTGAACGTGTTCCAACTATGCAGGTTTTAGTACTAGTGCTAGTACTTAGGTTATAAAAAGGGGAACTACCTAACCGAAAATTATTGTACCTTCCTCCTCATAAGTCCTTCTTCTTCGTTCGTCCTTGCTATGGCCGGTGCGTAGAGCTCCAGGTCGAGAACTACTCGTAGCAAGGGAGTGGCAACCAAGGATACAGAAAACAAGAGGGCTCACCGCCACGCAAAGACCTCGAAAGATCTCTTACAGGCAGGCGATGGCTCCCAAGAGCGCCCTAGCCGCGGAGGTGAACATGCCGTGCTGGCGGCGCTGGAGTCGTTATCTCTCAACAGCATGCCCGGTCAGCTCAATAAGCACCTCAATAAGCAGAAGGAGTTCATCCATGGCTTGGTGGAGCTGCTGAAGGAGAGCCTCGATGACATGCCCGGTGAGCTCAATGAGCAGGGGGAGTTGACTGCCGGCTTGGTGATGCTGCTGAAGAAGAGCATTGCCTTGGAGAAGAAGGCGACCGGCGAAATCCTGCAACTTCAGGAGGACAAGGCGAAGCTCTGCCACGAGCTCGACCTACTGAAGGAGCAGAACGCCGGCTGGAAGAAGCTGCATGAGAATAGTAGTTCCTCGATGAAGATGCTTCAGGCCCTCGTCATGGAACAGAAGGAGGAGTTGGTGAAGCTCCGCATTGAGCACCCAGCTACTGTCAAGGTACGTAATGCGGCCGTGGAACAGATGATGAAGGCTTGCGTTGAGAAATCCCACGTCATGGACAGAATGAAGAAGATGGCAGAGGAGACGCACAAGGAGTTGGAGGTCGTGGAGGCGATGAAGAAGCAGTTACGACTCCACGGCCAGCAACCCTTCATGTAGTTAGAGCAGCGCCCCAGACTTGTGTGTGTGTATTCCTTCATTTTTTGGGGTGATAATCTTCCTTCTTCTTTTGCTCCTGTGTTTATTCTTTTGCTTCGGGTGTTTCGCCACACGTGTCACGTTCTCTGCGAGGCATGAATAGAACAATGCTAACAATGAGATGACTAGCAAATTAGATCAATTTTTATCACCACTAGCAAGATGCCCGTGCATTGCACGGAACATCAAGATGCATTTCCTTATCAAACACCTGTTGTGATTGACCCATGCAGGAGTAATCCCATGTGTAAAAACTAATGATATCTCGAGAATTTTATCGAAAAAATGGTATCTCGAGAATTTCATCGAAAAAATGATATCTCGAGAAAGATGAGAGATAAGGTGAGGAGGAGTAGGGCGTGGTGGTGATGGTAGTCGGACTGGGCGGAGGCATGGGGATGGACGGCACCGGCAGGCGGCAGCGGCCACCATGCTAGATTGTTCCAGAGACTTCCTTTTTTAATTGCTCAGCAATGAGGTTGTGGGCAATAAGGATGAACGAGGCAAGGCCTTATCTGTAAATGTGGAGAGAGGTGCGGGTATCTTTTGCAAAATTGTCATAGTTTGATTTCTATCCGTCAGATATAGATTGGATGGTCTATATTAAAAGATGGCAGGCACACCATCATCACCAACTCGGTTTTTTATGAGAGTAGAGAGTAGAGATATGGCACTGGGCTGTCGTGTTTCGTGCTCCTCCCTCGTACTCCAGTGGAAAACTTGGGTATACCGCACGGTTCTTTGCTCCTCTTCAGTTCGTCGGCATATTTATACTAGCAGTCAAATCACAAGGCCCCGCCTTCCACAATGAGCCGTCAAATCACAAAGGCCCTCACCTCTTTTGAAACAGACCTAGCTAGACTGCCCCGCCCTCAAGCCTTCTAAATAATGTATTCTTTTGTAAAGTAGTAGTATCGATGGATTGCGCCAGGGAGCAAAACTAACAAGATAAAATTAAAGAAAAAAGGTGGTACATATAGAGAGCGCTCGTCACTAAATTATGCATATAGTACTATTAAAAAAGCTAGTACGTGCTTATATGGGGTGCTAAATTCTATTAAAGAAATTAGCATGCCTATTTAATTCTTGGTTTCTTATTATTTATGCCACTAGTTGTGTATCACTACTCAGTTTTGCTATTAGAAGTTGCAACTACTCAAAGATGCCATCGATCCGTGAGATGCCTGCTCAAAAATGCAATTAGATATCTCAAAACTGCCATCGTTAAGTTAGATGTTTGCTCAAAAATGCCATTAGACATTTTTATTTTCACGTCAAATCCATTGACCATGTTATATGACAAAAATAAGCTGATTCTCACAATGATAAGTGTGGCCCCGCTTGTGAGGAGTAACCAAGCGAATAATTTTACAGGAAAATAAGAACGTTGTTGGGATCAAGTAGGTCCCACACTTTATTTTACTGTAGTGAGATAGAGGGAGAGCTGGCATGATGGTCCATCGGTATTTATGTCATTATAACATGGCAAAAGAGATTTGAGTCACAATAATGGTGTCCAGCACAACACACCCCTCAAATAAAACTAAGCACCCTGAAATTCTTTGACAAAACTAAGCACCCTGAAATGCTTTGACAACTAAACTGCTAGCTATATGATGTTGGCCATATATATTGTACGTATATAATGTGAAGAAACGAGTGGTAGTACTATACCAACTAAAAGATGAACTGTAAGAAATACTAGTGTGTACATACTGAAGAGTTAAAGTAACGAGAAGAAACATAACATAGTTCTGCTGGGGGCTCAGCATAACACACCCCTCAAATAAAACTAAGCACATCTGAAATTAAACTAAGCAACTAATCCGGTAAACACTGCATTAGAACCACCATGAGCAACAACACTGCCACCTTACTCGGAATCCTTGTCCACGTCCTCGACTTCGTCCTTGTCCCTCTTCCTCTTGGACGATACTTCTTTGCTTGAACCGCACACTTGGCTCTTGCTCTTCATCCAACCCTTGTAGAAATTGAAACAAAGGTAGCCATCCATTGCAGCTAGTGTATGTGGTCTATATCTAGTACATTCCACTGCCATGCACGATGAAACATGTGCGGAGGTTTCTTCAGTTTACCATATGAAGGATGAACCATAGCTCCTGCCAGGGTCAACATTGAAGGCTGATCATGGGAGGGCACCAGCCCATACTTCTGGATGTCGAAGGGGTTGCCTACAACGAGGCCTATCTGATCCAGGACTCTTCTGTCGTTCGAATAGTGTACAGTAACGAATTTGACTCGGCCGCCCTTGAAGAAGTTCTTAAATTCCTCGCACTCAACATCGGCATGGCATATGTGGTAGACCAAGCATAAGTCATGCATGCAAACCTGGATCACGGCGGGCTTCAGCTTCTCTTCCTCCTTTAGATTCTTCTCTTTGTCCAGGGTTGTGGTGTACTCAACATCTAGCCCAGCGACCCACTCACCATTTGAGTTTTTGAACATGCGTCTTAAGCGAGCAAGGCATCCTTTCACCATCGCGGAAGAACGGGTGTAGATGACGTTGAACTCATCGCCGGTGATGGTTCTAATATTGTACTCACCGCTAATCATGGAGATTTGGGATGCCATGGATTTGGAAGGAGGGTTAGGATTAGTGGAACTGCCATAATGTGAAAGGATGGGACGATTAGGAGCGAACTGCCGTAATGTTAAAGGACGTCCTGGGACAAGTAGGAGCGAACTGCCAGCGAGAGAATTACACGATAGTACCACATTTGGGGCGGTGGTGGCGAATTGATACCAAGATTGGTAATTTTTACGTGTCAATACCAAGTCTGGGGCAAGCCGTTATAAAAAGGTCTAAACCACGTACAAACAGGTATTGACGCTGTATCTGACCGGCGAGGCCCATCAGGCAGGTGCCAACTGGCATGTTTTTTTGCAGAAAACCCCCTTGATTTATACATAATCACATAAATGCCCTTTTATTTTGCGGAAAAACGAATGTGACAGACTTTTTTTCTGTTAGCAATTTCAACCACCGAATCGGACTCCATTGCAAGTTTTCGTCGAATTCGACAAATAAATAAATTAGACAAAATTTTCCATGCCGGCAGGATTCGAACCCGCGACCTCTCGCACACTGGAGTCCCGCGCTGGCCACCTCGATGCATCGACGCTCGTGTTAAAATGCAGGCAAGGCATCTTTTATACTTTTGTCCGTCACGCTGGGTCGGCGGTTGACCCCAGCAACACTACGCCCGCTAACTTACTATTTTTCTATAATCATTGTAGTAATACATTTTATTTTTGTGATTACTTTATTAGTATTATTAATTTATTTTGAGACAATATTAGTATTATTAAGTGTCAAACACTAGAACACATGCACGGTCAACATTTTATGTGTCTTCACTCAAGACTACTAGCATGCACAATTATCGTGTATCCTCGTTATATTATTCAAATACAAAACTATTAAAAATATACTTGACACACAGTGTTTTAATTACTCGTATATTGATAGTATTTAAAATATGTTCAGTGTATATTACCAAAAGTCTGTTATATTAAAAAAGTGTTCACCGTTTGTAAAGAAAGTTTCATCGTGCATTAAAAATTGTTCACTATACACAGAAAAAGTGCTCAACGTACATTAAAAATATGCCATGCTTATTTGAAAACATGTTCATCATATAGTGAAACCTATATACTCCCTCTGTAAACTAATATAAGAGCTTTTAGATTACTAAAGTAGTAATCTAAAAGCTCTTATATTAGTTTACTGAGGAGTACAAAATATTCAGTAAGTTTGTTAAAATCTAAGAGTAAAACCAACCCGGTGTATGAGAAAATATGAAGAAAAAAGAAAAAAGAAAAAAAGAAAACTTAGATATTCATATACACAACTGAATCGGACTGGTTTGTAAGTTTCTGTCAAATTGGAGAATTAAACAAAATAATTTTTAATACATCTTGAACATATTCTGAAATAAACATTGTCAAAAAATTCATCATGTATTAAGAAAATATTCACCATAAATTACAAAAGTTCACCGTCATTATGTAAAATGTTCATCATAACTTAAAAAATAAATTCAACATATATTACAAAAAAATTCAATGCATATTACCAAATGCTCATTATATTAAAAAAAGTTCACAATTTGTAAAGAAAAGTTCATCTCCATTAAAAAATGTTCACTTTACGCTATAAAGTGCTCAACGAACATTAAATAAATTTGCATGTGCATTTGAAAACATGTTCAACATATACTGAAGCCTAACTTAAAAAATGTTCAGTAAGTTCACAATTTGAATCCAGGAGAATGACCAACCTATTGAATGAAAAAAGAAAGGAAGGAAAACAAAAAATAAGCCGAACCAGAAACAAAACTAAAGCATACTAAGAGAAATGAAATGAAAAGAAAAGAAACGTGGGCAACGAACGAGCCCGAGCGCGTGCGCTGATAAAATGCGAAACGGATAAACAAATTGCAGGCCACGCTGGCCCAACCGCCGGCCCAACGTGCATAAGTATAAAGGAAATCGAGCGTGTTGTATACAAGAGCGCTTCTGTGGCGTTGTGGCTAGCACGCGCAGCCTCTGTGCGACAGGTCGCGAGTTCGAGTCCTGGTAGGGCTTCATTTTTCCTTTCTTTTATTTGTTGTCCAATTCGACGGAAATTTCAACCGAGTCCATGGAAAACATACGAACGAAAAAAAGTCCCTCAGAGGACCTTTTTCCCGCAAAAAAATGCGTTCATGTGATTGAGTATAAAGTAAGGGGGTTTTATGCAAAAAAGAATGCCACGTAGGCACCTGAAAGGCGGGCCCGGCTGGTCAGATACACCGTCAATACGTTTTTATATGCAATTTAGCCCGATTTGCAACGGCTTGCCCGAAACTTGGTACTGACATGTAAATTTTTTGAAAACTGGTACCAATCCGCCAACACTATGGTACTGACATGTAAAAATGTGGTACTATCGTGTAATTTTCTCACTGCCAGCGGTTTTTCGATTGTAAAAAAGCTGAGTGGGGCGTGTGAACAGCAGGGTAGTGGCTTGCCTGGTGGATAATTGGATTCATGCACAGTACTATGGGGGCCCAATTAGATGTCATGTCTACTCGATGCCCAATTAAATGGCTTTCGATGTCATGTCTAGCATTGGGAAAATTACAGGTGATACGAAGCTCTCCATTCTCCCATGATACGGGCTTCCGAGAGCCCTTGGATCTGAGATTGAATGGTTGCAAGGCGTGATTCTAGACCTATGGGTGAATATCCTATCCTGGAGGGTTATTCTGCAAATTTTCAGCAACTTAGCATGCGACTGTTCGATCTTAGATCCAAGGGCTGCCAGCAGCCCGTATCATGGTCGCACCTACCATGACCATCGCCTCGCTCGCGCGGTCGCGCCCTTGGAGATTTAATACGGTAGGTTAGGCTATCTGATGTTGGCATGTTATACATAGTCATCAATTAGTCACTCATACTACCACAAGGTTAGCTACAACGTTGGCTATAAGAGTATTTTTTTACTTCTCTCTATCTCTTTCTTCGTAGTATTTATTGCATTTGCCAAGGAGTGACCTCTTCCAATGAAATGGTGCTTAGATGAGGTGCTAAGGGCATTAAATGGCTTAGCAACTCAAGTCCCCAATGCATAGGTGCTTAGTTTTTTGTTGCTAAGTTTGCTTCATTTAATTGGCTATAGACTCAAAATTGTCTTTTCACCTACGTATACGCGCTTAGCACCGTTTCTTCCTGGGGTCACCAAACTAGTATCTCTCTTCTTAATTAACTTGCCACATTAGACTTTATGCCTATGTGGAAGGCTTAGCACCTACATGAGCTCTCATATGTAGAGGAAAAAGGCAAGGAAAAAGTGGAGGAGTGGGCTCTCATGCAAGAGCTAGCCTCTAGATGGTGGAGCATTAGGAGAGGCACCTGTATGGAGGGGGTCAGGAACCAGGAGACTCATGCCGATCGTAGCGCAACAGCTAAAATGATAATGGCAAGTCAGATCACGGGGCCCCACCTGTCCAGCAGTAACTTGCTGTCAAATCACACAGCCCTACGTTGCAGCAGCCTACTCCCTCATCTTCTTGCGTCTCTGTCGAACCGACTAGGCGGAACTACCCCGCCTACCGCACGGGAAAAGCCCCGCCCTCGACTTTTAAATAGTATAGTATACTAATTTTGTATCCATGGATTGCGCCATGGAGCAAAGCCTCAAGAAAACGGCGGTACACATGTACAGAGTATACAGCACACCCGTCGCGTTCGCGTCGCACCCTAGACGGTCGGTTAGTCTGGCACGCCGCTCTCAGAATGAAACATGCGGCATATTGCGTTTGCACACACATGTGGGACCGAAATTGAGAACCGACCATAGGCACACTCCCCAGCCCCGCAAGTCGGGTGAGCTAATAGAAGAGAGAGACGAGTGATAGTACTAGAGAAGTGTTGTACAGACGTTGGTGCCTAGACGATCCCTGCATGACACAGAAGATCTGTTCGTCCATGCATGTGACCAGACTCCAGCAGATACGCCTGGATTGGCTATCATCTACATATCATGCAGGGTGTGTTGTACAGGGCTGTAGTTCTGATGAGAAATCTAAAAAAGGTTTCTTGTCATCTCGCAATATTAGGTGTCATGTGCTTCGGATCACTGCGAGGGTTAAACATCAACAACTGAGTTCCTCCAAGGCGCTGGTCATTGGGGGCACATGCACGAAGACTACTTGGCTGCGATCTAGGTCAAGCCGGCTTTGTTAATTAGGACATCTATCGATGGAACCCTTTTCTACGAGTTTATCTTTAATTTGAGCTTTGATCGTCGTCTTAGTTTGTCCGTCGGGATTCATGTTGTCTCCTTTGGGCAGTGAGGTTATGGTTTCTTGTCATGTGGCATTTTTTCATGTTATATGTTATAATCCGGTGCTTCAGATCAAAATTACGACAACTGCGCCTCCGGGGCACTTGCATGAAGACTTCTCGACAATCATTGACGAGGTCAAGCTGGCTCCAGTAGACAAAAGAAAACAAGTAGTACTCCACTATATAGGCAGGAGTCTCTGCGCTTGCTTGCTAGTGTTGCTCTCTTCACACTGTCTCATCCTCTCCAGATATAAACACGACAGTGGTGGCCACACACACTCTCTCTCTGCTCACCGCTGGTCACAGATCCAACTGGATCCTCTCCGCCGAGGAAGGTGAGAAGGTGCAACGTTCATGCGGTTGTCCTCGTCCACGGCTCTTACCCACTGCCAGCGCGTCCCGATCAGCGTGCCTTGCCATTCTCTCCCAAACACCGCTGGCTAGGGAGGGCCTCCCACCCCTTCTTCCTCGCTACTGTAGTGTGGGCAGATCTGGCCTCCCGCCGCCCACCTAGCGACATCCGGGCAACCCTCAAGTATAACTTCCTTCGAAACTGGCCTTGCTCTACTTCCCGAGCTCCTAATGTTGCTACATTTGTGTCTTCTACTATTTCTCATGCCCCCTCGTAGATAGGATCGATCGACTGTTCGAAAGCCACCTAAATTTTTACTATTAAGAGGTAAAACTAGTTCATGCACTCGAATCTAGTACTACTTGGTTCAAACAAGGAAGAAAGGGGGTGGGGTGGGGGAAGATTTGTTACCTGAATCTAGGATTTGGTCGAAAGAGGAAATAATGGGGGCGAAAAGTAGCAGAGACTGGCTATCCAACTAGTCTCTAGGTCTAATAGGGAAATAAAGGGAAACGCTGTCACATCCCTAGTTCTGGTCTGCTCTGGGTTAGCTAGTCTTGTGTTGCATCATGTTTAAATTTCTCTTTAACCTGAAATGGGGATCAACAAACCCCAAAGACTTCGAAAAATACCGTGTTCAATCGAAAAACATTTCAATGAACCCAAAATGCCCTTCACAAAAGTTCATCATTTTTGAATTGATCTAGAACCTCTTCCAATAATGGTGCACATTTTCTAGGCCACTCTGGATTTTTGAATTAAATTATATAGTATTTGCATTTGGGCATTTAATTGCTAATAATATTTTAAATGCTCAAATAATCACAAACTGAAATGTTTGCTGTTGGAAATATTCCAAACAGTGACATTGAGCAGTTTCATGATTTTTGAAAATACCCTGGCATTTTTAATAAAGCCAAACACAATTACAGAAAATAGAAAAACAGAAATAAAAGAGAGAGAGGCTCACCTGGGCACTTACCTAGCGCTCTAGTCCACCTGGCGGCCCATCTGAGCTGGCCGGCCCAGCCCACCTCCTCCTCTCTGTCGCCTTCCTCCCCCTCGCCCCGAAGCAGCCCGGTGTCGAGCGCCGACGCCACCCTTGCTAACTCCTGCTTGCCACCAAGGCGCCCCCGATGCGTCTGGACACGCCCCGCGGCCCCCTCTACGGCTCTGCCTCTCCCGTCGCTCTCTGCTCTCTCCCGACCCCTTCCCCCTTCTCTGCTTCCTCTTCCGAGCACACCCGAGCGGAGCTCGTCGTCGCTGACGCCGTTTGCCACGGCCACCGTGCTCCCCTCGCCTCCCCGCACAGATCACGGCCTCCGCCATCGTCCGCCGCTCCGCCCCACCCTGGCCCCGAGCGCTGGGACGACCTGCATCGCCGGTTGCCTCGTCTTCTTCCTCCTTGGTCGCCGGAAGCCACATGTGCCGATTCGCCGCCGTCTCCGCCTCCCCGAGCTCGTCGTCTACCTCATCCGACCCACCATGAGCTCCTGCATGTTTTGCCCCTAGCCCCGTGGCTTGCCGCTCGCCGTAGCCGTCGTTTCGTAGCTGGCCGTAGCACGCCGCCGCCTGAGCTCGTCGTCATTGTAGCTCCGGTGGCCATTAGGTCACCCCGGCGTGCCTAACCTGCTCCCCGCATCACGTAGCGCTCCGCTAGCCCATCGCCTCGCTCGTTAGCACACCGCAGAGCTAACCCGCACCAGCCCTGAACTCCGGCAGCCGCCACGGGTTCCACTCCGGGAACTCCGGCCACCCCCGCACCTCCCGTTGGTCTCCCTAGATGCGCACGGGGCACGGGCTATCCTCTGGTGCCCCTGGCGCGTCGATCCGTCGCCTCTGGCGAGTTCCGAGCAAACTCCGCCGCGGTTCAAGGTCACCGCCGGCGAGACTCCGGCGACAGTCTACGTGGCCACCTAGTTAGCACTAATCACCCACTAATTAACCTCCTGACCCACTTACAAGTGGGCCCAGTGCCTAAACTAATTAGTTTAACTCTCTGTTAGATTATGTAATGCCCCGGATTCGACGCGCCAGGTGTCCGCCAGTTATTCGTCGCCGTTGCCATGTCATTTGCTTGCGTGTTGCATTTTATCATGTCATCATGTGCATTGCATTGCATACGTGTTCGTCTCATGCATCCGAGCTTTTTCCCCGTTGTCCGTTCTGCAATCCGGCACTCCTATGCTCTCCGGTGTTCCCCTTTCGCCTCTCGTTGTGAGCGGGTGTTGAACATTCTCGGAATGGCCCGAGGCTTGCCAAGTGGCCTTGGTATAGCACCGTAGACCGCCTGTCAAGTTTCGTGCCATTTGGAGGTCGTTTGGTACTCCAATGGTTAACCGGGTAACCGTAAAAGCCTCCTTCTCTTTGCAGCCCAACACCCTTCCAAAGTGGCCCAAAACCCAGCAAACTCCCCTCCATGCTCTCGGTCGTTCGATCACGATCGTGTGGGCGAAAACCGCTCCTCATTTGGACTCTCCTAGCTCCCTCTACCTATAAAACTAGCCCCTCCCCCGAAATTTGCGGATGAATTCGCTTTACGAAACCCTAGCCCGCTCCTCTCGCTGCGGACATGTCCGATCTGGGCGGACATGTCCGCCGCCCCCTCGGCCAACCGCAGCCCGCCGCGCGTCCTGCGCCGCCGTCCCCGCCATGCACCACCGCAGCCCGCCTGAGCCCATCAAGGGCCCACAGAGGCCTCACGGCGCCCGCCCGCCCGTTGCCCGCCGCCCACAGACTGGACCGCCCGGCCCGCCCGCGGCCGCGCCGCCCGCCACCTCGGGTCCTCGTCGCGGGACGCGCCCGCCTCCGCCGCCAGCGCCGCCCCGCGTCGGCCGCCCCGCACCCGTCGCCGCCGCGCGCCACGCCAGCGCCTACTCCGTGCCCCTCCTCTCGGCCCGCCGCCGTTGCGAACCAGCGCCCGGCCAGATCCGCCGGATCCTGGCCGGATCGAGCTCGTCGCCGGCCCCCTGTGCTCCCTCCGCCGCCGGAGATGGGGCTCTGACGTCAGCCCCGACCTCCCCTTCGTATTCTCCGACCACCCCGGCGAACTCCGGCCAGATCCGCCACCGCATCGTTTTCCGTGCAAGCCCGAGGTTGACCCTGAATATTCCCAAGTCCCCAGTTTTTGTTATTTTCATGCCATGTTCATCGTGCCATAACTCTGCATCCGTAGCTCTGTTTCGTGCGTGTAATATGTCAAATTGTTTGTTCGATGAGTACATCATTTCATATCATTGCATCATTTACATTTGAGCTCATCTTGATGCCCGAAATGCTGTTAGAAGAGGGCTATGTGTTGTTAGTTTCAGATTCTTATCAGAACATGCACTTTTGTCATTTTTGCCATGATTGATGTGTGCACCCTATGAACTTGAGTCATACATGTGTTTTGTAATATGCCATGCTATCTTTACAGGGGTGTATGCCATGTATTTTTGTGATCTCTGTGGTGACTAGCACAAGCATGCAAACTAGGCTTCATGATGTTGCTAATTTCAGCCCCTGCTTACTGCGATATTTTTATGCCATGTAAACTTGATGCCACCGAGAGATCCATGCTTATTTTGAGATACTTCAGTAAGGATGTTTTGAACATATGGTTATTATCTATCCATCCATGCCCTTGTTTGCAATTACGGAGTGCCATAGCTTGAGTCAATCGAGCTCTACTTTTGCTATAAAATGTTTCCTGGCAGGTTGTTTACATGTTATTCAATTTTGCCAAGGTTGTTGTAGTTTATCCGTGTATGCTATGATGTTGTTCTTGCCATGTATTGCTTCTATGTCATGTATTGTTACTGTGAGTTGCCTTTCCATGCCATGTATTGCTCTGTGGTGAGTGGTTCAAGCTCACCAACATGCCTACTTATTGTTGTTCCTGCCATGTATGAATCTGTAATATAACTTGCCATTTTTACATGGGTGCCATCATATTTTCTGTGCCCTTTTGGCTCATGGTCAGTAAGGGACTCTTGTTCTATGCATTTAGTAGTATCATGCCGTGCCTTTGTTTGCCATGTTAAGTTCCTGTAACATGTTGTTTGATAGCGCTAAACATTGCAACCTGATGTTATTTTCTGCAAAGTCTGAAACTGTTATTATTTGCAAGCTTGCCATGTGTGTTTGAGCATGTTCTAGTGATTTCTGGAGATAGCTCAGTGTTCATGTTTTGTTATGCTTTACCTGTACATCATGCCCATGCCTTTTTTTCTCATGTTAAGATGCTGTAGCTTGTTGTTTAGGTGCTTGCAATATGCCTAGTTGCTGTTTTGGACAGCTTGTCCTTTAAGCTTGTATAGGGTGTATGTGTTGAACCGTTGCTCCGTTTTGAGTGTGCTCTATATGAGCTTGCTTGATTTCGCATGTAGCTTCATATTATCATGTCACATCCTTGTTTTGAGGTGTTTTCTTGATGTTTGAATGCATTTTGCATCAATGCCATGCTTATCTTGTTTTGCTCATATCTTCTAGGCCGTAGCTCCGAATTAAATGAACTTTATATGTAACTTGACTAGAATTTTGTGTAGATCATCGTGGTGCATCTTAACTTGCTGTTTAACAACTTGAACTTAAGGTTTAATCAGATCTGGAACAATTTCGAAATTTTCATATGAGGACTTACCGGAATTATTATATGTTGTTTCCGGCCTCATTTAAACTTATTTTGATGTGTTGCTCTTGTATGCATCATCTCTTGCCATGAGTAGCTTCATGTAGCTTTGTCATGCATCATGCTTGTTTGTGCATCATGCCTTGTTCATGTGTGGAGTGTTTACCATGTTGTGTGCTTCTTCTTGTTAGTTCCCGTTTTCGTTTCGATCGTGAGGATTCGTTCGTCTATGCTTGGTTCGTCTTCGTGGCTTCATCTTCTTCATGGACTCGTTCTTCTTCCTTGCGGGATTTCAGGCAAGATGACCGTCACCCTGGATCTCATTACTATCATTGCTATGCTAGTTGCTTCGTTCTATCGCTATGCTGCGCTACCTATCACTTGCTGCTCAAGCCTCCCAAATTGCCATGAACCTCTAACCTTTTGCACCCTTCCTAGCAAACCATTGTTTGGCTACGTTACCGCTTTGCTTAGCCCCTCTTATAGCGTTGTTAGTTGCAGGTGAAGATGAAGTTTGTTCCTTGTTGGAACATGGAGATGTTATTCCTTGTTGGAACATGTTTACTTGTTGGGATATCACAATATATCTTATATTATTAATGCATCTATATACTTGGTAAAGGGTGTAAGGCTCGGCCTTATGCCTGGTGTTTTGTTCCACTCTTGCCGCCCTAGTTTCCGTCATATCAGTATTATGTTCCCGGATTTTGCGTCCTTAACGCGGTCGGGTGATTTATGGGACCCCCTTGACAGTTCGCTTTGAAAAAGACTCCTCCAGCAAGGCCCAACATTGGTTTTACCATTTGCCTCACCTATGCCCTTTTTCCCTTGGGTTTCGGAGCCCAAGGGTCATCTTTATTTAGCCCCCCGCGCCATGCTTCTCTAAGTGCTGGTTTGAACCGAGCTGCTGCTGGGCCACCTTGGGGCAACTTGAGGTTGGTTTTACTCGTAGCTAGTCTCATCCGGTGTTGCCCTAAGAGCGAGATATGTGCAGCTCCTATCGGGATTTGTCGGCACATCGGCGGCTTTGCTGGTCTTGTTTTATTCTTGTCAAAATGTCTTGTAGCCGGATTCCGAGACTGATCGGGTCTTCCGGGAGAAGGAATATCCTTCGTTGATCGCGAGAGCTTATCATGGGCTAAGTTGGGACACCCTGCAGGTATAAACTTTCGAGAGCCGTGCCCGCGGTTATGTGGCAGATGGGAATTTGTTAATATCCGGTTGTAGTAAACTTGAAGTAAACTCTTCTAAAATACGCCAACCGTGTGCGTAACCATGAGTGTCTCTTTTCGGGGTTGATCGAGAGGAGAACACGGCTTCTGGGTTATGTCTGACGTAAGTAGGAGTTCAGGATCACTTCTTGATCATTACTAGTTGACGACCGTTCTTTTGTTTCTCTTCTCGCTCTCATTTGCGTATGTTAGCCACCATATATGCTTAGTCGCTGCTCCAACCTCACCACTTTACCCCTTCCTTTCCCTTTAAGCTTTGCTAGTCTTGATACCCATGGTAATGGGATTGCTGAGTCCTCGTGGCTCACAGATTACTACACCACCAGTTGCAGGTATAGGTGGTGCGATGATCATGACATGAGAGCGATGTTTGCTAGTTTGGAGTTCTTCTTCTGCTTCTTCTTCGATCAGGGGATAGGTTCCAGGTCGGCAGCCTGGGCTAGCAGGGTGGATGTTGTTTGAGTTTCTGTTTATGTTCCATCCGTAGTCGGATGTTGATCTCTTGTATATGATGTTGATGTATTATTGTGGCATCTGTGCCTTATGTATGTATCCCCACTATTATGTAATGTTGATGTAATGATATCCACCTTGCAAAAGCGTCTTCAAGATGCGCTTCTATCCTTGGTGGGACCTTCGAGTTCCTTTTGGATAGGGTCGCATCTTGGGCGTGACAAGTTGGTATCAGAGCCTCGACCGACCCTAGGAGCCCCCCTTGATTGATCGTGTAGTTTGGCCGTTGTTGAGTCTAGAAGAAAACTGTTTTTGGAGTCTAGTTATATCGGAGAGTAGGAATTCTTTTTACTCCTCAGCCCCTTCGTCGCTCTGGTAAGGAATCTTGACGTAGGTGTTTTGAACTACTCCTCTTCTCTTCAAATTTTTCTTTAGGATCACGCAGTTGGTTTTCCGGTAGTTGTTCCTCAGCTCTTTTCATCCGGTGCATTTCTCGTCAAGTTGACTCGAGCCTCTTCATCGTTGTCAAGTCCAATCCTCAGTTGTTTTTTTTCCCACCCGCCCACCCTTCTTCTTCTCGGAACCGGAGTCCGTAATCGAGTATCCATCCTACTCATGCGAAGTCTTTGCTTTCTTTCCTCAATGATTTCAACCGGTATTTCTCTTCAATATATTCGTCGGTTTCCCCTTCCAACTTGTCTTTGTTTTCCCGCCCTCCCACCCTACTATTCCCGGAGTTCGAGTTTCTTCCGACCAGCTATCTCATTCGTGCGGAACCTCTTCAATCTTTCGTAAATTATCTCAACCGGTGAATTCTCGTTTTGTACGACATTCTTCATCTCTTTTCTTCTCCGGTGGATTCAATTCCATTTTTCGGCAGTGATTATATTCTTCTCTCGGCCCAAGTGTTTTCCTTACTCGTTCGTCTCTCGCTAGTTTATCCTTCCGGAGTGTGCAAGACATCTCAAGAGATTCGTCTGTGTTCGAATTAATTCGAGGTTGTCACCTCATTCAAGTCTTTCAATCGTTCCGGTGTATCATCTCTTCGATAATCCTTTCCAACGGTGTTTTCTCTTCAGTGGGCCCTAACCCACAGGTCTTTTCCCAGGATCTTACCTGACTCTCCTAATTCGCCCGGAGTATTCTCAATTCTTTTCAAGTGTAACGTAAGAATGGATTCCATCAGTCACATGCCTTTTTCGAGATCGATTTCAAATCATTTCATTGTTGGCTCAACCTCTCTGCTTTTTCATTCTCCCAGAGTATCTTAGTAATTTTGGTGGTGTTTTTCATCATCATTTGAAGACCGAAGTAGAGTTTCTCTTAAATCTTGTCCGTTCTCCTGAAGATTCGTGGTTCTAGCTTCATGTTATCCTCTCAAATTATTCCATTTGTTAGTTATTCTTTTCACCCATCCGGAGTATGCCAAAAGTTGTTTTCCCGTTTCTTTTCACCAGAGGCCATCATTCCAGTTATCGTTCTCTATTTATCCCGGTGCTTCGTTCGAGTGTTCGTTAATCAGCTCATTGTCTCTTCGTTCTTTTGCATCTAAATTCCCTCAAGTATAATTGTTCTTCTAATTTTTCCCGGTGATTCATTCTCTTTCGTCAGTCTTTTTCGAATTCTTACGGTGGTTCGTTCAAGATTCTTTTTCCTTGATTATCATTTTAATCCATTCGTTCTTTCGAATTCCACCGGTGGTTCATGAAGACCTTCTCAAGTTTGCGATATGTCACTTCTCAATCCTTTTCAAGAAGAATAAGTAGTATGTAAAATCCATTGCTTGTCATCAATTTAATTTGATGAAGGATAAGTATACAATAAATCTTATTCGTATTTCATCCAAGTGAGTAATCCCTTCCTTCGGAGTTTGTTCTTGAGGAATAAATTCTAGTTCCAAGTGTCTTCATCTTTTCCGGAGTTCAAATTTCCCTCGACCATCTCGTTGGAACCTCCATCTAAATCATCGCAACGCTCATTTATTCTTTCTTCCTTCATTCTATCTCATCATCTTTTTGTTACCGGAGTTCTTCACGGTGGTTCTTCATGATTTAGTTCATTCTTCAAGTGTTCATCAAGATTCTTGTCGGTGGAGTTCAAGTATCATTTTCTTCTCGCGTCTTGAAGTGCAATTAATTCTCCGTATTCTTTTGAAGTGGAGTTTTGCAGTTCTTCGTTCTTCTCAGATATTCAACTCCGTTCAATCCTTCCTTCTAAGCTCTTTTCATTCAACTCTTTCAATTCTTTCCGGAGGTTTTGTGTCATGTCTTCATCAAGTATCGTTACATCCTCTCTAGTTCATGTTCTATTCATCCATGTTTTAACCGGAGTGCTGCCTAAATTCTTTCAGTCTTATTCGTTTCTTATCTTGCTCTAACCGGAGTTGTTTCATCATCTATCTGATTCAGTGAGCTTTCGATTCTCGTCATTCTCGTTGTTCCTCTCTTCTTCTCGAGTCCTCTCGATTCTTTGCTTCTTCTATTGAGTTCTCGTTTCACCTCATCCATTTTCCCTTCCGCCTCGGTCCTAAGATCTCGGGACGAGATCTCTTGTTAGTGGAGGAGTGTTGTAACGCCCCGGATCCGATGTGCCAGGTGTCCGCCAGTTATTCGCCGCCGTTGCCATGTCATTTGCTTGCGTGTTGCATTTTATCATGTCATCATGTGCATTGCATTGCATACGTGTTCGTCTCATGCATCCGAGCTTTTTCCCCGTTGTCCGTTTTGCAATCCGGCACTCCTATGCTCTCCGGTGTTCCCCTTTCGCCTCTCGTTGTGAGCGGGTGTTGAACATTCTCGGAATGGCCTGAGGCTTGCCAAGTGGCCTTGGTATAGCACCGTGAACCGCTGTCAAGTTTCGTGCCATTTGGAGGTCGTTTGGTACTCAACGGTTAACCGGGTAACCGTAAAAGCCTCCTTCTCTTTGCAGCCCAACACCCTTCCAAAGTGGCCCAAAACCCAGCAAACTCCCCTCCATGCTCTCGGTCGTTCGATCACGATCGTGTGGGCGAAAACCGCTCCTCATTTGGACTCTCCTAGCTCCCTCTACCTATAAAACTAGCCCTCCCCAGAAATTTGTGGATGAATTCGCAGACGAAACCCTAGCCCCGCTCCTCTCGCCTGCCGGACATGTCCGATCTGGGCCGGACATGTCTGCCGCCGCCCCCTCGGCCAATCGCACCCCGCCGCGTGTCTGCGCCGCCGTCCCCGCCATGCCACATGCAGCCCGCCTGAGCCCATCGCGGGTCTCTGGCTATTCCGCCAGCGCCGCCACGCCCGTTGCCACAGACGGATCCGGACCCTGCCCCGCCAAGGCCGCCGCCCGCCACCTCGGGTCCTCGTCGCCGGACCGCGCCCTCCTCCGCCGTCCGGCGCCTCCGCTTGCTGAGCGCCGCCGCCCAGCGTCGCCGCCCGCACCAAGACCGCCGCCGCCGCCGCCGCCGCTACTCCGCGCCCCTCACTTGCCGCCTGCCCGTTGCGAGACCCAAGGCCGGCCAGATCCACGGATACCGGCCGGATCGAGCTTCGTCGCCGCCCCCAGGTGCTCCCTCCGCCGCCGGAGATGGGGCTCCGACGTCAGCCCCAACCTCCTCTTCGTATTCTCCGGCCACCCCGGCGAACTACGGCTAGATCCGCCGCCGCATCGTTTTCCGTGCAAGCCCGAGGTTGACCCCGAATATTCCCAAGTCCCCAGTTTTTGTAATTTTCATGCCATGTTCATCGTGCCATAACTCTGCATCCGTAGCTCCGTTTCGTGCGTGTAATATGTCAAATTGTTCGCCTCGACGAGTACATCATTTCGTCTCATTGCATCATTTACATTTGAGCTCATCTTGATGCCCGAAATGCTGTTAGAAGAGGGCTATGTGATGTTAGTTTCAGATTCTTATCAGAACATGCACTTTTGTCATTTTTGCCATGATTGATGTGTGCACCCTATGAACTTGAGTCATACATGTGTTTTGTAATATGCCATGCCATCTTTACAGGGGTGTATGCCATGTATTTTTGTGATCTCTGTGGTGACTAACACAAGCATGCAAACTAGGCTTCATGATGTTGCTAATTTCAGCCCCTGTTCTGCTGATATTTTTATGCCATGTAAACTTGATGCCACCGAGAGATCCATGCTTATTTTGAGATACTTCAGTAAGGATGTTTTGAACATATGGTTATTATCTATCCATCCATGCCCTTGTTTGCAATTATGGAGTGTCATAGCTTGAGTCAATCGAGCTCTACTTTTGCTATAAAATGTTTCCTGGCAGGTTGTTTACATGTTATTCAATTTTGCCAAGGTTGTTGTAGTTGATCCGTGTATGCTATGATGTTGTTCTTGCCATGTATAGCTTTTATGCCATGTCTTCTTACTGTGAGTTGCCTTTCCATGCCATGTATTGCTCTGTGGTGAGTGGTTCAAGCTCACCAACATGCCTACTTATTGTTGTTCCTACCATGTATGAATCTGTAATATAACTTGCCATTTTTACATGGGTGCCATCATATTTTCTGTGCCCTTTTGGCTCCTGGTCAGTAAGGGAGTCCTTTTCTATGCATTTAGTAGTATCATGCCATGCCTTTGTTTGCCATGTTAAGTTCCTGTAACATGTTGCTTTATAGCGCTAAACATTGCAACGTGATGTTATTTTCTGCAAAGTCTGAAACTGTTATTATTTGCAATCTTGCCATGTGTGTTTGAGCATGTTCTAGTGATTTCTGGAGATAGCTCAGTGTTCATTTTTTGTTATGCTTTACCTGTACATCATGCCCATGCCTTTTGTTCTCATGTTAAGATGCTGTAGCTTGTTGTTTAGGTGCTTGCAATATGCCTAGTTGCTGTTTTGGACCGTTGCTCCGTTTTGAGTGTGCTCTATATGAACTAGCTTGAATTTGCATGTAGCTTCATATTATCATGTTGCATCCTTGTTTTGAGGTGTTTTCTTGATGTTTGAATGCATTTTGCATCAATGCCATGCTTATCTTGTTTTGCTCATATCTTCTAGGCCGTAGCTCCGAATTAAATGAACTTTATATGTAACTTGACTAGAATTTCATGTAGATCATCATGGTGCATCTTAACATGCTGTTTAACAACTTGAACTTAAGGTTTAATCAGATCTGGACCAATTTCGAAATTTGCATATGAGGCCTTACCGGAATTGTTATATGTTGTTTCCGGCCTCATTTAAACTTGTTTTGATGTGTTGCTCTTGTATGCATCATCTCTTGCCATGAGTAGCTTCATGTAGATTTGTCATGCATCATGCTTGTTTGTGCATCATGCCTTGTTCATGTGTGGAGTGTTTACCATGTTGTGTGCTTCTTCTTGTTAATTCCCATTTTTGTTGCGATCGTGAGGATTCGTTCGTCTACGCTTGGTTCGTCTTCGTGGCTTCATCTTCTTCATGGACTCGTTCTTCTTCCTTGCGGGATTTCAGGCAAGATGACCGTCACCCTGGATCTCATTACTATCATTGCTATGCTAGTTGCTTCGTTCTATCGCTATGCTGCGCTACCTATCACTTGCTGCTCAAGCCTCCCAAATTGCCATGAACCTCTAACCTTTTGCACCCTTCCTAGCAAACCATTGTTTGGCTATGTTACCGCTTGGCTCAGCCCTCTTATAGCGTTGTTAGTTGCGGTGAAGATGAAGTTTGTTCCTTGTTGGAACATGGAGATGTTGTTCCTTGTTGGAACATGTTTACTTGTTGGGATATCACAATATATCTTATATTATTAATGCATCTATATACTTGGTAAAGGGTGGAAGGCTCGGCCTTATGCCTGGTGTTTTGTTCCACTCTTGCCGCCCTAGTTTCCGTCATATCGGTATTATGTTCCCGGATTTTGCGTCCCTAACGCGGTCGGGTGATTTATGGGACCCCCTTGACAGTTCACTTTGAATAAGACTCCTCCAGCAAGGCCCAACATTGGTTTTACCATTTGCCTCACCTATGCCCTTTTTCCCTTGGGTTTCCGGATCCCAAGGGTCATCTTTATTTAGCCCCCCCCCCCCCGGGCCAGTGCTTCTCTAAGTGCTGGTTCGAACCGAGCTGTTCATGAGGCCACCTTGGGGCAACTTGAGGTTGGTTTTACTCGTAGCTAGTCTCATCCGGTGTTTCCCTGAGAACGAGATATGTGCAGCTCCTATCGGGATTTGACGGCACATCGGGCGGCTTTGCTGGTCATGTTTTATTACTGTCGAAATGTCTTGTAGCCGGATTCCAGACTGATCGGGTCTTCCCGGGAGAAGGAATATCCTTCGTTGATCGCAAGAGCTTATCATGGGCTAAGTTGGGACACCCCTGCAGGTATAAACTTTCGAGAGCCGTGCCCATGTTATGTGGCGACGGAATTTGTTAATATCCGGTTGTAGTAAACTTGAAGTAAACTCTTCTAAAATACACCAACCGTATGCGTAACCATGAGTGTCTCTTTTGGGGTTGATCGAGAGGAGAACACGGCTTCGGGTTATGTCGGCGTAAGTAGGAGTTCAGGATCACTTCTTGATCATTACTAGTTGACGACCGTTCTTTTGTTTCTCTTCTCGCTCTCATTTGCGTATGTTAGCCACCATATATGCTTAGTCGCTGCTGCAACGTCACCACTTTACCCCTTCCTTTCCCTTTAAGCTTTGCTAGTCTTGATACCCATGGTAATGGGATTCTTTGAGTCCTCATGGCTCACAGATTACTACACCACCGATTGCAGTGCAGGTGGTGCGATGATCATGACGTGAGGCGATGTTTGCTAGTTTGGAGTTCTTCTTCGCTTCTTCTTCGATCGGGGATAGGTTCCAGTCGGCAGCCTGGGCTAGCAGGGGTGGATGTTGTTTGAGTTTCATTTATGTTCATCCGTAGTCGGATGTTGATCTCTTGTATATGATGTTGATGTATTCTTGTGGCATTTGTGCCTTATGTATGTATCCCCACTATTATGTAATGTTGATGTAATGATATCCACCTTGCAAAAGCGTCTTCAAGATGCGCTTCTATCCTTGGTGGGACCTTCGAGTTCCTTTTGGATAGGGTCGCATCTTCGGGGTGACAGATTAGCACTAATTTTAGTGGGCCCCACTTGTCAACTTTGACTTGGCCACGTCAGCTTTGACCAGGTCCCACATGTCAGCCTCTGTAGCTGACTATGTGTCACTGACTTGTGGGCCCTACTGGTCAGGTTTGACCTGGAGCCGCCCAGTTGACCAGCTGACATCACAGTGATGCAGTGCTGACGCAATAACTCATATTCTGGATTTAACTTAATTCAAGAAATTCCAGAAAATGCCCAAAACTTCTAAAATTCATAGAAATTCAACCGTAGCTCCAAATGAAACAAGTTATATATGAAAAATGATCAAAAAAATTCAATCTATCCATCTGCACTGGTTCCATG
The DNA here is from genome assembly GCA_021605205.1 of Aegilops longissima. Taxonomy (NCBI): domain Eukaryota; kingdom Viridiplantae; phylum Streptophyta; class Magnoliopsida; order Poales; family Poaceae; genus Aegilops; species Aegilops longissima. The sequence continues at coordinate 295,026,024 of CM038677.1, forward strand.
CATGATAAAGCAACTTAAAATGCTGTTTATATCAAAACATGATAAGGCACTATTTAAATTCATAATTTTAGTTTGGGATTGAACCTTTGGTTCAAAATGACCCAAACCCATCTGGTTGTAGTTGCATTAGGCCAACACACTCATATTACCATGTCATGAGCATGCATCATATTGTGCATTTCATTGATTGTGTTCTTCCTTGTTTGACGGTATTTGTCCCCTCTAAGTAGACGAGGTTCCGACGATGAGTTCGATTACACCGATGAAGAGATATACTATCTTCAGAAGTGCCAGGCAAGCAAAACCCCCTTGTTCATTCCGATATAATCCCACTCTCTCGCTCCTTCTCTCTTTTACTGCATTAGGACAAGAATGATTCAACTGTTATATGTTGCGGTTGTTGAACCCCTTTTCCTCTGCATGACCTGTCATTGCCACAGTAAATAGATGAAACCGACTAGCATGAGTAGGAGTTGTTTGAGCCCTGATGTGCCTACTCATTCATGCTTGTTGTCATGCCTGCTAGTGCTTAGAGTTGAGTCAGGTCTGATTCATCGGGGATGAATTGGAATGGTGATGAACATGTCCTATTGTGCGTGAGCTAAGTGTGTGAACACGATTTGGTAAAGGTAGCGGTGAGAGGCCATGTAGGAGTACATGGTGGGTTGTCTCATTGAAACCGTCCTCAAAAACTGAGTTCTGTGTTTGTGATCCATGAACAGCTACTACCACACATTGGGATCCTTAATTGATTCTCTCGACTTATTAACCGCCTTGATCTCTGTCCAGGAGTTGCAACTAGTTTCTGGTGTTTGTAGGATATGCGTTGGAGGCCGTGCGTAGCGCTGACCCTAGGGGTGGGCTATGATGCGGTAGATACACCATGGCACAGTGTACCGGGCGCCCGTTTGGTGTCTCGGGAACCCTGCACACATCGTTTGTGGCTGTGAGCGAAACTCCGGCCGAATCTCCTCGCGGATGGAACCTGAATAGGCGATAAACCTGGACTAGAGACTTGTGTGGTTAGTCAGGTCATGGCCAACTCCCTCGCCAGGCTTCCGCTTGAAGGTTGCCGAGATACACGACGTGTACATGGTGGTAAGTGGCGAGAGCGTGTGTGAAGAAGCACACCCCTGCAGGGTTATAAATGATCTATTCGAATAGCCGTATCCGCGGTAAAGGACTTCTGGGTTGCCTACACAGTTCATAGCTAAGTGAAAGTGGATACTATAAAACTCGCAAGATAAGCGTGAGTGCTATGGATGGCGTTCTCGTAGGAAGACGGGAGCGGATCCATAGTGGTGTATTGATATGGTGAATATGTGGACTCGTGTGCGCCATCTCAAAAGAGTTACTTGCAGTCATAGTTTAGGTTAGCCACTGAGTCAAAGCTGGCTTGCTGCAGTTAAACTCCACTACCCCCTTTGTTGACACCGATGCATATGTAGTTAGTTCTGATGTCAGTCTTGCTGGGTACATTTGTACTCACGTTTGCCTATTTTACGTTTTTGCAGAGAGACGTCAGTCTCGCTAGCAGTTCCGCATGGACTTAAATGTTTAGCTTGATACCTCAGCTACGATATTGTGCCCTCGGCAGGGTCTTGTAGATAGTCAGGCTTGTTAGCCTTCTTCATTTGTAGATGTCTGTACTCAGACAAGTTAAGCTTCCGCATGTGCTTGTTGCTTGTATGCTCTGTATGTTGGGGTCATGAGACCCATGTTTGTAATACTTGGCTCCTCGGAGCCTAATGAATAAATACTTTGAGTCGTAGAGTCTTGTTGTGATGCCATGTTGTATTTACACATATCGAGCATATTGTGTGTATGATTGAAATGCTTGGTATGTGTGGGATCCGACAACCTAGTTGTTTATCCTTGGTAGCCTCTCTTATGGGGAAATGTAGTCTTGTGCTTCCATGAGCCATAGCGATGCCTTCTGCCCGGTTCACCGGAGTCCTGCTAGCCCAGCACTATCGCTCGGAACATTAACGGCGGCATGTGATTCACTTTGTTCTGTGTATACGTCCCTTCGGGAAATGTCACGCGGTGACATCCGAGTCCTGCCTAGCCTGCTACAGCTCGGGTTCCCTGAGTCCTGTTAGCCCAGTGCTACAGCCCGGATTCGCCGTCTGGCGACCGACATGCTCGATGTTGATTCATCTATGCCTGTCCCGTAAGTTGGTGCCACTTTGGGTTCACGACTAGTCATGCCGGCCGGGTTCTCTGTCATATGGATGCTAGCGACACTATCATATCGTGAGCCAAAAGGCTCAAACGGTCCCGGGCCATGGTAAGGCGACACCCGTGGGAATACCGTGCGTGAGGCCGCAAAGTGATATGAGCTGTTACAGGCTAGATCGGTGTGACTTAGAATCGCGGTCCTGACAAACGTAGTACAAACTCAATATAAACCCAATCTATTGGTTGAAAAAGGAAAGAAAGTGGGGACTGGGGGACAAGTCAATAGAGTAAGTCCAGCACTAGATTGGATAGCCTCACACAGTATAAGATGGCTATACCGAACAAAAATGGGACCAACCCAGATATCCTGTTATGATGTTTGTTGCCCCGAGCCACTCTTATGTAATGCCACTGGTAAAATGTAGCAGTCGCACTGTTAAACGTAAGGACACGTTAAACCAATGTTGTTTTCAATGTAATGCCTCCAGTAATATGAATTAATGGCAGTTTTTTTCATGTCCTCCTAAATTTCCCATTAAGATAAGTTGCTTCTTTTCGTTAGAAATGCAACAGTCCAGGTCCGCCTACTCTCCTGTGCCCAAAAACCAACTCTGTAGCAGCTGTTAATGTAATGTTGCTGGTAAAATGAAGCAATGGCACCATTAAAGTAATGTCGTATTTAATGGTTATCATAGTTAATCCTAATGCCCAGACTAATATCTAGCAATGTTGCTGCTTTAGAAATTGCTACTGTGCTTATAGGATTGCCATTTAGATAAGGAACATGCTTCTTTTCATTTGATGTATGTTTCATCACTTGTTAGTCACCCTCCTTTCCACCTTTTTTATGCAAACAGAGATATACATTTCACGCTTGATCTTAGTTGAACTGCACAAATGATATCCAAATTATAGTTGAACATTCCAGGAGCTTTACAACCAACCTTGATGTTGCTCAATTTTATTGCAACTAATGAAGAAGAAGCTCTGTGGATTTCATTTTCTGATGGAAATGGAACCGGGGCTCGAGCCCTTTTCTTAGAAAAAAGAAGAAGCCCCTGCTAGCTGATGGGACATTGCTTCATCTTAGGTGAATTGCACCAAAAGGTCCCATGAATTGAATCATCCATGTTGGTGACTGGTGTCATCCCTTCTATGATGGCGTTGACTGCACATATGTTTCCCATCATGAGGTATGTTCCTTTTTGATCTGACCATTTGCCAAAGATCCTGCATGTTGAGTCTGCTCTTGTGCTACTGTTTTGGCACTGCCATGATAAAGCAGTAATGTTATTATTTTGCACCTTAATCTAGTGGCACTATTAATTTGTGGGAATGTTTTGGCCCCGCTAGTGCCACTAATTTTTTTTATATATCGAAAGAGGGGGTTTCCTCTGATTTCATTAAAGAAATCCAACCATAGAGAACCATTATCCGACAACATCTCAGTGTAAACGGGCAGTTATGCAACTACTACTAGAACGGACAGAGTACTAGCAGGAGACAAGTTCGCCACATAAGCTAGGCAGGTAGGGGGACGCAGCACCAGCTCGACCAAGTTTGGATTACAACCCAAATACTACCACAGAAACATTAGGGGGAAGATAGGGACTGAAAGAGCCAGCTTCAGCATCCCAGTCTAAGCACGCCCGGCCTCCATCCTTGTGACGCACGGTACAGCTTGTTTGCCACCTGCTCGACCCTAGTGCCACTGATAAAATGAAGTAATAATACAGTTAAAATAGATCGAGTGTCCTCTATATCATTTCCGATGTAGATAAAGAAAGTGCTTCTCTTTGTTAGTATATGTTTCATCAACTATTCCCATTGTTAATGTTTAAGCGTTTCTGCAAACTGGGGTGCTTAATTTTAGTTGATCTGCACAAAAATAGAGATTGGAATGTCTCAAGGCCCCTCCTTGTACTACTAATGTACACTGATGCTCATCACTAGCAGAAGGTGTCTCGGGGAGACTTGGGTCGATTTCCAGTATGAGGCGTGCTACCTCTTAAGCAAGCGTTGGTTTTCCCTTGAAGAGGAAAGGGTGATGCAGCAAAGTAGCGTAAGTATTTCCCTCAGTTTTTGAGAACCAAGGTATCAATCCAGTAGGAGACTACACGCAAGTCCCTCGTACCTGCACAAACAAATAAGAACCTTGGAACTAACGCGATAAAGGGGTTGTCAATCCCTGCACGACCACTTGCAGAAGTGAGATCTGATAGAGATAATAAGATAATTTTTTTGGTATTTTTATGATATAGATTGGAAAGTAAGGATTGCAAAATAAACGGCGACAAAAATAGCTAATTAAAGGGAGATTAATATGATGGAAGATAGACCCGGGGACCATAGGTTTCACTAGTGGCTTCTCTCAAGATAGCAAATTCTACGGTGGGTGAACAAATTACTGTCGAGCAATTGATAGAAAAGCGCATAGTTATAATAATATCTAGGCATGATCATGTATATAGGCATCACTTCCGCGACAAGTAGACCAAAACGATGCATCTACTACTACTACTACTACTTCACACATCAACCGCTATCCAGTATGCATCTAGAGTATTAAGTTCATAAGAACAGAATAACGCATTAGGCAAGATGACATGATGTAGGGTGATAAACTCAAGCAATATGATATAAACCCCATCTTTTTGTCCTTGATGGCAATAATACAATACATGCCTTGTTGCCCCTGCTGTAACTTGGAAAGGACACCACAAGATTGAACCCAAAGCTAAGCACTTCTCCCATTGCAAGAAAGATCAATCTAGTAGGCCAAACCAACTTGATAATTTGTCGGGGGTTGGGTGCGACATATGCCAAAGGATGGCTTATCATGGAGGGGGCGAGTAGAACGTCGCCGGTGCCTGGAAATGGGATGAGGCGAAGACATGCACGCCGGCGAATCTTACCCAGCTTCAGGGCTCTCCGAGGAGATAACACCCCTACTGCTGCTCTGCGGGGTCTCCGCATGATCACTATGGCAAAGTGGGTACAAGGCTGCTCCTTGAGCTGTTCGGGGTGAGGAAGGAGAAGGGCACGGCTAGCTCTTCTCTTCCCTCTATGTGTGTCTAAAACTATTGGGGTTCAACCCTTTGCATGGGTGCCTCGGGGGGTTTATATAGGCCTACCCCCCACAATGGTAATCCGGCTGGACGCAGGTCCCAGCCGTCAGTCTCTTAAGTCGCCGTCTTCCCCGCCGGCTCTTGGGGCCCGCCGACTAGTGGGCCCTTGCCATGTCCAACATGGGGCCGACAGCCCTTGTCCGCCATGTGGTGGTCTTGCGAGCTGCAGGTTCTTGTAGCCGTGCTTCTAATGATGCGAAGCTTGAGTGGTGGGTCATGAAGCAGTGCCCGCCGCTGGCGGCGATCCTCATCATTGCCATTCCTGTCTTATGCAGTTAATGGCACTTGGAACCCGTGGGAGGGGCCGGCCGACTCTCGGAGGCCGACTCCAATGGGTCCGTCTTGGGGGCGTTCTCGCCGTCTTCTGCACTCCTGCCAACAGGCGGGTCCCGCCGTCTTCGGGTCGTACAGACAGGCCATCATGGGTACAAGAATCTGCCCACGGGGCTGGCGTGAGGCAGCGTGGCTCTGATGCGCGCGGGACGGAATCTCCGTCGATGCGGCGCCCTGTGGCCATGCCTGCTCTTTATGAGCGGGGCAGGGACGGGCCGCAAGGCGGCTTTATCCCATCCCGCTCGTGGTCGCTCAGGCAGGAGATAGATGGAGTCTCGGGCCGACTCCTTGTAGCCGGCTTCATCGGAAGTCGCTATCTTGGAGTCGGCTTGTCTTGAGGCCGTCTCTGGGACTCGGCTGGGAGGGGCAGTCGGCGACTCCGTTGCTAACTCTCAGAAGGCGGCTCTTCGTCTTGGGGTCTTGAGGGGCGCAGTCTGCCCTGATGTTTTGAAAGGTCCTAGGGCTCGGGTTTGCCTACCCGTGGACCATTACTCCGACAGTAGTCCACGAAGCTGGTGAGGCACCGAGGGCGACATGTCGAGGAGCCTCAACAGTTTCATCCCTCTAGTGGAAGAATCTGGGCTTGGTCTTGCCGTCTTTATCTTGAGCCGACTAGCTGGAGTCGGCCTTGCAGGAGGCCGTCTTGCTCCTCTGAGGCTTCGAGGGTCGCGGCGGGATTCGAGCGGCGTGCCTGACGAGCTTCCAGGCAGCCGCCCGTTGCGGGCCCGCCACGTGACGCCACGCAGCAGGGCCAGCCTGCCAGCCCACGCGCGTGATTAGATGGGCCCGTCAGGAGGGGCCCGCCACTACCGCGCCTCGGCGCACGGCGGATCCGCTGCGGCCGTGCGGGCGGTTGGGCTCCCCACGCCGTTACTGCGCGCAGTAACGTCGTGGGTTTAATCATGGGGGCGTGGGGACGTGGGCGCAGTTAATCCCACGCCCGCCCCCTCGGCTTCTCAGCCTAGGCGCCTATAAGTAGGCGGGGGGAGGGAGGGCAGAGACGCATGCGCACCCACTCTTCCCCGCTCCCTCTCGCTCCTTGCTTGCTTCATCTTCTTCCTCGCTCCGCCGCGCTAAACCTCGCCGCGCCGCGGAGATGAGCTCTTCCTCTGCCGCGGCGCCTCCCACCGCGCGCTCCGGCGTGTGGGATGGCTCCATCATCGACGACGACATTATCGAGTTTCTTCGCCAAACGCGTCGCAACCCCGGCAGCCACCTAGTGCGGACCCGCGCCGCGCCGGAGGGCGAAATCACGCCGGCGCCGGAGGAGGGCGAGCGGGTCATTTTCCGCTCGCACCTCATGCGTGGGCTAGGGCTGCCGGCAAGCGGCTTCTTCCCGCGTTCTTGGAGTTCTTCGGGCTCCATCCGCACCATCTCACCCCCAACACGGTGGTGCTGCTGGCCGCCTTCGCATCCTTATGCGAGGGCTTTCTTGGCGTTCTCCCCACCATCGAGCTGTGGGGGGACTTTTTCCAAGCCAAGCTCGGGACCCATGTCGCTTGCGTGCCGGCTCTGTGCGGCACGTTCATCGCCAAGAGAAGGCCGGTGCCCGAGAACCCTTTTCCTGCCACCCCCCTCATCAAATCGGTGAAGATGTGGCAGCGCACATACTTCTACGTCAAGAACGTCGCCACCGAGGGCGACTGGGTCAACTTGCGGCCTTACGCGGCCGGCGAGTTGGCGGGGCGACCTCCCAGCTGGTCCCATCGGGCCCGGACGCTGACTCCCGCTGGCAACGCCGCCGTCGCGCGACTCCGCGTGATGAGCAGTCGGAGGGCCTGACTGGGCGGACTTGCTGGCCGCCTTCGTGGCGCGCCGAGTCCTTCCTCTTCAAGGCCGACCTCATCTGATCTGTCAGATGAGCGGCCGCTGGGACCCCAGCCGGCTGTGCTCCAAAGACATGCCCCACGCGGAGGTGGTGGACACGGTGAACTTCTTGGCGAACTGCGGCCTCACGGAGGAATGGCAGTTCGGCAAGGAGCCATACTCGCGCGCCAACCCCCCGCCCTTGGTAAGTCATCTCTTGCTTCCCTGTTTCCTTCTTCAGCTAAATCCGGCTCTAATTTTCCTTGGTCTTTTCCGATTCAGAATCCCCTCATGCTGCCCTCGGCCGGCGCCGCGGGGCAGGCTCGTGAATTCGTCCCCGACCGGGCGGAAAGCGACGCCGACGACCCAAACTTGGGCGTGGCGGCGATGGAGACCGACGCCGAGGGAGGAGGAGGGGCCGACGACTTCAGGCCTTCGGCCACCTTCGCCGACTGGCCTGATGACGACGGCGAGAAGGAAGTCGTCCCCCGCCGCCAGCAGAAAGCCGGCCATCCAGGCGCGAGCTCCTCCGCCGCCTTGGGTGGTCGAGGCGGCGCGAAGAAGCGCCGGGCCGGGCCGAGTCTGCCAGGTAGCCGGGCGAAGAAATTCAGGGGAACGGCCGCCGCGACTCAGCGCGAAGAGGCGGTCGCGAAGGCTAACCGCTTCCGCAAGCAAGTGAAGAAGCCACCGCTGGTCTCCGCGTAAGTAACTTTTATTTTGTCTTTTTTTTCTGGTCCGTCTTGTCCAAGTCTTCTCATGTCTTTTTTCTCATCAGGGCTCCCCTCACCTTGGAGAGGGTCGCCGCCGCCTCCGTCATGGGGTCGGCGGAGACGTCCGCCAATAGTCGTGGGTAGACCTCGGCCGCCAGCCCGGGAGGCAACGGAGCGGAATGCGCAGGAGAAGCGCGACGAGGAGGAGGTCGCCCGTCTGGAAAAGGCGGAGGCTGAGAAGGCGGCGGCTTCCGCCCAGAAAAATCTAGAGGAGGTCGAAGCCGCTTCTGCAGCTAAGAGGCGAGCCGAGGAGGCCGCGCGCCTCCAGTCGGCGCTGCTCGTCACCCTGCTGAGCTCTGTGCCGCCGCCGCCGGAGTTCACGGGGCAGTCGGAGGGAGTCGGCGGTGAGGTCCCCCTTGTAGAGAGGGAAGGCGGCGAGGTCTCCCTACCGGGCACGGCCGCGCCACCTCCGCCGCCTCCACCGCAGCCCGAGGGCGCGTGAGGCAAGCAGCCGGCGGACCCGCCTGTGCCGCCGACCGACAACGAGGCCGTGGCGCAGCTGCTTCTTCAAGTCGCCTCGCCAGTGCGGCGTCATCTTGAGAAGGCGACTTCGGCGCCGCGCCCTTTTGAGACCGGGCGCCACTAGCTCGGCCATTCTCGACGCCGAGGCGATAAGCGCCACGCCCATTGGGTGGTGCGAGGCGCACAGGCCCGCTGAACACGGCGCTTCGACGCCCGAGCGAAGCTGCGAGCAGAGGGCGACACCATCCAGAACCTCACCAAGGCGCACCTGGCGTCGCGATCCGCCGTGCGGGTATGTTTCTTTTTCGAACTTTTTCTTGCTCTTCTCTGTGGGGGCGCGCCAGCGCACCCACTGGGTGTAGTCCCCGAGTTTCGGGCCGGCTGCTGAGCAGGCGGCTCAGAACTCTATTTGCTTACTTCCAAGTTTTTACCTTTGTCTGGAATTCTTGTCGCAGGAGTATCACAACCTCCGCGCTACTGCCTTCAACCGCAACGTTGAGGAGCTGAGCAAGCAGACTGCCGACTTGGCGAGGAGCCGAGGTGAGTTTTCTTCTTCGCAGCTGGCCTCCGACTTCCACGAAATCGAGGATATCGTCGATGGTGAGTTCGCTTTTACTTTTTCTTTTGGGTCGCCGACTATGGGTCAGGACGACTCCAGTTTTTCTGACTTGCTTCTTCTTCTTCTTGGCAGACTTCTTCCCCGGTCACACGCAGGCGGCCAATCAAGCCATCGAGGTTGATCGCGAGGCGCGGAGGGCGGGTGGTGCTGAGATCGCAGCCAACGCCCCCCGGACCCTTGACGAGTAGCTCCTGAGCATTGAGGCTCGTCTGCGGCCGGCCCATCGGATGATGCACCGTCTTCAGCGTGCCGGCGCCCAGGCGATCGCTGCTCTGTGGCCGGACATGCCGGTTCTGCGCACTCCCAGCCGGATCGCCGACTGGCTGGAGGTCGCGGCTGGCCGTCTTGAGGCTTGGAAGGGTTCCGCGGCTCGGGCTGGAGCTCGCCGAGCCCTGGAGTTCGTCAAGGCGTGGTATCCAGGGCTGGATCTGGACCGGCTGGCCGCGTTCCGGTCAGAGGCCCAGGCGGAGCTGCTGGCCGTGGAGGACGCCCTCGTCGAGTGTGCGGCGGCGATTGCCGATTACACGGACACCAGCGTCTTCGTCCCTGAGCGGGCTGAGGACGGTGGGGAGGCACCGCCGGAGTGGTTCGGGATGAACCCGGACTACGGCGAGGACTCGGCGGAGGTGATCGACTCCAGCGCCGAGGAGGAAGACGAGGCGGAGGACGGAGACGACATGGAGGCGCCAGAAGACGGAGCGGGCGAGCAGCCTCAGCTCGACCGCACCTCCAGCAACGAGCCGCGCCCGTCTGGGCGGACTGCCGCCGGAGACGATCAAGCCGAGACCGCCAGCTCGCCACCTCAAGCGCGCGACAGCCGCCGCCTCCGGCCTTCCAACCCCATCTGCCGCTTCTTAGGCTGCTGCCTTGCCTTTATTTTATCTGTTTTGCTAGTCTTTGAAAGAACTTGCTAATTCGCACAATTCTACCCGCGGGGTGTATTCTGAACTTTTGTCCGAAGATCCGGCCAAGGGCCTAAGCTTTTGTAAATATTATTCTAATTTTATCCTTCCTTGCTTATTGCTCTTGTGGCTTTTTCCTTTGCAGCCTTCCCTTAGATGCCGCTTGCCCATCGGGCAACCGCCTCATGGATCTGCCGTCAGGTCAAGTGCTTGGCTACTTTTGAGAAGGCAAGTACTTGGCCATTTTTTAGAGTCGTTAAGCAAGTTGGGTAGAAAGCGGCAAGCCGACTACTTAGGAGTCGGTTTTACAAAACGGGCTGGAAGCCGATTTAAACTATGTTTATGCTTTGGGTCCTTAGCCATTTTTTCGTGTGGGCGCCCGTTCTTCCTTACTCCTGCCCACCAAACAGTCGCCTGTGAGCTGCGATTTCGACAGAGACGGCTTAGGCACCGCACGTTACTTGTCCGATCGCAGAAGCATTTCACAACCCAAAGCGGTGAGTCCCGGGCCGACTAGTCGAGCCCGTGCCAAATAACATAACAAAGAGTAACATTCTCAAAGGCATAATTTTATCATACAGATAACAAAGAGGGCAGTCCTCGAGCTCGCCCTCGGGGTCCGAGTCTTGGTACTTTAAACACAAAGGGTAACGTGGTACATACTGCATCAACTGTAAAATCTTCTTGAGGAGATTCAGATTCCATGGCCGCCCGCCTCTTTGCCGGAGTCGCCCTTTTGCGTGCTTCGGGCTTCGAGCGCCGATCGGTAGTAGGAGTCGCTGCCCAGCACTTTGTCGATGATGAATGGGTTTTCCTAAGGCGCCGATAGCTTTGTATTGGCTGGCTGTTCGCGGATCAGCTTGAGCACAAGGTCGCCTCTAGGAATGATCTTGGCTTGACCTTCTTGTTGTAGTAGCGCGCAGGCTCTGCTGATAGATGCTGGACCGGCCGAGTGCCAACAGCGCCCTTCTTCAAAGAAATCGACGCTGTCTTGGCGTGCTTCTTCGCTTCTTCTTGGTGTACATGGTGACTCGCGGAGTCGAACTCTATATCCATTGGGATGACGGCCGCACCGTAGACGCGAAGAAGGTGTGAAGCCGCTTGACTTGTTTGGAGTCGTGCGCAGACTCCAGAGGATCGGTCGCAACTCCTCAAGCCAGCAGCCGCCGAACGCTTCCAATGGTTCGACCAACGAGGCTTGATGTCGACAGGATGAGGCCGTTTCGCTCGCTCCACCTGGCCGCTTGATCATGATGGGCAAGAGACGCTAAGTCCGGGCGGATGCCTTATGCGTCGCAGAAAACGGGCCAGGGCACCTTTGGCAAAATTTGTGCCGTTGTCGGTGATGATGCTGTGTGGTACGCCGTACCGAGTCGTGATGTCGGTGATGAAAGTCACTGTAGTGGGACCATTCAACTTCTTGATGGGTTTTGCTTCTATCCACTTGGTGAACTTGTCCACCGCGACAAGTAAGTGAGTTAGGCCGCCTCGCGCTGTTTTGAACGGTCCCACCATGTCCAGGCCCCAGACAACAAAGGGCCAGGTGATGGGGATAGTCTTGAGTGCGGAAGCCGGCTGAAGCGGCTTGGAGCGGAACACCGAGCACCCCTTGCTTTTTTGAACTAATTCCTTGGCCTCTTCTAGGGCAGTCGGCCAGAAGAAACCGTGTCGGAAGGCTTTGGCGACGAGTGCTCTTGAGGCTGCATGATGGCCGCACTCGCCCTGATGGATGTCTTCGAGAATTGCTTGGCCTTGCTCTGACTCGACGCAGCGCTGGTAGACACCGGTGACGCTGCGCCTGACCAGCTCTCTATTGACTATAGTGTAGGCTGCTGCTCGGCGTTGCACTTGCCGAGCCAAGGTCTCATCGGTTGGTAGCTCTCCGCTTACTAAGAACTTCAGGATGGGCTGGGCCCATGAGGGTGCTGCTATTTCTTCGACTGCCAGTACTGCTACTTGGACGAGGGCGGCTGGGCTGGGAGGCGGCGGGTTGGAGTTCGCAGCAGCTTGCTGGGTTGAAGAAGTCCCCGGGCCGACTGGCGCAGTCCCCGGGCCGAGTACTGGAGTCTTCGCAGTGGTCGCCGCAGTCCCCGGGCTGGGTTCTGAAGTCCCCGGGCCGGCTTCGACTGCCGCATTCTTGGGGGCGTCTGCAAGGATTCTTGTGCCGTCTGCTGAGGCTTTAGAGTCGGATCCGACTTCTTCAGGGGGAGCTGGCACATAAATGGAGTCTGACTCTGGTGACGGCTTGATGATGGCTTGAGGAGGCGAGGCGACGCCGAAGGTATTACTGGCGGGTGGAGCTGATTCTTGCCAGGCATCTGCTTGGTCGTTGTCGCTTCTTGGTACGTGGAGGAATTCGCATCCTCAAAATATCCACTCAGCTGCTGTGTAAAACGGTAGCTCGCCATATTTGCATCTTTGGCGCCCCGCCGGATGACTGTTGACCACCAAGTCGAGTCGCCATAGCACGTGATCCGTGAATGCCAAGATCTTTGGCAAGCCGGAGCCGTGAATGAGCGCCTCAGATTCGGCGACGTTGTTGGAGGCGGCGAAATGGATCTGCATGGCGTGCCTGAGCTTGTCGCCTTTGGGGAAGTGAGTACCACGCGGCTCCCAAGCGGTGCGCATCTTGAGCCATCAAAGCATCCGCCAATGGGTGGAGTCGGCGTCATTGGCGGCGGTCTGGGTCTCGCCACCACGAGGAAGTCGGCCAGTGCTTGTGACTTGATAGCGGTGCGGGGCTGGTAATAGATGGTGTAGGGGGGCAACTCTATGGCCCATTTGGCCACTCGGCCAGAAGCATCTCGGCTTCCGATCATCTCTGCTAGTGGGGCCATGCAAACCACGGTGATTGGATGCTCTTGAAAGTAAGGCTTCAACTTCTTGGCGGCAAAGTGCACGCCGTAACACATCTTCTGGTAGTGGGGGTAGTTCTGCTTGGAGGTTGACAAGATACTCTCGCTCTGTAATACACTGGTCTCTGGACAGGTAGCGCCTTGCCTTCCTCCTTGCGTTCAACTACGATAACCGTGCTGACTACCCTGCTGGTGGCGGCAATGTACAGGAGCATGGGCTCCTTTGGAGTCGGAGCCGCCAGCACTGGGGGAGTAGTCAGCATTTTCTTCAATTGGAGAAAAGCCTCGTCCGCCTTCGAGTTCCATTAAAAGAAGGTGGTCTTCTTCATGAGCTGGTACAGAGGAAGAGCTTTCTCGCCCAGCCGACTGATGAATCGGCTGATGGACGCCAAGCAGCCGGTGAATTTTTGCACATCCAGCAGTCGGCGGGGTACTTCCATCCTTTCGATCGCCTTGATCTTCACGGGGTTGCACTCTATGCCGCGTTCAAAGACTAGGAAGCCAAAGAGCTGGCCGGCTGGTACTCCGAAGACGCATTTCTCTGGGTTGAGCTTGATCTGGAATCGGCGCAGATTTTCAAAGGTCTCCTTGAGGTCTTCCAACAGCGTTCCTCGCTTCTCCGTCTTCACCACCACGTCGTCCACGTAAACGTGGGCGTTTCTGCCAAGCTGCTTGAGGAGGCACTTCTGCATGCAACGCTGAAAGGTGGCGCCGGCATTCCTCAAGCCGAACTTCATGGTCAGGTAGCAGAAGGCTCCAAACGGCGTGATAAAGGCGGTCTTCAGTCTGTCGGCCGGGTTCAGCTTGATCTGGTGATATCCTGAATATGCATCTAAGAAGCTCAACAGCTCGCATCCGGCTGTGGAGTCTATCACCTGATCAATCCTTGGCAAAACAAACGGGTCCTTGGGGCAGGCTTTGTTGAGGCTCGTGTAGTCAATACACATCCGCCACTGCTTGTTCTTCTTTAGTACCAAAACCGGGTTCGCTAACTACTCTGGAAAGAACACTTCCATGATGAAACCGGCTGCGAGGAGCCAGGCTATCTCTTCTCCAACAACTCTTCTTTTTCTTGACCGACAGCGGCGCAAGGGGCTGCTGTGACGGCTTCACATCAGATCGGACATGTAACTTGTGCTCGGCGAATTCCGTCGGTACACTTGGCATGTCTTTCGGGGACCATGCGAAGATGTCCCGATTCTCACGGAGGAAATCGACGAGCTCGCCTTCCTATTTGTTGTCGAGGTTTGCACCTACGACAGCGTATCTCTCTGGGTGCTCCGGGTCCATGGGTATCTTCTTGGTCGCTTTGGCCGGCTTGAACGAGCCCTCAGCTTCTGACTCCTTGGGGTCGGACGACATCTCGGGCTGCTTGCCGGCCATCGCCACAACCCGATCAAGGAGCCGCTTCTCAGCTGCGATCACCAGGGACTCGGCCAGCCGACTGCTTTCAGCTGCATAGGCGGACGACTTTCTGTAGTCGCCGGCTATGGTCAGAATCCCCTTGGTACTCGGCATCTTCATCTTGAGGTAGGCGTAGTGGGGGACCGCCATGAACTTGGCTAGAGCAGGTCAGCCAAGCAAAGCATGGTAGGGGCTTTCAAGGTCCACCACTTCGAACCAGACTGGCTCTCGGCGAAAGTGATCTTTGTCCCCAAAGAGGACGTCTATCAGAATCTTGCCGATCGGTGAGCAGGAAAGGCCAGGTACAATTCCGTGGAACACAGTCCGACTATGCTGAAGCTGCCTTTGCTTGATTCCTAACTTCTCCATCGTATCCTTGTACTGGATGTTGATGCTGCTGCCTCCGTCTATCAGTACACGTGAGAAGCGAGCGGCCCGCCTATCCGCGGCAAGGGTGGCTCCCAAGACCAGGGCATAGGAGCCCGGATTTGGCATCACCTCTGGGTGATCAGCTCGGCTCCAACTGATGGGCTTCTTTGACCAGTGCATGAATTCTAGAGCATCTGATGCTACTGCATTCACTTCTTGCTATTTCTGCCGCCTGCTACGGCGATCGTCGGCCACACTGGTGAACACTACATAGGCACCATGCTCTTCTGGGTACTCGTCTTGCACTGCGTCGACTGGCCTGACAGCCGGCTGCTGGGGCGGTGGTGGAGGCGGCGGCCCAACAGGCGGAGGAGGGGCAAGGCCGTCTCCTTAGCGATCTGGTGAACCAAAGGTGGCACTTCGGGTGGTGGTTCGACGGCCCGGCGTCGCTATGGAACTTGCGAGGTCCGTCCGAGTATGCTCGTGAAAGGCGGCAACGGTTGGACTTGCCGCCTTTACGCGCTTGGCGAGAGGCTGCCCTCCTGCTGCTGGTCTCGATTATCGGGCACCTGCCGGCTGTTGGAAGCAGCTGGCCATGGGCCTTGCGCTTGTGATCATTCTCTGGTTTGCCGCTGATCAAGTCCGCCACGGAGTCTGGGAGCATGAGGAGCCACCTTGCGGTCGCATTGACTTCGATCTCCGACTTCATGGAGGAGTCGGCTGTGGCGCACTTATGCTGCTATGATTACCAGCTCGTCGAGGTCTCCGCTCGTCGCAAAGGAGCTTGTGCTTGAGGAGGTGCCTTCTTCCGCACCCGCGGTGAAGTACTCGATTGCCTGCACCTCATGCACTCCTCGCAGGAGGAGTTCCGGAGCTCGCCCCAGCGCTGAGGTAGTCGCGAGTAGACTCGTTGGGGCCTTGCACGCACAAGGAAAGCTGGCGAGGCTTGGGAGGTCGCTTGTATGTGCTCATGAAGTTGCGGACGAAGGCCTCGGTGAAGTCGACCCAGCTGTTGATGCTGCGGGGCTTCAAGCTGTTCAACCATGTCCGGGCCGTGCCCTGGAGCATGAGGGGAACATACTTTACAGCAACGCGCTTGTTGCCGTTCACTATGATGACGGCCGTGGAGTAATCCACTAGCCAGTCCTCCGGCTTCACGGAGCCGGTGTACTTGGGTGTGTCTCGGGGGAGTGTGAATCCTCTGGGGAAGGGCTCGTCTCGGATGCGAGGTCTGAAACAAGGCGGGCCCAACTCGTCTTCTTTTTCCAGCGCCAGGGATCGGTGGAGTCGCTCGATTCGGTGGCGTGGCGCTGCTTTCTCCGACTCCCTCTCGGCGCTAAGGTGGTGCGCCAAGAGTCGGATGCTTTCGGCGGGTGGCGGGAGACTTCGCCTTTCTCTGGGGAGGAGGAGGCGAGATAGTCATCCCGCCGCTCATCTGCTTCGGGCGGCCGTCTTCGCCGCGCTCGATGGAGATGTGAGTCCGCTATGGCTGACAAGCCGGATCCTTTTTTTTTCCACGGACGCCGCCGGGGCGTCCGAGACGTCAGCTTGATCTCGGCGCGGGAGGCAAATCGCCGTGCTATCGTCGTGGTGCCTCCGTCGGCGGCCGGCCGTCTTGCGCGGCAAGGCCGCGACGCGGAGTTGCTGGACTCGCTCCGTCATCGACGGCGCTCTCGCCCTCGGTTATCAGCTCGTCTGCCGCCGCTGGGCGCGGATGTTCTTCCGCGAGCATAAGCGTACACGGGCGACATTGGCTTTAAACAGACTGGGCGATAGCTACGTTGCCATTGCTGGACCACCGCCTAGGCGGTTAGGCCCGCGGAGTCGGCGAAGCGCGCCATGTAGCGCGATCTATCTCGTATTGGTAGGCTTCTCGACAGCGTCTCATGCTTGCCGACTTTGTGCGCCCACGAGGAGCTGGGCGGCGCGCTTCCGGCGTCCCAGCGTTGGCGTCTTCCGGAAGGGGGGCAGCCAGGTCTTGCGAACCGGCGTCGGCAGGTCACGAGCTCCTCGCCGAAGGCTTCAGCTGTGACCGATGGCGAGCACCTCCGTGGACGGCGCTTCCGCCGCCTCCGCATGAGGGAGCAGCTCGTGCAGAGACCACCACGCTGGTGGGGAGCGTCGGCGAGCGACGCGGTGTCGGAGTCGACCAGCATCGGTCGGTGGAGCCCTCTACGGACTCTGGTCGGCGGGCTCGCCCGGCGGCGTGGAGCTGCTCGAGGAGGCCAGCGAGGAGGCTTCCGGGGCCGTCCGTGCTGCATCGGATGCAGGCTCGTCGGAGCGAACCTCGCCTACAAGTTCGGCGAGGCAGCTCGCCCAGCAGGCAACCTCGGCACTATGCAGCGCGGGCGCCATTGAACTCCGTCTGGCGGCGGGCTGGCTGTGCTCGCCAGGGAGGAAGAGGGTTCCCTTCCAGAGCAGGTCTCCGGACGACGGTGCACCTAGCCCCACGGTGGGCGCCAAATGTTGGGGGTTGGGTGCGACATATGCCAAAGGATGGCTTATCATGGAGGCGAGTAGAACGTCGCGGTGCACAGGAAGCGGGATGGCGAAGACATGCACGCCGGCGAATCTTTCCCAGCTTCAGGGATCTCCGAGGAGATAACATCCCTACTGCTGCTCTGCGGGGTCTCCGCATGCTCACTATGGCAAAGTGGGTACAAGGCTGCTCCTTGAGCTGTTCGGGGTGAGGAAGGAGAAGGGCACGGCTAGCTCTTCTCTTCCCTCTATGTGTGTCTAAAACTATTGGGGTTCAACCCTTTGCATGGGTGCCACGGGGGGTTTATATAGGCCTACCCCCCGGGGCTACAATAACAATTCGCTGAGCCTTGGTCCCACCCGTCGATCTCTTAAGTCGTCGTCTTCTCCGCCGACTCCTGGGCCCGCCGACTAGTGGGCCCGGGCGTGATCGACATGGGGCCGACAGCCCTTGTCTGCCATGCATGGTCTAGCTAGCTGCAGATTCTGTAGTAAGGCTTCTAATGACGCGAGCTTGGTCGGTGTAGTCATCGCAGCAAGTGCCGCCGCTGGGCGCGATCCTTGTTGCCATTCCTGTCTTGTCAGGTTAATGGCGCTTGGAGCCCGTGGGAGGGCCGTCCGACTCGGAGGCTGACTCCAGCGGGTCCGTCTTCAAGGCGTTCTGCGCGTCTTGCACTCCCGCCGACAGCGGGTCCCGCCGTCTTGGTCAGTGCAGATAGGCCATCGTGGAATCTCTGCCACACAAGCTGGCGTCGGGGCAGGCGTGGCTAGGATGCGCGCCCGGACGGAGATCTCTATCGATACGGGCGCTCTGTACCATGCCTTCTCTTTATGGCGGGGCGAGATGGGCGCAAAAGCGGCTTTTATCCCATCCCGCTCGTGGTCACTCAGCCAGGAGGTGGATGGAGTCTCGGGCCGACTCCCTGTAGCCGCCTTCATCGGAAGTCGCTAGCTTGGAGTCGGCTTGTCTTGAGGCCGTCTCTGGGACTCGGCTGGGAGGGGCATTCGGCGACTCCATTGCCGACTCTCAGAAGGCGGCTCTTCGTCTTGGGGTCTTGAGGGGCGCAGTCTGCCCCGATGTTTTGAAAGGTCCTGGGGCTTGGGTTTGCCTACCCGTGGCCCATTACCCTGACATAATTCGAAGAGACTTGCAAAGATATCAAATCATACATATAAGAATTCAGAGAAGAACCAAATATTGTTCATAGATAATCTTGATCATAAACCCACAATTCATCGGATCTCGACAAACATACCGCAAAAAGAATTACATCGAATAGATCTCCAAGAGAATCGAAGAGAACTTTGTATTGAGATCCGAAGAGAGAGAAGAAGCCATCTAGCTAATAATTATGGGCCCGAAGGTCTATGGTAAACTACTCACACATCATCGGAGGGGCTATGGTGTTGATGTAGAAGCCCTCCGTGATGGATTCCCCCTCCGGCGGAGCACCGCAAAAGGCCCTAAGATGGGATCTCACGGGTATAGAAGGTTGCGGCGGTGGAAATAGGGTTTCGTGATGCACCTGGATGTTTTCGGGGTATATGAGAATATATAAATGAAAGAAGTAGGTCGGTGGAGCCACGAGAGGCCCACGAGGGTGGGGGTGGGCCTCCCTACCTCATGGCCGCCTCGTTGCTTCCTTGACGTCCACTCCAAGTCCCCTGGATTGCGTTTGTTCCAGAAATAACTCTCCCGAAGGTTTCATTGCGTTTGGATTCCATTCGATATTTCTTTTCTGCGAAACACTGAAATAAGGAAAAAAAAACAGCAATTTGCACTGGCCTTTGGTTAGTAGGTTAGTCCCAAAAATAATATAAAGTGCATAATAAATCCCATTAAACATCCAAAACAGATAATATGATAGCGTGGAACAATAAAAAATTATAGATATGTTGGAGACGTATCAAGGCGTCGCAGGGCCCATCTCGCCCTCGCGGCATGGCATACTATGATACTATCACAATATTTTTTCCTATTTATCAGTGTATGTTTCGTCAACTAGTGCCACTATAATGTAATCACGCTTTTTCATTATCTGTGCAAACAGGGTTATTCACCTACATTTTGGTGGAACTTCACAAATATACGGATGGAACCGGCATATATGCAGAGTGCGAGTTGTGCCAAGTAAAAATTACCGACACCAACCATGCTCCATGCATGCATTGGCATCCACCACCAGCAGTGGGATGTGTGGCGCTCTCTGTGAACGGATCTTTCTCAGCAGCAAATCCTCTAACCAAATACTAGTAGCTTATATTGGCAGTTTTCTAGGGAGTACTCTTTTCTGAGAGAAACACCAATTTATTTTTCTTTATTTGTACACAATGTCACAACTTTGACCAAAAGGTCCAGAGCTATTTTAGGGTGATTGGCATAGTACTCGGAGACTGATTGTAAGCATGATTTTCATTAGCTATCACACTGATTGTAAGCATGAGCAGATGGAAGATTAGGTTAGTGCGAAGCTTACCTTAAATCCTAACGCCACCGTTGAAACAAGGCGAGCATCGAGGAAACCGTGGAGAACAGCTGGAAAGAGACTTCGCTCCATCCGGCCTCCTCTTGCGGTGGGAGAACGAATACTCATGTGGCTTCGGCTGGCTCTGCACCCTGATGAATGGCACACCATACTCGATCGATTCGTTATCCTCGGGATGCTCGACCTTCGACCTGTACGCCCACCACCTCCGCCTGACTTTCTCCTAGGGCGAATATGTCTGCTCCATCACCCAGAGGAGATACTCGATGAACTCGAAGGACTACGGCGTGACTGTCGCCGAGGAGTACATCGCCGCCCTCATCGCCGTTGTCTCGCTCTTTCGCATACATTGCCACCTGGCCCTCATCGTCCTCGAAATCTCCCACTCATTGTCATACCAAGTAAGGATCTCCTTCAACCTGGCTAACTTTGCATGGTCGCCGCCGGTGATCTGCCTGATTCGCTGTTGCATCCTCTCCATAGATGTCCTTCTGAGTGGTTCGGTGCTAGCTTTGGAAGATGGGAGGAGAGACGGTGGTCTTGCAATAGAGAAGAGGGAGAGGCGAGACGGTGGTTTTGGAATGGAGATGATGGAGAGGAGAGGGGGTGGTTTTGCACTGCAGAAGAGCGAGAGGCGAGACGGTGGTTTTGGAATGGAGATGATGGAGAGGAGAGGAGGTTGTTTTGCAATGGAGAAGAGGGAGAGGCGAGATGTTGGTTTTGGAATGGAGATGGTGGAGAGGAGAGGAGGTGGTTTTGCAATGGAGAAGAGGGAGAGGAGTGTGCGGCAACGATTTAGGATTGGACATGAGGGCCGGCACGCTGTGATTGGATCAAAATCTAAATCTATTTACCTTTCAATTAAGAAAGCGACCCCACATTAACTAGTCTCCTTTTATTCTGGGTTATAATTGACCATGATTTTCACAAATAAAATATATGTTATACATTGCAAAAATAATATAATTTGGAAGTACATTCCGATACGAACCAAACAATACAATTTTAGTGACATGCATTCACATTTTGCTTGTCAAATACAGTACGTGGTCAAACTTTGACCCAAAATACGCAAAACAAAAAAATACTTCCAAGACCAGCACCGCTCCTCTCCTGTTCCAATCTAAATCCAGCTTCGCTCGTCTCCTCTTCCATTTCAAAACCACCGCCCCTCCTCTCCTATTCCAATCCAAAACTAGTGTCGCTCCTCTCCCGTTCTAATTCAAAACCAGCGCTGCTCCTCTCCTCTTCCATTCAAAAACCACCGCCAGCGAGTGAAGGTGTTGTGGAGAAGTAGATTGATGGAGGAGTACAACCTATACGTGAGGATCGCAGATGGCGACCCTATCAAGCTAGCTAGGATGTTGGAGATACAGTCTTGGTTTAACAACAAGGACCAACTAGCGGCGACGGTGACATACATGGCCAAATATCTGCAAAAGAGTTAAAAGGCGGCGATACTCCCGAAGGGAGTCGCGCGGGAGTACATAGAGCTGCTCCTCCAGGCCATGGAGCAAACAGATTCGCCGAATCCGATCGTGAGGGAGCGGTGGTGGGAGTATCGATCCCAGATGGAGCATCCACCAGAGATTGAAGGACCGGGCATCAACAGGGTGCCGTTTGTGAGGGTGTCGTGCCAGAGGGAGCCGGTGGAGTCTTCATCGATCGAACCAAACTGCAAGAGGATAAAAGCAGTTGGCTCATAGACGCTTCCCCGCCATCCTCTCCCTCGTCGTCCACATCGTCTCTCGGGGCGGCTGTCTGCCGCCAAGGAATAGGAGGGGACTGCCCCCCAGCCCAATAGTCGGGCAGGTTGTGAATTGTTAGGAGGAGCTTAGGGTTGTCAGTATTTGCAGGTTGTGAATTGTGTTTTGTGTTGTGTATTTTGAGAGTACTTTTAGATATGAATGTCTTTTGAATTTCAGATTTGCAGTATTGAGCATATGAAGTATTTAATGAATTCTAGAGATCTATTTTAGCACTTAAAAAAGTAGTTTCGTAGGAGTATAAAAGTGCGAGACAATGTGATTCTCGAGAAAAGCGCAAGTTTCAGTTTGAGATAAGAAATCGCAAGTTTCATTCAGATAAGCTGGAACTTTGAGGCGAGGCATTTATATTAACACGGCCTTTTCAAACAGGGTTAAGATCATGTTGGAAGTTTTATTCATAATTGGAAATGGAACTACCGGCCAGTTAACATCATGCTGATCAACATACATGCATATCACATCTTCATATGATGCACAGTCAAAAAAATTATGCTATTCTTCAGTGTGCGTAAAACAGAGAAAACGAGGGACGAAGTTTTGGCAAGTGTTGGACGTGGTGTACGTAGATGAAAATGGGGACCCACATGTATCAGGTGGAATCGAACTCGGGCGGAACAGCTATCGGGTAGTGTCACTTGGCCACTGAGCTAGTTCAGTACTTTCGTTACAAATAAGGCACTGCCTCAGGTGGTCCGATCTCCTCCTGCGCCTTAAATGCTACAAGGCCATTGCTCTGCCGTTGTGAACATGCTGAACAAACGAGAGGAATCTGGAGAGGGCTGTACGTGGAGAGGCGGACAGTCGGGATCCACCAAGTGTATGGCCGTACGCAAGCAAGTGCCTCATCGAAAAAATAGTTCCTCCTAATGCTATACTGACGTTGGGGCCCACAGGTTTATCAACATAGTTACATTTTTTAGTTGCTTCAACGTACTTACTGTAGGAGATAAATTCACAACGAAGCCGGGGAGCTGGCAGGTATCATTTATTATTACCGGGGCTGCAAGTATCAGTTGGGTTTTGGGCTGCCTCGTCTAGGCTTACTTTTTTAACATGCGCAGCCCACGACATGTTGGTTTGTATTTTCTTGAGGGCCGTCATGTATCGACCGGCCTATGGACCTCCAGCTGAGGTTTTATTTTTCCTGAAACATCGGCAGCCCAATTTATGTATTTTTTTTGAAGAAAACGCAGAGGTTTTTTCTATTTTTCTATATAAAAATAGGAACGCCTGGTCCA
Organism: Aegilops longissima; assembly: GCA_021605205.1. Taxonomy (NCBI): domain Eukaryota; kingdom Viridiplantae; phylum Streptophyta; class Magnoliopsida; order Poales; family Poaceae; genus Aegilops; species Aegilops longissima. The sequence continues at coordinate 295,048,824 of CM038677.1, forward strand.
ACTTATGCTTCCCTTCTCACTATATTATATATATTTAAATTATTTTATATGTTATTATATATTATTGTTATTTTCATCATATATTTAACAGATACTTACATATGTAAGAAAACAATATCCCACATCTGATTAACTTATAAAATAACAACAAAATCCTGGATTTTTTTGGCAATGAAAATCCTGGTGATTGTGTACAAAAGCTTGGTAAGATTTAAGTACCAATGTAATAATAAATCACTTATTATTTAAATATATTTATAACAAAATGCTCAGCCCCTGTTTATTTTTTGATAACATTGATGCGCCCAACCCAACATTATAAATAGAATCAGCCCAGCAAAATCGTGTATTTCGAGAAAGTGCAAATGGCCTGTAATTTTTGGAGGCTGAAATGTGGGCCAATAGGTCCAAGCCAACGCAAGTTTTTGTCAACTTAGTCAACTAATGATTCTGACATCATTAATCGTTCAATTTACATCCAACGACCGACATCCATCTTCAATCTCTTGTCTTCTTCCTCCAGCGCCGCCGGGACCACTTGCTCCCGCCTCCTGCTGCTAGCAGCTCTGCTTATCATGCTTCGTTGTGAAGCGCTACCCCACCGTTGTCCGGGCCATCCCTCCACCCCTCCACACCTCCTATTCTTCTCCACCCACTACCGTACCAAACCGCACCAGAACCAATTAACCCTCATACACCTCTCCATCTGCGACTCTACTCCCACGTCTTCCCATCTCTGGCTCGTTGCTGTCCGGAGCCTCGCCGTCATCCACCAGCTTGGATGCGCTCAGCGCGGAGTGGTCAACAAACGGCAACAATCGGAAGTAGACTGTGCGTGGAGAGGCTGACAGCTAGGTCCACGACCGCACGCAAGGAAACGCCTTCTTATTACGCGCAAAATAATGATTCCTCCACCGACAGCTGGGACCTGCCGGAAGGGCCTCTGTATTCAAAAAATTCCCCCCAGCAGCGGTCGGACTCACCGCTATATCTTCGCACGCAAGGAAGTGCCTCCTTATTACGACAGAAAAATGAATACCCCCCTACTAGCTGGGACCCACCATAGTGGGAGGCTGACTTGTGGGCCTACTAAGTTGAATGGGACGTAGGGCTTTGTCAACTTCGTCAATATGAACGATTCTAGCTCCAATGACAGTACGATGTCCATCCAATGGCCGTAGTGCTTCCTCAATATCTAGTCTTCTTGCTCCAGCCGCCCAAACCAACGCCGGTCGTGCAGCGTGCTCCAGCCTCCCGTGGCCGGCTATGATGCCGCGGAGGCCTCACCGCCCCCTACTACTCCCACCGCTGGCCAGGCCATCCCTCTACTCACCCACACCCCCTGTTATTCTGCGGCGATGGCAGCCTCACACGGCAACTAAACCAGTGAACCCTCGTACTCCTCTCCGCGTGGGCATCCACTGCCGCGTATTCCCCAGCTCCACGTCGTCCCCTTCCTAGGCCTCGCCGTCTTCCATCGCCCTGGTGCTCTCGGCGCGGTGCGGCCAAGGAACGACTTCCATCAGAAGATTACTGTACGTGAAGAGGCTGACAGCTGGGTCCACGGCCATAGCAAGGAAGTGACTCCTTATTACGCGGAAAATGACGATTCCTCAACCTGACAGCAGGGACCCGTCGAATGGGCCACCGTATTTCGTGAAAACACGTTTCCCCCCTGACTGATGGGACCCACCAGCTACATCATCGCACGCAAGGAAGTGCGTCCATATTACGGGAAAAAAATGATCCGCCCCTAGACTGCTGGGACCCACCAGCTACATCTTCGCACGCAAGGAAGTGCCTGACAGTCGGGACCCACCTGGTCGAAGCATACATAGCGTTGTCATTCTGGTCGTGAACGTGTACGTACATACGATCGGTCTGTCTGCAGGCTGCAGCGATGAACCGTGGCCATGTAAGGAGGGCACATGTAGTAGTATTGGCGCGCACGTAGCATTTACACGTACGCACGCCAGGGTGCAAGAAAGTAAATCTGACCCGCGTCGACATAAATGCAGGGTCTTGAGCGCCTACTACGGCGCATACGTCACGGCGGGGCTCTCATGCCATGGCTGGGTTGGAACGTAGAAACTTCATCGTCATCGTGTTCATGGGGAGGCAACGAAATGTGTCGTGTTCATCGGGAGGCAACGGAATACGTCGTGTTCATCGGGAGCCAACCAGCTTGGACGGAACAGCCGATCGAAACGAGGCCTGCCATACCACAAAACGGAGGAGATGGCCTTGTGTTCGACCGGCCACGGTCGAAACGGGATCCTGTTCATCGGGAGGGGTCTAGCGTACCGCAAAATGGAGGAAACAGACTTCTCTTGGACCTCCTATGGTCGAAACGGGGTCCTGTTGATTGGGAGGGGTGTGGCGTACCGCAAAACGGAGGAAACAGATTTGTGTTGGAGCGATACGGTCGAAATGGTGGTCCTGTTCATCGGGAGGTGTGTGGGGTACCGCAAAACGGGACTCCATGGGCTACTATTCATCTCCACCGTCGACTGCCTCCATGGGCTACTATTCATCCACCGTGGACCTCTTCCAGCCTCTACATGCGACTGTTCATCCACGGCGTCTCCCCTCCTGCCTCCACCAGCCACTATTCATCCAGCCTCCACCACTCCTCGACCGGCTACTGTTCAACCAGCCCTCTCCGCGGGTCCTGTTTAACCACCCTCCATGGACTACTGTTCATCCAGCCCTCCACCGGCTACTGTTCAACCAGCCCTCCACGGGGTCGTCCTGTTCATCTAGCCCTTCACGGGGGCCTGTTCCTCCAGCCCTCCACCGGCTCGATCTATCGGAGTCCTGTTAATCCAGCGACAACGGCCTCTACTACCACGGGGTCCTGTTCATCCAACCCCCCACCGAGAACTGTTCATCCAACCCCCCCCCCCCCCCAACAACACTCACTTTGTTCATCAAGGGAAGGAGGCAGCAGGTTCGACCGCTTCGATTAGCGGCGATGGCGAAGGAATCGCCGATCGGGTTCGATTAACAGCCATCGATCGATCGCTTCGGAGTTCGCATGTGCGCAGCTGCGATGCAATTGCTCGGGTTCAGTTAGAGCCCAATGCCTCGCTCGGGTTAAGTTAGAGCCCAACGCCTCGCACACACGCGCATACATGTACAAGAGAAACACGCATCGGTTAGCCCCCGACCACCCACCGTAACTGGGAACTGCCCGATATTTTCCTCACCCTCGCTTCTACCTTGGTTTTTTCCGTCATGGACGGCCCAAAGAATATCATGCAACTGCGTCTCCGGCTCGCCCAGGCAAAAATACCATTTTCTTCTTGAGCCTTCAGCTTCTCGTCCCACGCCTCAAGTTGGCAAGCCACGGCAGCCTGTTCCTTGTGCAGGTTCTCCAACTCGACCTCTGTTGTCTGGTAGCACTCCTTGGCGGCCTCGGCATCCTTCAGCGCCACCTCATGGGAGGCTGCGGCCTGGTCGGCGGCCCGCTTGTCCTCCTTGGAAGCTGCCACGGCCTGGCCCAGCGCCGCCCTGACAGACTCGTCGGAGTGTAGCCAATCTGAGATCAGCTCCAGGCGCCCCGCCACCAGGCGACGGTCAGCGCCCTGAAAGTTATCCCGGAGTCGTGTCAGCGCAGAAAGAGCCTCCTCCAGAGCGTCGGGCGAAGCAGAAGGATCGCGAGCCAGCGGTGAGACAGGAGGAGGATGCAACATCGTCACCAAGATCTGCGAATTGATGGTAGTAGAAAAAGAGGCCGGGAGCTCCTGGGCCTGTGGGACCTTGGCCGGCGAGCTGAGAGCGGGCCCCTCCGGAGCCGGCTTGGCTGTGGAGGTCGCCTTCTCCTGGGTTCGGTCCTCCGGGCCTTGCGAGAATGACCGGGCCGAAGAGGCGCAGGGGTTGTTGCCGCCCTTCTGCGCCGGAGGAGGTGCAGCCAGGCCAGGCTGCTGGGTCCTCGAGGGTGCGGCCTCTCCCTCCCTCTTCTTCTTCGCCGCCAGCGTCCACCTGGCGGTGCAAGAGAAGAACGTCAAGAAGCAGCGACAGAAGCAGGAGCAAGAACAAAATCAGGATAAGGTGCTTACTGGTCCATGACGACGTACTCCGCGGCCTCTTCAGAAGCATGGAGCCCAGAGGCCTCGCAGCCTGGGGCACCGACACGCGAGTCCCAGGAGCGGACGAGCCGGCCCTGCGGCAGCACCGGTCGATGTTAGAACAGGGGTGCCACCTCGGGAGACCAGCGCCGACCTACTCTTCGTCGGGACCCCGGCCGACGGGTTCTTTGGGGGGGGGGGGAGTGCCCCTGGACCTCGTAGTGACTCCGGCGGGGGCCTGGGACTCTCTCACTGGATGGTTGCCGGCATCGTCATCGTCGGGAAGGGCGCGGAGGAGGTCCTCCGCGAGGGGAGAATTCTCCCCCTCCCTCTCCAGGGTCGCCTCCGAGTCCGGCCTCTCCTCCTCGCCGAAATCGCCATAAGACACCAGTATTGGGTCCACCACCTCCGTGGCCTCAGAAGGTGCTGGCGAGACGAGTCCGCGCCCATCGAAGACAGGCATGGCGGCGGCCACCTTCGCCCCATCTGAGCGGCGGTACAGAGGAAGATGGGAGTCTGGTGGGTACCCTAGATCGTCCCCGACCAGGAGACGGATGGCCGTGCCCAGCTCCTCTTCAGACAAGGCATCCGAGCGCAGATGGCGGTCGTCCCCCTCGTCCCCAAGCTTCCACAGGGGGTGCGAGCGTGCCTGGAGTGGGGCTACACGCTACGCTAGGAACTCCTTCACGAGCATTGCCCCCATCAGCTTCTCTGCCCTCAGGTCGTCAGGATTCAGGTCGGCGGTCATCTTCTTGAGCACCTGCTTCGCCCGGGGGACGGTGAGCTTCGTGCGGAGCCACCTGTCATGAGGCGAGGGCATCTCCGTCAACAGCACCAACCGAGGGTGGGTGCACTTGGCGTCCATCAGGACCCACTTGCTCCTGAAGCCCTCGACCTTCTTCCCGGCCTTCGAGATTTCGTTGGTCCCGTTGGCCCCGACGAAGTTGGCACACCCCAAGCAATGGCCCTCCTTGAGCCGGAGGTAGAAGAAGTGGCGAAGCAACGCCACGGACGGCATCACCCCACAAATGCCTCACAATAAAAGGCGAAAATCGACAAGAGGAGAACAAAGTTGGGATGGAGATGAAGGGCATGCAGCTTGTAGTGGCTGACGACGGCGTAGAAGAAGTCGAAGAACGGGGGACCAGTCCTGCAACGACGATATTCATGAAGAAGGGGTAGAAGGTACTGAAAGTGCAACTATCCCTAGATGGTTTTGGTAATTCATAACAACATATAGCTCATTGAGCTAATGCTATTCCAAGACAAATATTTCAGGAAAGCTCAATGAATGGCATGGCATGGATGATGAAAGTGGATCCCTCAAAATATCAAGGACAAAGGATTGGCTCAAGCTCAGAAGCTCAAGACTCAACATTTTACATTTTAGTGATCCAAGATCACATTGAGTCTATAGGAAAAGCCAATACTATCAAGAAGGGATGAGGTGTTGCTTAATGAGCCTTTTGCTTCATGTGCTTAGTGATATGCTCCAAAACCCTCAACTACTTTCTCACATCCACATATGACCTAAACCTAAAGTCAAACTCGGCCCTACCGATTCTTTCTATCCGGCGCCACCGGGTTCAGATGGCATAGCCACTGCCACAAACCCTAGGCAAATCGGTCTCACCGATAGGGATCTCGGTCTTACCGAGATGGGATTGTAATCTCTCTATTTCCCTTTCGTAAATTTTCGGTCTCACTGAAAGAGCGAAACGGTCCCACCGAGATTATAATGAAAACTCTCTGTTTCTCTTTTGTAACTTTTCGGTCTCACCGAAAGAGAAAATCGGTCCCACCGAGTTTCCCTGACCAACTCTCTGGTTAGCTAATTACCAAAATCGGTCTCACCGAGTCTTTGTAATCGGTCTCACCGAGATTACGTTATGCCCTAACCCTAACCATATCGGTCCTACCGAGTTGCTTATCAGTCCACGAAAACCCTAACGGTCACTAGGTTTACTAAATCGGTCGACCGAGTTTGATGATTCGGTCCCACCGAGTTTGGTAAATTGTGTGTAGCAGTTAGATTTTGTGTGGAGGCTATATATACCCCTCCACCTCCTCTTCATTCGTGGAAGAGCCATCGAACAAACCTACACTTCCAACTTACCAGTTAGAGAGAACCACCTACTCATGTGTTGAGGCCAAGATATTCCATTCCAACCATATGAATCTTGATCTCTAGCCTTCCCCAAGTTGCTTTCCACTCAAATCTTCTTTCCACCAGATCCAAATCCTATGAGAGACAGTTGAGTGTTGGGGAGACTATCATTTGAAGCACAAGAGCAAGGAGTTCATCATCAACACACCATTTGTTACTTCTTGGAGAGTGGTGTCTCCTAGATTGGCTAGGTGTCACTTGGGAGCCTCCGACAAGATTGTGGAGTTGAACCAAGGAGTTTGTAAGGGCAAGGAGATCGCCTACTTCGTGAAGATCTACCGCTAGTGAGGCAAGTCCTTCGTGGGCGACGGCCATGGTGGGATAGACAAGGTTGCTTCTTCGTGGACCCTTCGTGGGTGGAGCCCTCCGTGGACTCGCGCAATGGTTACCCTACGTGTTTTGAAGTCTCCATCAACGTGGATGTACGATAGCACCACCTATCGAAACCACGACAAAAACATCCGTGTCTCCAATTGCGTTTGAATCCTCCAAACCCTTCCCTTTACATTCTTGCAAGTTGCATGCTTTATTTTCCGCTGCCTATATACTCTTTGCATGCTTGCTTGAATTGCGTGATGACTGCTTGAATTGTTCAAAGATCGCTAAAATCTGCCAAAGTCTAAAATTGGGAAAAGCCATAGCTTTTAATTGGTCAATTAGTCTAATCACCCCCCCTCTAGACATACTTCAAGGTCCTACAAGTGGTATTAGAGCTTTGGTCTCCATTTGCTTTGATTTCCATAGCTTTTGGTGGTCATAGCCTTGGTTTCACGACCTAGGAGAGTATGGCGTCTAGCGAGGGAAATTATCACCGTAGAGGTCCTTACTTTGATGGCACTAATTTTGCTAGTTGGAAGCATAAGATGAAAATGCATATTCTCGGACATAACCCCGCCGTTTGGGCTATTGTGTGTATTGGCTTTCAATGTGAATTCTTTGATGGGAGAGAACCAAACCGTGAAGCTAGTGCGGAAGAGTTGAAGATGTTGCAATACAACGCTCAAGCTTGTGATATCCTCTTCAACGGATCGTGCCTCGAAGAATTCAACAAAATCAGTCGTCTTGAGAATGCAAAGGAAATTTGGGATCTTTGATTGATATGCATGAAGGTACCGACTCCGTCAGGGAATCCAAGTTGGATGTGCTCCAAAGTCAGCTTGACAAGTTCAAAATGAAGGATGGTGAAGGTGTCGCTGAAATGTACTCTAGGCTTGCTCTTATCACAAATGAGATTGCCGGCTTAGGAAGTGAAGAGATGACCGACAGATTCATCATCAAGAAGATCCTAAGAGCATTGGATGGAAAATATGATACCGTGTGCACATTGATCCAAATGATGCCAAATTACAAAGATCTCAAGCCAACGGAATTCATTGGAAGAATTGTTGCTCATGAGATGTCACTCAAGGATAAGGAGGAACTTCACAACAAGTCAAGTGGTGCTTACAAAGCCTCATGTGAAAATCCCACATCATCAAGTGAGAAACAAACCTTCAATGAAGAATTGAGCTTAATGGTGAAGAACTTCAACAAATTCTACAACAGTAGAAGCAAAGAAAGAAGCTCCAAGTCAAGGTCCTACAATGACAAAATATCTTCTAGTCGAGAGCGCAATTGCTACAATTGCGGGAGACCCGGACACTATTCCAATGAGTGTACGAAACCCTACAAAAGAAGAGAAGATTCTCCCAAGAGAAGAAGTAGAAGAGAAGAATCACCACCAAGAGAGAGAAGGAGTAGAGATGATCGTTATGAACGAAGACCCTCATGAAGAAGCAAGGATTCGGAAAGGAAAGACAAGTCATCAAAGATCTACACAAAACGAAGACATCAAGCTCATGTTGGTGAATGGGTATCCGGCTCTGACTCCGACAATCACTCCGAGAGAAGCTATCACTCCGACTCCGAATACACTCAAGATGAAGGTGTTGCTGGTTTAGCACTTGTGTCAACCAACTCCTACGACTTATTTGAATCACCAAATGAAGGAGTTGGAAGATGCTTCATGGACAAAGGTCCTAAGGTAACACACCCCGAGTATGTTGATTTTAATAGTGATGAAGATGACTTGTTAGGTGATGATGATTTACTTGTTGACAACTCTAGTGATGAATACTATGATGAAACATCAATTAATCATGCTAATCAAGATGAAACGAATGACAATGATAAGGAGAAAATTGAGCGTCTAACTAAAGAACTAAACACTCTTAAGTTAGCTCATGAAACTATCTTCGAAGATCATCGAGAACTTTTAAGGGCTCATGAGAAGTTACGCTTTGAAAGCTCAATCTTGAGCAAGAGCATGAGTTCCTAAAAGCGATCAACGATGATCTTCGTAAGAAAAATTCTTCTTATATTACCAAGCATTTACTCTAATCTACTTACATGCCTCAAGTCAAGTCTAGTAACAAGAACAAGAAAGATTCTTCTTCTAGTAGTAACAATAACAATGCTAAATCCAATATTATTGCTTCTAGTAGTTCTCTTGATTCCACTAATGATTCTCTTAGCCAAGTTACACTTGAGCAAGAAAACAGCTTATTGAAGGGAATTATAGAGAAAGGTGTGTATAAGAGCCTTGCCGGGAGTAAGCAATTTGAGGAAATTGTACGCAAGCAAGGAAGGCATCGGAAGAATCAAGGTGTTGGTTTTGAACGAAAGTTCAATGCCAATGGAGTTGAGTGGGAAGAAGATCAATACCCCAAGACGAAGTTTGTTCCTCAACAAGAGAAGTATGACCCTACTTCTTTCAAGGGAACACAAGCTCAAGATGATCTTCCACCACAAGACCACAAGAACAAAGGCAAGGACAAGCTTCAAGAGGAGATTGATACATTTGAAGAAGCACCTAAGGCCTTGGTCAAGTGGGTTCCCAAGACTACTTCAAGTTCTACTTCATCAAGCACAACTACTACACCAAGGATTCCCATCAAGATGATGTGGATTCCGAAGAACAAGAACTAGAGAGTTCTTGAGGGTGACTCATAACATTTTTCACTCATATCATTATGGCAGGACAAGTGCAATCAACTTCCATATCTTGCACTAGTTCAAGGAGTCACAAACCCTCATGTTGGTAAGGCAAGGGACAAGGTAACCTAATGTTTTCATGGACATCATTTTGTGTGTGCATCACTCTATGTCTATGGATATTCTTGTTTGTTCCTTGTGGGACTAACCCATGTAGGTATTGAAAGTGCAACTCACTCCAAAGGATTGCTCCAAAAGATCTACATCAACATTGAGCATCCACATCTTCAACACCTACATGAAGTCATCAACGACAACCCAAGGTTAGTTTATACCTCTAAGGGGGGATCTCACATCTAGGGGGAGCTTAACTCTAAGAATTGAGTCAAAGCAACGCTAATGATGTGAACACATAAATGCTTTATGTAAAAGTGGTAACCCCACTTGAGCTTAAACGATGAGTATGACCTATGATCAAATGTTCTCATTTGACTCCTAAGTCAATATACTCATATATAGATGACCTAGTCATCGCCAATTGTTTGATAGATGCTGGAATTGGTTGTGCATGCTTTGTCACATATTTCATATGTCATTTTATTGTGTGAGCACGTTGGTTGCATACTTTACTCATTCGAGGACATCCACTTGTTGTTTGATTGATTGGTTTCTTTTTCTTTCGCCAAGTGGATGGACAAGAATGCCTAAGAACCTTCTCTAGCTATCTATGCTTTTATTGTCTCAAACTCTATTCATGCTACATCACAAAATTTGATCAAGTCAGATTTGAACCACTCTGTGTGAGGAGCACTCGGAGTCCCTGTCGGTGTACTAGAGTAGGGGTACCCTAGTACCCCGAACTTCGCTGCAGACAGATTCTGGCCTACTCAGCAGCGTGCTGGCTTGATGGCGACCAAGATCCTCAGCGGCTCCTTTGGAGCCATTTGAGAACAAAGAAGTCAAGACCCGGCAAGAGGAGCTTGCGGGAAGGCCACTCAGGCGCAAGGAAAACAAGGCCCCGCAAGAGGAGCTTGCGGGGAAGGCTTGGCGCGCTGAATCCCCAAAGCGCGACAAGGTTCCCTTGGCAAGGCACTTGCCGGGCGGGCGACCTCTTCATCTCCGCTCCAGCTCACCCGACAACGTGTCACTCACGGGCTCTCCCAAATGCAGCGTGTCGGCCTGTGCAGCCAGCGGAGTAGCGACAGCGGCGCCGACAAGCCACCATCATGGCAAGCGGACGCGCGCTTGACGGTCCTGTTACCTTTGTTCGAGGCGACCGAGGCGGGCATTGATGACTCTTGTCCCTTGCCGTCGAGTTAGGTATAGATTACTGTACCTTTGCACAAAGCGGTGTACCAACCCATGTTTTTACCATTGTAACCTTGTCTACTTGCCACATGTGGTAACCCCTTGTGCCTATAAAAGGAGGCCCAAGGGCAGCGTGAGAAAGGGTTCGGCTGGTTTCAGTCCAGCTCCAGCTTAGTTCATCACATTCAGGCTAGGTCTTGTAGCCCGCATTGCTCCCTAGCAAGAACACAAGATAATCCACAAAGCAGCAGTAGGGGTATTATCTCTCCGGAGAGCTCCGAAGCTGGGTAAAACCCTCTCGTGTGCATCGCCTCGATCCGCTCTTTGTGCAATCTCCGCCCCCCTCTGAACCACAAGGGACCCAGGTCCCGTAGGTGCTCGTGGGGCACGATCAGTTCTTCCCCCGACATCTTTGGCGCGCCAGGTAGGGGGCGTCGAGGTTGTGTGAACCTGATCCGGCGGTCGCACGAACAACTTCATCGACATCTTCGTCGACATGGCGCCGGAGAAGAAGCCTTCGGCAGCAGCTGAGCCGTCCGCGTCGAACCCACCACCACCGGAGCCGTCAGGTGGTGGGGGAAACGCTGGCGGAGGGACCGGCGTTGTCGAGAGAGCCCACGATGCCGCCAGGTCCAAGGACAAGGCGGCGCAGGCGTCGGCGTCCGAATCTGCACCGCGTCCATCGCAGGAGGCGCGAGACAGACAGCGTCATGATGCTCGCGGCACCATACGCTCATTGGATCAAGGCCAAGCTGGAGGATCCCGAGGCCCTCGAGACACGCATGCACCCCAAAGATGCGATGCGAGTGGGGTGCGGTTGCTGGGCGGGATGCTGCTCCTCTAACTTGGTTAGGAGTCCGAGCACATCCGTTCTTCGCTCCGTCGCCGTTGCCAACCACACCAGCGGAAGCCTTGGCGAGAGCTCGATTACTACTAGATTACCCTCCGACGGCCGATAAGGTCGACGAATGGAAACCACAATTCAGAGTCTCATCGGCTTCGCTTAACGGCGCGTCCCGCTGCAACCAAGTGCCGCGCAGCGGGCGACAAAGCGCGGGCGATGGCGGCGAGACTTGTGGGGTGCACCCATACCTCCCCTTCCCGAAGGCCAAGATCGCCGACTCGCCGGATCCATCTCGACAGCGACTCCACAGCGTCGTCGGATCCGCGAGCTCGTCGCAACCAACGCCAAGTTCTTCGGGAACGACAAGAAGAGGACGCTCGAACCCGTATCGAGCACCGAAGAGAAGCGCGCCGTCAATCTGACCAACGCGCTGGGCCCACTGTCGATATGCATGCGCCAGGGGAACCAGGCGACTTGCCGTATGCGGTGGGTTGCCATGCGTTCACTCGTGAGCTGCGGCAAGTCCGGTGGCCCGACAAGAAAAACTTCAAACCAGACGTGCCGGAGAAGTACGACGGCACGACACACCCATCGGAGTTCCTCAGCATCTACACCATCGCGGTGCAAGCTGCGGGGGGACGAGACGACAAGATCCTCGCCAACTACTTCCCCTTGGTGCTCAAGCCAAACGTCAGATCTTGGCTCATGCACTTGCCGGATGGCTCTATTTCTTCTTGGGCAGATTTGTGCCACCAGGTTTGTTGGCGCCTTCACGGTGACCACAAGCCTCATGGCCGGAGAGTGATCTCCACCTGCTTGCCCGAAGGAGGGGAGTCTCGCGCAAATTCATCCAGAGATTCGATCGAGTGCACTACAACATCCCTGCACGTCCACCTGTTGCGATGATCGGTCGTTCCATCGAATGTACGAAATCGCAGGATGAGGGAGGAGATGGCGATGTGCAAAGTGAAAGACGTCAGCGAGCTATCGCCCTGGCCGACAAGTGTGCACGCTGAAGAAGGAAGAAGACTCCTCGAGAGAATGTGGGAGCAGAGTCTGACAGTGAGGGGATCGCCCCGGCAAGGAATAGCCGGCGGCAGAACAACAGGAGGAAGAAAAACCAAGAAGTACTAGTTGTCGAGCAGTCCGGCAAGGATGGTGCCGCCAACCAAGCCAAGGCGGTGGCTCCGGCAAGGAGGTTGCCGTTGGCGCCGACCGCCAAGCTGTGGCGGCGCCGACAAGCCTGGCAGCTCAACAAGCGATCTTGTAAAATTCACCACACCAAGGGCCACGATCTCAAGAGCTGCAAGAAAGTCGAGCAGCTTGTTGAGCTACAGAAAGCTGAATACGAGCGGCGAGACAAGGAGAAAGCCCAAGAAGGTGCAGGTGCGGCAAGTAAGAAGAGACCTGGTCGGGGAGGACGCCGCGGCAAGGCCAAGCAGCGGCAAGGAGACAGACCTCCCCGTGGCCGCGACAAAGAAGAAGATGAAGATGAAGATGACGAGGACGATGAAGACGATGAGACTGATGAGCATGAGTTTCAAAAGGCAACAGAGGTCCTTTGCGTCGATGGTGGTGCGTCTCTGCATACATCGCACCGCCAACTCAAGCAATGGATGCGTGAGGTCAATGCAGCAGAACCATCCATAGAGTCACGCAAACCTCTGAAGTGGTCCAACACGCCCATCATCTTTGACATTGAGGATCACCCTGATCGCATCACTGCGGTCGGGTGTTTGCCGATGTTGGTCTCACCAACCATCCGCAACCTCAAGGTCACAAAGATGCTGGTTGACGGCGGGGCCGGCCTGAATTTGATCTCCTCTGCAGTGCTCCAGAAACTTCAAATCCCTGACAGCGAGCTCGAAGAAACTGGTACTTTCCAAGGAATCAACCCAGGAAGGAGCAAGCCCAAAGGGAAGATCACGTTGCCGGTAACATTCGGCAGCGAGCTCAACTTCAGAACTGAGAGGGTCACGTTTGACGTCGCCGATTTCCCATTGCCCTACAATGTCATACTTGGCCGTCCAACACTCGCCAAGTTCATGGCCGCCTCTCATTATGCATACAACCTACTCAAGATGCCCGGCCCGATAAGCGTCATTTCTGTCCATGGCGATAAGAAAGATGCACTTATCTGCGCCGACAAGATTTACCGGGATGCAGCAGCCGCGACAGATAGCAAACCACTTACCGCTGAAGCTCCCGGGGCGAAGAAGAAGACCGCTTGCTCCGGCAAGAGCACTGTTGCCCACTCCGGCAAGCGCACCTCTTCAGAGTGCTGCGCTACCGTCGAGGACGCACCATCGAGCTCCACCGGCAAGTGCAACAAGACGATGGCAGCTCCGCCAAAGACCAAGAAGGTGCCCGCCAAGGAGGACGGCACTGGTGGTACCTTCACCATCAGTGCCACGCTTGATCCTAAATAGGAAGGCGAGCTCGTTGCTTTCCTGCGGGCGAATGTCGATGTGTTTGCATGGCTACCATCTGACATCCCCGGCGTTCCCAGGAAAAGGAAAGTAATTGAGCACCACCTATCTGTCTGTCCTCACGCACGGCCCGTCAAGCAAAGAGTTAGGAAACAGGCAGTGGAGCGCCAAGAGTTCATAGCAGAAGAAATCAAGAAATTGGAAGCAGCGGGGCTTGTCGAGGAGTCCTCCACCCCACGTGGTTGGCCAATCCGGTAGTGATGCGCAAGGCTAATGGGAAATGGAGACTTTGTATTGACTTCACAGATGTTAATAAAGCCTGTCCCAAGGACCCATTTCCCTTGCCGCGTGATCGACCAGATTGTTGACTCCACGGCTGGATGCGATCTGCTTTCATTTCTTGATGCATATTCAGGATATCATCAGATCTTCATGGCGAAAGAGGATGAAGAGAAACCGCATTCATCACACCATGTGGCACGTCTTTGCTTTATATGGATGCCTTCGGCTTGAAGAATGCTGGTTCAACCTTTGCAAGGGTAGTCCATGATGCCTTTGGACCTCGAGATACACGAAGCGTAGAAGCTTACATGGATGACATAGTGGTCAAGAGCAAAGACGGGGCAACCTTGGTTCAAGATTTGGATGAGACGTTTGCAAACCTGCGCAAGATCAACCTCAAGCTCAACCCGAGAATTGCGTGTTTGGAGTCCCTTCCGCAAGCTTCTCGGGTTCTTTGTATCTCAGCGGGAATTGAAGCCAATCCCGACAAGATCAAGGCCATTGAGCAGATTGAAGCACCAAAGCGCGTCAAGGATGTCGAGAAGGCTTGCGGTTGCGTGGATGCTCTCGGCAGTTTCATCTCTAAATCTGCTGAGCAGCCCCTGCCCTTTTTCAAGATTTTGAAAAGGCAGGTCAATGAAATGGACTTCGAAGCGGAGGCTGCGCTACAGGACTTGAAGAGATACTGTCCTCCACTCCAATACTTGTCGCACCTAAGCCACGAGAGAAGTTGCTGCTGTATATAGCGGCGACCAATCAAGTGGTTAGTGCTGCGTTAATAGCGGAGAGGAGGCAGATGATGAGCCGGCAACCGAGGCGAGTGCATCCAGCGACAAGCAAGATGCTTCGCCGTCAAGCTCTGGTCCCGACAAGGACGGATCAGCGAGGGGTTGCGACAAGATACGGAAGAAGATGGTGCAGCGCCCACCTACTTTGTCGGTTCCCTTCTGCAGGGGCTAGATCGAGGTACTCGGTGTCGCGGAAGCTGCTTTTCGCCTCCTCATGGCCTCGAGAAGCTGCGCCATTACTTCCAAGCACATGAGATAACAGTTGTCACTCGCTTTCGCTGAAGAGGATTTTGCAAAATCTAGAAGCAACAGGCAGGATTGTTGAGTGGTATTTGGGCTGCTGCTTTGGTCTCAAGTTTGAAAGCACTTCAACTATCGAGCAGGGCATTGGCAGAATTCATAGCAGAGTGGACGCCAGCGAGGATGAAGAGATTCCGGAGACGAGCATCCCGTCAAGGAGGCAAATAAAGAATGGCTGATGTACTTTGGCGGTGCTTTCTCGCTGCAAGGCGCCCGGTGCGGCGTGCTGCTTATCGCACCCACCGGGGAACACCTCAAATACATAGTCCAAATGCACTTTCCCAAGGAACAAGCAACAAATAATACTACAGAGTATGAAGGCTTGCTTGCCGGTCTCAGGATTGCGGTGGACCTTGGGATTAAGAAGCTCATTGTCAGGGGAGACTCACAACTTGTCGTCCGCCAAGTAAATAAAGATTACCAGAGTCCGTTGATGGAAGCGTACGTCGATGAAGTGAGGAAGCTGGAAGAGCACTTTGAAGGCCTGCAAATGGAACACGTTCCAAGAGCACAGAATGATATAGCTGATGGCCTCTCCAAATGTGCCGCACTTAAGTTACCTGTGGAACCAGGGATTTTTGTGCTCAAGCTGACTCAGCCAACCGTAACACCATCAACGAGACAGAGCAAGAAGAGAAATCGGTTTCCGCGATCGCTTTCGGCAGAGCTCTCTGAAGCCGCCGCCAAGAAGGTCCCTAAAACCGATGCCAACATCAGCGAGGAGCAGTCTGCTCGACAAACCATCAGTTTGTATCGTTGAAGCAAAGCGCTCCCGACAAGCTTAGCTCCGGCAAGCTTGCGGGGATCATCGAGCTCCGGCGGACCCGCAGGTCCTTGCCGTGAAGTTGATGGTCCCGCAGTGATAGATGAGCCTTTAGTCCTTCTTGTCGAGCCACGAGGCTCCAACATGGGCACAGCGGATCGTCCATTTCCTTGAGCAGGAGAACTTCCGAAGAGCAAGAAGAAGCGGAAAAAGTAGCCCGGCGGTCAAGTATGTACCAGTTTGTTGACAACATCCTGTACAGAAGAAGACTCAACGGAGTGAAATTGAAGTGTATTTGCCGGGAAGATGGACAGAAGCTGTTGGCGGAGATACACGGAGGCATATGTGGTCACCACATTGGCGCAAGAGCACTTGCCGGCAAAGCTTTCCGGCAAGGTTTCTTCTGGCCAGAAGCCCTCCAGGATGCAACTGCACAAGTAACCAAGTGTGAAGCGTGCCAGTTCCATTCAAGACAGATACACCAGCCAGCTCAAGCTCTCCAGACGATCCCTTTATCCTGGCCCTTCTCGGTCTGGGGGCTCGACATCCTCGGCCCCTTCCCGAGCTGTCGGGGCTTTGAATACTTATACGTCGCAATCGACAAGTTCACAAAGTGGCGGAAGTGGAACCAGTGAGGAGGGTGACAGCACGATCGGCCGTCAAGTTCTTGGTCGATTGTTTGCCATTTTGGGATTCCTAATGGATCATCACCGACAACGGCACACAGTTCACGAGTCGCACCTTCATGCAGTACGCCCAAGATCTTGGCGCCAAGATCTGCTTTGCTTGCGTTGCTCATCCAAGAAGCAACGGTCAAGCAGAGAGGGCAAACGCTGAAGTGCTGCGAGGACTCAAGACCAGAACTTTCGACAAGCTGCACAAGTGCGGAAGGAACTGGATCGAGGAGCTGCCAGTGGTTCTTTGGTCGATCAGGACGACACCAAATCGAGCCACTGGCCAAACACCCTTTGCTCTAGTCTACGGAGCAGAGGCAGTTCTCCCCACGGAACTCGTATATGGGTCACCTCGAGTGCTCGCTTATGATGAGCTTGAGCAAGAGCAGCTGCGACAAGATGACGCTGCTGCCTCGAGGAAGATCCTCTTGAGCTCTTGTCTGAGCTGCTCGTTACCAGCAAGCTTTGCGTCGCTACCATAGCCGCAGTTAATGCCGAAGCTTCGAGGAAGGCGACCTTGTTCTTGGCGCGTTCAATCCGCCAAGAATTCCAACAAGTTGGCCTTGAAGTGGGAAGGCCTTATCGGGTGAAACGAGTCACTAGGCCCGGCGCTGTCCGCCTTTGAGACCGAAGATGGCTTTCGGTGAGCAATTCCTGGAACATTGAGCATCTTTGCAAGTTTTACCCATGAGGCGCGGTTGTTTTAACCCGTTCCGCAACCACCCTTTTGTACAAGTCTTGCAGCTGTTGCATGTAATCCTTTGTACAAAGCGGTATGAGACCCGATGCATCGATAAAGCCTATGGTTGCGCACATTTTGTCAATACATGCTTTCATAATCATACATGTATGTGTTCACTAACATCTTGTGCAGCACCCACATCCGATGTTTATAACAAGCCATTGGGCTCCATAACTTTATTTTCTCTTCTTTCTTCTCAAACAAGAAGAAGGTTCATCCACCCACAAGTTAACCGGGGAGAGGAGGAAAGAATGGTGTGGGCCGACAAGCGTCGCTCGAGGAACTGTCGCCTTGCGGAAAATGGACAACGAAAAGCTAAGTTGCTAAGTTTAAGCGGCCAGTTTTAAATTTTTAAGTTATCTTCCTCGAGCGATAGTACTTTGTATGGAAAACTGTGCGCGGAGGAACCAAATCGTGATCGGTCGCGCCCTTACTTTGTTTCGAGTCCGCTCAACAACTTAAGTGAGCTGCGGCTAGTCCGCGACAAGGTTGCTTGTCGGTAGCGACCCTTGACGAGCTGCTGAAGTTCCGCACTTTCGGCCTTCATGGCAAGGGTGCTGCACCGCAAGTTCCCCGAAAGCGTAGGGTAAAAACATACAAAGGGAAGAAATCGAGTAAAGGAAATAACGTTGCATTCGATGGCCTAAGATAGTGTATATTACATAATAACTTGTCGCAGATCTAATAGGCTTTTCTCCTAAAACATGGTCTACAGCGACAAGAGAAAGATAGACTTGGCGGCCTAGTCCACGCGGGTCGCCCTCGAACCTCTTAACTCCGCTCACCCTGTCCACAATGGGTGCGACAAGGGTCTTGGCGCTTCAACATCGGCGGATGGAGGCAGGGACTTGAGGACCTTGGAGAAGTCGGCCTTTGGGTTGCGGAAGGCCACCTTCATCAACACCTTCGGAGAGCCTCGGCACAGACTTGGCGTGATTCCTCCGCCATTGCTTGAACCTCATCCGGAGCCGCGGATGCCCGCCAACACGCCTTTGAAGAATAGGCTGAGCTTGGCGCTGGGTTGGAGGTTCTCGTCGGTGGAATATCCAAGATCTGTCATCCCCAACTCTATCAGCTCATTATGGATGCCGGCGGCGGTGTCCACAAGACCTTCTGTCAATGCATTATGCTGTCGAAGATTATTACAGGCGGTCACGGCATTCGACAGCAACTCCTCGGTGGCCTTGATTTTCTCCAGCAGGCCCGTCTCCCGCTCTCTGGCGCCGTTCAACGTCTTTGTCAAGGTGGTCAATTTCAGCTCCAGATCCGCCTTGACGTCCTTGGCGGCATCGATCTCCTTGATCTTTTCAGCCAAACGACCCTGCAGCTCGCCGAGGGTGTAAGCGTCCTTCTCACGCTCACGCTTCAACCCGGCGACCTCCTCGGCATTCTTCTGGAGGGTGGACTCCAGCTGAGCCACCCTCGTCTCCAATTCCCCTTTGGCGGCCTCGGCAGCCGCGGCAGCATCTTTTGCCTCCTGGAGCGGCCCGCCAATCGTTTCCTCGCGCGCGGCGAGATCTTCCTCAAAGCTGTCGAGGTTGATCTTCCGCTGAGCCAGCTCACCTTCTCTAGCGAAGAGCTTCTCACCAGCAAGCCTCTGCTGCTCCTCAACCTCGCCCTTCTCCAAGATGAAGGCCGTGCGCTCCTCAGCAAGCTGCTCCCGAGCCTCTGCTATGTCCCGGAGAGTCTCTTTGTTGGCGCGTCGGAGCTCTTCCGCACGTTTCTCCAAGTCAGCTCCTGCCCTCGCGACAAGCGCCTCCCTGGACTCCAGTTTGGCTTCTCGGGCGCGGTAGAGCGACAACAACCTCCTTAGCAGCTGCTCCTCCTCGGGCTCACCACTGCTGCTGCTCGGGGCATCAACCGGCGACAGCCCGGCGGAGGCAAGCAGCTCCGCATCGAAGGTCTCCCTTCGGTGGTGCCTGGAGCTTGATGCCCACGGAGCTTGATGAAGACACCCTCGCCCGGCTTTCACGTGGGCGCCGGCTGGGGCTCCTCGAGTCCGTGCGGCATCGCGGCGGGGATCGGCGGTCGGCGCAGCGCCTGGCGCTCCTGCGGCCTCCGGGCCGTCAGTGCGATCGCCGGATTCCTCCCCAGCCTCTGCGCCAGCGGCCTCGGCAGCCTCCTCACCGGCGGGCCTGTCAGCGCCAGCCTCCTCCTCCTCCATATTGACGGCGTCGACATTGTCGCCGCCAGCGTCTTCCTTGCCGGCAGCCTCGGTTTCCATCGGGTCTCCGGCAGATGGATCTGATGGTCAGAAGGAGGAAGCACAAATCAAACAGATATTCGAAAGAGAGAAACAGAAGAACATAACCCAAGGGAAACTATCAAGACAAGAAGATTACCTGCAGTGGGGTCTGTGGCCGCGGTCTCCGCCACCGGAGGGTCGTCGGCGCCAGCCCTTGTCGGAGAGGCTCCCCTTGTCGGAGAAGCCTCCCTTGCTGGAGAGCGCTCCCTTGGCGGAGAATTCTCCCTTGGTGGCGTAGTTGAAGCAAGCAGAATTTTGGGAGTAACCTCCGGGGCCTCCTGAGGAGGCTGGACCTCAGGGGTAGCCTCCGGTGCTCCATGATGTGGCTGCTCTGCTCCTACAAAAGTCCAACAAACCAGATATCAGTAACAGAAAAGCACCCAAGCGTGCCTAACCACGTGAAGCATACCAGATACTTACGCTGGGGGCTGTGCTGGGGGCTACTCTGTTGAAGGGTTGCCGGATCCGGCAAGGGAGTCCCGAACGTGCCCCTGTTGCTGTGGGAATCATCTGAGACGACAACCACCGGCGTCTTGGCCCTCTTGGCGCCCTCGAGCCGACGCTCAAGAAGAAAATTCAGTGGAACCAATGGATATAAGATAAAGCAATAAGTTGGAAGATTACAAATAGCAGCGGCAAGATCTTACTCTTCCTCTTCTTCCTCGGAGCTGAGGCGGAGAGATCAAGTCTGCTCAAAGCATGACGGATTGGGGAGAGGACTCCCTCTGGCGCTTGGCAGTGCAGGAGGCACGACTCGAGGGCCCTGCTCCGTCGCCAGGCGAAATGAGGCGCCTCAGCAGCAACAGATGCCAGTCGCGGTGGAGCGCGTCGGGCGGCGAGGCGGCTTCTGGACCGTATGCTCCCCCGCCACTTCTCCGGTCCTCCAGAGACGTCTCCTTGGCGGGGCAGCGAGCTCCCCCTGCGGCAAGCTACTTGACGGCGGAGGAGAGGCGCCCCCGGTAGGCTCACTTGGGTCATCGTCGGGCTCGGTCTGCTCCTCCTCACCGACGAACTCTTCTTGGTCGGCAAGGCTTGCCGCCTCGGCCCTCTCCGCCTCCTCGACGGTAAACCCGAACGCGCCGGCGGCAGCAGCCTCTGCAGCCTCCTCCAACCTTGTGGTGATGCGCGCCATCTCCTGAGCAGTGGTGTCGCGGGTGAGCCGCCTCTTCTCGTCGGCGCGGATCGGCACTTCAACCAAGTTGTCGAAGAACTGCTGCACTATGACATCGGCGGGCTCCTGCCAAGTTGGAATGATCCCGTGGGAATCGCACACCGGCATTATTGCGCGGATGCCATCAAGCGAGGAGTTGTTGCACAAGGGCACAACTCCCCTCGGCAACATGCACCATCTGGGGTTATCCGCTTCAGGCTTGAACAGCTCCCGCAGCATGCCGTCAAGCTCCAGGGTAGTGAAATTCCAATTCAGACCGGGGCGCAGCCTCATGATATCCGCCGCATTCTGGAATTCCCAAGCAGGCCTCCCTTTCTCCTGCAAGGGCGCAATGCGGCGGCGAAGGAAGTCCGCGCCAACTGCTTGCCGGAGACGCAAAATCCTAGTCGTGGCAATCCTCAACTTGTCGTCCTCCGGCGCCAAGTTGCTCCAATCATTGCCGCGAACTATGGGGGTCTTGCGCAGGGCAGTAAAAGGCTGTGGCTCCTCCTCTAAGATCCAGCACCAGTCAGCCCTCCACTCCTCCCACTTGCTGCGCAACTCTCCGTCAAGATACGCTTCCTTCTTGCCGATCCTAGAGGTCCATGCAATTCCTCCGGCAAGCGGCTCTCCTCTCTCTACGCGGGGTGAGAAGTAGTGGCGGAAAGGTGCGACGTTTGGGTGGACCCCGACGAAGTTCTCGCAGAGATGTGCGAAAACGGCCATGGTAAGGATGGCGTTGGGGGTAAAGTCAAGGAGGCGGAGGCCATATGTGTTCATGACATCACAGAAGAATTGAGAAAAGGCGGGCGAGCCCGCACCAGGAAAAATCGCAAAGAAGGGGTACCCGATGGAGACCTTAGCAGATGTGGCGGCGGAGATGACCCTCGTCTTGCGGATGCGCCAGGTCACCGTCGACGAAGAGGTAGTACAGCTGCCGCAGCTCCTTCTGCTGAGCAGGGGTCAAGAGGGCCCGCTCCTTCCGCAGCGCCCATGAGCAGCTGCGCCTCGGGCGGATTTCACGCCCTTCCCTTATCGGCCTTCTGAGCCATAGGGAGTCGTGGTGGAGGAAGCCGACGTGAGGTGGCACCGGTGGCAATGGAGGGGCGGGCGCCGCTCTTTGTGGGCTCGAGAAGGAAGGGAAAGCGGCGGGGTTTTCCGATGTGACAATGAGAGCAAGTGGGCATCCTGCCCCTGTTCCCCGCTTATAAAGGGAGAGGGACGGGCGTTCGATTTTCCCATTAAAGAAAGCCACACGATCTCCCCACGACGCCACGTCCGTACGCGTGCTGCTCGTGGGAGACATGGTGGGTCCAAGGCAAATAACGGCGTAATCAAGACCACGCGCCCGTGCACTATTTTGGGCCTGGCCCAACAGAGCTTAGCGCCGTGTGGCCCAGAGCCGGGGCTCTGTCCGGTGTACTAGAGTAGGGTACCCTAGTACCCGAACTCGTCATGGACAGATTCAGCGCCTACGCAGGGCTGGCTTGATGGCCACCAAGATCCTCGGCGGCTCCTTTGGAGCCATTTGAGAACAAAGCAGCAAGACCCCGGCAAGAGGAGCTTGCCGGAAGGCCACTCAGGCGCAAAGGAAAACAAGGCCCGGCAAGAGGAGCTTGCCGAGAAGGCTTGGGCGCTGAATCCCCAAGCACGACAAGGTTCCCGCCATGACAAGGCGCTTGCCGGGCGACCTCTCTTCATCTCCGCTCCAGCTCACCCGACAACGTGTCACTCACGGGCTCTCCCAAACGCTGCGTGTCGACGGGCTGTGCAGCCAGCGGGGAGTAGCGACAGCGGCGCCGACAAGCCACCATCGTGGCAAGCGGACGCCAGACTTGACGGTCCCCTGTTACCTTCGTTCGGGCGATCGAGACGGGCATTGATGACTCTTGTCCCTTGCCGTCGAGTTAGGTATAGATTATCGTACACTTTGTACAAAGCGGTGTACCAACCCATGTTTTACCATTGTAACCTTGTCTACTTGCCACATGTGGTAACCCCTTGTGCCTATAAAAGGAGGCCCAAGGGCAACGTAGAAAGGGTTCGGCTGGTTTCAGTCCAGCTCCAGCTTAGTTCATCACATTCAGGCTAGGTCTTGTAGCCCGCATTGCTCCCTAGGAAGAACACAAGATAATCCACAAAGCAGCAGTAGGGGTATTATCTCTCCGGAGAGCTCCAAAGCTGGGTAAAACCCTCTCGTGTGCATCGCCTCGATCCGCTCTTTGTGCAATCTCCGCCCCCCTCCGAACCACAAGGGACCTAGGTCCCGTAGGTGCTCGTGGGGCACGATCAGTTCTTCCCCCGACAGTCCCCGATTCGTCATAGACTTAAACTTCCAAAACTTCTTTGTGATTTTCGGTCTGACCGATTCCTCCATTTCGGTCATACCGAGATTACTAAGTCGATCTAGGTTTTCAATCTCGGTGCAGCCGATTTTAACTTTTCGGTCACACCAAGTTGCTGTAACTGTTAACAGTTATGCATCTCGGTGCCACCGAGTTGTTCAGCTCGGTCACACCGACAGTGTCGGGCTATATATATCACATGGGCAAATTTTGGAATATTTTCTCCGAAACTTCTCGCCCGCGCATAGCTCGCTCTGCCTACTTGGTCTACGGATTGTTGACTTCGTCGCCAGCCGCCTCCTGTCGCTGGTCTCCGCCGCTGTTAACGGAATTCTCCTCCGTCGTTGCCTCCATAGCGATTTCAGACTCAATCACTGTGCTATCCTCGTCTGATTCTCAGCACATTTTATTCTTAATGCATCTTGCCACGATTGAAACACTTCTATCCAGTCAAAACAATCTTTAGAATAGGTATGATTCAAAAAATTTGGGTTAGGTTTCCGCCAAAACCATCTCGGACCCACCGAGTTGAAAAACTCGGTCCCACCGATTTGGCTAACGCCATTGCACTTGTAACTCCCGGTCTGACCGAGAATTACAAATCGGTGTGACCGATTTTATAACTTTGTGAAATCCTAGCAGTCTTGGTGCCACCGAACTGTGACTCGGTCTGACCGAGTTCACTAGTTTAAGTTCCAAAACTACTTTGGTATCACCGAGTTTGAAAATTGGTAGATCCGAAATGCTTTCTGTGGAAACTAAAACTAAGTTTTTTGAATCATTATTTCGAAAAAATCTCTGCATTTGTGATGCTCATCCACTCTACCTCATCTATAACTATTCACGTGGTCAGCAATCGATCGGCAGCATGTCAGACCAAAGTGATAGCCAAAACAGGTCAGAGGAGCAGATTCAAATGAGTGAGGGCACTAGTCCCTCAAGCAGCTCAGATGAGGGGAGCAGAAGCACTCCCAGTAACTTTCCCAAGGCTGCTACAAGAACAAGGAAGAAGAAGACCTCAGAGTCTGAGGATGAAGATTATGTGGCAGCTGAGGATGAGGCCAGTTCCAAGAAGAAAGTGCCCAAGAAGGAGTACAACTCAACAGCAGTCAAGCCTGGATTGAAGATCAAAAGGCCAACAGGTAGACAACCTATGTCCAAAGCCAGAGTCTCCACTCAAGCTTCTTTGGAATCCCAACCCAAAGAACCTGCTGCTGCTGAAGGGAAGAAAAGGAAGGAAAGGGTCAAGAAGACCATGTCCAGAGTGATTGGGAAGCCTTCCATGATGGAAGAAGAGGAAGAAGAAGAGGTTGCTGAGCCTGCACCCAAGGCACAAAAGCTGATGGGTGATGCCATAAAGTCAGGGGATGCAACTTCAAAGCCCAAAGCTGCCCCTAAGCCCAAGAGTGCACCAAAGAGGAATACAAGTATACCAGCAACTGAGAAGAACAAGGCTCCAATGCCTGAGGTTGATGCTGAGGAAGATGAAGAAGGACAGGTCCTAAGGAAGCTCAAACCCAAGATCCCAGACCACAATGATGCTCATCCTGTGGCTGAAAACATGAAGATTAGGAGAGATCAAGGGTTGAGGCTATGGAGAGAGTCAGATCCATATGCCACCAGGAGAAGGACTGATGTGGATTACAGGTTCCACACCAAGGAACAGCAGGACTTCTATGAGACTATCTTGTTGGATAAGAAGCCCATAGTTTGTGATATGAGGTGGGTCGACTGGACCTACATTCAGGAGAATGAAGAACACTATCCTGGAGTGTATGACAGCTTCAGTGCTTGTGGAGTTGCATATTTTGTTGGGCAGAAGCTCACAAATTAGAATGATGAGCTCATTATGCAATTCTACTCCACAGCACATTTCTATCCAGATGGCAGGACAGTGTGGATGTCTGAAGGAACACGATATCAGTCAACCATAGAGGAATGGGCAAGTCTGATCAATGCCCCAAAGGAAGATGAAGATGACTTGGACATGTATGCCAAGAAGAAGATGGGTCACAACTCGATGTCACACATGTACAAGGAAATTCCAGATGATGCACTTGAGTCCTTCAAGTTTGGTTCAGTTCATTATCTTCTATCAGGGTTGCCTACAATCAACTGGATCCTAAGGCACAATCTTTTGCCCAAATCAGGTGACCACAACATGATTAGAGGGCATGCAATCAATTTTCTTCACGTTTCTTATGTGCCTCAGAAATTCAAAGTCATGAGCCTCATAGTTGAAACTATCAAGAGGACTGCAGCAGATCAGAAGAGGAGCTATGGATATGCCCCACAGATTCAGGAGTTGATTAACTCAAAGATGGGCACAGGAAAGTATTTGTTGGATAAGGAACACATGGTTCTCTATCCTGATTTTTAGGACAATCAAGTTTTCATGACTAAGAATGAACCAACATCAGTGCAAGCACAAGAGAAGAAGGAGAAAGCTAGGAAAGAGAAGGCTGCCAAGATGCCAACTCAAGCAGAGGCATCTGAATACTTTCTGAAGAACAAGCAGGAGCAGCTTGGTTACTTGATAGCATCAACTCTGCGGATTGAGAAGGGTTGGCCACCTAACTCAAAACCAGGAGAGCCTGGAAAGAATCATGGAACAAAATTCTATGATCTTGATGTCAAAGTGGCGAGATTCATCAATGTGGAGCAGCTACGGGATGACATGCAGGAGAGGAAGGGCAGGACAACAACTAATGCATTTGCCAGAGTGCCACGAGCTCAGATATCAGCTGCAGAGCCAGTTCAAGACACCAGAGTCACTTCATCAGCTCCAGCTACAGCTCCAGCACCAACACCTTCAGCTCCGTCTACATCGACTGAAGCCTTCGTTCTTGGAGTTTTCCGGACACCACCACCACCAGAAGACCAAGCCTGAGAGACGATATAGTCCTATGCATTTTCTAGGAACTTTTTGGTAACTTGCTGCCAAAGGGGGAGAAAAATGTATAGATCATAGGCTGAGAGAGAGAGAGAGAGACAGATTTGCTTTTGTTCTCTCTTGTCTTTTTGGTTGAACTTTATTTGCTTTTGATTGGTTGAGATACTATGCAGTTACCTGTGAGACATTGATGATCATGTGTTTGATCATAAGCTACACTTATGCTCGTTATGATATTATCTTACTTATCCTTATATGATCATTCACTTTGCTTGGTGATGAGTGCCTTTATTTAATCTTTGTTATTTTGAGCGCTCCACCAAGATGTATGTGACATGGAAGAGTAACCCGTGAGCCTAATTCCTTGTGCATTTGCAGTCCAAAGCAAATATTACTATGCACAAATTTAGGGGGAGCTCTTGCTTATCATATACTTCTCAAAGCGACGATGTTTTTCAAATTTTATTATCATTTGTCGAAGCTTTGATCTATATGTTCTCATCAATTACCAAAAAGGGGGAGATTGAAAGTGCAACTATCCCTAGGTGGTTTTGGTAATTCATAACAACATATAGCTCATTGAGCTAATGCTATTCCAAGAAAAATATTTCAGGAAAGCTCAATGAATGGCATGGCATGGATGATCAAAGTGGATCCCTCAAAATATCAAGGACAAAGGATTGGCTCAAGCTCAAAAGCTCAAGACTCTACATTTTACATTTTAGTGATCCAAGATCACATTGAGTCTATAGGAAAAGCCAATACTATCAAGAAGGGACGAGGTGTTGCTTCATGAGCCTTTTGCTTCATGTGCTTAGTGATACGCTCCAAAACCCTCAACTACTTTCTCACATCCACATATGACCTAAACCTAAAGTCAAAATCGTCCCTACCAATTCTTTCTATCCGGTGCCACCGAGTTCAGATGTCATAGCCACTGCCACAAACCCTAGGCAAATCGGTCTCACCGATAGGGATCTCGGTCTTACCGAGATGGGATTGTAATCTCTCTGTTTCCCTTTCATAACTTTTCGGTCTCACCGAAAGAGCGAATCGGTCCTACCGAGATTACAATGTAAACTCTCTGTTTCCCTTTTGTAACTTTTCGGTCTCACCAAAAGAGCAAATCGGTCCCACCGAGTTTACCTGACCAACTCTCTGGTTAGCTAATTACCAAAATCGGTCTCACCGAGTCTGTGTAATCGGTCTCACCGAGTCTATGTAATCGGTCTCACTGAGATTACGTTATGCCCTAACCCTAACCATATCGGTCCTACCGAGTTGCTTATCAGTCCCACTGAAAACCCTAACGGTCACTAGGTTTACTAAATCGGTCTGACCGAGTTTGATGATTCGGTCCCACCGAGTTTGGTAAATTGTGTGTAACGGTTAGATTTTGTGTGGAGGCTATATATACCCCTCCACCTCCTCTTCATTCGTGGAGAGAGCCATCAGAACAAACCTACACTTCCAACTTACCAGTTCTGAGAGAGAACCACCTACTCATGTGTTGAGGCCAAGATATTCCATTCCAACCATATGAATCTTGATCTCTAGCCTTCCCCAAGTTGCTTTCCACTCAAATCTTCTTTCCATCAGATCCAAATCCTATGAGAGACAGTTGAGTGTTGGGGAGACTATCATTTGAAGCACAAGATCAAGGAGTTCATCATCAACACACCATTTGTTACTTCTTGGAGATTCGTGTCTCCTAGATTGGCTAGGTGTCACTTGGGAGCCTCCGACAAGATTTTGGAGTTCAACCAAGGAGTTTGTAAGTGCAAAGAGATCGCCTACTTCGTGAAGATCTACCGCTATTGAGGCAAGTCCTTGGTGGGCAAGGGCCATGGTGGGATAGACAAGGTTGCTTCTTCGTGGACCCTTCGTGGGTGGAGCCCTCTGTGGACTCGCGCAACCGTTACCCTACGTCAGTTGAAGTCTCCATCAACGTGGATGTACGATAGCACCACCTATCGGAACCACGACAAAAACATCCGTGTCTCCAATTGCGTTTGAATCCTGTAAACCCTTCCCTTTACATTCTTGCAAGTTGCATGCTTTATTTTCCGTTGCCTATATACTCTTTGCATGCTTGCTTGAATTGCGTGATGACTGCTTGAATTTTTCAAAGATAGCTAAAATCTGCCAAAGTCTAAAATTGGGAAAAGCCATAGCTTTTAATTGGTCAATTAGTCTAACCACCCCCCTCTAGACATACTTCAAGGTCCTACAAGTGGTATCAGAGCTTTGGTCTCCATTTGATTTGATTTCCATAGCTTTTGGTGGTCATAGCCTTGGTTTCACAACCTAGGAGAGTATGGCATCTAGCGAGGGAAATTATCACCGTAGAGGTCCTTACTTTGATGGCACTAATTTTGCTAGTTGGAAGCATAATATGAAAATCCATATTCTCAGACATAACCCCGCCATCTGGGTTATTGTGTGTATTGGCTTGCAAGGTGAATTCTTTGATGGGAGAGAACCGAACCATGAAGCTAGTGCGGAAGAGTTGAAGATGTTGCAATACAACGCTCAAGCTTGTGATATCCTCTTCAACGGATCGTGCCCCGAAGAATTCAACAAAATCAGCCGTCTTGAGAATGCAAAGGAAATTTGGGATACTTTGATTGATATGCATGAAGGTACCGGCTCCGTCAAGGAATCCAAGTTGGATGTGCTCCAAAGTCAGCTTGACAAGTTCAAAATGAAGGATGGTGAAGGTGTCGCTGAAATGTACTCTAGGCTTGCTCTTATCACAAATGAGATTGCCGGCTTAGGAAGTGAAGAGATGACCGACAGATTCATCATCAAGAAGATCCTAAGAGCATTGGATGGAAAATATGGTACCGTGTGCACATTGATCCAAATGATGCCAAATTACAAAGATCTCAAGATTGTGGAGTTGAACTAAGGAGTTTGTAAGGGCAAGGATCTCGCCTACTTCGTGAAGATCTACCGCTAGCGAGGCAAGTCCTTCGTGGGCGACGGCCATGGTGGGATAGACAAGTTTGCTTCTTCGTGGACCCTTCATGGGTGGAGCCCTCCGTAGACTCGCGCAACCCTTACCCTACGTGGGTTGAAGTCTCCATCAACGTGGATGTACGATAGCACCACCTATCAGAACCACGACAAAAACATCCGTGTCTCCAATTGTGTTTGAATCCTCCAAACCCTTCCCTTTACATTCTTGCAAGTTGCATGCTTTATTTTCCGCTGCCTATATACTCTTTGCATGCTTGCTTGAATTGCGTGATGACTGCTTGAATTGTTCAAAGATAGCTAAAATCTGCCAAAGTCTAAAATTGATAAAAGCCATGACTTTTAATTGGTCAAGTAGTCTAATCACCCCCCCCCTCTAGACATACTTCAAGGTCCTACAGGTATTGCCTGAGGGCTCCGCCTCGGCGGAGCCAGCCTGGAGCGTGGTCTTTCCCCCCTGGTTTGTGCCGTCCGCTGTCATCAGGAGCGTGGCGGCGAGGTTCTTCCCCGAGATTCTAGGCGCGCTCAAGGCCAGCTCGTACCAGGAAGGCGAATTCGCGGCCTTCGGCTTATCGGACGCCATTGGCTGCGGGCTCGGAGAGGGGTTCATGTGGATCTGGAGTTTCTCCGGGCGAGAAAGATAAAGGGGATGTGGAGCAAGGGGAAGGAAGGAAGTGAAAGCTCTGCAAAACGCACAAACCTTTTGTCAGGTAAGGACGGTTGCTGAGGCAGCATGGGGAAGCGGATACGCCCACGTCCCGTCATATCCATGCGCCAATCAAGGCCGCAGGCGGTTGGGGCCCGCGGCACTCTGCACTTGCCCTTTGGTTTCGCCTCGAAGCCAAGTCCGAGTGCGCCTTGGGCCCGAGGGCTACTGTCGGCTTCCTAGGAATGGGGGTACCCAGACTTGCCTGCGTGCAGCCCAGGGCGTGGCTCCACCAATGGCCTGGTACGGCCCAACTTTAGCAACAACAACTCAAGACCCTCGCGAGGGGCCAAGCCTCGCGAGGTGGACGACACCAAGACCTCCCCAGGGGCGGCCTCGCTAGGCTGGCTCCCGAGGAGCGTAGATATCTATGCAAAGGGCACCTCGTGAGGTTCATGTGATGTTAGCCATGACCACCAAGTCCAGGGGGCGCCAGTGGGCGCAGAGTACCAGTTTCCTCTTTGGTGCTAAAGGGGCAAGCGCAGGCGAGGAGTCTCGAGGCATCATGCAAAGGTTTCCATATCGGTGCAACAAGACCAGGACCAGCAGGACGGCAGGATGGAGGTCACCACGGAGCCCACGGCTCCATCACCACCAGAGCCTTTTGCAGGCACAGACCACCTTTTATCAGGATAACTTGTACTAGTTGTCTCCCTTCAAAATTAGCCGTTGTGCGATCCCTTCCCGCCTAACATTTGGGAAGAGGACCAGGGCCTCTATAAATAGGACTAGCAACGACCATAGTCAGGATCAGCTCATCTTGGATTGGATCCACTCCACCAAGGCCATCTCACCAGCTCACCGAGCTCAAGAATACCTCCCCTCAGGGGGCTGTTCATCCACTATACTACTTCATCCTTAGCCCACGAGGCAATCCACCACACCACATTGGAGTAGGGTACTACACCACAATGGTGGCCCGAACCAGTATAAACTCTCATGTCTCTTGTTCCTTGGGTTCAGCGAGCTAGGCCTTGACATCGTTGCGAGAGCGAGCTAGGGAGAGAGAGATCTTCCTGCGCACCCCAGAGTTCGAACCTCAAGGGTTTATCGGAACCCGTAATCTGACAACCATTAATACCAAGAAACTACCACTTGCCAACCAGCCCTACCAAGAAACGACTACTCTACAAAGTGCCATTATAGGCACGTTTCAACCCATGTCGCCCCTTAAGTCAACGCCTTCTATTTGACCGGCAAGTTAGGCATTATGACTTGTGGGACCTACATGTCAGTCTGCACAAAAATCCCCAAGTGACCTCCTACCCCCGGCCCGTCTACCTAGTTATCCTCGGCCATGGGATGCAGCTACCGCCGCCGGGAGAAGGCGAGGTCAAAAGCGACGGTGGCGCGGAGCCCATCTTGCAGTAGCCCAAATGCCAGCTCTGTCCGGCGCTCACCGCTGCTACACTGGTACATCGAGGTGCTATACAAATGGTTTTTAACCCCTTTCCGCGGCGGCATTTGGAACTGTCGCCAAGTGAGTGTGGGTGATAGGGGGTTCTTCCCATATGACCCAGAAACCGTTGGGGACAGGCCCTCCTGGCACACACGCTCGGCAAAATGAGCTCGTGTGCGATCGGGCAAGGCATCGAAACCCAATCGTTTTCGTTCGTATGTACATCCCACACAGTTAGTCCCGAACAAACATTTCCGTTTTTAAAGTACATTCCACACAGTCAATCCAAGGAATACGTTTCCGTTCTTATGTACATCCCACACAGTCAATCCAGGGAAAACGTTTCCGTTCGTATGTACATCCCACACAGTCAATCCAGGGAAAACGTTTTTGTTCGTATGTACATCGCACACGGTTTTATGTATAGGCTCATGTGTGGTAGGTGTAACTATCACACACGCTCTGCGTTGGTTAACCGTTTGCTTTTATTCAACTACATCACACACGATTTGATGAAGAAAACTGTGTGGCATTGGGCTATCCATCACAAGCACTTTTACTGCTAGAGTCGTTTGCAAAGTTCCATGACCCATTTAGCAGGTTTATTAGTTCACAATTAATAATTCCAGTATTATGCAAGTTCACATTTCATATCGAACAGCTGTTTGCGAATTTTATATCAGGCACATAAATGTATTTTAACATCACAGTACGATAGCTACCTGAAAATAGCATAGTACAACATATAGCTAGTTCATCTTCGTAAGAGCAATATCAAAATAATATTAGAACAATATAATCATTTCCCTAATCGAGATCATACAGGCTTGTCTTTTCCACCTCTGCCTTCAGTTCAGTAAGAACCAGTTTTGCACTGGCCAACTGGGAAAGTGCCTCCTCCTTCGCCAACACCATCTTTGCAAATTATGATTTAAAAAATCCGAGCTCATTCTCCACCTTCCTATTTTTATGCCGCATCTTCAAAATTCTTCAGCGTTGACAACACTTTCTCTAAGCCTACCTCTGTTCTCTTCCTCATACATGCTCCAGAGCTTTGCTAGGCACATCTTCAAAAACTGTGGCCACTCTTGATCAACCCACTCCAAGTAAGAACACTTCCGTTCTTCTAGTAATATTTAAAACTAGATCAATAACAATTGTAGGGGAAATGGGTTTATAGCAACATAGAAAATCACCAATACTTATTTTGAAAAACTGAAGAAATAGGTTAATTATGACATATCTTCTCAAAAAGATCAATGTGCAAATGAATTAATTGCTACTAAGACAACAACCAAATTATTAAACATCAGAAGCTATAATTAACTACAACAACGCTAAAAGTTCTTACTCATGTACTATAAATAACAAATTGAACATTTTATGAGGAAGCAATTAAATATAACTGCATAAGCAGAGCGACAGTGTTTGGATGACAGCAAATTGATACTAACAGTTGTGTACATGCACAAATTTAGTAACATAGAACTAATAGCACTAAGGCCATCCACTATGTATGCCAAAACTGGTGTAAAGACAACTGTTGCTACATCTTGCACCGTTGCCCTACACTGGCGAGCCGATGCAACGGAAAAAAAATCAGGGATCCGGACTCCGGAGCACCTAGTTGCTACGATGCCCAGTTCCTTCGTGCCATAAAGATTTAGTATTTTACTACTTGGTTGCTCGGATGTGTGGACCGAAGTTGGCTGCACAAGCTGCTGAAGCGGTGCCAAATAATTTTCTAATGGCAGCGGCGATGAGATGGCAACATTTTTAGATACCATGTACAAACCGTGACACTCTCTTATGATGCATTTGGTTGAAGGTGTGGTATGAATGGGTTGGGATCGTGATAGTGTCTGAATCACATCTAACAAATGATTTGTAACAACGACATAGGGTCTAACCTTGTCTGCACATGCCAGAAACTTCCTCCCACTGTGCACAGATTGAAACGCAACTAGCTTCACACATGGATATTGATGGTGACAATGAGCAGATAGACCTTCAGCCACCCCGCTCCATTCATTGCAACAAATGGTCCTAGGGATCTACAAGAAGAAGAAATGACTCAAATCGACCACCGGGTTAAAATCCTTCATTCCAAGTCATAGCCCGAGGGAGAGAAGAGAGGCATACCTGGGTTGTGAAGGAGTCGTCGTTGGACGAGGAACCGCTGGAGAGGTCATTGAAGAAGACCATGGCGACCCCGGCGGTAGGATGCGAGACGTGGAGAGCGAGGAAGCAAGCGAGGAAGCGGCTATAGCTTAGGAAGGAAGGAAGGAGGAAACGGGGGAAATGTGACTTGTGGTCGGGGAGAAAAGGGCTGGGGAAGGGGGCCCGGGGAAGGGCGGGGTAGATATTTCGGCGGTAGGCCAAAATTTTGAAATGTTGAGGGAAACTTTGTGTGCGGTGCACCCGGACACCATTCACTTTGAATGATTGTGTGCATCGCAAATGATTCTTATGCTTTACGCGCATGGGATGAGTTTGATAATTCAAATTTTGGTGAAAATTTCCCTGGGTACGTCATTGCATAATTTAACATCGCTTGCTAATTTGGGCACACAAAAGAGCGTATAGCACACAGACCACACTTACTGAATCATGCAAGTTTAGTAATTAAACAGAGCCAGTTGACCTAAACTTTGCTCTAACAAAAGACTAGCATTAAAAACAAAGCCTAAGTATGCATAATTTAACAAATCCGTCGCCGCGCCGGCCTATGCACCGCCGGTGTGAGATGAGACGTCGATGACTTGTCCTAGCGACATGCCTCTATTGGTGGACTCCGCGTCCCCCCTGCTGAAGTCGACCGCGTCCTCGTCCTTGTCCGCGTCCTCGTCTTCGGCGCCGCCCTCACGGTTGTAGTACTCGCAGTAGTAGTTGTGCCAGAGCTAGCATTGGTACTTCATCGCCGATTCCTCGACGTACAGACTCTTCTCTACCTCAACCTCGGCCACGCGCAACTCCTACTCCCAGCGCTCCTCGATCACCGCCGCCTCCTGCATCTCCAGCTCCCGCTCAGCAATCTCATGAGGAAGCAGGTGCTCCACGGCCACCGCCACCTTTTCGGACGTGGGTTGCATGTTGGATTTCGAGGTGGCCTAGAATATCTTGGCGTGTGCGTCCTCGATCCTGGCGTGGATGGCCTCGACCCGGGCCAGGGCGACATCCGCGGCACAGACAGCGGCTCAAGCGCTCTCGGTGTTTGCAGTCGTCGTTGCAGCAGCAGCTGTAGCCGTCTCGGCTGCTGCAGCTACCCTGTCGGCTGCCGCAGACGCCCTCTCGGTAGATGCGGCCGCTCTCAATGCGGATGCGGTGGCACTGTCGGTGTAGGCGGCAGCGCTCTTGGCACAGGCGGCGATGCTCGGGGAGGACGCGGCCATCCTACGAGCCTTCACGAAGCATTTCCACGGTGTCATCTTTGCAAGAAGGGGTTATTTAATGGGTATCGGGATTTGTGGATTTGGGGGTTGCCGGCACTGGAGCAGACGAGCCAGCGAAGCTTAAGGAGGAAGACTTAAATAGACCCAGGAATTTTCATCGCAAACGGTTCCTACAAAAAACTATGTGTGATGTTGTTGATATTTTTTATTAGCTGTGAAACATGAATTTGGAGTAAAGTGGCAACGAATGGTGTTTTAAATGTACGAGAAAATTTGTAGTACTAATACAACTGTCATGTCAAATTTTGGAAAATTTCAGCGGTCATTTGACCTTTTTAGACATTTAAGTGATTTTTTAGGCATTTAATGACCGTAATTCAAATTTGAACTACATGTACATGCAACAGCTAACCATAACGGTTTGAAAAGTCATATTTGTGTACTTGTGTGCGAGTTAATTCCATGTGCAGTAAATTAGAAGGAATTTTCAAACATATTGGTCTAACGGCTATGACACAATTAAGCATGGAGTGCCACGGCATTTAAATTCCAAAAGAATTAAAAAAAGATTAGAAATAGATGAAACCTTGCTTGATGTAATGTCATGCCACTAAGATGATGTGGTAAAAAAATTGGCCAGTTTGACGAAAGTTTGGACACACACCCCTCACAAACCAGAGCAACTCACTAGAAAGCTCATGGTTCCGAGAGGGAACAATGCATGTTTGATGACGAATGGGAGATAGCTTCCTCTTACGGCCTTCAAATTTTTTCTACGTTTAACGTGCACTAATACAACTGTCATGCAAAAAATTGGAAAATTCTAGGGGTCATTTGACCATTAAAGACATTTAAGTGATTTTCTAGACAATTAATGACCATAATTCAAATTTGAACTACATCTACATGCAGCGCTAACCATAACGGTTTGAAAAATCATATTTGTGTACTTGTGTGCGAGTTAATTCCATGTGCGGTAAATTAGAAGGAATTTTCAAACATATTGGTGACATGGCATGGACACATGCATTGAGTGCCATGGCATTTTAATACCAAAAAACTAAAAAATGATCAGGAAAACATGAAACCTTGCTTGATGTAATGTCATGCCACCAAGATAATGTTGTAAAAAAATTGGCCTGTTTGACGAATGTTTGGACACACACCCCTCACAAACCGGAGCAACTCACTAGAAGGCTCGTAGTTCCAAGAGGGAACAATGTATGTTTGATGACAAACATGAGATAGCTTCCTCTTATGGCCTTCAATTTTTTTCTACATTTAACGTGCACTAATAAAACTGTCATGTGAACATTTGGAAACTTCTAGGGGTCTTTTGACCTTTTAAAGACATTTAAGTGATTTTCTTGCCATTTAATGACCGTAATTCAAATTTGAACTACATCTACATGCAACGGCTAACCATAACGGTTTGAAAAATCATATTTTTGTGTACATGTGTGCAAGTTAAAAAATCATCAGACGATGTAAATATCTGGTGTTCAGAAAAGAAAATGTAAAGATATGGCAAGACAACCGGCCCCACATGATTGGCACTCTATTTTGCGCCTCGAGGTTTCAAAGGTGAGTGGCGGGGGTTATTAATCAGGCACGGTTCTGTATTGTAAACCGTCAGCTATTAAGTTCACACACGGATTTTGCTGCGGGAATCATGTGTAATTCAAACTACAGTACTCGTAAATTCCGGCGACCGGCGTGTGTACTGTTCCCGTCGATCTAGATTCTGGCCAACAATAAATACTACCTTGCTCACGTCATCCCGCCTACAATATCATCTACATCCTCCCCTCGCTCGCCCTCTCTCTCTCTCTCTCAAATCTCTGCCATGGTGTTGCTGATCTGCCCACGCGCCGACGAAGAGTCTCCGCCCCCCGAGGACGCTCAGTCGAAGCGCAGCGATGAGGAGGACCCCTACGCGCCGCCGGACGAGGTTGTGCCGCACCCCCCAACTTTGGATTGGTTTTGGGGCCAGTACAATCTTTGTCTATGGAAGTCGCTGCCGCCGGCTGAGAAAGTCAGGCAAGTGGAGTTCAAGAAGGTGATGGCGGAGGAGGAAGCCAGGTACCAGGTGGCTTGTGAAGCCCGTGATGCCGCCTAGAAGAAGGAGGCGGTGGAGATTTGGGGACGGGCGCGTGGTTGTGTGGAGGAGGTGTACAAAGACGGGTACTTTGCGAGGAAGGTCAAAGGCGCTAGGTGCCTCATCGCTGCGTGGAGGTGGGCCGATAAGCTCTAGCGTGCCATCGATGAGGAGCTCGGGTGGGTGCCCAACAAAATGGCAAGATCGTTCGCGCTCGTCCGCCAGCAAGAGGTAGATCGGTACGCCAAGCGCTACGAGGCGGAGGAGGCAGAGTACTGCCTCCGCGCTGGGAAGATGCCGCGCACGAGGGAGCTACTGGCAAGGGGCTACCTGAATACTGCCCCCAGGAGGGATTATTAGTATTAGTATTGTTCATTCTCAATTTTATGCATTGTACCTACTAGTTAAGTATCATCACGTATATGTGATGATACTATATATATTCTATGATGAACTAATGAACAATTTATATATATATATATATATATATATATATATATATATATATTATGAATTCCTTTTCTATCTGTTTTTCTATACTAATTTGTATCTAGGTGTTATCATCCACATATATAGAATGGAAAGCATATATACACACATAGAAACAGAACATATAAGAATGGAAAACAGAGTACACACATTGAAACAGAGCAATATTATGATTGTTGTGAATACATAGCGATCCACGTCGAAACGACTCAACAAAATAAAACGCGTCCATGAGACCATGACCAGTAGCCCTTGCCTACAGTAGCTCTTAGCTCTGCCTGAACTCATGCAGGCGTTCGTCCAAGCGGTCGACACGCTCGCGGTACATCTGGAGCGCGATCTCGAGATCCAAGTTGTCTATTTCATCGGAGATCACCGGCTCGAGTATGCGATGGCCATGTTCCTCTACTGCGCCCAGGTGGACACCTAGGCCAAGGAGGCGGTCGAACCTACCGACCACCGCGTTCGCATCGAGCGGGCCGCAGACAAGGCGAACGGCGCGACCCATGCGAACGCCTGCCTCAGGTGCAAGTACGGTGCAAAGGGCCTATGCCCACACCTAGCAAGGAATGGGGGTACTGACGGGACATGCTATCTAGGTGCGGCGGCTTGTTCGCGTGCGCCGCGCTTAGGCCAGCCATCTGGTTCGAGCGAAGGCTAGCGCGGTGGCTTGCTCACGCGTGAGCAACGCTCGTGCCAGCCAGCCAACCCGTGCAGAGGCCAGTGCAGCACTCGGCCCGTCCGGCGGAGCGGTGGCCAGCTCGCTCATCACCGGCGCCACCGATGAACACACATAAGAACTGTTTGAAGTAATGTTCAGGAAAAATAATGATTGGAGGAGGAAGAACAGGATAGAAGGTCAGATATGGGTCCCTTGTGTCAACGGTCAAACAAAATGTGTTGGTTTAAGCTGCCTCATCGGCACGGATGTGTGGGCCAACTCTGTCATAAACAGGTTTAATTGAGCCTAATCGGCACTAGGTAGTAGTTTTTTGGCGCGGTTTAAGAAATTTGGGTATGCTTTTGCTATTTTTTATACAATAGTTTCTTCCTAGGGTTGGTTGAAAGTGGTAGTTTTTTGTTAAATACTCTACATACTGTAACTAGGAGTGAAAGTTCAGCTTTGGAAGCCAACAAGCACGGCTAGTTACATAGTGCCTATGTGTATGTAATTCAAACTAAATATCAACCATGAGTGACTAATATCTCGATGGAAAACTCGAAACTTTGGAAATACTAGCATTTTTTTGCATGGTTGGAAATACAAGCAATGTTCACGTGCCTTGCAACTGATCATAATTAGAATAATACTTATTCACAAACTTGATAGAAAACACTCTAATTTTGATATACATATATCACTAGAAATACATTATGTTTCAATCAGAATATATTCCTTGGGATGATTTGATATACACAACTCTTTGCCGTCTACTAGCGGACGGCAGAGAAAGTGGCCAACCTAATGTCCGTTAGCTAGGCTCTTTGTCGTCTGCTAGCAGACGGCAAAGAGCGTTGACCTAACTAAAAAGTGGCCAGCGCGCACCTCACCCCTCTCTCTGTTCGCTCTCTCTACCCTGCCCAAGCCACCACCGCAACGCCACCCTCGTCATCGGCCGCCCCGCCCCCATGCCCGAGCCGCCACCGCCACGCCACCTGTCATGAGCCGCCCGCCCTTCGTGCCCAAACCACCGCCACCCACATCGCCGCCGCCCCATCCCGCCTCGTCCTTAGCCACCGCCGCCACCACCACCCTGTCAGCCGGCCGCCCGCCGATGTCGCTAAGCTATGTCGGTATTTCTCCAAAGAGGAAGGGATGATTCAGCACAACAAGTGTAGGTATTTCCTCAGATATGAAACCAAGGTTATCGAACCAAGACGAGAACCAAGCAACACAATGTAACAGCCCCTGCACACAGATAAAAAATCCTCACAACCCGACGTGTTAAAGGGGTTGTCAATCCCTTCCGGGGTACGGCGCCTCAAGATAGGCAAATGGACGTGAGGTAAATTGTACTAGATTGATAGATCGAATGCCAAATAGAAATAAAATGCATCAAGGTATTTTTGTATTTTTGGTTTAATAGATCTGAAAATAAATGCAAGGAAAAGTAGGTCGCAAAGGCAAATATATGAGAAAGAAGACCCGGGGCCATAGGCTTCACTAGTGGCTTCTCTCGAGAAAAATAGCAAATGGTGGGTAAAACAATTACTGTTGGGCAATTGATAGAACTTCGAATAATCATGACGATATCCAGGCAATTATCATTATATAGGCATCACGCCCAAGATTAGTAGACCGACTCCTGCCTGCATCTACTACTATTACTGCACACATCGACCGCTATCCAGCATGCATCTAGTGTATTAAGTTCATGGATAAACTGAGTAATGCAATAAGAACGATGACATGATGTAGAAAAGATCTATCTATGTAGAGATAGAGCCCATCGATTTATCCTTAGTAGCAACAATACATAAAAAATTCCCCTTCCGTCACTGGGATCAAGCACCGTAAGATCGAACCCACTACAAAGCACCTCTTCCCATTGCAAGATAAATAGATCAAGTTGGCCAAACAAAACCCAAATATCGGAGAAGAAATACGAGGCTATAAGACCAAAAAAACTCAAATAACTTTCATTGATACAAAAAGATAGATCTGATCATAAACCCAAAGTTCGTCAGATCCCAACAAACACACTGCAAAAAGAGTTACATCATATGGTTATCCAAGAGACCATTGTATTGAGAATTCAGCGAGAGAGAGGAAGCCATCTAGCTACTAACTATGGACCCGATGGTCTACAAAGAACTACTCACGCATCTTCGGAGAGGCACCAATGGAGGTGGTGAACCCCATCCGAGATGGTGTCTAGATTGGATCTGGTGGTTCTAGACTCTGCGGTGCCCGGATGAATATTTCGTCGACGTTCCTAGGGTTTCTGGAATATTGGAGTATTTATAGAGCAAAGAGGCGGTCCGGGAGGACCCGAGGTGGGCACAACCCACCTGGGCGCGCCTGGGCCTCCTGGCGCACCCTGGTGGGTTGTGCCCCCTCGGGCACCCTCCAGGTGCAACTAGAGCCCATTACATTCCTTCTGGTCCATAAAAATTCTCAGTCGAGTTTCGTTGCGTTTGGACTCCGTCTGATATTGATTTCCAGCGATGTAAAAATCATGCAGAAAACAGCAATGGCACCTAGCACTATGTCAATAGGTTATACCAAAAATGACTATAAAATGATTGTAAAACATCCAAGATTGATAATATAACAATATGGAACAATAAAAAAATTATAGATATGTTGGAGATGTATCACCACCAGGCCGCCTGCGCCGACCCGTCGCCCTCGCCTCGCCTCGTGGCCGAGCCACCGCCGCCTCGCGCCACTCCCGCCTTTGGCCGCCTCACCTTGCCGCCGCCCGCCTCCTCATGGTGAGTTTTTTTTCTGTTTATTTATTTATTTTATGTTAGGTTAGATTAGTTCAGGTTAGGTTAGTTTAGTTTAGTTTAGGTTAATTTAGCTTATTTTAGGTTACATTTAGTTTATAGTTTTGTTTAGGTTTTTTTCCTATTTTTTAAGAATAAACAAGAAACATGAAAAAAGAAGTAAAAGAAGAAGATGAAGAGGAAGAAGAAGAGGAAGAAGAAGAAGAAGATAAAAAAAGAACAATAAGTAGAAGAAGAAGATGATGATGAAACAAAGAAGTAGAAGTAGAAGATGAAAAAAATAGTAGGAAAAGTAGAAAAAGAGGGTCGCCGATGGTCGAGGGTCGCTAGTCGTGGATCGCCGGTCACCGCAGGGATAGATGGTGGAGCCAGTGGGTCTTGCTGGTCCCGACATCGTCGCCCATACCAGAGGGCGCCCGAGGACGAGCGGGTTAGGGGTTCCTCGACATTGGTGTAATCCTAAATAGCAAGTATCGTCGGTGCGAGATACATGAGGTCGTTGGTGTCGAACACTACATCCACGTCCCACAAGTGACGCCGACGTTCAGCGTCCCGCAGCAACAGTTCGCGGGCTCGATGGCGGTCGAACACCTTTGCGAATTTGTCTTGCAGCCTCTACAATGAAGATTAAAAGCCAAGTGTTGAAACTTGAAACACCCAAACTGACTCAAGTCGGTTTGGTTGTTTGAAGTTTCAAAACTTGGCTTTAATCCTCATCGTAGAGGCCGCCAGACAAATTCGCCAAGGTGTTCGACCGTCATCGGCCCCCAGAACTATTGCTGCGCGTGGGACGCCGGGCACCGAGCGCCACATGTATGTTGCACCGATGATACTTTATACTTAGGGTCCCATCACCGCCGGGGAACCCCCTAACCCGCTCGTCCTATTGCAAATATTTAGTTAGGTGTACGAAAAAAACTGTATTGCTATGTTACTCATCTTTCGATTTAAATCTGCAGTTTTTTCGTCGCTACGAGGGTCTAGTGTTCGACGAGCTCTGCCCCTACGTTCGTGGGTGAGAACAAATGACATCTCCTCCTCCCCCCTTCATTTGCTCTGTTCCGATCTTTGTGTCGATGAAACTTGCTAGCTATAGGTGTCTTCAATCATCAGTATGCGTGACCACTATGCGTCTCCTGTTTGAAAGGGTTACATCTATAAATATGAATGCATGTGCATATTTATAACCATGATTCTTTCGAATTGTCCAACATTATCCATGGACAGCCCGAGTATGTGTAGATTGGGTTCATTTTCCCATATGCTCTGCTCCGGATCAGATATAGAATTTCGTCAGTGCCTCCTTGTTTTTCTCCGGGTACACATCCCTCTCTGCTTATTACCGAGACGTCTATCAGGAGAACAACGGGGAGGTGCTGCCGAAATTTTGCGTACGATCTGGAGCAGAGCATGGGAAAAGGAACCCAATCTACACATACTCGGGTGGGATTAGGACCTA
This sequence comes from Aegilops longissima, assembly GCA_021605205.1. Classification (NCBI taxonomy): domain Eukaryota; kingdom Viridiplantae; phylum Streptophyta; class Magnoliopsida; order Poales; family Poaceae; genus Aegilops; species Aegilops longissima. The sequence continues at coordinate 295,090,772 of CM038677.1, forward strand.
TCTTTACCTATTAGCGTTTAGGTTGCATGGACGTAATAAAAGTGACAAACTCCATTAACTGATGAATATATACATGCTGATATATATATATATATATATATATATATATATATATATATATATATATATATATATATATATATTTTTCTTATTTGTCCATTAGCTAGGCAAGATGAGTGATAGTGCGTGGATGTACACCAGTCACACTAGTAAGAAAGACATGACCATTGAATGGTTTACGAAAACCAAGGGGTTTCTGAAGACACATTTGCAAATGGCGAGAGGACAACATGGTGCCCCTGTGCCAGGTGCAACAATTGGCACAAGAGGACAAAGGATGAAATGGGCAAACACCTGCAGAAGAGGGGTTTTACTCCAGATTATACAGTGTGGACATTTCATGGCGAGTCTACCCAATGTGCCAAAGTTGAGGTGCTTCGTCGTCGTACCGACGAGCATGGTACCGGGATGCAAGACGTGGTGCAAGACTTTGATGATGAGATGGAGGAATCTGCAAAGGCCTTCAATGAAGTGTTGGAGTCTTCAAAATGTCTTCTCCACGAGCACATTGAGCTTTGTCAGCTGGATGCCATCTCACGAATAATGGCTCTGAAGGATCAATTCAACTTGGCTAGAGAATGCTACGACACAATGATGACAGTATTTGGACGTTTTCTACCCAAAGGTCATGTACTACCTGCAAACCTGTACCAATCAGACAAAATCCTCCGTTCTCTTAAGATGCCCTATGAGAAGATACATGCATGTGAGAAAGGATGTGCCTTATTTAGGCTTCAGTATGCGGACTTGAACTATTGTCCCATTTGCAAGTCATCCAGGTATGTTGTTGTAGTCAACGATATGGGTGATAAGATGCAGACCAAAATCCCCGTTAATGTTCTTCGGTATATGCCAATCGTACCAAAACTTCAATGTCTTTTCATGGTCGAAGAGACGGCCAGACATATGACATGGCACAAAATGGGCAAAAGAAACCAACTAGATGCAGATGGGAAGCTGGTGATGGTGCACACATCGGACGGGGAAGCATGGAAGCGCTTCGATGCATTACATGATGACAAAGAGGCAAATCTGAGTCATCCTCGAGTCGCCATCAGCACGGATGGGTTCAGTGTGTTTGGTCTGACGGCAGCCCAATACAGTTGTTGTCATGTATTTGTCTTTCCACTCAATCTCCCCCCCCCCCCGGACAGATTATGCAAAGAAAGAACATTTTCCTGACGTTGATAAATCCGGGGCCAACATATCCAGGGAAGAATATGAATGTGTACATGCATCTGCTAAAGGACGAATTGCAAGAAGCCTGGGATAATGGGTTCAAGACATACGATGCCTTTAGCAAACGGAACTTTGTAATGTGTGTTTGGTACATGTACTCGATGCATGACTTGCAGGATTATGCGCTATTCGTTGGCTGGTGTGTGCATGGAAGGTTCCCGTGCCCCACATGCAAGGGAGCTCTTGAGTTTCGTTGGCTTCAGGCCGGTCGCAAGTTTTCTTGCTTCGACATGCATAGACAGTTCCTGGATCCTTGCCATAAGTCTAGGAAAGACAAGAAGAACTTCATCGAAGGTAGAGTTGTCAAAAACTTTTCACCACCTGTGTTGATAGGTCAAGAGACCCTGGATCAGTTAAATGCTCTCGAGCCAAATCCAGAGCATCCAGGGTATTTCAAGGGGTATATTCGAAACACGCCTGGACTCACAAGACATGCTTGTGGGATCTGCCTTACTTCAAAGACCTCCTTTGCCCACACAACATCGACGTGATACACACTGACAAAAATATTGCCGAGGCACTTTTTGGTACATTGTTCGGCATAGATGGGAAGTCAAAGGATAATACTAAGGCTAGAGTCGATCTGGAGACGCTATGTCATAGACCATTACAAAACATGCAACCACCAAAAGGAAAGCATAACTGGACAAAGCAAAAGGTATGGTTTAATCTTGGAAGGCCAGCTATGAGGGAAATTATCTTGTGGGTGCAAAAGGAGTTGATGTTCCCTGATGGTATGCATCGAACCTAAAGAGGGGAGCGAGTCTTGCTAAATTGAAGATATTTGGTCTCAAGAGTCATGATTGGCACATATGGTTTGAGCAGGTAATGCCGATGATTTTGTGTGGCTTCACCCGTGAGGATGAATGGCTAGTACTGGCAGATCTGAGCTATTTCTTCCATGTTCTTTGTGCAAAAGAACTATTGCCTGGCCTACTAGAATAAATGGAAGAGTTGGCACCGGAGTTGATCTGCAAGTTAGAGAAGATATTACCGCCGGGCTTCTTTAATCCAATGTAGCACTTGATTTTGCATCTCCCAAGCGAGGCAAGATTGGGGGGGGGGGGCATGCAAAATCGTTGGTGCTACGCAACTGAGAGGATGCAGAAGACGCTATGAGCAAAATGTAAAAATAAACGTAGAATTAAAGCATCGATGGCTGAGGCATTCACTACTGAGGAGGCGGCAAACTTCGTGACAGCACACTATGATGCCAAAAATTGTCATTTGCATAGTCCGAAGCCTCGGTACAATGTTGATGACCTTAAAAAGGGTGGATCCAACCTCAGCCTATTCAAAGGGGATCTCGCACCATCCGCTGCTTCTAATTCCTTAACGTTGGATTTCGAAGAATGGTAGATCATTTCATTGTATATCTTCATCAACCTAATAGAGGTGCGTCCATACATCGAGTAAGTTCTCGGTACATTGTTTCACAACTTCTAATTCCTTTGAACTACTCTTGTTCCCGGATAAATTTATGCAGTCGATACGTCACCAAATTCTTGTATGGAGCAGTGATCCAAAAGGATTCCATCGATGAGTACGAGCTTCTAGCAAAGCATGGAGGCGGCTATCCCGGTTTCATCTCTTGGTTCAAACAAATGGTAATTTCCATTAGACTATTTCATTTCTTCATCTAATTTGTGGTTAATGCAACAATCCCTTTCGTATTAAACTTGTAGGCTAATTTAGAGTTTATCGACGCTGATTTCAGACATGTCGCTAATGGTTTTCACTTTAAGGTCTGTTCATTTGACAAATACGACATCAACGGGTATCACTTTCATACCTATGGCAAAGAGCTATCTATGGCCGACCGAAAGTCTACAAATTGTTGTGTCTCTGCTATCGGCGAAGGAGATACCGAGTATTATGGAAGAGTTGAAGCAATTTATGAACTTCAATTCTATGGTGCAGGGAGACTAGAAGGACTCATGAACACTTAGGGCTAGTGGAAATCAAACAAAGCACCCATTTGGATGTTCCCGATGTCTATATTATGGCTCAACAGGTAATCCAAGTTTTTTATCTACCGTGGGCCTGTCAAAGTGATCCAAATCTCAATGGTTGGGATGTCGTTTATAAAGTGCCGCCACATGTTTGACCACCTCCCCCCAATGAAGAGGATTATGATCCTCACATTAACCCAGACACATATGAAGGAGAATTCTTCCAAGAAACACGTCTTTCCAAAAAAACGTTTCAAGAACCGCTCTACTTCACCCCAGAACATTGAAGTAGACAGCGACAGTGAACCTGACTTCACCCCTGAGCCAGAACAAGAAGAGCCTGAACTAGAAGAGGTTACTGCTGCGGATGACCTGTCAATGCTTGACTGATTACGTAAAGGTGGCCTTCCACATGATGATGCATTTATTAATGATGATGACGAGAACGTCATTACTGATAGTGATGATGATGATGCATTTATTGATCCTAGAGCATTTATTGAACCCGTTGATCCAGATTATTATCAGGTATTCAATTTTTTACGTTGTACTTAATTTATATAGTTACTTGTATGATTGTATGATTTATATAGTTACTTTATAATTTTCTTACATTGTATGATTGTTTCTTATACATAGTGCCATGGTCTTGATGTTCGTCCCCGTCGGCCCTCGCACGCTTTATGATTCGGATGTGGTAATTTATCTTTTATAACTATTTGTTGCATTTTGCATTTATGACAATTATGGCCATCAAGTTCACATAGAGATATTTTAATCTAGGAGGTATGTGAACCGGAATTTGAAACCGACCCTCTTGTCAAGAAGTTAAATTTAGTTGAAAAAGAAAATGAGTATTTTAGAGAAAAAATTAAAAGAATTTAAGAAGAGAAGATGACATTGGCATTGTATGTTGCAGATGTCGTCGATGATCACAAGATGAAGATGAATGCAATGCACTTGAAGATGGATGCAATGCGCCTGAAGCTTAAGAAGATTAGAAAATATGCCATTGATAATGTGGCTTGGCATCATTATGTCGTTGGATCAATTTTTACCTTAGTTGCGATCTTCATCGCATTTGTTGTGATGAGGGTAAATTTTCTCTAGTGTTTTTCTTAACAAATGCATACTTAGCTTATTTTCCTCCTAAATGGCATAATTATCTAAGTTAGATAAAAAAATGAGCTATACTTAGGTAAGTTGGCTCAAAAATGGCATCATCACCTAGGTTACCACATAAATGACTTCTACTTACCTTATTTTTCTCCAAATTGACATAATCTCTACTCCTAATTTCCGAGTTGGTGAATAGTATCCACGGTTTATTTTCGTCCCATCACTTTTGTCCGTTTTATTTTGCTGGTTTTTTTCGTCCCATCCCCCACCACCCCTCTGGTTTATTTTAGCTTCACCCTCTCACACAATAAAAAAATCTAAATGGATCCGAACTTTCCATGCTGATGCAAGTTATATTTAGTAATGTCTTTATGTGAAAGAATCAATCACGATCGATCTCTAAAGATCAAATCTAAATTAATTAACCTTAATTTAAATCGCTTAGTCACATTAAATAGGAAACACATATTTAAACTGATTCTATTTGTCAATAAGATCAATTTTCTGTAGTATTTGGTAACTTTTATATATGGAAATGAATATTTCATGATCAATCTTTAATTATTTTGTGAAGACCAAATCTTCTCTACCCCCTACTCGCGATCGATACTGCACTCCCTCACATGATTCCTTTGTTAAAAAAAACCACGCCCCGTCTTATCCCGATCCTCTCACCCACGATCCCCCCTCTCCTGCGAGGCTGCGAGGCACGAACCCATGTCCGATGCCCGATGTTCCACAACCCTCTCATCTCACTCTTGATCCCGTATCTCTCACTTGCCACTGCTGCATGTGCTCACCTTCCATCACCCACACTGATCTACACAAAAGATGTATGATGGCAGGGTCGGAGCCCCCATCACCGTCGAGGCAAGACTGGCAGACCGTGTTCCAATACGACGGTGGTGGCATGGCAACGGCGTCAACCAAGCTCCTTCCTCCGCTGGATCATAGATGCCGGGTTCGCCGATGGCGACGGGGACATCATAAAATTCAATGTCCCATGAAGTCCAAGAAGAGCAACGACAGCTACAACCTGACGTTAGCTTCAGTTGTTGGCCTTCTCCAAGGACCTGCTGCAGCGAGGTTAGCCGGTGGCGCAGCAAGCGAAGCTCCCGCCGTCCGGCATCGTGGTGCGGCTGCAGGGGCCGGACATCGTGTGGCCATGAAGCGTTCACCCTGATCGACGATGTGGGACTCGTCCACGGCCCTGCTCGCCCTCCTCCTCGCTAGTGATGTTGGCCCCTGTTCGCGCATCTTACACGGAGGGATCTCTATGGCTACCCGTGGGCTGCCTCCATCGTCGTCATCCGGATCCGTGACCTTGATGATCGACCCCTCCCCTTCCTCCTCCACCCATGTGGCAACTCCGCCGGTGCCGAAGATGGTAGTTCTGCTTCTGCGGCTAAAGCGGTGGCAACGAAGAAGGTGCCCTCGAAGGAGGGGACCGTCGACAACGAGTTCCTCAGCCACAAGAGCTCCAAATGTGTCGCATCTTCCACAAGGAGATGCCCTTCGAAGAGTACTGCAGCAACAACAAGGCGGGGAACGGCGGCGAGGAGACCAGCGCGGCAAGGGTGTCTTCTCTTCCTCTACCATGGCCATGAACACGACTACAGCACAACCAATGAGCTTTGGTTCAATAGGTATGACTTGGGGGTCGTTGATGCTTGTTGGTTGATTTGTTGTGGTAGATTATGAGATTATTAGACGTTTGGAAGTTCCCATTCTACCATGGCTATGATCAGTCTCGGAGAATACTATTGAGGGTAGTATAATCAACATGCAAATTTGAGGATCAATTATGGCATTCATTTATAGGAAATAAAAATCCTAAGATGGCAGTACGACTCCTCTTTATGTTGTGTCTAATTACAGAAGTATTTATTTGATCAGAGGTTTTGTATAGTTGTAACAATCATTGTCCACAATAGAAAGCTATAAAGCACACTGCTCTCATGTGTATATGAATAAACCTTGATGTTACAGAAATATCTCAAAACGTATACATTACATACTACACACAATGTGAAAGATTATAATTATGAAATTGCCATTATATGTTCTAAGATATTTCTGGATATGGGTGGTGCTTTTAGACAATAAAAGAAGTACATGGGGAAATTGAGTGAGAGGCCATTCCTATTGGCATTCCTTCGAAAGTTTGGCCGCAAAGAAGATGAGTTGGAGCTTCTCAGCTATGCACATTTTGGGAGGAGCTACTCATGAATCCAGAGTAGTATCCTTTCAAGACTTACATAGCTGGAGGCATCACTGAGGTGTGTGGAGTTATTTTACAGATCATAGCTTATGTTCCATCGATTCTTGGAGGTGATAACTGATAATTTATATGCTACATTGCTACTTGTGTGATCCAGAGACTATCAACTGGTTACTTGTTTTTGAACGGAATCTAGTTGAACTTAGTTTGAGCTCTCATGTTGATGGTCTACCTTCAACTCATATGTAAGACACACTAAAATTATTTCTTAACATGAAGATATAAACATCCAACTCTGAGTATGTTTTTCATAACGGTAGGTGTTGTAACAAGTGTTGTCAGAAGTACTTGAGTCCATTGATATAAAGAAGAATCTTAATTGAGTGAATTCTGAGAAAGTGCATTTGCTTTTGCAGCATTAAATTCACTCAAATTAATTAGCCAACATAGATAACTTCTTCAGACAACATTAGGTGGAGAAGCAATAACAACTAATTGCTACCTTTTGTATAATATTGGTGAACTGTCGGGTTCATCGTGGCTACATGATAATATTCTAAAGGAATATTTACACAACAAAGAAGGATTAGTTATTCAAAATGATATACGAGAATAAAGAGAATAACCTATCTACATTTTGGGACATCATGGATACGTGCCCATCATATTTATGGATTCTCCCCAGTTGAGAATGTTGACATGCATACACTACCAACTGTCTCACCTAAACCCAGTTCTGACCGAACAATGGATTTGTTAGTAATAATGTTTAGTTGATCTTAACAATTTCATCTCTACCCGCCAATGACTATGTTCTATCGTTCATGTTCTTATGACCTACAACTTCATCCTTGAGGAGGGCGGTGAGGTGTTGGTCCAATGGCGACAACGATGTTGATGCATCTCCTGCTGTTGATGATTTGTGGTCTTTAAAACCAAACATCAGGTCATTCCTCTCCCTGGATCTAAGACTATCATGGAGGAGGTAGCAAGAGGCTTAATAAACGCAAGAAAATTGAACCAATTCGATGAGCTTAGGACTTAGGAGCAATGTGTCATGGGCGGTGGAGCTTTGTCGTACTGTAGAACCAAGAGCAGAGACGAGAAGAGAGGTTGAAGATGTGTGCGGTAATATATACATAGTACAGAAAATATTTCTACTAGAGAATGGATTTTTTCAAGAATCGCCCTTTGTACTTTTGAATACTATTTTTCTTCTTGCAAGGTTGTTTTAGACTTAAAGTATTAGATTTCTAAATATTTATACATTTGGTACCCGTTGCAACGCATGTATTTATGTGTTCGACAATTTTTATGATCAACTATTTCCTTTGTTTGACTAGCACAGGAGATCACATTCTTGCATGTATATATTTGTTGTACAACTTATGTTGGTTTCCTGAGTATAATTATCAGAAGGTTGTTTTAGAATAAAATTATTATATTTATAGGAATTTTTTACATAAAATTTTGAAGCTCTGTTTCATCCATCCAGTTCATGCACAGTTCAAGCATATCTTATCTGAGCTATGTTTGCTAGATTATTGCAGGAAGGACATTATGACGTATAGAGTGTTCTACAACTTAGATCACCCAGGAGTTGTTGGTGTTAAAATATGATGCTTGATGGGTTGAGCATCATCAAATCTTTAAAAATCTTGAAAAGGTTTATAATCACTTCGTAGTAAAAGGTCACACATAACTGTAATTTTGAACATTGGTGCTTAAGCCTTGTACAGTGGTGCTCCATCTGTTCCATGTTTAAAGAGAAGATGTTTTCTTTTTCAAGCCTAACGTGCATCGATTCGATGTGATGTGATACAAACTTGGTGTTTCTAATTATATGAAATTTATGTTTTTAACAAAATGTATTAACCATGTAGAACATAGACAAGTGGTCGTAAAACCTGATTTTGTGTGATTGATGGTTACAGTATATTAAGTATAGTATCTGATTGCTTTGAACATGGCTGTAATTACAACCCAAGGGGGTGATGCTTTGGTATGTTGGGAACAATATTAAAGAAGTATACACCCTCTTGGGTGTAATTTATTTTAGCAAATGAATAGCAGGATGCCATTTTCATCCAAAGAGGATAGTGATACAAGAAACACTTTGGACGGGGTAAGGAGAGGACGGGGCTGGCGACGCCATGGATGAGAGAAGAGGTGCTACCTCTTGAGCACTCTGTTGGTTTTCCCTTGAAGAGGAAAGGGTGATGCAACAAAGTAGCATAAGTATTTCCCTCGGTTTTTGAGAACCAAGGTATCAATCCAGTAGGAGGCCACGCACAAGTCCCTCGCACCTACACAAACAAATAAATCGTCGAAACCAACGCAATAAAGGGGTTGTCAATCCCTTCACAGTCACTTACGAGAGTGAGATCTGATAGATATGATAAGATAATATTTTTTGTATTTTTAGGATGAAGATGCAAAGTAAAGAAAGCAAAATAAAGACAACGCTAGAAATAACTTGTTGACGGGAGATTAATATGATGGAAAATAGACCCGGGGGCCATAGGTTTCACTAGTGCCTTCTCTCGAGAGCATAAGTATTACGGTGGGTGAACAAATTACTGTTGAGCAATTGACAGAATTGAGCATAGTTATGAGAATATCTAGGTATGATCATGTATATAGGCATCACGTCCGAGACAAGTAGACCGACTCCTGCCTGCATCTACTACTATTACTCCACACATCGACCGCTATCCAGCATGCATCTAGAGTATTAAGTTCATAAGAACAGAGTGACGCTTTAAGTAAGATGACATGATGTAGAGGGATAAACTCATGCAATATGATATAAACCCCATCTTGCTATCCTCGATGGCAACTATACGATACGTGCCTTGTTGCCCCTACTATCACTGGGAAAGGACACCGCAAGATTGAACCCAAAGCTAAGCACTTCTCCCATTGCAAGAAAGATCAATCTAGTAGGCCAAAACAAACTGGTAATTCGAAGAGACTTGCAAAGATAACCAATCATACATAAAAGAATTCAGAGAAGATTCAAATATTGTTCATAGATAAACTTGATCATAAACCGACAATTCATCGGTCTCAACAAACACACCGCAAAAGAAGATTACATCGAATAGATCTCCATACGAGAGGGGGAGAACATTGTATTGAGATCCAAAAAGAGAGAAGAAGCCACCTAGCTAATAACTATGGACCCAAAGGTCTGAGGTAAACTACTCACACATCATCGGAGAGGCTATGGTGTTGATGTAGAAGCCCTCCGTGATCGATGCCCCCTCCTGCGGAGCTCCATAAAAGGCCCCAAGATGGGATCTCATGGCTACAGAAGGTTGCGGCGGTGGAATTAGGTTTTTGGCTCCATATCTGTTAGTTTGGGGGTACGTAGGTATATATAGGAGGAAGAAGTGTGTCAGTGGAGAAACATGGGGCCCACGAGGTGGAGGGCGCGCCCAGGGGGTAGGCACGCCCCGCTACCTCGTGCCCTCCTGGTTGATGTCTTGACGTAGGGTCCAAGTCCTCTAGATCACGTTTGTTCCAAAAATCACGTTCCCGAAGGTTTCATTCCGTTTGGACTCCGTTTGATATTCTTTTTCTGCGTAACTCTGAAATAGGCAAAAAACAGCAATTCTGGGCTGGGCCTCCGGTTAATAGGTTAGTCCCAAAAATAATATAAAAGTGTGTAATAAAGCCCATTAATGTCCAAAACAGAATATAATATAGCATGGAACAATCAAAAATTATAGATACGTTGGAGACGTATCAAGCATCCCCAAGCTTAATTCCTGCTCGTCCTCGAGTAGGTAAATGATAAAAATAGAATTTTGTATGTGGAATGCTACTTGGCATAATTTCAATGTAATTCTCTTAATTGTGGTATGAATATTCAGATCCGAAAGATTCAAGACAAAAGATTAATATTGACATAAAATAATAATACTTCAAGCATACTAACTAAGCAATTATGTCTTCTCAAAATAACATGGCCAAAGAAAGTTATCTCTACAAAATCATATAGTCTGGCTATGCTCTATCTTCACCACACAAAGTTTTTAAATCATGCAAAACCCCGATGACAAGCCAAGCAATTGTTTCATACTTTTGATATTCTCAAACTTTTTCAATCTTCACGCAATACATGAGCGTGAGCCATGGACATAGCACTATATGTGGAATAGAATGGTGGTTGTGAAGAAGACAAAACAGGAGAAGATAGTCTCACATCAACTAGGCGTATCAACGGGTTGTGGAGATGCCCATTAATAGATATCAATGTGAGTGAGTAGGGATTGCCATGCAACGGATGCACTAGAGCTATAAGTATATGAAAGCTCAACAAAAGGAACTACGTGGGTGTGCATCCAACTCGCTTGCTCACGAAGACCTAGGGCATTTTGAGGAAGCCCATCATTGGAATATGCAAGGCAAGTTCTATAATGAAAATTTCCCACTACTATATGAAAGTGATATCATAGGAGACTCTTTATCATGAAGATCATGGTGCTACTTTGAAGCGCAAGTGTGGTAAAAGGATAGTAACATTGTCCCTTCTCTATTTTTCTCTCATTTTTTTTATTTGGGCCTTTTCTTCTTTTTTCATGGCCTCTTTTTTAAGTCCGGAGTCTCATCCCGACTTGTGGGGGAATCATAGTCTCCATCATCCTTTCCTCACTTGGGACAATGCTCTAAAAAATGATGATCATCACACTTTTATTTAATTACAACTCAATACTTAGAACAAAATATGACTCTATGTGAATGCCTCTGGCGGTGTATCGGGATAGGAAATGAATCAAGAGTGACATGTATGAAAGAATTATGAACGGTGGCTTTTCCACAAATACGATGTCAACTACATGATCATGCGAAGCAATATGACAATGATGCAGCGTGTCATAGTAAACGGAACGGTGGAAAGTTGCATGGCAATATATCTCGGAATGGCTATGGAAATACCATGATAGGTAGGTATGGTGGCTGTTTTGAGGAAGGTATATGGTGGGTGTATGATACCGGCAAAAAGTGCGCGGTATTAGAAAGGCTAGCAATGGTGGAAGGAAGGAAGAAAAGTGCGTATAATCCATGGACTCAACATTAGTCATAAAGAACTCATATATTTATTGCATAAACCTACAGGTTATCAAAGCAAAGTATTACGCGCATGCTCCTAGGGGGATAGATTGGTAGAAAAAGACCATCGCTCGTCCCCGACCGCCACTCATAAGGAAGACAATCAATAAATAAATCATGCTCCGACGTCATCACATAACGGTTCACCATACGTGCATGCTACGGGAATCACAAACTTTAACACAAGTATTTCTCAAATTCACAACTACTCAACTAGCATGACTCTAGTATCATCATCTTCATATCTCAAAACAATTATCAATCATCTAAGTTCTCATAGTATTCAACACGCTCATAAGAATTTTCTTTTACTAATCTTGAATGCCTATGATAATTAAAGCAAATTACCATGCTGTTTTGTAGGACTCTCAAAATAATCTAAGTGAAGCATGAGAGAACAATAGTTTCTATAAAACAAAACCACCACCGTGCTCTAAAAGATATAAGTGAAGCACTAGAGCAAAAACTATATAACTCAAAAGATATAAGTGAAGCACATAGAGTATTCTAACAAATTCCAAATCATGTGTGTCTCTCGCAAAAGGTGTGTACAGAAAGGATGATTGTGGCAAACTAAAAAACAAAGACTCAAATAATAAAAGATGCTCCAAGCAAAACACATATCATGTGGTGAATAAAAATATAGCTCCAAGTAAAGTTACCGATGGATGTAGACGAAAGAGGGGATGCCTTCCGGGGCATCCCCAAGATTTGGCTTTTTGATGTCCTTAGATTATCTTGGGGTGCCATGGGCATCCCCAAGCGTAGGCTCTTGCCACTCCTTGTTCCATAATCCATCAAATCTTTTACCCAAAACTTGAAAACTTCACAACACAAAACTTAACAGAAAATCTCGTGAGCTCCGTTAGCGAAAGAAAACAAAGAACCACTTCAAGGTACTGTAATTAACTCATTATTTATTTATATTGGTGTTAAACCTACTGTATTCCAACTTCTCTATGGTTTATAAACTATTTTACTAGCCATAGATTCATCAAAATAAGCAAACAACACACGAAAAACAGAATCTGTCAAAAATATAACAGTCTGTAGTAATCTGTAACTAACGCAAACTTCTGTAACTCTAAAAATTCATCCAAAATAGGAAGACCTAGAATTTTTTTTTATTGATCAGAAGCAATTGGAATCAATATTTTATCATGTTCTGGTGATTTTTAACAATTGCTTTCGTGAACAGAAAGTTTCTGCAATTTTCAGCAAGATCAAATAACTATCATCCAAGAAGATCCTATAGGTTAAACTTGGCACAAACACTAATTAAAACATAAAAACAAATCTAACGAGAGGCTAGATCAAATATTTATCCTAAACAGAAGCAAAAAGCAAAAAACTAAAAATAAAATTGCGTTGCCTCCCAACAAGCGCTATCGTTTAACGCCCCTAGCTAGGCATAATAGCAAGGATAGATCTAGGTATGGCCATCGTTGGTAGGCAATTCTTCAATGAGACATCTATCATCCTTAGGAATTTCCTTATTTTTATTAACTATCAAACTTCTAGGTACATAACCAAAAAATTCATTTTAGCAAATGGTTCCTTAATGATAGCAAAAAGATTGGGATGAATACTTATAGATTTGAGATCCGCAGTTTCTTTACTAGAGGATTCACCCTTATTTTTAGGAACATACATAAGCTTGGAAATTTTAGTTGGAGGACTTGGAGTATTATTTATGGAAGAAAAAGCGGTTCCCATGTTGGTAATGATACCCTCAAGTTTATCGATTCTAGTGGAATCCTGATTTTTTCTTTCATTAACTATGGGTTCCTTCTCCTTAATATTTTTCAAAGTGACTCCTACTTTAGATCCATATTGGGTAATTTGGTTGTGGATCTTTTTACCCATATTTTCAATTAACTCTACGCTGGCAACTTTGTTTTCAATAATTTCAAGTCTTTGCATTACATGCTCCAAAGTTAACATACTTTCATTAACCAAAAGAGGTGGTGAGCCAAACAAATCTATCATAGCATTATAAGAATCAAAAGTATGGCTACCCAAGAAATTCCCTCCGGTAATGGTATCAAGGATATATCTATACCAAGGAGTAGCTCCTACATAAAAATTACGGAGAAGAATGGAAGTAGATTGCTTCCTGGTAGATCTATTTTGAGCATTGCAAATTCTATACCAAGCGTCTTCTAGATTTTCTCCCTCCCTTTGCTTAAAATTAAGAACTTCATTCTCGGGAGACAACGGAGAAGATAGGGGACTAGCCATAGTGACAAGCAAGCAAAAAAGGCAAACGGAAAAGAGAGGGCGAATAAAACGGCAAGGGTGAAGTGGGGGAGAGAAAAACGAGAGGCAAATGGCAAATAATGTAATGCGGGAGATAAGGGTTTGTGATGGGTACTTGGTATGTTGACTTTTATGTAGACTCCCAACAACGGCGCCAGAAATCCTTCTTGCTACCTCTTGAGCACTGCGTTGGTTTCCCCTTGAAGAGGAAAGGGTGATGCAGCAAAGTAGCGTAAGTATTTCCCTTAGTTTTTGAGAACCAAGGTATCAATCCAGTAGGAGGCCACACACAAGTCCCTCGCACCTACACAAACAAATAAATCCTCACAACCAACGCAATAAACCTATTGTCAATCCCTTCACGGTCACTTACGAGAGTGAGATCTGATAGATATGATAAGATAATATTTTTGGTATTTTTATGATAAATATTCAAAGTAAAGATAGCAAAATAAAGACAACGCTTGAAATAACTTGTTGACGGGAGATTAATATGATGGAAAATAGACCCGGAGGCCATAGGTTTCACTAGTGGCTTCTCTCGAGAGCATAAGTATTATGGTGGGTGAAGAAATTACTGTTGAGCAATTGACAGAACTGAGCATAGTTATGAGAATATCTAGGTATGATCATGTATATAGGCATCATGTCCGAGACAAGTAGACCGACTCCTGCCTGCATCTACTACTATTACTCCACACATCGACCGCTATCCAGCATGCATCTAGACTATTAAGTTCATAAGAACATAGTAACGCTTTAAGTAAGATGACATGATGTAGAGGGATAAATTCATGAAATATGATATAAACCCCATCTTGTTATCCTCAATAGCAACAATACAATACGTGCCTTGTTTCTCCTACTGTCACTGGGAAAGGACACCGCAAGATTGAACTAAGCACTTCTCCCATTGCAAGAAAGATCAATCTAGTAGGCCAAACCAAACTGATAATTCAAAGAGACTTGCAAAGATAACCAATCATACATAAAAGAATTCAGAGAAGATTCAAATATTGTTCATAGATAAACTTGATCATAAACCCACAATTCATCGGTCACAACAAACACACCGCAGAAGAAGAATACATCGAATAGATCTCCACAAGATAGGGGGAGAACATTGTATTGAGATCCAAAAAGAGAGAAGAAGCCATCTAGCTAATAATTATGGAACCGAAGGTCTGAGGTAAACTACTCACACATCATCGGAGAGGCTATGGTGTTGATGTATAAGCCCTCCGTGATTGATGCCCCCTCCGGCAGAGCTCCATAAAAGTCCCCAAGATGGGATCTCACGGGTACAGAAGGTTGCGGTGGTGGAATTAGGTCTTTGGCTCCATATCTGGTAGTTCGGGGGTATATAGGTATATATATAGGAGGAAGAAGTACGTCGGTGGAGCAACATGGGGCCCATGAGGGTGGAGGGTGCGCCTAGGGGGGTAGGCGCGCCCCCTACCTCGTGCCCTCCTGGTTGATGTCTTGACGTAGGGTCCAAGTCCTCTGGATCATGTTCATTCCAAAAATCACATTCCTGAAGGTTTCATTCCATTTGGACTCCGTTTGATATTCTTTTTCTGCGGAACTCTGAGATAGGCAAAAACAACAATTCTGGGCTGGGCCTCCGGTTAATAGGTTAGTCCCAAAAATAATATAAAAGCGTATAATAAAGCGCATTTATGTCCAAAACAGAATACAATATAGCATGGAACAATCAAAAATTATAGATACGTTGGAGACGTATCAGGAGGCGGTGGGAAGAGGAGCGTGTGGGCTTCACCATGGCATGGAGGGGAGGTGCCCGGAAGAGATGGCGGTGGCAAACTGTGACGGGGAGATGAGATGAGGCAACAACCGGTGACTGCCTAGCTGTGCGGGGAGAGTAGGAGGTGGCTGCGTAGTAAGTGAGTGAGGAGAGGAGCGGTTGCTTTTTTCTAGAAAGGAGCAGCTTCAATGCAGTGACATCGCATCACCTAATAAGTGATTTTTAGGAAAAATACCAACCAATGTATCTATAGGTAGCATACAATTTAAAGTTCACTAAAATCAAAATGTGCTCACACTGTAGCATGCAAATGAAGCTTAAGCCATCATTTCTCACATTGTACTTAGATATCTTAAACATATCAAGTAGATCTTAGTTTCTAAAATATAATTAGTTGGATCACTGCTCCCTGTGTACTCCCTCCGGTCCTTTTTTATATGCGTATTAGATTCACGTCAAGTCAAACTTGGCAAAGTTTGACCAATATCAACATCTACAATACCAAATATTTATTTTGTGAAACTATATTCATAATGAATCTATTGATTTGACATTGTGAATGTTGATACTTTTTTATGTAAGTTTGGTCAAACTAGAGATATTTTGACTTCAGACAAAGCTTATATGCAAACTAAAAAGGACAACCTGAAGTACATATAGTTATATTAGATTTTTTATCAACTCACATTGCAAGTGAAGTGAATTTCAATTACTTTTTGATTGTTACAAGCTATCATTTCTATGTTTGCAAAACTTGGCATGCATTATGTTTAAATATGCAACCGGCCAAAATATATTCAAAGCCCGTAGAACGCATGGGCATTCTACTAGTAAGCTTAGTTGACCTATTCTTTACCTATGATAGCTATAAAATGACCTATACTTATCATTTTTTCCTCCTAAATGACTTAATATGCTCAGTTAGCTAAAAAATGGCATAACTACCTAGGATAGCCCAATAATGATCTATACTTAGCTTACCTAGTTCATTTATGACATATTTAGCTTACTTAGGTCAAAAATGGCATAACTACCTAGGTTAGCTCAAAAATGACCTAGCTATACTTAGCCTCTTCAGTTCATTTATGACATACTTGGCATACTTAGGTTAAAAATGACATGATAACCTTTGTTACCTCCAAAATGACATAGACTTTGCTTATTTTCCACAAAAATGACATGATAACCTTACTAAGCTCCAAAATGATATATTTACCTAGCTTAGCTCTAAAATGACCTACACTTAGCATTTTTACCTAGCTTAGCTAAAAATGACAATTTTACCTGCCTTCGTTAGAAGAAGAAGAAGAAGATAAAGAAGAGGAGAGGAGAAAAAGAAAGAGAATAAAAATTCTTCTTCTTGTTCTTCTTCTTCTTCATCTTCTAGCTAGTCTTCTTCTTCTAATCTTCTTCTTCTTCTAACTTTCTTCTTTCCCAATTTGTAGATTTGCTTTTGATGAGGAAGCTTGCGTTGATGGAGTCTACTCTTCTCCTTGTGCTTCCTTTTTGTTTTGATTTTGTAGGATGAACAATGTAAATCTTGCTACCTATATATTCATGTATGGATGATACCATTGCATGCTTGTTGTTGGATATGTTGGCTAGCTATATATGTTGCATATGGACTTTTGATTGGTATGTATATGTGTTGAATGATCATATCCATATGGCAGGGATATGATTTGGTAGGTATATGTGTTGTTATGCTTGTTGAAAGTATTTTCAAATATGTGTGTATATATATATATCTGTGAAATTCTATGAAATTGAATGAATTTAAGAAAAAACAGAAAAAACAGGGGTTGTACAGGCTCTTTGCCGTCTGCTGGCAGACAACAAATAGCTTTGCCATCATCCAGCAGACGGCAAACCTGCCATGTGGCAGCTACCTGTGCAACCTGGGATGCACTGGGCTAGCCTATTTGGCAGCTTTGCCGTCTACTAGCAGACGGCAAAGACCTTGGCATCTTTGCCATCTGCCAGTAGACCACATAACTTGCCATGTGGCAGCTACCTGGGGGGCATCTGGGCTGGCACATTTGTGCACAAGGTCTTTGCCATCTGCCAGCAGACGAAAAAGCACGTCGTTAACCCCTAACGGACCTAACCTTTCCACGTGTGCCATCCAGGCTCTTTGTCGTCTGCTGGCGGACGGCAAACACCATTTCATCTTTGCTGTTCGCCAGCAGACGGCAAAGAGCTCTTTGTCATAGCTTATTCAGCCGGACCTGTTGCCGTCTACTAGCTGACGGCAAAGGCCTTTCCGTCCGCCAGGCATGCCTTTGCCGTCAGCCATGGCAGACGGCAAAGTTCCTGATTCCTGTAGTGGCGCTCATGTGTAGATTTATTCTTTTTCACGTCTCGTGTTCGCCGTACTACCACGACTGTTGATGAATAGACGGTAAGTTATTCGCGGGAAAACCTTGGTTGAGCGTGTGTGTGAGAGAGAGATAGCGCGTGCGTGCGTGATATGTGTAGAGACTGAGGCAATGATAAGAGATTCTTTGTGTCTCCGTGTGTGGAGGATAGAGAGAGACATGTGCATGGGGCTTTGTGTTGTGTAACGTGGAGACACATAGACATAATCAGATAGTGATTGTGTGAGATACATATGCAGACATGGGGAGATATGGAGAATTTTGGTGTGCACGTGAGCTAGAGAGGGGGGATATATACATATCTAGAGCTGGAGAGAATATGCAAGGGTGTGTGTCTTAAAAGAAGGATCCAGATAGATGGGTGTTTGTGCGTGTCTGTGTGTGTTTGTGTGCGTGTGTGTGTGAGGGAGTGTGTATATGTGGAGAAGAGAGACCACTAATGATGTAAACCTAGTAGGGAAGGGGGAATGGTGTGACATGTGTGTCAAAGAGAGAGAAAGGCATGTGTAGTAGCAGGATAGCATGGGTGCGGGCGGGGAGCAGACTATTTGGAAGAGACATCGAGTGTGTGTGGGAGAGGTGTGTGAGAGCGAGAGAGAGAGAGAGAGAGAGAGAGAGAGAGAGAGAGAGAGAGAGCTAGGGAGAGAGAGACAGGAAGAGAGGGGGAGAGAGAGGGGTTGTTTGTGTGCGGAAGCGCCTATGTACGGAGACACAAGGGAAGCGAGTCATCATGTGTGTGATACACACTTCATGAGAGATCTAGAATAGATGTTGTAGAGAACAATGTGCGAGATTGAGAACGATGATACAATAGGGAGCTATGGAAAGAGTCACGACATATATGTATATATGGAAGGAGTTGGGGTGGGTCTGCATCTGGGAGAGATAGAAAGAGGACAGTGGTGCACAAGGAGACAAAGGGTGCTTGTTTGCAGTGGGGTGGTGAGTGAGGTGAGTGTGCGAGAACCACATAACTAGGGAGATAGACGTTTAGGGGCGACGTTTTGTGTGTATGGGAAAGATACACTCTATCTAGTGTGTGTGCTTGGGAAAGAGAGATGCCGGGAGACCTAGAGAGTGAGGGAAGAGATGTGTGCATGCCCGAGAGACAAAGTGATAGAGACCTATATTGGGGTTTGGTCTTCAGAAGAGAGAGGGGTGTTAATGTGCTCCTGTGTTCGTGTCCGGGAGAGAGAATGACTTGTGGGGGAGGGGTGGCTTCAGATAAAGAGTGAGGTGTCTATATTTGAGAGACTTCAGTGTAATTGAGATATATATATGGTCAATAGTGTGTGCACTCATGGTTGATCAATTTGTTTCACAGTTTGGACTATGAGATAACAATACTTTTGAACATGCGTGATATACTTTGAAGTACCAGAATTACAAACCTAAGATTGGAATTTTGGAATTCGACTCCATCATTAGCTTTTGTAATTCATTTAAACGGAGGCACATTTTTAAGCCGGGATTTCGTGATTTCAAATTAATATATCAAACCTAGAGATATACACATACGGGCATGTTCGAACCTTATAATCATCCACTTTATTCATACACATACACAATTTTGTTTTTGTCATCATATTTAGGATAAACACATTTGGAATTTCATTTGAATTGGACCATATGACGGTATTTGCTTCCACTAGCTCAATGATCCATATTTGAATTGAATGGACAATCTAAGTTTCGAGTTGG
The DNA here is from genome assembly GCA_021605205.1 of Aegilops longissima. Classification (NCBI taxonomy): domain Eukaryota; kingdom Viridiplantae; phylum Streptophyta; class Magnoliopsida; order Poales; family Poaceae; genus Aegilops; species Aegilops longissima. The sequence continues at coordinate 295,110,584 of CM038677.1, forward strand.
AGATATTGATTTTCGAAACTTGTAGTTTTTTGCGTGCAAAACAACTAAATTCCCGGCCAGGATATCATAGTCGGCCGTACAAGAGCAGAACACTTAATTTCAGGCGCCAAAAGCTTTCAAACTTCCGGCTCACATCGAAATATCTCGCGCCCGAAAGTTTACCCCTACAATATTCCTATTTTACCCCTGCCACATGAACGGAAATGGGATGCTTTGGTAACTCCACTATTTTCCACTCTTTGCCCCCGACATTCTTCCCAGAGCCCCTCCCCTTCCCTCACCGCCCCCAACCACGCCAAGCCACCGAATCTAGTCCTCCGCCTCACACCCCGCCGGATCTACCTTCCGCACCTTGGAACCCTCAACTGCCAACTCACCACTTCACCGGAGCTGCTTCAGCGACTGGCTTGTCCACCGCTCCAGATATCCTTGACCGCCATCATGGTCCACTGCATCGGATCTGCTTCACCGTCACCCTCGTCCACCATAGTGTAGGCCCTTCACCGACTCCGTCGTCCGCCCCACCGCTGGCCCTTCATACAAGCCCTCATCCGCCGCAATAGATCCGCCTCACCGAAAGCATTGTACACTGTGCCGGATGTGCTTCGTCGACGCCTTCGTCCACTGCATAGGACCCGCTCCACGGACGCCATATTCAACTCCACCGGCCCTGCTTTACTGATGCTGCAGCCTCATCAGGTTATTTTGATTTGTACTCCTTCGGTTTTTCTCTTCTTTATCGCAGAACTGTTCACTTACCACAGATGAGCTGTCTTCTATGTCGACAGGGGCCGCAACCGAAGCACTAGAGTCGCTGCAGCAACAGCGACAGCCAGCCCAAACTCAACCGCAACACGAGCACCATCGACGATCCTTAGCTATCAAGTATGACAACAATACCCATACGCCGCCGATAATCACGTACTATTATCCAACGGTCGACGCCTACGTTCAGTTTCGTAGCATAAGCACCACACCTTTGAATTTCTTCGGGGCATCATTCAATTTTTCATGAGAGGCATTATTCTTCTTGCTGCTGTAGGGCCATACTTCTGGCAGTGAAATGTTACATGTGCTAAATTACAAATCAGTGCACATATAGTTAGAATGCTTTTGTTTTGTCCTAAGTACTATTGTACTTCCTAGATATCACTGCCTAGATATCGGGAGCCGCTGTTCATTACTTTTTTGTGCACTCTTGATCTTCCCAAGTTGCATGACTAATTTGATGCTACTATTAATTATGGAGCTGCCAACCCCATCAAGCAAAATATTTGTTCTTTTGGGGTTGGCACCTCGAACAAGCATAAAAATACAGTGAAGCATATATATTGTCGTGTAAGCACACACCCTTCTTTCATTAGTTTAGATGAACCAATTATGACAAATTCGAACCAGTGCATGCGACTAAAATTAATTTTACCTAAATACAGGGTGTAGAATAAACTACAACAACTAGATTTGCATCCACAGGATGCTTACGATATCTTCAAAGAACATTGCAACAGCAGCGAGGCTTCACAGAAACATATGTTAAGCCAGTGTGTTTTAGTACATGTGAAACGTAATGCGTGTGGGTTGCTTTCTTGTCTTGTGCACTCAAGTTGTAATCCTAAAGAATTACAAATAGTTCAGTTGTCTGTTTTGCTGTATTGCTTGATTCGAATGCTTGTTTGTTACTTGTCAGGCTATACCTGAGTTGGCCAATATGTCAGTAGTGCCTGCTGTACTATCGTAAAGAAATGCATGCCTAGTTCCTTTGACTCCTTAACTTTTCCTATGAACTTCATCACAAGACTGTCTTCGTAGTTTATATGAGGCCACACTGTTAAGTGCTTCCTCAGATTATTTCAACTGCTTAGATGCCTTGGCAACTTAAATATAGCGGTGGTACACTGCCTTTCAACTAGGGATGTCAACTGGGTCCCATTTAATCTTGATTAAAGTCCACTAATGGTATGATAGTTCGAAGAGTTTTTTGTTTTTTGAGGAAAATGAACTAGCGAGCTAGCAAAAACTAACTAGATGGGACTAGCGGATGTCATTTATTTTCCACTTACATCCCTAGTTTCATGTTACCATTTTAATTTATTTTCGAGTGATGCTACTTCGAACCATTTAAATTCGTATGTCTTTACCATGTAAGCTTACTGTCTGGATCATGCGATAACTATCTCTTACTTATGTCCAGCAGAAGCCTTTCAGGATGTAGTTCACACTAGGACACAATGTACAACCACAGAATCTATTTGTGGAAGCAGTGCGCCATCCACATGTTACCAGATGATAGTAGTTCAGAGGCAACACTACTGGAGAGCAGTTTGAGCACATATATTATAGTTCTTGAGGCTCTACTAGAGGTAGAAAGAGATGGTGTGGCTGCGATGGATGAGGTAATCTTGATCTTGAGGCTGGAAATTATGCAATTAGCTGCACGCATTATGCAAGCAACCCAAGAATTGGAGGAAGTAAGAATGTTGCATTTGAAGACGGAGGAGATCCTGCTGCTTCTGCTATTTGAATCCCAGGGTAATCCCAGTTCTCCTTTAGATACCAGTTGAAATTGTCATTAGATTAATATACTTGCATGTTGTGTCATGTCTCTGAATGGATTATGTTGTAAGACCCCCTATGTTGTCCATGTGTTGTAATGATCTGAATTTTTTAGGTGAGATAATCCTCAGTACTTGTATGATTGAAATAAGGTGAACTGTTATTCGTGTGAGCCTATTGTATTGGATGAAATAACTGTTTGACTCAAAGTCTATCCAACCTACTGAATTCGAAGATCACGACATTTATAAATCATATTCATATATAAAGAAGGAATAAATCTTGTCATGATTTTGAAGAAATAAATAACAAAACGTAGAATGATGTATGGATATTTGTAATCAAATACAAATTGGATTTGAATTTAGTTGCCAGGGCCCAGGGTAAACGTGAATGCTAATTCTCCCAAATTTTGAAAGAAGCGTCAAAACACCCACTATCATTTGTCGGCTGCCCGAAGCAAGTGTTTGCGAGATGGAAATTATTGTCTACCCCTAACACTTCACATCCTAATCGACCTGATTTACACTGTTGTCGATAGGGGTAGACTAGTAACTTCAGTCAAATGTGACACAGCCGCCTCTAAGCCCATTCAGACATGGTGCGCGCCAAACGTGGGCGGAAAAACACATTTGATTGAAGCTTGTCCGAAACACATGTGTCTCTCCCTCCATTTCCCCATTCATACACGGTGGGTAGCAAAACATACTCTCGTTGTTCGAAATCGTTGTACGCAAATATTTTAAATAGGGGTAGATGTGTAAGTTCCCTCGGACGTGACACAACCGCCCTACCTGTCAGCCCCATTCATACACCATGGGCGCCAATCGTGGGTGGAAAAACACCCTCTTGAAATCGCTACCAGCAAATATTTTGGAGATGAGAGATTACTGTCCTATCCCCAACTGATGAGATGTTTGAAATTTTAAACGGGGGCTAAGTTCGTAACTTTCCCACATTTCAGACAAGCGCGTCCCAAAGTGTGAGATCGCCCCCTCCCCCTCCATTTCCCCATTCATACACCATCGGCGCCACAACAACCTCCCCACTCCGGCCAGCCTCCTCCGTCCGCCACCTCGTCCTCCACCTTGCCGGAGCCGCTACCCCTACCCCGCCGTCCACTACAAGAGATGGACGTCTCTCATCCATGGTGCCGGACCAGGATACTTTCATCACATCCTCTCACTTCATCGGCGTTGTCGTCCACCTTGCCGTTGCTGCTCCTATGATCGCCTCGTCCATAGCAACAGGACTTATCCCCCAAACCGGTCGTCTGCCGTCTAAAGTCTTCTTGCGCACCGACGACAGCCACCACACCCGCAACACCCTCAACATATCAGCACGGGCCTACACGGCATCGCAAGAGAGGTGGTACACTTTCATATCTTCTTAAGTTATTGATCTCACCCAGAAAATAGATCGTAACTTCTTTAGTGTACTTTTCTTGTCCCTACCAAATCGTACTGGCTAGTTGAAAGAAAACATTGGTTGCGAAGTAGCCTTTGTCCGGTTTGCACCTTTAGATCTGCCATGGCACGATCACTATACTCGTAAAGCTTATGGCTTCGCCCCCTTATATTCACTACCATCATCGTAGGTGCTTCGTGTCATGCTAGCACTACTCCTCAAACCTCAACCCATCAAGCGAAACAACATGCCACTCATAATTCCGAAGTTTAGTTGTTGAAATACGAATCTAATATGATGCTTATATTACTAAAACAGAGAATGTTTAATTGGTCAGCTAACGTTCCTATATTCATTTTGAAAAGCATGTGTGCCACATATAGAGAGACAGAAGGGATTTTCATTTCTCTGTGTGCTCTGGTTCATCATGGGTGGGCAACACACATTGCGTTATCTAACTAGCAAGATGCCCGTGCGTTGCACGGAACATCAAGATGCATTTGTATCAGTAGTTTATCTTGTGGGAGAAAAGGATGGACGAGGGAAGGCCTTATTTGCAAATGTGGAGAGGGGTGTGGGAATCTTTTTGCAAAATTGACATAGTTTCCTTCCTATCCGTCATATGTAAATAGGACGACCTATATTTTAGGATGGCAGGCACACCATCATCACCAACTCTGTTTTTTATAAGAGTAGAGATAAGAGTATAGAGTAGAGAAAAAAATAGAGAAATCTGCTTGCTCTTTGTTATCATGTTCCTCTTCTGTTCTTCTTAATAAGCATATTACATCCTCCGTTCCTAAACTACCTTGGCTGCGTGCGTGTGTTGTGGTGGCGTGCATTTGTACCGGGTGTTGTTCATCGTTGCTTTATCTATAAAGCAGGGCGAAAGCCTTTTTCAGTAAAACATAAGTCTTTTTAGATATTCCAATAAGAACTACATACGGATGTATATAGACATATTTTAGACTATACATTCACTCATTTTGCTCCGTATGTAGTCCACATTAGAATCTCTAAGATATTTATATTTAAGAACAAAGGGAATAATACAGTATGTTCCTTGTCGGGAAGTGGAGCAGGGACATTTGCAGTCGACAGGTCTATTGGGTCGCTTCAGATGGATGCTTTCAGTGATTCTAGATGGTCTGCCATAATATCCAGGAAATGTTGGGAGCTATGTCGTCTTTGATAGTCTAGACGGATACTAAAGTATAGTTCCTTCAATTGAATAGAGCTGTCCCTTTTGGGGCCGAAGCCTTTCCAAACCCTTTCTTGCTGTACCAGCAATACAAGCCCATATGGTCTAGCTAGTTCCACTTTCCTGATTTTACTCTTGATGCTTAGGTTTTCCCCTTTTATCTACCCTACTATGATCTACGTAGGTGCTTTCTGTCGTACTAGCAGTACTCCACCCTTCAAGCTAAACAACACATCACTCATAATTCCAAAGCTTAGTTGTTCAAATATGATAGTGATATGATACAGATATTAGTTAACAGACACATTTGTTAGCTAAAGGTCCCACTTGAGTTTCCAAATGCATGTCGCGACATATAGAGAAACAACAAAATTGCATTTCTTTGTCACTTCTTGACTGTACTTTCTTGTCCATACCAAATCTTAGTTGTCATTTCAAAGCAAACATCAGTTGCTAACTACCCTTTGCACGGTTTGCAGCTTCAGATCTGCCATCCCACTGCCACAGTCAACACTATACTCATCATGCTTAAGGTTTCCCCATTTTACGATGACCATGATCAGCCTACATGGTTCGTGTCGTATAGCACTGCTTCACCCATCGAGCTAAACAAGCTTAGTTGTACAAATTCAAATCTGATATTATGCTGATATTAGTAAAACAAAGAAATTTTTAATTGGTCAGCTAAATGTTCCTAATTTAGTTTCGAAATGCATGCAAGTCACATATGAAGAGACTAGAAGGAATAGTATTTCTCTGTGCGCTCTGGTTCATCATGGGTGGGAAACAGACATTGTATAGAAAGACTTGTAATATCTTCAATCTGCTTGCTCTTTTGCTCTTCTTTAACATGATCCTCTTCTCTTCTTTAATAAGTATGTTCCTTGTTGGGAAGAGTAGCAGAGACATTTGCGGTCGACTGGTCAGGTCGAATTGTTCTCCCTTAGTATATTTTGAATCTACCAGGTCAGGTCGACTTATTCTTCTTTACTATATGTTGAAGCTGTCGTTTATGAAGTATCATCACTTCTAGAGCTCTCATATTTTGAGTAGTAGGCCACAATTATATTAATGCACACACCAAATTACAGCATGCATGGCATCTCTCAGAAGAACTGCAGAGATAGCACAAAGGGGTTTATAGGGAGGCAGTATTGGATTAGAATCACTTCTGCATTACAAAGATAATCTCACTTGTCTTTATGTTTTCATGCATGTCAGGTATTGAACATGATCAAAATGAATATGAGAATGGGTGCACGAGAGGAATATTGCGGAACAATCCACTGGCTAACAAACTTGGCATGGTGGAGGATGGCCTATTTTATTCACCCATCAAGGTGCTTCCTCTAACTTGGCAATCTTGTATTGGTCGCACATATTTTGCATATGACCTCTTGCATTACTTCTACTTTGTTACACCACCATCTGCTTAGTTTAAGCATAATATATGAGTATATGCCATACCTATCCATTTTCTGTACCTATTCAATGTGTCATCATACAATGTTCTTCTAGTCAAATGTTTTTCATTCGTAATAGATGTCCAAAAGGAAGAGGGTGAATGCATATCCTCAAGGAGTACAAATTAGGTATTTGGAAAAGGTAGTGATACCTGTTAAATTAGATAGATCAGCAGCCAGAGAAAACACAGGCCCAACTCTACCACACTTTACCCCTACTCCACCAGCCAAACCCCTATTAGAACTGCAGAGAGCCCAGCGTCAGGTACTGTCTATGATATTAATTCAAAATTTGAACTCCTAAATTTCTGCATGTGCCTTACCTTCTCTCTTGTATGAAAACTAATTTCAGGTGAATCTCCTTTCCCAAAGGACCATAGGATATCACAAAAATACTGGGCACTACATTGCTCTTGTCAGTACCTCTTGCCCTTTGTCATCATACTTACACTCATTGTTCTTTGATTATGTAGCATCACTGTAAATGTTCGCTTCACTACTGCTGGATGGTCCAAACGCGACACTACGATCAAAGACCCTTCGATGAAACTGTGTGCGATGCCATAATCGCAAACGGTGGTGTAAAAAAAACCATCAAAAAAGGTGCAAAACGTTTGCGATGACAGATGCATCAAACACGGTTCAGATTTTAGTTGCGTGTGCGATGCAGGGCATACGGTTCAGCTCAATTAACTGTTTGGGATGAGGAGGAACAAAATAAACGGGCAGCCAGATGAAGGCGTGTGCGATATACATCATATGGTTCACTTGGATGAACTGTGTGTGACTAGGCAACACAATGGAAACGGTTCAACTAAACAAGATGTGTGTGATACGCGGCAAACAGATCCGTAATCTGAAATGTGTGTGAAGACCAATAATAACACAGATGATTGCTGCTAATAAGCCATGTGAATTGCTCTGTCTACAGTAGAATAACATGTATATATATAACTAAAATAAACATCCAATTACATAAGTGACTATACAGATCATTCGCACACACCTCAATAAACAATTGCATGCATTCTAAAGTAGGAGAAATGATCGTCTAGTCATCTACTTCTTGTGACGCTCCCACCACTACTATGTGGCTCGATCCCTCGTCTTTGTCAGGAAGAAGACACTTCCTCATGTCAACGATCCGCCTGTACATCTCGTAGCTTGTGTACGCGTCCATGGCCGCGTACTTGACATGTTGTTCATCCAGTCTCTTATGCCACACACTGTGCCAGGCGTTCTTGTCCTTATTGCTCTCATTATTTATCTTCACGTATTAGGGGTTGATGATGGCCGAGGCAACGTCAACCAGGGAGTTCAATTTGTTTTTGTCGCTGCACCGGACCTTGTAGTGGTGCTGGATGTTGACAAGATTCGGGCATTTCATGTCCGAAACCTTGAGCGCTTTTAGATCGTTGGTGGCGTCCACCGTAGCGAAACTTTAGTCGGAGCTGTTGGTAAACCTAGAGAAATGCTCGCAAGGCCTTGTGGCAAGGTGGAAGTGGTAGACGAGGACGTCATGTCGCACACACAACTGGGCGACGACAACCTTCTAATCATGCCCGGCATGACCGATGGTGTACTCGAGGTCGAAGCCGACCACTCGGTACTTGTCCTCGGCAAGGAACTGCTCCATAGTTTGGATGGAGCTCTCCATCGAGACCAGATCGTTCGTGTACACCACCGAGAGGGCCTTCCCCCTCACGTGGGTGTCCACTACGTGATGCGTGGTGAACTGCCCACCGTTGTCATCGTCGGCCGCTAGGAGCGCCATGGAGCCACGGGGAGCGCCATTGGAACCGCTAGATGTCCTCTCTGTATGTGTCCTCATGGGTGTGCTTATTGTGTCGTGTGAGACGAGAGATGAAGGTAAATGAACGCAGGAATAAAAGGGGGCCGGGCGGCGTGGATTCTCGTCGCATCCACATGGCAGTTTTTGCAGCGGGTAACTGCATCGTTGCGCCGCGCCCGGTGCAACTGCTTGAACACGAACGTGCGTGATCGTGCGCTGGCCCCAAACACTGGCAGTGCGCGTGGAGAGATGAGAGCAGAGCACTCGGAGGGACGCGAGAGCAGATCGCGCGCGGTGGGACGCGAGCAGAGCGCGCCAAGGCCGCCTGAACCGCAAGCAACCACACGCATAGAGCAGTTGAACACGCAGGAAATGGTCACCTACAAGCTGGCCGACAGTTGCGTCGCTGCGTAAAGAGCGGCCGTGTGGTACCACCTCCATAAAGTCTATAGTCTCCTTTATATTCCATGCCATACTTTGCCCTCAAATTTAACCGACAAAATGTTAATGTTAATGCATGTTTTAAAAATTATATAATTGGAAACTATGTTCAAATACAAATCCAACTATATAATCTTTGGCGACATGCATTCGTATTTTATTAGTTAAATCATACTTATAAACCAGGACGGTGGTATAGTAGGTAATTAAATTGCAAACGTTTTTTTATTAACCGTTGTGTATGTGGCCTTTCGTCCTCCTCTCGCACGTCTTGTCACCCTGTTGCCGCAGACGGCTTACAGCGCAAGCTTGTGCAGCGCGCGGGCGCGTTCTTTTTGCCAAACGGTGGCAAAAATGAATCATCGGTGAGCCCATTCCCGCGCAACCTCGCAGGTTCCCGCGCAAGCTTCCCGCCCGAATCAGTGAAATCCCCCAAAATCCCAATGCTTACCGGCCTGCTATAAAAGCCCTCACGGCCGGCGAGTCCTGCGTCGCATTTTTCCCTCCATCCCTGTAGCTTATCTCGTCTGCTTCTCCCACAATCGCCAATGGCACCGGTCCATCGTCGTCGCTCAACCACTCCGCCGTCATCACAAGACATATCTAGCTGGGAGGCTACACCGCGGCGGCGGTGCAGTCCCCAGCGTAGTGTAGTGCGCGTGGCGTCCCTGTTGGTTGTGCGCAGAACACCCACCACACGCTCTGCTGCCGGTGCCCGTCTGCAACTGTTGCCGGCCGCCACACCACCGTCGAAAGCTAGGGCCATCGCCCGCTCTGTCATCGCAGCCCGAAGGCGGGAGGTGGCCGTCGTAGCCGCCATCCCACCGCCGGCCACTGTGGCCATCACCTGATCCGCCACCATGGACCGAAGGCGGGAGGTGGTGGTCGATGCCCACACGTGCATCTATGACCTTGCGTGCTACACCAATTTCCTGCGGGAGGAGGAGGAGCGCCTCGTCAAGCATGCAAAGAGCCTTACCGCCGCTGTGGCTGCGGCACACGCCGCCTAAGAGGCGAGGAATCAGGAGATCTACAAGGAGAACCACCGCTTCGAGAGGGTCGTCTAGATCGGCAGAGGGCGTTCGAGGTGACCGTTGCTTAAGCTACATTAGCGGCAGGCACCGCATTGCGGTTGCCCATCTTGTCGGTAGGCTCCTCCTCCTCCGCCTCTTACTGAGCGTGCTCGACAGAGGAGAGGCAGCCGGAAGTAGTACAAAGCCCCTCTGTAGTAGTAGTAGTATTTAGGGGCTATTTTGCTCAGTTCATCTGACTATAGATGTGGTGGAACTATACAACGTACTTAAAAGTAGCTAGTATATATAGTTGAACTAGCTATTTCAGTACGTGGTTGGCAACAATTGGGGAAAAGTTTGGTCGGTTCAGGTCTCGAGTTGAACTGTTTGTATAAATTAAGAACGACTACTTAATCTATGAATGAAATCTATGCTTAATTACTGAATTTTAGTTGCAAAAATTAGATACTGCTGGTGATCTTTAGCTTCTTATTTTGACAAAACGCAGTGTTACAAGGATTTACAAATCTTACCAAATTGTTTGTACGTGGTTGCACACGGGTCATCCAAAACAACCGTTTGCTTTGAAGGGATGCATAAATGCTGCGCTGCTCTCACTTTGCATACGGGTGTTCTATCTAAAACGTTTGCGATCAAGAGCTGCAGAAATCCTGCTCAGCACATTTTTCTTGGCTTCCTGGGGAAGCTGTCGGTTTGCATACGGGTGTTCTAACTAAAACATTTGCAATGAGTGTTTTATATTTAAAAAGCGAATTAAACTGCGGCTTGGGCGCCATTAATGGAGAGAATGCAAGCAAGGCGGGCGGCCATGGAAGTCAAAGGGCTTTCTTCCCAGTGAGACTGCGCAGCGTACAGCTCGCACGCTCCCGGTGAGCCTGCGCACTCGAGGACAGCTTGCACGCCTCTCGGTCAGCCTGTGCACCAGACGGCACTCGCACGCCTCCTGTTTAGTCAAGGTCAAGCAGTTGTCCGCACGGCACCTCCTACATCCATTAAAACCAAGACACGTGGCGTCACGTGAATGGTTAACAGAATTTTCGATTTACTATAATTTAAAAACCAGGCATCTCAATGTTTTGCCAACAATCAACGGTGCCCTGGTGTTTGAAATTCATTCCCATTTCTTGCATGGGACCTAAGCATGCACCCAAGGACACAGATTTGATTTTTCAACCAATTTATATGCACTCGAGCATGTGCATGTAGTTCAAATATGGATTATGCACATAAATGCATTGAAAACTCAGTTAATGCATAAAAATGTCAAAACGAACCCCGAAAAATAAAAAAAATTCACACAACACTCCTGTTGTTCTATGTTGACACGAGAAAAAATTTGAAAGCAATAAGAGGCAATGGATATCGTTTCGTCTCCAAAGGTGGGACATTCCCTACCGAAAACCATCATGCTTGTTGTGAGAAGCTCTGGTTTGTGAGAAGCATATACCCAAACCAGCCCCAAATGGGACAAAATTTGTACCAGCGCATGTTGATGCCGCTCCACGATAGCATGCCAAGTTTCATGAATTTCAGATGAGTTTTGGATTTACTAGAATTTAAAAACCAGGCATCTCAATGTTTTGCCGGCAATCAACGGTGCCCTGGTGTTTGAAATTCATTCCCATTTCTTGCATGGGACCTATGCATGCACCCAAGGACACATATTTGTTTTTTCGGCCAATTTATATGCACTGGAGCATGTGCATGTAGTTCAAATTTGAATTATGCACATAAATGCATTGAAAACTCAGTTAATCCATAAAAATGTCCAAACGAACCCCGAAAAATCACAAAAATTCACACAACACTCCTGGTGTTCTATGTTGACACGAGAAAAATTTGAAAGCAATAAGAGACTATGGATATCGTTTCGTCCCCAAAGGTGGGACGTTCCCTAACGAAAACCATCATGCTTGTTGTGAGAAGCTCCGGTCTATGAGAAGCATATACCCAAACCTGCCCCAAATGGGACAATATTTGTACCATGGCATGTTGATGCCGCTCCATGATAGCATGCCAAGTTTCATGAATTTCAGACGTGTTTTGGATTTACTAGAATTTAAAAACCAGGCATCTCAATGTTTTGCCAGCAATCAACGGTGCCCTGGTGTTCGAAATTCATTCCCATTTCTTGCATGGGACCTAAGCATGCACCCAAGGACACAGATTTGATTTTTTGACAAATTTATCTACACTGGAGCATGTGCATGTAGTGAAAATTTGAATTATGCACGTAAATGCATTGAAAACTCAGTTAATGCATAAAAATGTCCAAACGAACCCCGAAAAATCACAAAAATTGTTGAAACACTCCTGTTGTTCTATGTTGACACGAGAAAAAAATTTGAAAGCAATAAGAGGCAATGGATATCGTTTCGTCCCCAAAGGTGGGACGTTCCCTACCGAAAACCATCATGCTTCTTGTGAGAAGCTCCGGTTTGTGAGAAGCATACACCCAAACCTGCCCCAAATGGGACAAAATTCGTACCACGGCATGTTGATGCCGCTCCATCATAGCATGCCAAGTTTCATGAATTTCAGACAAGTTTTGGATTTACTAGAATTTAAAAACTAGGTATCTCAATGTTTTGCCGGCAATCAACGGTGCCCTGGTGTTTGAAATTCATTCCCATTTTGCATGGGACCAAAGCATGCACCCAAAGACACATATTTGATTTTTCGACCAATTTATATGCACTGGAGCATGTGCATGTATTTCAAATTTGAATTATGCACATAAACGCATTGAAAACTCAGTTAATGCATAAAAATGTCCAAACGAACCCCAAAAAATAAAAAAAAATCACACAACACTCCTGTTGTTCTATTTTGACATGAGAAAAAAAATTGAAATCAATAAGAGGCAATGGATACCGTTTCGCCCCCAAAGGTGGGACGGTCCCTACCGAAACCATCATGCTTGTTGTGAGAAGCTCCGGTTTGTGAGAAGCATATACCCAAACCTGCCCCAAATGGGACAAAATTTGTACCATGGCATGTTGATGCTGCTCCATGTAGCATGCCAAGTTTCACGAGTTTTAGACGAGTTTTTGATTTACTTGAATTTAAAAACCAGGCATCTCAATGTTTTGCCGGCAATCAATGGTGCCCTGGTGTTTGAAATTCATTCCCATTTCTTGCATGGGACCTATAAGCATGCACCCAAGGACACAGATTTGATTTTACAACCAATTTATATGCACTGGAGCATGTGCTAGGAAACCAATTTAATGTATCAAATGTTCAAACGAACCCTAAATAATTCCAATTCTTTTACAAAACACATATAGTTGCATGTTCACTCCAGATAAAAGGTCTAGCAATTCAAACACCGTCCATTGCAGCTGTGGCCCCATTATGTAATTAAAAACAAGACGAAAAATCAAGTAGATCACACACAGTTTATTATCAGCAACCATGTGAGATGAAGCACAAAATATCCTCGAGCACCATCGGTGCATAGTATGCCTATGGCTTACGCGAGAAGGTGTGTCGGCTACAGTCCACAGCCGGCGTCTCAAGCACACTAGCTCGCTCCCCACATATCATTTCACTGTTCAATCGTCGCCGGTGAAAGATGGGCACGTGGACCGGCATCGTGAGGGAAACTTTGGTGGCCCACTCCGGCGAGAGCGCGTCCGCAGCTGATGTCTACTACACAACCTTCTTCTTGTAGACATTGTTCGGCCTCCAAGTGCAGAGGTTTGTAGGATAGTAGCAAATTTCCCTAAGTGGATGACCTAAGGTTTATCAATCCGTGGGAGGCGTAGGATGAAGATGGTCTCTCTCAAGCAGCCCTGCAACCAAATAACAAAGAGTCTCTTGTGTCCCCAACACACCCAATACAATGGTAAATTGTATAGGTGCACTAGTTCGGCGAAGAGATGGTGATACAAGTGCAATATGGATGGTAGATATAGGTTTTTGTAATCTGAAAATATAAAAACAGCAAGGTAACTAAAGATAAAAGTGAGCGAAAACGGTATTGCAATGCTAGGAAACAAGGCCTAGGGTTCATACTTTCACAAGTGCAAGTTCTCTCAACAATAATAACATAATTGGATCATATAACTATCCCTCAACATGCAACAAAGAGTCACTCCAAAGTCACTAATAGCGGAGAACAAACCTAGAGATTATGGTAGGGTACGAAACCACCTCAAAGTTATTCTTTCGGCGATCTATTCAAGAGTCCGTAGTAAAATAACACGAAGCTATTCTTTCCGTTCAATCTATCATAGAGTTCGTACTAGAATAACACCTTAAGATACAAATCAACCAAAACCCTAATTTCACCTAGATACTCCAATGTCACCTCAAGTATCTGTGGGTATGATTATACGATATGAATCACACAATCTCAGATTCATCTATTCAAACCAACACAAAGTACTTCAAAGAGTGCCCCAAAGTTTCTACCGGAGAGTCAAGACGAAAACGTGTGCCAACCCCTATGCATAGGTTCATGGGCGGAACCCGCAAGTAGATCACCGAAACATACATCAAGTGGATCACGTGATATCCCATTGTCACCACAGATAAGCACGGCAAGACATACATTAAGTGCTCTCAAATCCTTAAAGACTCAATCCGATAAGATAACTTCAAAAGGAAAACTCAATCCATTACAAGAGAGTAGAGGGGGAGAAACATCATAAGATCCAACTATAATAGCAAAGCTCGCAATACATCAAGATCGTGCCAAAACAAGAACACGTGAGAGAGATCAAACACATAGCTACTGGTACATACCCTCAGCCCCGAGGGTTAACTACTCCCTCCTCATCATGGAGAGCGCCGGGATGTTGAAGATGGCCACCGGTGAGGGATCCCCCCTTCGGCAGGGTGCCGGAACAGGGTCCCGATTGGTTTTTGGTGGCTATAGAGGCTTGCTACGGCGGAACTCCCGATCTATTCTGTTCCCCGATGGTTTTAGGGTATATTGGTATATATAGGAGGAAGAAATACGTCAGGGGATCCACGAGGGGCCCACGAGGGTGGAGGGCGCGCCCAGGGGGGTGGGTGTGCCCCCCTGCCTCGTGCTTTCCTCGTTGATTCCCTGACGTGCACTCCAAGTTCCCTGGATTGCTTCCGTTAAAAAATAACTTTCCCAAAGGTTTCATTCCATTTGGACTCCGTTTGATATTCCTTTTATGCGAAACACTGAAACAAGGGAAAAACAGAAACTGGAACTGGCTCTGGGTTAATAGGTTAGTCCCAAAAATAATATAAAAGGGCATAATAAAGCCCATAAACATCCAAAACAGATAATATAATAGCATGGAACAATCAAAAATTATAGATACGTTGGAGACGTATCAGCATCCCCAAGCTTAATTCCTGCTCGTCCTCGAGTAGGTAAATGATGAAAACAGAATTTTTGATGTGGAATGCTACCTAACATATTTATCCATGTAATTTTCTTTATTGTGGCAAGAATATTCAGATCGATAAGATTCAAGACGAAAGTTTAATATTGAAATAAAAATAATAATACTTCAAGCATACTAACTAAGCAATTATGTCTTCTCAAAATAACATGGCCAAAGAAAGTTCATCCCTACAAAATCATATAGTTTAGTCATGCTCCATTTTCTTCACACAAGAATGCTCTCATCATGTGCAACCCCGATGACAAGCCAAGCAATTGTTTCATACTTTAGTAATCTCAAACTTTTTCAACTTTCACGCAATACATGAGCGTGAGCCATGGATATAGCACTATGGGTGGAATAGAATATAATGATGGGGGTTATGTGGAGAAGACAAAAAAGGATAAAGTCTCACATCAACGAGGCTAATCAATGAGCTATGGAGATGCCCATCGATTAATGTTAATGCAAGGAGTAGGGATTGCCATGCAACGGATGCACTAGAGCTATAAATATATGAAAGCTCAACAAAAGAAACTAAGTGGGTGTGCATCCAACTTGCTTGCTCACGAAGACCTAGGGCACTTGAGGAGGCCCATTGTTGGAATATACAAGCCAAGTTCTATAATGAAAAATTCCCACTAGTATATGAAAGTGACAAAACAAGAGACTCTCTATCATGAAGATCATGGTGCTACTTTGAAGCACAAGTGTGGTAAAAGGATAGTAACATTGTCCCTTATCTCTTTTTCTCTCATTTTTTTGGGCCTTCTCTTTTTTATGGCCTTTCTCTCTTTTTTTTATTCCTCACTTGGGACAATGCTCTAGAAAATGATGATCATCACACTTCTATTTATTTACAACTCAATGATTACAACTCGATACTAGAACAGAGTATGACTCTATATGGATGCCTCCAGCAGTGTACCGGGATATGCAATGAACCTAGAGTGACATGTATGAAAGAATTATGAACGGTGGCTTTGCCACAAATACTATGTCAACTACATGATCATGCAAAGTAATATGACAACGATGAACGTGTCATGATAAACGGAACGGTGGAAAGTTGCATGGCAATATATCTCGGAATGGCTATGGAAATGCCATAATAGGTAGGTATGGTGGCTGTTTTGAGGAAGATATAAGGAGGTTTATGTGTGAAAGATCGTATCATATCACGGGGTTTGGATGCACCGGCGAAGTTTGCACCAACTCTCAAGGTGAGAAAGGGCAATGCACGGTACCGAAGAGGCTAGCAATGATGGAAGGGTGAGAGTGCGTATAATCCATGGACTCAACATTAGTCATAAAGAACTCGCATACTTATTGCAAAAATCTACAATCATCAAAAACCAAGCACTACGCGCATGCTCCTAGGGGGATAGATTGGTTGGAAAAGACCATCGCTCGTCCCCGACCGCCACTCATAAGGAAGACAATCAAATAACACCTCATGTTTCAAATTTGTTACACAACGTTTACCATACGTGCATGCTACGGGACTTGCAAACTTCAACACAAGTATTTCTCAAATTCACAACTACTCAACTAGCACAACTTTAATATCACTATCTCCATATCTCGAAACAATCATCAAGTATCAAACTTCTCTTAGTATTCAATGCACTTATATGAGAGTTTTTACTAGTCTTGAATACCTAGCATATTAGGATTAAGAAAATTACCATGCTGTTTAAGACTCTCAAAATAATATAAGTGAAGCATGAGACTTCATCTATTTCTTCAAAATAAAACTACCATCGTGCTCTAAAAGATATAAGTGAAGCACTAGAGCAAACAACAAACAACTCCAAAAGATATGAGTGAAGATCAATGAGTAATTGTATAATTATGTAACTATGTGAAGACTGTCTAACATTTAAGAATTTCCGATCTTGGTATTTTATTCAAACAGCAAGGAAAACAAAATAAAATGACATGACGCTCCAAGCAAAACACATATCATGTGGTGAATAAAAATATAGCTCCAAGTAAAGTTACCGATGAACGAAGACGAAAGAGGGGATGCCTTCCGGGGCATCCCCAAGCTTAGACTCTTGGTTATCCTTGAATATTACCTTGGGGTGCCTTGGGAATCCCCAAGCTTAGTCTCTTGCCACTCCTTATTCCATAGTCCATCGAATCTTTACCAAAAACTTGACAACTTCACAGCACAAAACTTAACAGAAAATCTCGTGAGCTCCGTTAGCGAAAAAAAAACACCACTTCATGGTACTGTAATGAACTCATTATTTATTTATATTGGTGTTAAACCTACTGTATTCCAACTTCTCTATGGTTTATAAATTATTTTACTAGCCATAGAGTCATCAAAATAAGCAAACAACACACGAAAAACAGAATCTGTCAAAAACAGAACAGTCTGTAGTAATCTGTAACTAACACAAACTTCTGGAACTACAAAAATTCAGCCAAAATAGGAAGACCTAGACAATGTTTTTATTGATCATAAGCAATTGGAATCAATATTTTATCACGTTCTGGTGATTTTTAACAATTATTTTCGTGAGCAGAAAGTTTCTGGAATTTTCAGCAAGATCAAATAACTATCATCCAAGAAGGTCCTATAGGTTTAACTTGGCACAAACACTAATTAAAACATAAAAACACATATAACCAGAGGCTAGATTAAAGATTTATTCCTAAACAGAAGAAAAAAGCAAAAAGTGAAAATAAAGTTGGGTTGCCTCCCAATAAGCGCTAACGTTTAACGCCCCTAGCTAGGCATGATGATTTCAATGATGCTCACATAAAAGATAAGAATTGAAACACAAACAGAGCATCATGAAGAATATTACTAGCACATTTAAGTCTAACCCACTTCCTATGCATAGGGATTTTGTGAGCAAACAACTTATGGGAACAATAATCAACTAGCATAGGAAGGCAAAACAAGCATAACTTCAAAACTTTAAGCACATAGAGAGGAAACTTGATATTATTGCAATTCCTACAAGCATATATTCCTCCCTCATAATAATTTTCAGTAGCATCATGAATGAATTCAATAATATAACCAGCACCTAAAACATTCTTTTCATGATCTACAAGCATATAAATTTTCCTACTCTCCACGTAAGCAAATTTATTCTCATCAATAGTAGTGGGAGAAAACTCAACAAAATAACTATAATGTGATTGAAAATTAAAATCAAGATGAGAAGTTTCATGCTTATCATTATTCTTTATAGCATACGTGTCATCACAATAATCATCATAGATAGGAGGCATGCTATCATCAAAATAAAGTTGCTATCCAAACTTGGGGGACTAAACATATCATGTTCATCAAACATAGCATCCCCAAGCTTGTGGCTTTGCATATCATTAGCATCATGGATAATCAAGGAATTCATACTAACGACATTGCAATCATGCTCATCATTCAAATATTCAGTGCCAAACATTCTAATGCATTCTTCTTCTAGCACTTGAGCACAATTATCGGAATCCTTATTTTCACGAAAGAGATTAAAAAGATGAAGCATATGAGGCACCCTTAATTCCATTTTTTTTGTAGTTTTCTTTTTATAAACTAACCAAGTGATAAAACAAGAAACTAAAAGATTCAATTGCAAGATCTAAAGATATACCTTCAAGCACTCACCTCCCGGCAACGGCGCCGGAAAAGAGCTTAGTTGACGGGGTTTGAGTGCCGCTTACCTAGCCTCCCCGGCAACGGCGCCAGAAAAGAGCTTGATGTCTACTACACAACCTTCTTCTTGTAGACGTTCTTGGGCCTCCAAGTGCAGAGGTTTGTAGGACAGTAGCAAATTTCCCTCAAGTGGATGACCTAAGGTTTATCAATCCATGGGAGGCGTAGGATGAAGATGGTCTCTCTCAAGCAACCCTGCAACCAAATAACAAACAGTCTCTTATGTCCCCAACACACCCAATACAATGGTAAATTGTATAGGTGCACTATGGCGAAGAGATGGTGATACAAGTGCAATATGGATGGTAGATATAGGTTTTTGTAATCTGACAATATAAAAACAGCAAGGTAACTAAAGATAAAAGTGAGTGAAAACGGTATTGCCATGCTAGGAAACAAGGCCTAGGATTCATACTTTCACTAGTGCAAGTTCTATCAATAATAATAACATAATTGGATCATATAACTATCCCTCAACATGCAACAAAGAGTCACTCCAAAGTCACTAATAGCAGAGAACAAATGAAGAGATTATGGTAGGGTACGAAACCACCTCAAAGTTATTCTTTCGGGTCGATCTATTCAAGAGTCCGTAGTAAAATAACACGAAGCTATTCTTTCCGTTCAATCTATCATAGAGTTCGTACTAGAATAACACCTTAAGACACAAATCAACCAAAACCCTAATTTCACCTAGATACTCCAATGTCACCTCAAGTATCCGTGGGTATGATTATACGATATGCATCACACAATCTCAGATTCATCTATTCAAACCAACACAAAGTACTTCAAAGAGTGCCCCAAAGTTTCTACCGGAGAGTCAAGATGAAAACGTGTTCCAACCCCTATGCATAGGTTCATGGGCGGAACCCGCAAGTTAATCACCAAAACATACATCAAGTGGATCACGTGATATCCCATTGTCACCACAGATAAGCACGGCAAGACATACATCAAGTGTTCTCAAATACTTAAAGACTCAATCCGATAAGATAACTTCAAAGGGAAAACTCAATCCATTACAAGAGAGTAGAGGGGGAGAAACATCATAAGATCCAGCTATAATAGCAAAGCTCGCGATACATCAAGAACGTGCCAAATCAAGAACACGGGAGAGAGATCAAACACATATCTACTGGTACATACCCTCAGCCCCGAGGGTGAACTACTCCCTCCTTGTCATGGAGAGCGCCGGGATGATGAAGATGGCCACCGGTGAGGGATCCCCCTCCGGCAGGGTGCCGGAACAGGGTCCCGATTGGTTTTTGGTGTCTACAGAGGCTTGCGGCGGCGGAACTCCCAATCTATACTATTCCCCGATGGTTTTAGGGTATATTGGTATATATAGGAGGAAGAAATACGTCAGGGGAGCCACGAGGGGCCCATGAGGGTGGAGGGCGCGCCCAGGGGGGTGGGTGCGCCCCCTGCCTCGTGCCTTCCTCGTTGATTCCCTGACGTGCACTCCAAGTTCCCTGGATTGCTTCCGTTCCAAAAATAACTTTCCCGAAGGTTTCATTCCGTTTGGACTATGTTTGATATTCATTTTCTGTGAAACACTGAAACAAGGCAAAAACAGAAACTGGCACTGGGCTCTGGGTTAATAGGTTAGTCCCAAAAATAATATATAAGTGCATAATAAAGCCCATAAACATCCAAATCAGATAATATAATAGCATGGAACAATCAAAAATTATAGATACGTTGGAGACGTATCAGCAGCCACCATGCGCGTGCTAAAAAGGTGCATGAGCGCGGCCGAAATCTACAACCGGGCGGCAAAGGCAGCCCAAACGGCCGTCGTTGCTTCTCAGGTGGCGGCAGCAACATCTGCCTCGGGGATAGCAACTGGTGAGAGCGGCACAACAGTTGTGTTGGGTATATGCCCTAGAGGCAATCATGTATGATGATATTTCCTATGTGTTTATGAATAAAGATAGTCCTTGGACATAATCAATGATGTGTATCAGCAAGTACGTGACTTGTTTGTGGGACTATGCATTGTATGATGACTGTCCCAAAAGGTCCCTACTCGAAAGGGCTGTGTGGACACGCAGCTGACTAGACTAGCATATGACACGGTCGATGGCTTGGTCTCACTAGCCATGGAGCATTGGATGCTAACCGGATAATATGGACTTGGAAAGGTCTGGTCGGATCAGAGTCAAGATAAGGTCCGAGTCGGACAGACCCAACTATGAGACGTAGCGATATGTCATCTGTGAGTCTCTAGTACAACATACGTTCTATGTCCTAAGACCTGAGCTGGCACATGTACTCGGGATGATGACAGACCAGCTTTGGGCCGACCAAGTGCTACTCCGTGACTGGGTAGTTACAAAGGTAGGTTTCAGGCTTGTCCAGACCCATGTTGCGAGACATGGTCGAGCAAGATGGGATTTGCCCCTCCGACCAGGCGAGATATACTCTGGGCCCCTCATGTGATCCGACCAGGATAAGCATGGCCATGCGACAAGTATTATGAGATAATCCGTATAGTGGTCAGCATCACTGGAACGAGAAAGAGGTCGGGCTAGCACAAGGATGACAGACTCGCCTTCAGCTCGACAACGTATATCGTGTGGCAAAAGGAATGGAAGTGTGATGTACAGGTTCGCTAACCAGCTTCATAGTCTTCTTGGTGTTCGGCATGCCTTTCTAGAGGCCGCTACCAACCGTGCAGTTCGGAGGTGATCCGAACTGCGACCAAGCCGACTTGAACATAATGGGTCGGGCGCTTAAGGGAAGGAACCTGCGAGGTCGGATCCGAGGACACTGGTCGGATGTGATCCGAGCCGTATTCGAATTGTGGCCGAGTGGACTTATGGGCTTTAGGGTCCGTGCGAGGCCCAAGTGTTGAGCCCACGACGGACGCCTATATAAAGTGGAGGTGCAGCACACTCATGCGGTTGATCGTTTCGGCACTGTCACTAGGGTTTGCATGTGTTGCGAATATACACCTCCACTCGCCGCCGACTATGTGATCGGACCTAGCAGTCCACCGCATGGTGTTCCTCCTGCACGCGCGGATACTGTTAGAGGCGGTGCACTTGCCGCTCCGGTGAACTTGTACGTGGGATCGGACTACTAGCTGTTCCAGGGAGATCGGACAAGGAGGAGACGAACCACGCTGACACGCTGCCCAAACTCTTCTTTCCCTGCACGACACTGCACGTCTAGTGGTAACGAACTGTGATCCATCTCCCATAGCATGTTCTTGGTTGTTCTGCGTGTAGGATTTTTTAATTTGCAGTCGACGCACCCTACCGTAGAACCTAACAGTGGTATCAGAGACTCTGCTATAGGATTTGGTTTCAGATCGTATGCATATTAGATATGTGGAGGCGGCAGATGAGATCTGTTGTCGTTGAAGAGATCGGCTATGTGCACGGTTGATGTGTTCAACTGCACATGGGGATCGTTGAGGCTATGTTTTCTATCAATCGGGATCGATGAGGTCGTGACACGATCTACCCCTACCGGTCGGTTATCTGCCATCGGGGTTAAAAGTGAAACGTAAATCCAAATCGGATTCGCAATGACCGATGAGATTGGTCAGATCAGAGAATTCAGCGTGATTGGAGTTCAGATGGGACCGTCGTGTGTGTAGCGCCTTGTATTTCGAACCCAACACACAAACCGGTAGAATGCGATTCTATGCATAACTTAGTTTTGCAGGTTTGATGTGAATAGTATGGCTCATGTGTATGTGATGCATGTGTGTAATTTATACATGGCATGCGCGTCATGTTTGTCAGCCGGCAGGAGCCAAAGTGTTGTCATTATATTGTATAACGACCTCCGTGTCGACTTGTGACTCTATGTAAAATTCATTACTAGTTGTAGTAGTTGGATAATAGGGATCAGGTTGGTGGCTTGGCGTCACGGCGTGACAAAACAAGATGGAGTTCCTATCTGGTCATCGGAGTCGGAGCCGACCTAAAAGAACATCCATGAAGGAGCCATACTATTTCACAATCTATGTTTATGTGTGATTGTTATGCTTCTTGTTTTCTATGCATGTTAGAATGGTAGAAAGATCCCTCATGAATATCAAGCGAATTGCCATCCCCGATGTTGCACCTTCGCAGGTCAAGTACGTCTAGTAGTGGGCTCATAAAATCGAGGTGCTGCTGAGTGTCCTTGAACTGAAGGGTTCGTGTCGGACACAGACATGCACTGCATCAGGTTAACTTGACAAGGCTATCAAAACAGTTTTGGGCCTTGTGGCAAAGAAGGTTGGGGGCCGGGGTATGAGATACCTTCCCGACTGACAGGAGTCGTATAGAGATACGATTAGCAAGGAGTTGCTTACCGGGTAGGCATGTTGTCTAGCAGTGATGCTAAAGCTCACTAGTCGATTGCGCTAGTCGGATCCTGAATCACTGAAAGTTTGCGGAGGGATGCCAACTTCAGTGGGAGTTTTTTCATTTAAGGCTAGAATTACTCTATATAAACACATTGCTTAGTGATTGCATATTTTTTGCTGTAGATCAATGGCACCACCTGCTCAGCCCAACTTTGCATTGAAATCAATTCTGGAAAAGGATAAACTGAATGGAACAAACTTTACAACCTGGTATAGAAATCTGAGAATTGTTCTCAAGCATGATAAAAAGGAACATGTTCTAGAGGATCCACTTCCAGAGGAACCTGCCAATAATGCTAGTGTGTCGGTGTACTAGAATAGGGGTACCCTAGTACCCCTAACTCGTGCACGGACAGTGGCAGCGCCCCACGGCCGGGCCGGCCTGTTGGCCGCCAAGATCCTCAGCAGATCCCGTGGAGCCATTCAAGAACAAAGTAGTCAAGACCCCGGCAAGAGGAGCTTGCCGGGAAGGCCACCCAGAGTGCAAAGGAAACAAGGCCCCGGCAAGAGGAGCTTGCCGGGAAGGCTTGGTGGGCGCTAAAACCCCAAGCGTGACAAGTTTCCCGCCGCGGTAAGGCGCTTGCCGGGGCGGGTGACCTCTCTTCATCTCCGCTCCAGCTCACCCGCCAACGTGTCACCACGGGGGCTCTCCCAAGGACGTGTGTCGGGGGGCTGTGCAGCCAGCGGAGAGTAGCGACAAGCAGCGCTGACAAGCTACCATCGTGGCGAACGGAGGCGCACTTAACGGTCCTGGTGCCTCTGTTCGAGCGACCGGAGACGGGCATTGATGACTCTTGTCCCTTGCCGTCAGAGTTAGGTATAGGTTACTGTACACTGTACATAGCGGTGTACCAACCTAGGTTATTACCATTGTAACCTTGTCTACTTGCCATATGTGGTAACCCCTTGAGCCTATAAAAGTGGGGCCGGGGGCAACGTAGAGGAGGTTCGATTCGGCTGGGTTTCTAGTCTAGCTCCAGCTTAGTTCATCACACTCAAGTTAGGTCTTGTAGCCAGCATTGCTCCCTAGCAAGAACACAAGATAATCCACAAAGCAGCAGTAGGAGTATTATCTCTCGGAGAGCTCCGGCTGGGTAAAACCCTCTCGTGCGCATCGCCTCGACCCGCTCTTTGCGCGGTCTCCGCCCCCCTCCGAACCACAAAAGGGACCCCGGTCCCGTAGGTGCTCGTGGGGCACGATCAGCTCATCCCCCCGACATCTTTGGCGCGCCAGGTAGGGGGCGTCGAAGCTGTGTGAATCCGGTCCGGCGGTCGCACTAGCAACTCCATCGACATCTTCGTCGACATGGCGCTGAAGAAGAAGCCTTCGGCAGGAGCTGAGCCGTCCGCGTCGAACCCACCACCACCGGAACCATCAGGTGGTGGAGGGAATGCTGGCGGAGGGACCGGCGTCGTCGAGAGAGCCCACGATGCCGCCGGGTCCAAGGACAACGCAGCGCGGGCGTCGGCGTCCGAATCTGCACCGCGTCCATCGCAGGAGGCGCGGGACAGGCAGCGTCATGATACCCGCGGCACCATACGATCTTTGGATCAAGGCCAAGCTGGAGGATCTCGAGGCCCTCGAGACCCGCATGCACCTCAGCATGCCGGCACGAGTGGGGTACGGTCGCTGGGGCGGGATGCTGCTCCTCCTAACTTGGTTAGGAGTCCGAGCATATCCCGTTCTTCGCTCCGTACGCCCTTGCCGCCAGCCACACCAGCGGAAGCCTTGGCAAGAGCTCAACTGCTCCTAGATTACCCTCCAACGGCCGATAAGGTCGACGAATGGAGGGCCACAATTCAAAGTCTCATCGGCTTCGCCAACGGCGACGTCCCACGGCAACCAAGTGCTTCGCAGCCGCGACGGGGCGACAAAGCGCGAGCCGATGGCGACGAGACTTGCGGGGGTGCACCCACCGTACACTCCCCTTCCCGAAGGCCAAGATCGCCGACTCGCCGGATCCACCTCGACAGCGACTCCACGGCGTCGTCGGATCCACGAGCTCGTCGCGACCAACGCCAAGTTCTTCGGGAGCGGCAAGAAGAAGACGCTCGAACCCGAATCGAGCGCCGAAGAGAAGCGCGCCGTCAATCTGACCAACGCGCCGGGCCCACCGTCGATATGCATGCGCCAGGGGAACCAGGCGACTTGCCGTACGCGGGAGGTTGCCCTGCGTTCACTCGTGAGCTGCGGCAAGTCCGGTGGCCCGACAAGAAGAACTTCAAACCAGATGTGCCGGAGAAGTACGACGGCAGGACACATCCATCGGAGTTCCTCAGCATCTACACCATCGCGGTGCAGGCTGCGGGGGGACGAGACGACAAGATCCTCGCCAACTACTTCCCCTTGGTGCTCAAGCCAAACGTCAGATCTTGGCTCATGCACTTGCCGGATGGCTCTATTTCTTCTTGGGCAGATTTGTGCCACCTGTTTGTTGGCGCCTTCACAGGCGGCCACAAGCATCATGGTCAGGCGAGTGATCTCCACCTACTTGCCCAGAAGGAGGGGGAGTCTCTGCGCAAATTCATCCAGAGATTCAGTCGAGTGCACTATAACATCCCAGACGTCCACCCTGCTGCAGTGATTAGTGCATTCCATCAGAATGTGCGAAATCGCAGGATGAGGGAGGAGATGGCGATGTGCAAAGTGAAAGACGTCAGCGAGCTCTACGCCCTGGCCGACAAGTGTGCACGCGCTGAAGAAGGAAGAAGGCTCCCAGGAGAGAGTGTGGGAGCAGAGTCTGACAGTGAGGGGACCGCCCCGACAAGGAATAGCCGGCGGCGGAACAACAGGAGGAAGAAAAACCAAGAAGTACTAGTTGTCGAGCAGTCCGGCAAGGATGGGGCCGCCAACCAAGCCAAGGCCGGTGGCTCCGACAAGGAGGTTGCCGTTGACACCGACCGCCAAGCTGTGGCGGCCGCCGATAAGCCTGGCAGCTCCAACAAGCAGTACTGTAAAATTCACCACACTAAGGGCCATGATCTCCAGAGCTGCAAGAAAGTCGAGCAGCTTGTTGAGCTACAGAAAGCTTAATACGAGCGGCGGGACAAGGAGAAAGCCTAAGAAGGTGTAGGTGCAGCAAGTAAGAAGAGACCCGGTCGGGGAGGACGCCGCGGCAAGGCCAAGCAGCGGCAAGGAGACAGACCTCCCCGCGGCCGCGACAAAGAAGAAGATGAAGATGAAGATGACGAGGACTATGAAGATGATGAAGCTGATGAGCATGAGTTTCAAAAGGCGACAGAGGTCCTTTGCGTCGACGGTGGTGCGTCTCTGCATACCTCACACCGCCAACTCAAGCAATGGATGCGTGAGGTCAATGCAGCAGAACCATCCGTAGAGTCACGCAAACCTCTGAAGTGGTCCAGCACGCCCATCATCTTTGACATTGAGGATCACCCAGATCGCATCACTGCGGTCGGGTGCTTGCCGATGTTGGTCTCACCAACCATCCGCAACCTCAAGGTCACAAAGATGCTGGTTGATGGCGGGGCCGGCCTGAATTTGATCTCCTCTGCAGTGCTCCAAAAGCTTCAAATCCCTGACAGCGAGCTCGAAGAAACTGGTACTTTCCAAGGAATCAACCCAGGAAGGAGCAAGCCCAAGGGGAAGATCACATTGCCGGTAACCTTCGGCAGTGAGCTCAACTTCAGAACTGAGAGGGTCACGTTCGACGTCGCCGATTTTCCATTGCCCTACAATGGCATACTTGGCCGTCCGGCACTCGCCAAATTCATGGCCGCCTCTCACTATGCATACAACCTACTCAAGATGCCCGGCCCGATAAGTGTCATTTCTGTCCACGGCGACAAGAAGGATGCACTTATCTGCGCCGACAAGATTTACCGGGATGCAGCAGCCGCAACAGATAGCAAACCACTTACCGCTGAAGCTCCCGAGGCGAAGAAGAAGACCACTGGGTCCGGCAAGAGCTCTGTTGCCCACTCCGGCAAGCGCACCTCTTCGGAGTGCTGCGCTACCGTCGAGGACGCACCATCGAGCTCCACCGGCAAGTGCAACAAGACAATGGCAGCTCCGCCAAAGACCAAGAAGGTGCCCGCCAAGGAGGACGGCACTGGTGGTACCTACACCATCAGTGCCACGCTTGATCCTAAATAGGAAGGCGAGCTCGTTGCTTTCCTGTGGGTGAATGTCGATGTGTTTGCATGGCAACCATCTGATATCCCCGGCGTTCCCAGGAAAGTAATTGAGCACCACCTAGCTGTCTGTCCTCACGCGCGGCCCGTCAAGCAAAAAGTTAGGAAACAGCAAAGGGCGCCAAGAATTCATAGCGAAGAAATCAAGAAATTGGAAGCAGCAGGGCTTGTCAGAGGAGTCCTCCACCCCACATGGTTGGCCAATCCGGTAGTGGTACGCAAGGCTAATGGGAAATGGAGACTTTGTATTGACTTCACGGATGTTAATAAAGCTTGTCCCAAGGACCCATTTCCCTTGCTGCGTATCAACCAGATTGTTGACTCCACAGCTGGGTGCGATCTGCTTTCGTTTCTTGATGCATATTCAGGATATCATCAGATCTTCATGGCGAAGAGGATGAAGAAAACCGCATTCATCACACCATGTGGCACGATCGCTTTATACGGATGCCTTTCGGTTTGAAGAATGCTGGTTCAACCTTTGCAAGGGTAGTCCATGATGCTTTTGGACCACAGATAAACAGAAATGTAGAAGCCTACATGGATGACATAGTGGTCAAGAGCAAGGACAGAGCGACTTTGATTCAGGATTTGGATGAGACGTTTGCAAACCTGCGCAAGATCAACCTCAAGCTCAACCCCGAGAAGTGCGTGTTTGGAGTCCCTTCCGGCAAGCTTCTCGGGTTCTTTGTATCTCAGCGGGGAATTGAAGCCAACCCCGACAAGATCAAGGCCATTGAGCAGATCAAAGCACCAAAGCACGTTAAGGATGTCAGGAGGCTTGCCGGTTGCGTGGCTGCTCTCAGCAGGTTCATCTCTAAGTCTGCTGAGCGCGCCCTGCCGTTTTTGAAGATTTTGAAAAAGGCAGGTCCAATGAAATGGACTCCCGAAGCGGAGGCTGCGCTGCAAGACTTGAAGGGATACCTGTCCTCCACTCCAATACTTGTCGCACCTAAACCACAAGAGAAGTTGCTGTTGTATATAGCGGCGACCAATCAAGTGGTTAGTGCTGCGTTAGTAGCGGAGAGGGAGGCGGATGATGAGCCGGCAACCAAGGCAGGTGCGTCCAGCGACAAGCGGGGGGCTTCGCCGTCAAGCTCCGGTCCCGACAACGACGGATCAGCGCAGGGTTGCGACAAGATACAGAAGAGGATGGTGCAGCGCCCAGTTTACTTTGTCAGTTCCCTTCTGCAGGGGGCTAGATCAAGGTACTCTGGTGTGCAGAAGCTGCTTTTCGGCCTGCTCATGGCCTCGAGAAAGCTACGCCATTACTTCCAAGCACATGAGATAACAGTTGTCACTCGCTTCCCGCTGAAGAGGATTTTGCAAAATCCAGAAGCAACAGGCAGGATTGTTGAGTGGGCACTGGAATTGTCAAGCTTTGGTCTTAAGTTCGAAAGCACTTCAACTATACAGAGCAGGGCATTGGAAGAATTCATAGCAGAGTGGACGCCAACGCAGGATGAAGAGATTCCAGAGACAAGCATCCCCGTCAAGGAGGCAAATAAAGAGTGGCTGATGTACTTTGACGGTGCCTTCTCGCTGCAAGGCGCCGGTGCCGGCGTGCTGCTTATCACACCCACCGGAGAGCACCTCAAGTACATAGTCCAGATGCACTTTCCCAAGGAACAAGCAACAAACAATACTGCCGAGTATGAAGGATTGCTTGCCGGTCTCAGGATTGCTGTGGACCTTGGGATCAAGAAGCTCATTGTCAGGGGAGACTCACAACTTGTCGTCCGCCAAGTAAATAAGGATTACCAGAGTCCGTTGATGGAAGCCTACGTCGATGAAGTGAGGAATCTGGAAGAGCACTTTGAAGGCCTGCAAATGGAACACATTCCAAGAGCACAGAATGATATAGCTGATGGCCTCTCCAAATGTGCCGCACTTAAGTTGCCTGTGGAACTAGGGATTTTTGTGCTCAAGCTAACTCAGCCAACCGTGGCACCATCAACAGGACAGAGCAAGAAGAGAAAATTGGTTTCCGGCGACTACTTCCCGGCAGAGCTCTCTGAAGCCGCCGCCAAGAAGGTCCCTAAAACCAACGCAAATATCACTGAGGAGCAGTCTGCTCCGACAAACCATGCAGTTTGTATCGTTGAAGCAAACGCTCCCGACAAGCTTAGCTCCGGCAAGCTTGACGGGGAACATCGAGCTCCGGCGGACCCGCAGGTCCCTGCCGTAGAAGCTGATGGTCCCGCAGTGACAGATGAGCCTTTAGTCCTCGTTGTCGAGCCACAGGCTCCAACATGGGCGCAGCAGATCGTCCATTTCCTTCAGACAGGAGAACTTCCCAAGAACCAGAAGAAGGCGGAAAAAGTAGCCCGGCAGTCAAGTATGTACCAGTTTGTTGACAACATCCTGCATGTAAGAAGACTCAACGGAGTGAAATTGAAGTGTATTTGCGGGAAGATGGATGTAAGCTGTTGGCGAGATACACGGAGGCATATGTGGTCACCACATTGGCGCAAAGAGCACTTGCCGCAAAGCTTTCCGGCAAGGTTTCTTCTGCCGAAGCCCTCCAGGATGCAACTGCACAAGTAACCAAGTGTGAAGCGTGCCAGTTCCATTCAAGACAGATACACCAGCCAGCTCAAGCTCTCCAGATGATCCCTTTATCCTGGCCCTTCTCGGTCTGGGGGCTCGACATCCTCGGCCCCTTCCCCCGAGCTGTCGGGGGCTTTGAGTACTTGTACGTCGCAATCGACAAGTTCACAAAGTGGCCGGAAGTGGAACCAGTGAGGAAGGTGACAGCACAGTCAGCCGTCAAGTTCTTCAGGTCAATTGTTTGCCGTTTTGGGATTCCTAATCGGATCATCACCGACAACGGCACACAGTTCACGAGTCGCACCTTCATGCAGTACACCCAAGATCTTGGCGCCAAGATCTGCTTTGCTTCCGTTGCTCATCCGAGAAGCAACGGTCAAGCAGAGAGGGCAAACGCTGAAGTGCTGCGAGGACTCAAGACCAGAACTTTCGACAGGCTACACAAGTGCGGAAGGAACTGGATCGAGGAGCTGCCAGTGGTTCTTTGGTCGATCAGGACGACGCCAAATCGAGCCACTGGCCAGACACCCTTTGCTCTAGTCTACGGAGCAGAGGCAGTTCTCCCCACGGAACTCATATACGGGTCACCTCGAGTGCTCGCTTATGATGAGCTTGAGCAAGAGCAGCTGCGACAAGATGACGCGCTGCTCCTCGAGGAAGATCGTCTTCAGGCTGACGAGCTGCTCGTTACCAGCAAGCTTTGCGCCGCTACCATAGCCGCAGTTAACGCCGAAGCTTCGAGGAAGGCGACCTTGTTCTTCGCGCATTCAATCCGCCAAGAATTCCAACAAGTTGACGCCAAGTGGGAAGGCCCTTATCGGGTAAAACGAGTCACTAGGCCCGCGCTGTCCGCTTTGAGACCAAGACGGCTTTCGGTGAGCAATTCCTGGAACATAGAGCATCTTCGTAAGTTTTACCCATGAGGCGCGGTTGCGGAACCTGCTCGGCAACCAACCTTTTGTACAAGTCTTGCCGCTGTTGCATGTAATCCTTTGTACAAAGCCAGGCGCAGACCCCGTGCATCAGTAAAGCCTATGGTTGCGCACATTTTTGTTAATGCATGCTTTCACAGTCATATATGCATGTGGTTACTAACATCTTGTTCAGCACCCACACCCGGTAAGCGATAATGAGCCATTAGGCTTCACAACTGTCTTTTTCTCTTCTTTCTTCTCAAACAAGAAGAAGGTTCATCCACCCACAAGTTAACCGGGGGGAGGAGGAGATAGTGGTGTAGGCATCGCTCGAGGGATTTTCGCTTTGCCGAAAGACGGACAACAGAAAAGCTAAGTTGCTAAGTTTAAGCGACCAGTTTTAAATTTTTGGGTTATCTTCCTCGAACGATAAGTACTTTGTATGGAAAACCTGTGCGTGGAGGAACCAAATCGTGACTAGTCGCGCCCTTACTTTGTTTCGAGTCCGCTCAACAACTTAAGTGAGCTGCGGCTAGTCCGCGACGAGGTTGCTTGTCGGTAGCGACCCCGCCTGCAGGCTGCTGAAGTTCCGCACTCGGCGCTCGCAGCAAGGGTGCCGCACCGACAAGTTTCCCGGAAAGCGTAGGGTAGTAACATACAAGGGAAGAAATCGAGTAAAGGAAATAACGTTGCATTCGATTGCCTAAGATAGTGTATATTACATAATGACTTGTCGCAGATCTAATAGATTTTTCGCCTAAACATGATCTACAGCGACAAGAAAAAGATAGAATTGGCGGCCTAATCCACGCGGTCGCCCTCGAGCCTCTTAACTCCGCTCACCCTGTCCACAATGGGTGCGACAAGGGTCTTGAGCGCTTCAACATCGGCGGATGAAGGCAGGGACTTGAGGGCCTTGGAGAAGTCGACGCCTGGGTTGCGGAAGGCCACCTTCATCAACACCTTCTGGAGAGCCTCGGCACAGACTTGGCGTGATTCCTCCGCCAGTTGCTTCGGAACCTCATCCCGGAGCCACCGGATGCCCGCCAACACGCCTTTGAAGAATAGACTGAGCTTGACGCTGGGTTGGAGGTTCTCGTCGGTGGAATATCCAAGATCTGTCATCCCCAACGCTATCAGCTCATTATGGATGTCGTGGCGGTGTCCACGAGACCTTCATCCAATGCATTATGCTGTCCGAAGATTATTCGGGCGGTCACAAGATTCGACAAAGAACTCCTCGGTGGCCTTGATTTTCTCCAGCAGGCCTGCTTCCCGCTCCTGGCGCTGCTCAACGCCTCCGACAAGGTGGTCAATTTCAGCTCCAGATCCGCCTTGACGATCTTGGCGGCATCGATTTCCTTGATCCTTTCAGCCAAACGGCCCTGCAGTTCACCGAGGGTGTAAGCATCCTTCTCACGCTCGCGCTTCAGCCCGGCGACCTCCTCGGCCTCGTCCACGACCTCGCCCCCTCCCTCTTCCCCTCGTGGCTGGCTCAGCCACCACGGGCGTGGGATTGGGAGGGGTGCGATGCCCAGCTGCGACCCTCGCCGCCACCGACGAAGAACCAAGGTTCCCTTTCTCCATGGGGGATGGGAGAAAGGGGAGCAAGAAGTGAAGGGAGGAAGGATGGGAGAATGCGGCTTTATGCTCCCCTTCCATCCCTCTTAAAAGAGCAAGGTGGGGCTTGGCCGCCCTTCGGCGAATCGAGTGCAGGAAGAGCAGGAATCAGACAGACCTGCTGCCTCTGCTCAAGAACGCCAAGTTTCCCACTCCCACCGCCCGTGACCCCGAGTGCATGGGAGCCACGTGGCGGAGATGCAGAACTGAGGCGACGGATGAGGCGACCTCACACGACGCCCACTTCACCCAAGACACCACAATTAACGCATGCCATTACAGAGAAACGCGGTGGGCGCGTGCCGTTCATGGGAGACGTGGTGGGTCCAAGGCAAGTAACGGAGTAATCAAGACCACGCTTGCCAAGACTGTTTTGGGCCTGGCCCAACAGAGCTTACGCCGTGTGGCCCAGCCCGGGGCTCTGCCGGTGTACTAGAATAGGGGTACCCTAGTACCCAACTCGCACGGACACAGTGGCAGCGCCTACGGCCGGGCCGGCCTGATAACGCTAAGATCCTCAGCAGCTCCGTGGAGCCATTCAAGAACAAAGTAGTCAAGACCCGGCAAGAGGAGCTTGCCGGGAAGGCCACCCAGAGCGCAAAGGAATAAGGCCCCGCAAGAGGAGCTTGCCGAAGGCTTGGTGGGCGCTAAAACCCTGCGTGACAAGGTTCCCGCCGCGCAAGGCGCTTGCCGGGGCGGGCGACCTCTCTTCATCTCCGCTCCAGCTCACCCGCCAACGTGTCACCACGGGGCTCTCCCAAGGATGCGTGTCGGGGGGCTGTGCAGCCAGCGGAGAGTAGCGACAAGCAGCGCTGACAAGCTACCATCGTGGCGAACGGAGGCGCACTTAACGGTCCTGTTGCCTAATCGTTCGGCGATCGAGGCGGGCATTGATGACTCTTGTCCCTTGCCGTCAGAGTTAGGTATAGGTTACTGTACACTGTACATAGCGGTGTACCAACCTAGGTTATTACCATTGTAACCTTGTCTACTTGCCATATGTGGTAACCCCTTGAGCCTATAAAAGGGGGGCCGGGGGGCAACGTAGAGGAGGTTTGATTCGGCTGGGTTTCTAGTCTAGCTCTAGCTTAGTTCATCACACTCAAGTTAGGTCTTATAGCCAGCATTGCTCCCTAGCAAGAACACAAGATAATCCACAAAGCAGCAGTAGGAGTATTATCTCTCCGGAGAGCTCCGAAGCTGGGTAAAAACCCTCTCGTGCGCATCGCCTCGACCCGCTCTTTGCGCGGTCTCCGCCCCCCTCTGAACCACAAAAGGGACCCCGGTCCCGTAGGTGCTCGTGGGGCACGATCAGCTCATCCCCCCGACATAGTGCCACTGCTAAGAATGCCTAGCAGAAACTCGTTCATGAATCAATGGAGAACAGCTGTCTGATGCTGTCTTGTATGGAGCCCGATTTGCAACAACATTTTAAAAATGTTGAGGCTTACGATATGATCGAGAGTCTCAAGAGCATGTTTCAGACACAGGCTAGGACCGAAAGGTTCAATGTCTGGCGATCCTTGATGGATTGCAAGCTGAAGGAAGGTGATCCACTGAGCCCACATGTGATCAAGATGATCGGATATGTGCAAGCTTTGGATCGGTTGGGCTTCCCGCTCTTGGATGAGCTGGCTACTGATGCAGTTCTGGGTTCTCTTCCACCCAGCTATGGGATGTTCATCTCGAACTATCATATGGATGACATGGATAAGAAGCTCACTGAATTTCATGGGATGCTCAAAGTGGCAGAGCAGGATATTAAGAAAGGCACGCATCACGCATCAAGAAGAGTTGGTCTAAGAAGAAGGCTAAGGCAAAGGGCACGGAGATGGTAACCTCCGCCGCTGCGTCAAATTCTGGACCGGACTCGAAGACCATTTGCTATCATTGCAAGGAGACCGGTCACTGGAAGAGGAACTGTAGCAAGTCGCTTGCAGAGCATGGCAAGAAGGCCAGAAATGCTTCTTCAGGCAAAGGTACACTTGTTGCATATGTTATAGACATTTACCTTGCTGACATACCTAGTAGCTCTTGGGTATTTGATACCGGATCGGTTTTTCATATTTGCACCTCGATGCAGGGGCTGGTAAGGACTCGGTGTGTGGCACAAGGGGAGATTGACATCAGGGTCGGCAAAAAGCAAGAGTTGCTGCGTTGGAGGTCAGCACGATGCAGCTCCAGCTTCCTTCTGGATTTATTTTGGAATTGAATAATTGTTATTACATACCTGCACTTAGTCAGAACATTATTTCTGCCTCATGTTTGATGAGTCAGGGTTACGAATTCGATTTAAAGGACAATGGTTGTTCGTTTTATTTGAATGGTACGTTCCACGGCTATGCACCCATTGTTGATGGGCTATTTATATTGAATCTGGAACAGGAACCAGTCTATAACGTGAATGTCAAGAGGCATAAGCCTAATGAGATAAATCCGACATACTTCTGGCATTGCCGGTTTGGACACATTAGTCTGAAACGCATGAAGAAGCTCCATGATGATGGGCTCCTAACTTCGTCCGACTTAGGGTCATTCAAGACATGTGAATCATGCTTGCTAGGCAAGATGACTAAGTCTCCTTTCGCAAAGAGTTGCGAGAGGGCGTCCGAGCTATTGGAACTTATACATAGTGCTGTGTGTAGTCCAATGAGCACAAATGCAAGATGTGGCTATCAGTACTTTGTGACTTTCACCGACGAATTGAGTAGATATGGATATATCTATTTGATGAGGCACAAGTCGGAAACTTTTGAAAAGTTCAAAGAGTTTCAGAACGAGGTTGAGAATCAGCTCGACAAGACTATAAAGCTTCTACGATCTGATCGTGGAGGTGAATACATGAGCCAGGAGTTTGATGATCATTTGAAAAGCCGAGGTATAGTACCTCAGCTCACACCTCCGGGTACGCCATAGAGAAATGGTGTGTCAGAACGGAGGAATCGTACCTTGTTGGACATGGTTCGGTCTATGATGAGAAAATCGGATTTACCCTTGTCATTCTGGGGATACGCTCTAGAAACTACAGGTTTCACACTTAACTGGGTACCATCAAAATCCGTAGATAAGACACCACATGAGATGTGGACCGGGAAGACTCCCAGTTTGTCTTTTCTAAAGATTTGGGGTTGTGAAGCATTTGTCAAGCGACTTATGTCAGACAAGCTTACACCCAAATCGGATAAGTGCATATTCGTGGGATATCCGAGGGAAACCTTGGGATATAGCTTCTACAACCGGGAAGAGAACAAATTGTTTGTTACTCGGAACGGGGTTTTCCTTGAGAAAGAGTTTCTTAGTCGGGAGGCCAGTGGGAGGACGGTCCGACTCGAAGAAATTCGAGGACCACTCTGGGACAGCTCGGCTGATGATGAGATCATACACGAGTCAGTCAGGGAACCCATAGTGGAAGCGGCACTTGAACCATGGAGGTCGGAAAGATTGTGCAGAGTGCGCGATGTATTGTTGCTAGAAAGCGACGAGCCAGCCACGTATGCGGAAGCGATGGTGAGCCCAGATTCCGAGGCATGGCTGGAGGCCATGAGATCCGAGTTAAAGTCCATCGATGAGAATCAAGTCTGGGACTTGGTTGATCTGCCGCCTGGTGTAACGGCCATTGGTTGCAAATGGGTCTTTAAGAAGAAAACTGATGTGGATGAAAATGTTCAGATCCACAAAGCTCGGCTTGTCGCTAAGGGTTATGGACAAGTTCAAGGAATTGACTACGACGAGACTTCCTCACCGGTAGCGATGCTGAAGTCGGTGAGGATCATACTAGCTATAGCTGGATATTTCGATTACGAGATATGGCAGATGGATTTCAAGACGGCTTTCCTTCACGAAAATTTAACCGAGGACATGTATATGATACAACCCGGGGGTTTTGTCGATCCGACTAGCACTAGTAAGGTATGCAAGCTCAAGAGATCCATTTATGGGTTGAGGCAAGCATCTCGGAGTTGGAACATTCGTTTTGATGAGGTCCTCACAGGTCTCGGTTTCATCAAAAGCAAAGAGGACTCTTGTTTACACAAGAAGTTAAGTGGGAGCTCGATAGTGTTTTTGATCTTGTATGTGGATGACATACTACTGATCGGAAATGATGTTTCGATGCTGAACTCGATCAATGAGTCATTGAATGGCAAGTTTTCGATGAAGGACCTTGGTGAGGCAATGTACATTTTAGGCATTAAGATCTATAGAGATAGATCGAGGATGCTGCTCGGCTTAAGCCAGAGCACGTACATAGATAAAGTGTTGAAGCGGTTCAACATGAGTGAGGCGAAGAAAGGGTTCTTGCCACTCTCACATGGTATTTGTAACGCCCACGATGTGGCTATATCTCTCACGTGTCAAGGCACGACTTGGAGGCATAACCGCATTGTAGGTTTTGTCGCAAGAAGGGTCATCTTCACACAATCCCATGTAATGAACAAGAATGGGATAAAGAGAGTTGGCTTACAATCGCCACTTCACACTATTCATAAATAAATTCATACGTCATTCAAGATACGCACATAGACCGACTATGGTCAAATCCAAATGAAAAGAAGATAACCCAAAATGCTAGATCCCGGATCGTCCTAACTCGGCTCCACTACTGATCATCAGGAAACGAAACATAGTAACGACCAAGTTCCTCGTCGAACTCCCACTTGAGCTCGGTTGCGTCGCCTGCACTGGTATCGTCGGCACCTGCAACTGTTTTGGTAGAATCTGTGAGTCATGAGGACTCAACAATCACACTCCCGCGAGATCAAGACTATTTAAGCTTTTGGGCAGGAAAGGGGTAATGCGGTGGAGCGGCAGCAAGCACTAAGCAAATATGGTGGCTACCATACGCAAATAAGAGCGAGAAGAGAAGCAGCGCAATGGTCGAGAAGCTAGAAGTGATCAAGAAGTGATCCTGAAGCTACTTACGTTCATAAATAACCCAAACCGTGTTCACTTCCCGGATTC
The DNA here is from genome assembly GCA_021605205.1 of Aegilops longissima. Taxonomy (NCBI): domain Eukaryota; kingdom Viridiplantae; phylum Streptophyta; class Magnoliopsida; order Poales; family Poaceae; genus Aegilops; species Aegilops longissima. The sequence continues at coordinate 295,148,093 of CM038677.1, forward strand.
CACCGAAAAGAGACCATCACGGCTACACACGCGGTTGATGTATTTTGATTAAGTCAAGTGAGAAGTTCTCTACAACCGAACATTAACAAATTCCCATCTACCACATAACCGCGGGCACGGCTCGCGAAAGTTTATACCCTGCAGGTGTGTCCCAACTTAGCCGATAACAAGCTGTCAAGGTCAACGAAGGATATTCCGTCTCCCGGGAAGACCCGATCAGGCACGAAATCCCGGTTACAAGACATTTTGACAATGGTAAAACAAGACCAGCCAGACCACCCGACTGTGCCGACAAATACCGATAGGAGCTGCACATATCTCGTTCTCAAGCGAAGCCTACAGGTACCAACGTAACCCAAGTTGCCAAGGGACGGTCCCGCATGGTGCTCTAGTTTGAACCAACACTCAGAGGAGCACTGACCCGGGGGGGTTAAAATAAAGATGACCCTCGGGAGCGCGACTCCCAAGGGAAAAAGGCTTATGTAGCAAATGTTGAATCCAAGGTTGGGCCTTGCTGGAGGAGTTTTATTCAAAGCGAACTGTCAAGGGGTTCCCATAACATCCAACCGCGTAAGGAACGCAAAATCAAGGAACATAACACCGGTATGACAGAAACTAGGGCAGCAAGAGTGGAACAAAACACCAGGCATAAGGCTGAGCCTTCCACCCTTTACCAAGTATATAGGTGCATTAATTAAAATAATAGATATTGTGATATCCCAACGTATCCATGTTCCAACATGAAACAAACTTTGGCTTCACCTGCAACTAGCAACGCTATAAGAAGGGCTGAGCAAAAGCGGTAACTTAGCCAAACAACGGTTTGCTAGGAAAAGATGGTTAGAGGCTTGACATGGCAATATGGGAGGCATGATATAGGAAGTGGTAGGTAGCGCGGCATAGCAATAGAGCGAACAACTAGCAAGTAAAGATAGGAGTGATTTCGAGGGTATGGTCATCTTGCCTGAAATCCCGCGAGGAAGAAGAACAAGTCCAAGAAGTAGTCGAACGGATCCTCACAAACGCAACGTAACCGGAACTATCAAGGAGAAGCGCAATCGGAAAGAAGCAAACAACATGGTAAACAACAATCACATAAACATGGCATGATGCACAATCAAGTATGATGCATGTCTGGTTAATAATTCATGGCATGGCAAAGTACAACAAACAATTCTACAAATTAAGTGGAGCTCAATATGAAATGAGTTGCACATTGACGAAACGCCACATTTGTTTATTTAGTTCTCGCTTGTTTATGTACCCAACAATATTAAATGTTGTTAAACATGGCAAGAGGTGAAACATAATAAAACTACCTATCTAGGCAAGTTTAAATGAGGCCGGAACAACAAACAACAATTCCGAAAAATCCCCATGTGCATATTTTGGTTATGATACTGTTCTGCCCTAAACCATACTTTAGAGTTGTTAAACATGCAAAGTAATGCTACCATGTTAATCTATGCATTTTTATACCCCATTTACATATAAAGTTTATTAAATTTGAAGCTACAGTTAATTAGTTATGTAATAAATCATTTTAGCAAGTCATATAAGCAAATTTAATCAAACAACATTTTAAACATTTTAAACATGGATGAAAGCAGCATATTACGAAACTAGACAAAATTCTAAGCATTTTACATATTTAAACCATTTTAAACTGATGCACGGTTGAGGAGTTATTAAATGCATGAACATGAGGGTGCAATCTGTAAACATGCAGTTTCTCTGGATTATTGGACAAATTCGCAGGCAAGGAAAAAAACACACTAGGCCGAATCTGGCTGGCCCAATAGTGTACAGGAGAGGTACTGGAGGGGGGGCTGCTCACCCATTGGCTGAGGCCCAACTGGAAGCAGAGGAGGCCTGGCGCTGGCTGCGGGCCAGCCGCGAGGTGAGGAGGCGCTGGCTCGACAAGCGCTATGCCCAGAGGCTGGCCACGCTGGCGCTTGAACGGGTCAACGGGGACGAGCGGGCGAAGCAGAGCAGCTCGACAGGGGTCAGCGGGCATGGCGGCACGACGGCGAACTGGGGTCGCAGGGATCCGAGGCGGCGGGGTCGATCTCGGCCGGATCGGGTCAAAACGAGGCGTGGCGGCGCCGGCGTGCTGCGGAAGAAGACCGGCAATGGGGATGTACTCCTGTGAACATGTACATGTTGCGAGAGAGTTTCAGAGAGGAGAGATATAGAGAAGAAACAGGAAAAGAAAGAAAGCAGGGAAGAGTGGGCGCGGCTAGAGGTGCTCACCGGCGAGCTGCGGTGGCTCGAGGTGGTTCACCTGGCGGGGACGAGGAAGACCGGGGAGCCCCTCGGGCGCGAGAGGAGGCTGGCGTCCCGGCGCTCGCGGGTACAGGGGTGCACCAATGAGGAGGTCAAGCTGGCTGGTTGCATCGGGAGGATGGATCTCGGGCGCGTTGAGGGAGATGGACGTGGGTGAAGCTCCAAAGCCATGGCCTTCCTGTGAACCAGAGAAGAGGAAGACAGTGCAGTCAGGGGAGAGAAGAACCAGGGGAAGGGAGAGAAAGGAAAAGGAGGGGGCGCGTTGCTCATCTTGAATGAAGCTCGTCGGCGGCGCGGAGACGAGGCGGGGTCAGGCATTGCTCGCTGCTGCACGGGGCGAGAAGGGGCTGCTGGTTGGCTCGGGGCTGAAAAAAAGGGGAGATGGTGGATCGGGAGAGATCCCGATGGAGAGAGTGGCGATTGGTGGATGCGTAGGCCGGTGAGATCCCGAGGGAGGAGGAGGGAATGGACAGGGGTGGCGGCGGCTAGGAGGATCGCTGGGACAAGGCCCCTAGGATCTATGGTTGGACCTATATATATGAAATAGGAAGGAAGTTTTGATCTTCCGATCGAAATCCGACGGATGAGAATAAATAGATTAGGGAGTCCAATAAATAAAATGATGATATTTTTGGGATGATCCGAATCCAACGGTGATGAACGAGCGGATCAGGTTCGGGTAAGTTTTCGGACGCGCATGAGGGCTCGATAAAAGTCCATGGAGGCAAGGGGTTTGATGGGCTCAGAGAAGAGAGCGACAACTATGAGAAGATGCAAGTTTTGAAAACAATGACGGCAACGGAGTGCCGATGCAATGCAGATGATGACATGATGAATGCAACAAAGAATTAAATAACACAGCTGACACGCAAAACATGAAAGGCATTTGGAGCGTCGGTCTCGGGGCGTCACAATATAAGGCTAAGCGAGACTCACAGTCCTTCGACATCTGATGAGCGAAGCAGGATGAGTAGGATCCGTATGCCTCGGCAATCAGATCCATCATGTATGCCATGATATGTACAAGGCCTGATGTTGCTTTTGCAATAAGCCTAACAAGCAGATACCAGGCCAACCCAGGTGAGAGCCACTGGGCAGCGGTAAGGACTATTTTGAAGTACCTGAAAAGGACTAAAGAGATGTTCCTAGTTTATGGAGGTGAGGAAGAGCTCGTCGTAAGGGGTTACGCCGATGCTAGTTTCCAAACCGACAGAGATGATTGTCGATCACAGTCCGGATTCACGTACGTCATGAACGGAGGAGCAGTGAGCTGGATGAGTTCCAAGCAAGATACGGTGGCCGATTCTACCACAGAAGCCGAATACATTGCGGCTTGTGAAGCTACAAAAGAAGGTGTTTGGATCCGGAACTTTTTGGATGATCTTGGTATTTTTCCAGCCTTGGTAAAACCGTTGGAACTATATTGTGATAATTCTGATGCCATCGCACAAGCCAAGGAGCCGAGGAATCACCACAAGGTCAGACACATAGATAAGAAATATCACCTGATACGAAAGATCGTAAAGAATGGTGATGTAGAGTTATGAAAAATTCACACGGATGCAAATGTTGCAGATCCGTTGACTAAGTCGCTTCCACAACTCAAGCATGAGGGGCACGTTAGAGCTATGGGCATTCGATGTCTATTTGATTGACTATAGTGCAAGTCGGAGACTGTTGGAGATATGCCCTAGAGGCAATCATGTATGATGATATTTCCTATGTGGTTATGAATAAAGATAGTCCTTGGACATTATCAATGATGTGAAACAGCGTTTGTTGGACTATGCATTGTATGATGACTGTGTGGATGCGCAGCTGACTAGACTAGCATATGACACAGTCGATGGCTTGGTGTGACGCCCCAAGACCGGAGCTTCAGTTGCCTTCCAGGGTTTCCGAGTTTTGTCGTGTGATTTGTTTTGTTTGTGCATTCATCATGTCATCTCTTGCATTGCATCACGTCATCATGCCATCATGCCATTCAATTTTTGCAACTCAACTAAATAAATTGTATGGATTTTTCGATCCATGTAAATCGAGGGAATTCACTTGTGACTTCTCTTTATAACATACCCTCCTGATATTTAGGGAGATATTATAAAATATTCCATTGTTTTGGAATCACCATAACCCACTTGCAAAATAAATCCCATGCCTTTTACGCTCGAGTTGACCTCAAAACCTTGCCAATATTATTTCATCATTTTCCGGAGCTCCACCAAAAATCCTCAACATTTTTGGCCACACCAAACCTAGTCCCAATTCAAGACCATTTGAATTATATTCAAATGGATTTGAATTTAATTCCTTCAATCTTGCCACTTCTATTTTTTCTGTGGTCATGCTTATTTTTATGAGTCCAGGAAAATTGTCCTTCTGCTCAAAATCTTTTCCCTAACCCCCCTTCTTTTTCCTTGCTCTATATTTCTTTTCTGCTTAAGAGAGAGAGAGAGAGAGAGGTAAGCCCAGCAGGCCATCTAGGCTCATCCGCAGGCCTCTGGCCACTTCTTTCCCCACTGGGCCGGCCTCCCAAGGCCCAGCCGGCGCCCAGCTCTAACCCTAGCCACACGCAGCGCCCGTCCCCTCGATCCATCTCCTCCTCCTCCTCGTTCCCGCAGCGCCCGATCCCCTCGCCCCCTCTCCTCGATCTTCCCCTTCCCCTCCGGTGCGCCTCCACCTCGCCCTTCTTTCTCCTCACACCCGTGCGCCTCGCGGCCCACCTCACGCGACCAGCGAGCCCCGATCCTCGCCTGCTGCCCGTGCCCTCCTCCATGACCCCATCAGCGCAGCCAACTCCGGCGGCCCTCGGGCCATGGCGCCACCTTGCTCCTCCCTCCACCGGGCGCCATCCGTCCCGCGCCACCGCCTCGCGCCACCACCTCTTGGTCCGACGAGCCGCGCCCTGCTTCTCTCTCGCCAGCTCGGCCTCCTCCCGAGCTCATGCCGTCAGCCTCCTCCAGACCGAGACAGGGGAGTGGTGCTCCTGCGCCCGTCCCCTCGCCTTGCCGCCTCCTCCGTTGGTGGCGACCACCAGAGCCCGGAGTCCCCGCCGTCAAGCTCCATGGCCAGCACCACCGCCTCCGCACCCGGCCACATGCGGCCTCCTCCTCTGCCGTCCGCGCCATCTAGCTGCGCCGTGCCCCAAGGCCGAGAGGATGCCAAGTACCATGACGACGAGGACCGCCAAGTTCGTCTACCGCCGTCAAGTGAACGACTACCATCACTCCAAGACCCAAACGACTACGGCGACATGAACATCTATGAACCGTGTACAACTACCATCGTGGTGCATTTCGCCAAGTCCAGTACAACATGAACGACTACCGTCGACCCTCAAGTTCACAAGTACTTCTTCAGATACACCAAGTTTGACTACGCTGCAAGACCCGTACCCGGACCGTCAATCTTCTCCGAGAATTTTGCCAAGTACCACGATGATGCGTCGAGTACCTCTACCCATGACCCGGGAACTTCTACGACCCGTGAAAAAACTACCGGCGACGCAGAACGTCTACGAACCGTGTACCTCGACGACCCGCTAAGTACCCCTTCGGATTGCCGAGTACCTCTACCGACGACCTGAACATCTACGAAAAACGTGTACAACTTCAGTCGCGAGAACGTCTACTTCCACTACGACACGAGAACAACTACTTCCTCTACATTGCACCGTCCCGTTTGAACGCTTCGAAGGTATAACCGCTGAGACGACCGCCGTGAACGAATGCATATGTTGTATGAGATGCCCGTTTGCACCGTGTCCGAAATTGTCGCTCGCTTGTTCCTCCTCGTTGCCATGCCATCGTCTCGTGGGAACCCGGTAACCGGGAACACCCCACCATCTTGCTCAACTCGCTTCCGCCACACTTTCTTTTGCACCGATATCTCCATGAGCTACCGGAACCGAAATGTTGCCGTGGCACCATTTTCGTTTCGCCGCCGTGGCACCCTTTCGTTCCGCCATGGTGACCAAATGCTTCATAACATGCTCATGTCAACGTTTTCATAAAAATTGCATAAAACTTGCACATGTCATCCGCATCATGATAACAACATTTAAATGTTTATAATTGTTGTTTGCATTAATTTGCTTAAATGCCATGCTAAAATGATTTATTTCATAACTAAATAACCGTAGCCCTGATTTAAATAAATTATATATGTAAATGGGGTAGAAAAATGCCTAGTTTAACATGGTGTACTTGTTTTGCATGTTTAACAACATTAAAATTTTGTTTAGGGCAGAACAGTAGCAAATTCGAAATATGCATATGGGGATTTCCGGAATTGTTGTTTGTTATTTCCGGCCTCATTTAAATTTGCCTAAATAGTTAGTTTACTTATGCTTCACCTCTTGCCATGTTTAATAACATTTAATATTGTTGTGTACCTAAACGAGATGAACTAAATAATTGATGTGGTGTTTTGTCAATATGCAACCCGTTGCATATTGAGCTCCATTTAACTTGTAGTTTTGTTTGTGCATATTGCCATGCCATGCCTCATTAAACCGGACATGCATCATACTTGTTTGCGCATCATGCCATGTTTATGTGATGGTTGTTTTACTATGTTGTTTGCTTCTTTCCGGTTTGCTTCTCGCTTAGCTTCGGTTTCGTTCCGGAGTTGTGAGGATTCGTTCGACTTCTTCCGTTTGTCTTCTTCATGGACTCGTTCTTCTTCCTTGCGGGATCTCAGGCAAGATGACCAAACCCTCGAAATCACTTCTATCTTTGCTTGCTAGATGCTCGCTCTTTTGCTATGCCTATGCTATGATGCCTATCACTTGCTTATCATGCCTCCTATGTTGCCATGTCAAGCCCCTAACCATCCTTTCCTAGCAAACCATTGTTTGGCTATGTTACCGCTTTGCTCAGCCCCTCTTATAGCGTTGTTAGTTGCAGGTGAAGATGAAGTTTGTTCCTTGTTGGAACATGAAGATGTTGTTCCTTGTTGGAACATGTTTACTTGTTGGGATATCACAATATATCTTATTTAATTAATGCATCTATATACTTGGTAAAGGGTGGAAGGCTCGGCCTTATGCCCGTGTTTTGTTCCACTCTTGCCGCCTCTAGTTTCCGTCATATCGGTATTATGTTCCCGGATTTTGCGTCCCTAACACGGTTGGGTGATTTATGGGACCCCTTGACAGTTCGCTTTGAATAAGACTCCTCCAAAGAAGGCCCAACCTTGGTTTTACCATTTGCCACCTAAGCCTTTTTTCCTTGGGTTCTGCAGACTCAAGGGTCATCTTTATTTTACCCCGGCCGGTGCTCCTCCGAGTGTTGGTCCAAACTAGAGCACCGTCTTGGGACCATTCCTTGGCAACTTGGATTACGTCGGTACCAGACGCTTCGCTTATCCGGTGTGCCACGAGAACGAGATATGTGCAGCTCCTATCGGATTTGTCGGCACATTCGGGCGGCTTTGCTGGTCTTGTTTTATTGCTGTCGAAATGTCTTGTAGTCCGGATTCGAGACTGATCGGGTCTTCCCGGTAGAAGGAATATCCTTCGCTGACCGTGAGAGCTTATAATGGGCTAAGTTGGGACACCCTGCAGGTATTATCTTTCAAAGCCGTGCTCGCGGTTATGAGGCGATGGGAATTTGTTAATGTCCGGTTGTAGAAAACCCAAAGTTGACCTTAATTAAAATACACAACAATCAAGGTGTAACCGTGATGGTCTCTTCTCGGGAGTCCGGGAAGTGAACACGGTGTTGGAGTTATGTTTGACGTAAGTAGTTTCAGGATCACTTCTTGATCATAGTTGTTCGACCGTGCCTTGCTTTCTCTTCTCGCTCTCTTTTGCGAATGTAGCCACCAGATATGCTAGTCGCTTGCTGCAGCTCCATCTCACCACCTTCTCCTACCCTTAAGCTTAAATAGTCTTGATCTCGCGGGTGTGAGATTACTGAGTCCCTGTGACTCACAGATACTTCCAAAACCAGTTTGCAGGTGCCGATGAAACCGTGCAGGTGACGCACCCGAGCTCAAGGAGGAGCTCGATGAAGATCATGTTCATTGTATTGTTTCGTTTCAGTTGATCAGTAGTGGAGCCCAGTTGGGACGATCGGGGATCTGTGTAGCACTTGGGGTATCTTCTTTTATTTTGGTTCCGTAGTCGGACCTTGAGTGTAATCTGTATGATGGATGTTTATTTATGTATTGTGTGAAGTGGCGATTGTAAGCCAACTATGTATCTTTTTCCCTTATGTATTACATGGGTTGTGTGAAGATTACCTCACTTGCGACATTGCTTTCAATGCGGTTATGCCTCTAAGTCGTGCTTCGACACGTGGGAGATATAGCCGCATCGAGGGCGTTAAAAGTTGGTAATCAGAGCCATCCCCGACTTAGGAGCCCCCTGCTTGATTGAATCGCTGACTTTGTTGAGTCTAGAACAAAAATGTTTTGAGTCTTAGGATTATATATATCGAAGAGTAGGATTCTTTTTACTCCTCAGTCCCTTCGTCGCTCAGGTGAGGCATCCTGACGTAGAGTTTTGACTCTTCTCTCCTCAAATTTCACTAAATTTTTTTTAGGATCACGCGGGTATCTTGGAATCGTTCCGATGGTTTTGTGACGTGAACATTATTCTTGGTGCCTCCTGACATTTAGGGGTTGTGGCAGTGTCCCGGGGAGTTGAGCTCCGAGGTGTTGTCGTCACAATTTTATCGTTGCAGTTCTGGAATACCTGAGTTTTGCCGACATCGAAAATCTCTTTTATGCAGTTGTTGGTGAGATAACCTCGATAACCCAAGATCTTGGCGAGCTCGAGAGTATTGCCATAACTCGTATAACGGATGCTTTTCAAGGTTGAGGTACACAATTTCGAAGGTTTCTTGGTTATGTGTTGACGGATGGATACAATGGATCTAGGTATTGTTAGTTTGGGTGATATATTTTGTGTCCTCTGTATCCCCAACACCAGATTGCATAACCGTAAAGTTTCGGAGTTTATAGGTGGGTATTCAAGTAGCTCCTAGAATATCTTTCCGACAGATGCATGATATGGGATTGGGTAAATCTCTATCATATGTGTTTGTTTCCGGCTCATTCTGCAAGCCAAATCCTTTGTTTGTTTTATTTGTGGTATTCAAGTTGCTTCGAAGTCAAGTGTTGATTCCATACCTTATTATAAATGGTGTTCTCATATTTCTATGTGAATACTAATCCTTCTTGATCATCAGGTTTGTCATCTCAATTTCTTCTCACCGGTGTGCTTCTCTCCAAGTAAATCCGATCATTTCAACATTCGCGAGATCAATTCTAAGTTTTCTCAACGGTATCCATTCCATCTACCCAAGTTGTTTTTGTTTTCCCACCCTCCCACCCTTTTTCTTCAAGGACTCATATTTCTTAATCAAGTAGCCATTTTATTGAGTGAGTTTTCTTCATTCTTTTCCTTTAATGTTTTATCCGGTGATTTGTCATGAAGGCGCTAAGGAAGTTTCAACCTTATCATTGTTCCATTCTAATTTTCTTCTCCAGTGGATTTAGTTCAAGATTTTGGTGTTGATCTTATCCCTTTTCCTCTTTTCACAATGCTTTCTCATGCCGGTGCACCTCTTAATCATTCACTTCTCGCTATTCAATTGTTCTAGAGTGTTGAAGATATCTCAGAAGATTCGTGTTTTCATTCCTAATCCGTGCAAGATTTCTCGTAGTTGTTATCCCTTTTGAGCCATTTAATTCAACCGTGCAATCTCTCTTTCAAACAATCGCTCAACGGTGGTTCTTTTGAGTGGGCCCTAACCCACGTGTCTTTTCCCAGGATCTTACCTAACTCTTCTAATTTTCAGGAGCTATTCCCAAATTCATTCCAAAGTTTGACGTAAGAATGAGTTATCATCAGTCAAATGTCTTTCTCCAAGATCTTTCAAATTCTTTTCATCGTTGGCTCAATCTTTCTATTCTTCGTTTTCCCGGAGTATCTCAACAATTCATGGTGGTATTTCTCGTCGTCATTCTCGGATTTTCAAGACCGAAGAAGAGTTTCTCTTTAATCTCGATCCGTTCTCTTCAAGATTCATGGTTCTAGCTTCGTGCCATCCTCATATTTGTTTTGATTGTGAGAATTCTTTTCACCCATCCGGAGAAATTCAGAAATCTTTTCAGTTTGATTATCCAGAGCCATCATCTTAGAATTATTCATTCTCAACATCTCACTCTCCAAATCTTACCGGTGCATCATTCAAGTATTCTCCAATCAGCTCGTCATCTATTCGTTCACTTGTATCTAAATCCCCTCAAATATCTTCATTCGTTTTCCAATTCTTCCCGGTGAATTGTGCCTTTGCTACGTTCATTCTCAATTCTTACGGTGGTTTGTTCAAGATTTCACTTCCTTCTTTATCATATCAATTCATTTGTTGTTTCCAAATCCCACCGGTGGTTCCATCAATACCTTCTCAAGTTTGCGCTATATCTCTATCTGTAATCATTTTTCAATGAGAATAAGTAGTATGCCAAATCCGTTGCTTGTCATCAATCTAAATTGGTGAAGGATACGCATAACATAATTCTTGTTCTTGTTTCATCCAAGTGATTGATTCATTCTTCCGGAGTTTGTAATGGTATCAATTTCTCAGTTCTAAGTTGTTCATCTCTTCTTTCCGGAGTTTGTTCATCTTATCACATTCTCGGTCCGAGATGCTTCATCTTTTCTTTCCGGAGTTCCAAGTTTTCTCGGTTATATCATTTCAAAGCTTCATCTTATCACTGCAAGGCTTCACCTTGCGTTTTCAACTTCTCTTTCTTTCTATCACCCTTTTGTTTACTGGAGTTCATCATGGAGGCTCTACATGGTGCTTCCTCAAGGATTCTTTTGATTCTTCAATTGTTCATCAAGATTTCTCTCGAAGTTAAGATCCGTCAAGCCATACTTCAAAATAAACATGGTGCTCAACACATGTTTTGTTTTGAGGAGTTCAAGCATTCTTCATCTTGCATTCCGAAGTGCAATTCTTTCTACCTTATCTCTTGAGATGGTGTTATGTCATTTTGACAGTTTCATTCATGTTTCATGATTCACTTGTTGTCAAGAATGAGATACTTAAATCCATCAATCTCTTCATTGGAGTTATCTTGGGTTATATTTCACCTAAAGCTTTCCCTAAGGATTGTTGCTAATTATGGTGCTTATAAATGACCCAAGTTCTTCATTTGTCCTCTCGGTGAAATAAATTTCTCGTCTCCTTGTTGATATCAATCCAATTGTTTGTTTCACAGGCGAAGCTCACCTCATAATGTTGAGATGTTTCCATAAGTCCACTACAAGGTTATTCTTTTCGTTGTTGATAATCCAACAACCCCGTTCTATCCTTCTTTTAAGGGTGCTTTCCAAACTCATTTGTAGTAGAAGTTGTCATTTTCTTCTCCATTCCTTTATTCCAATGATCTATCTTCTATTATTTCTTCCAGAGGCATTGTGATGTTGCTCTTCACCCATCACCTCGCTTTTGTCAAGATCATGTTATTTTCTTACTTATCCATTTAACCGGAGTGTTGTGTCATCTCTTCAAGTTCTTTTCATCTTATCAAGTTTTCCTTCTTCTTTCACTCGGAGTGCAGTCCAAATTATATCATTCTTATTCCTTCTCTATCTTGTTTTAACCGGAGTGGTGTCAATATCTATGTTATCACTAAACCTCTTGGTTCTCGTCGTATCCCATGTTCCTCTTTTCTAACAGAGTGTTTTCAACTTTGTTCATCTTCGTTGTTTTCTTTCTTTCATTTTGTTCAACCTCTCAAAGTTCTTTGGTTTCACTCATTTGTCAAAGAAGCAACTTAGTTTTACCTCTTTCTTCTTTCGTTTTTCTATCCGGTGCCATCCTAGATCTCGGGACAAGATCCTCTCGTAGTGGTGGAGTGTTGTGACGCCCCAAGACCGGAGCTTCAGTTGCCTTCCAGGGTTTCCGAGTTTTGTCGTGTGATTTGTTTTGTTTGTGCATTCATCATGTCATCTCTTGCATTGCATCATGTCATCATGCCATCATGCCATTCAATTTTTGCAACTCAACTAAATAAATTGTATGGATTTTTCGATCCATGTAAATCGAGGGAATTCACTTGTGACTTCTCTTTATAACATACCCTCCTGATATTTAGGGAGATATTATAAAATATTCCATTGTTTTGGAATCACCATAACCCACTTGCAAAATAAATCCCATGCCTTTTCTGCTCCGAGTTGACCTCAAAACCTTGCCAATATTATTTCATCATTTTCCGGAGCTCCACCAAAAATCCTCAACATTTTTGGCCACACCAAACCTAGTCCCAATTCAAGACCATTTGAATTATATTCAAATGGATTTGAATTTAATTCCTTCAATCTTGCCACTTCTATTTTTTCTGTGGTCATGCTTATTTTTATGAGTCCAGGAAAATTGTCCTTCTGCTCAAACTCTTTTCCCTAACCCCCCTTCTTTTTCCTTGCTCTATATTTCTTTTCTGCTTAAGAGAGAGGTAAGCCCAGCAGGCCATCTAGGCTCATCCGCAGGCCTCTGGCCACTTCTTTCCACACTGGGCCGGCCTCCCAAGGCCCAGCCGGCGCCCAGCTCTAACCCTAGCCGCACGCAGCGCCCGTCCCCTCGATCCATCTCCTCCTCCTCCTCGTTCCCGCAGCGCCCGATCCCCTCGCCCCCTCTCCTCGATCTTCCCCTTCCCCTCCGGTGCGCCTCCACCTCGCCCTTCTTTCTCCCTCGTGCGCGACCCGTGCACGCGCCTCCACCCCACGCGACCAGCGAGCCCCGATCCCTCGCCCCTGCCCTGGCCCGTGCTGCCTCCGCGACCCCATCAGCAAGCCAACTCCGGCGGCCTCGTGCCATGGCGCCACCTTGCTCCTCCCTCCACCGGCGCCATCCGTCCCGCGCCACCGCCTCGCGCCACCACCTCCTGGTCCGACCGAGCCGCGCCACTGCTTCTCCTCGCCCGGCCTCGGCCTCCTCCCGAGCTCGCGCCGTCAGCCTCCTCACTTACCGAGCCAGGGAGTGGTGCTCCCTGCGCCCGTCCCCGCGCCTTGCCGCCTCCTCCGTTGGTGGCGACCACCAGAGCCCGGAGTCCCCGCCACAAGCTCCATGGCCAGCACCACCGCCTCCTTTTGGCCACATGCGGCCTCCTCCTCTGCCGTCCGCGCCATCTAGCTGCGCCCGTGCCCCAAGCGCCAGCGCCCACCTCCTCTCTCCTCGAGCCCTGGATCCGCCATCTCCGCCGCTCCCGCCGCAACTCCTTCTCCACGCCCCGGTCACGAACCTCCAAGACCACCACTGCAACTGTGCATCGCGAGGTTTCTGCACTGGACGCCAAGTACCATGACCATCGCGTTCCGTTTCTTCACTGTCAAGGCCGAGAGGATGCCAAGTTCCATGACGACGAGGACCGCCAAGTTCGTCTACCGCCGTCAAGTGAACGACTACCATCACTCCAAGACCCAAACGACTACGGCGACAAGAACATCTACGAACCGTGTACAACTACCGTCGTGGTGCATTTCGCCAAGTCCAGTACAACGTGAACGACTACCGTCGACCCTCAAGTTCACAAGTACTTCTTCGGATACACCAAGTTTGACTACGCTGCAAGACCCGTACCCGGACCGTCAATCTTCTCCGAGAATTTTGCCAAGTACCACGATGATGCGTCGAGTACCTCTACCCATGACCCGGGAACGTCTACGACCCGTGAAAAAACTACCGGCGACGCAGAACGTCTATGAACCGTGTACCTCGACGACCCGCTAAGTACCCCTTCGGATTGCCGAGTACCTCTACCGACGACCTGAACATCTACGAAAAACGTGTACAACTTCAGTCGCGAGAACGTCTACTTCCACTACGACACGAGAACAACTACTTCCTCTACATTGCACCGTCCCGTTTGAACGCTTCGAAGGTATAACCGCTGAGACGACCGCCGTGAACGAATGCATATGTTGTATGAGATGCCCGTTTGCACCGTGTCCGAAATTGTCGCTCGCTTGTTCCTCCTCGTTGCCATGCCATCGTCTCGTGGGAACCCGGTAACCGGGAACACCCCACCATCTTGCTCAACTTGCTTCCTTCACACTTTCTTTTGCACCGATATCTCCATGAGCTACCGGAACCGAAATGTTGCCGTGGCACCATTTTTGTTTCGCCGCCGTGGCACCCTTTCGTTCCGCCATGGTGACCAAATGCTTCATAACATGCTCATGTCAACGTTTTCATAAAAATTGCATAAAACTTGCACATGTCATCCGCATCATGATAACAACATTTAAATGTTTATAATTGTTGTTTGCATTAATTTGCTTAAATGCCATGCTAAAATGATTTATTTCATAACTAAATAACCGTAGCCCTGATTTAAATAAATTATATATGTAAATGGGGTAGAAAAATGCCTAGTTTAACATGGTGTACTTGTTTTGCATGTTTAACAACATTAAAATTTTGTTTAGGGCAGAACAGTAGCAAATTCAAAATATGCATATGGGGATTTACGGAATAGTTGTTTGTTATTTCCGGCCTCATTTAAATTTGCCTAAATAGTTAGTTTACTTATGCTTCACCTCTTGCCATGTTTAATAACATTTAATATTGTTGTGTACCTAAACGAGATGAACTAAATAATTGATGTGGTGTTTTGTCAATATGCAACCCGTTGCATATTGAGCTCCATTTAACTTGTAGTTTTGTTTGTGCATATTGCCATGCCATGCCTCATTAAACCGGACATGCATCATACTTGTTTGCGATCATGCCATGTTTATGTGATGGTTGTTTTACTATGTTGTTTGCTTCTTTCCGGTTTGCTTCTCGCTTAGCTTCGGTTTCGTTCGGAGGTGTGAGGATTCGGTTCGACTTCTTCCGTTTGTCTTCTTCATGGACTCGTTCTTCTTCCTTGCGGGATCTCAGGCAAGATGACCAAACCCTCGAAATCACTTCTATCTTTGCTTGCTAGATGCTCGCTCTTTTGCTATGCCTATGCTACGATGCCTATCACTTGCTTACCATGCCTCCTATGTTGCCATGTCAAGCCCCTAACCATCCTTTCCTAGCAAACCATTGTTTGGCTATGTTACCGCTTTGCTCAGCCCCTCTTATAGCGTTGTTAGTTGCAGGTGAAGATGAAGTTTGTTCCTTGTTGGAACATGAAGATGTTGTTCCTTGTTGGAACATGTTTACTTGTTGGGATATCACAATATATCTTATTTAATTAATGCATCTATATACTTGGTAAAGGGTGGAAGGCTCGGCCTTATGCATGGTGTTTTGTTCCACTCTTGCCGCCCTAGTTTCCGTCATATCGGTATTATGTTCCCGGATTTTGCGTCCCTAACACGGTTGGGTGATTTATGGGACCCCTTGACAGTTCGCTTTGAATAAGACTCCTCCAAAGAAGGCCCAACCTTGGTTTTACCATTTGCCACCTAAGCCTTTTTCCCTTGGGTTCTGCAGACTCAAGGGTCATCTTTATTTTACCCCGGGCGGTGCTCCTCCGAGTGTTGGTCCAAACTAGAGCACCGTCGGGGACCATTCCTTGGCAACTTGGATTACGTCGGTACCAGACGCTTCGCTTATCCGGTGTGCCACGAGAACGAGATATGTGCATCTCCTATCAGGATTTGTCGGCACATTCGGGCGGCTTTGCTGGTCTTGTTTTATTGCTGTCGAAATGTCTTGTAGTCCGGGATTCGAGACTGATCGGGTCTTCCGGTAGAAGGAATATCCTTCGTTGACCGTGAGAGCTTATAATGGGCTAAGTTGGGACACCCTGCAGGTATTATCTTTCAAAGACGTGCCCGCGGTTATGAGGCAGATGGGAATTTGTTAATGTCGGTTGTAGAAAACCCGAAGTTGACCTTAATTAAAATACACAACAACGCGTGTGTAACTGTGATGGTCTCTTCTCGGTAGTCCGGAAGTGAACACGATGTTGGAGTTATGTTTGACGTATGTAGTTTCAGGATCACTTCTTGATCATAGTTGTTCGACCGTGCCTTGCTTTCTCTTCTCGCTCTCTTTTGCGAATGTAGCCACCAGATATGCTAGTCGCTTGCTGCAGCTCCATCTCACCACCTTCTCCTACCCTTAAGCTTAAATAGTCTTGATCTCGCGGGTGTGAGATTGCTGAGTCCCTGTGACTCACAGATACTTCCAAAACCAGTTTGCAGGTGCCGATGAAACCGTGTAGGATGGCACCCGAGCTCAAGGAGGAGCTCGATGAAGATCCTGTTCATTGTATTGTTTCGTTTCAGCTTGATCGATAGTGGAGCCCAGTTGGGACGATCGGGGATCTGTGTAGCACTTGGGGTATCTTCTTTTATTTTGGTTCCGTAGTCGGACCTTGAGTGTAATCTGTATGATGGATGTTTATTTATGTATTGTGTGAAGTGGCGATTATAAGCCAACTATGTATCTTTTTCCCTTATGTATTACATGGGTTGTGTGAAGATTACCTCACTTGCGACATTGCTTTCGATGCGGTTATGCCTCTAAGTCGTGCTTCGACACGTGGGAGATATAGCCGCATCGAGGGCGTTACACTTGGTCTCACTAGCCATGGAGCATTGGATGCTAACCGGATAATATGTACTTGGAAAGGTCTGGTCGAATTCGACGTAGTCGGATCCGAGTCAAGATAAGGTCCGAGTCGGACAGACCCAACTATGAGACGCAGCGATATGTCATCTGTGAGTCTCTAGTACAACATATGTTCTTTGTCCTAAGACCTGAGCTGGTACATGTACTCAGGATGATGACAGACCTGCTTTGGACCGACCAAACGCTACTCCGTGACTGGGTAGTTACAAAGGTAGGTTTCGCGCTTGTCCAGACCCATGCTGCGAGACATGGTCGAGCAAGATGGGATTTGCCCCTCCGACCAGGAGAGATATACTCTGGGCCCCTCATGTGATCCGACTAGGATAAGAATGGCCATGCGACAAGGATTATGAGATAATCCGGATAGTGGTCGGCATCACTGGAACGAGAAAGAGGTCGGGCTAGCACAAGGATGACAGACTCGCCTTGAGCTCGACAACGTATATCGTGTGGCAAAAGGAATGGAAGTGTGATGTACAGGTTCGCTAACCAGCTTCATAGTCTGCTTGGTGTTCGGCATGCCTTGCTAGAGGCCGCTACCAACCATGCAGTTCGGTGGTGATCCGAACTGCGACCAAGCCGACTTGAACCTAAGGTCGCGTGCTTAAGGGAAGGAACCTGCAAGGTCGGATCCGAGGACACTGGTCGGATGTGATCCGAGCTGTATTCGGATTGTGGCCGAGTAGACTTATGCGCTTTAGGGTCCGTGCGAGGCCCAAGTGTTGAGCCCGCGACGGACGCCTATATAAAGTGGAGGTGCAGCACACTCATGCGGGTGATCGCTTCGGCGCTGTCACTTGGGTTGCATGTGTTGCGAATAGACCTCCACTCGCTGCCGACTGTGTGATCGTACCTAGCAGTCCACCGCACGGTGTTCCTCCTGCACGCGTGGATACCATTAGAGGCGGTGCACTTGTGCCGCTCCGGCAAACTTGTACGTGGGATCGGACTACCAGCTGTTCGAGGGAGATCAGACGAGGAGGAGATGAACCACGCAGATGCACTGCCCCAACTCTTCTTCCGCTGCACGGCACTGTGTGTCTAGTGGTAACGAACTGCCATCCATCTCCCATAGCATGTTCTTGGTTGTTCTGCGTGTAGGATTTTCTAATTTCCAGTCGACGCACCCTACCATAGAACCTAACAAGCTGTTCGTTCTGCAGCGGCGGCCTTAGCCCTGATGGGGGCTGCCCATGACCATGTCGAGTGCGACCACACCCAGCTCCTGGCGGTCACCGCACAAATCGAACGAAGGTTCTCCGACAGCGGTTGGCAACCCACGGTCGAAGAGCTGGCAATCACCAAGAGTGTTTGAGAAGCCGTCCATTCCTCCGCCGCATACTTTGCGACGACGGAGCCCGTCCAAGCCTATATCGCGTCCGCCCACGCCCAGCTCATGGCGGCCTTTTCCAAAGAGATGGCAGACGAGGATGGCGAGATGCTTGCCGAGTATGGTGTGATGGATGCCATGGAGCCCCTTCCCCAGGAGACCGTCGAGCGCGAGCTGGACATGGAGGCAGTGGCAGAGATCGACAAGCAGCAGCCGTAGTAGTACTCTTTGTTTGGTTTAATTAAGAGCGCCGGTCTTTAATTTGTTAGAGTAATGTTTAGGTCAGCTAGCTCTGTTTAATTGCTGAACTTGCTCGATTAAGAAGTGTGGGTGTGCTGTAGTCTCCTTTGTGTACCCAAATTATGCAACGACGTGGATGACCACTATAACCATGGAAATTCGAACCAAAACTTTTGACGTTCAAACTCATCACACAAAGGTTAAGCTATCTGAATCATTTCTGATGTCAACATATCGTACACAGTTCTGAATAAGGGACCATGTATAATGATACTTTGTGCGCCAGTTTTTTCGCTGAAGCGATTCCAAATTTTTGGCTTCCGCGGAAATATCTACCTCCCCGCCCCCTCCCCCTTACCAAAAGCCACATTTCCCCTCTTTCCGCCTTCCTTTCCAACTTGAAACCTTCACTCCTTGCTTGCAGCGCCGCCTCCTCGTCGACGACCCTCCTTCACGCTGCTCAGCCTCCTCTATCCAGGCAGGTAATCCACACCCGACCCCCATCCTCCTCCTCCTTCCACATCCTACATGCCCCGACCGCCGGCGCAAGCGCGGCACCTCCCACCCAAATCACCGACCCCTCCACCAAATAAGCGTCGGCCTAAGCCATGGTGCACACGGTATAGCCATGACCTCAAGGAGCATTTTGCAGCGAAGAAGCAAATCGCGGCCGCACGCGCGGATGAGGTCGCGATGGCTGCCATTCGTGCCGACCCCCAGATCTTGAAGGAGCACCTTGATATTTGCTAGCTACGCCGGTTAAGCATGCTCAGTTTACCCGTTGCGTGTGCTGCTCGTGCCTTTCCTTCACAAATTCTAGTAAATTGTGGTATCTAATTTTACCATGCAATCTGTTGCTCTAGTGTATATGTTCTATTTATCGTGTAGTGTGGTGCTCACTTATTAACTGTTTTGTTAATTAGTTGTCATCTTCAGTTAACTGTTTGGTTCAATTCTGCAAATGTGATGTTCAATTCTTCAGGCTGCAATTTTGTATTATCTTCCATGTGAGAAATAAATCGAATTTATCTTTACAAAATTGTGGGTGCATTCTGTTATTGTATACCATGTGATGAATAAATTGAATTTGGCTGTAGTAAATACATGAGAAACAAATACAATTGCTACAATTGGCTGTAGTTAACTGTTTGGTTAACTTTATCATCTTAGGAGTATGATATATTGTGCAATGTGGTGCTCAGTTAATGTTTGGTTCATTTGTTGTGGTGTTTAGTTAACTGCTTGGTTCAATTTTGCAATGCGATGTCCAATTGTCGTGGGTAGAATTTTGTATTGTTGTGCATGTGAGGAATCAATTGAACTTGGCTGCACTTAATACATGAGAAACATATACAAGTGCTATATTGCCTAGTTCTTAATCATGCTTGGTTTGGATAAATGGGTTTTCCGTGTTGCTTGAATTAATCTGATGAATCTGCAATGTGATTATTTTTCATCAACATATTTTACTGATAGCATGCGAACCCTTACTTAACCTGATGACTAACTACTTTATATGTGTTTCAGGGAAACAATGGGAAGCACTAAGGTTTATAATTGAGGTTAGCACGTGCATGGTCCGTTGTCTAATAGCACATTACTGTGCAATTGCAGGAACGATTCTAATATTTAGGTTTTTAACAATTTGGTCTTGCACATGTAGGTCCTGCTGTAAGAGGTTTTGACCCACTATTCGACCCTTTTTGCATATGGGGAAATGAGTTGTCCATGAATACCAATCAAATCAAGAAACTCAGAAAGATTGTTAGGATAAAGAAATTAGCGACAAAAACAACAAGATCTTTATCTACACAATGAAGAAGACATCAGTTCACTACAAGATGCTACTAACTATTATACCTTGCCTTTTTTTATTCCTTTGCCCCATTTTCAACATAGAGAAGATATTTATGCACATCCTTGTTTTCAGGCCTTTCCAAAGTAGTTCACTGATGATTACCTCTCAAACCACCTCTATGGTCAGGAGGCAAGGAAGGTTTTCATACAACACCCACGGTTCAATATTGAAGTGTTCATGAAGAGGACGAAGGACGGATGGTCAATCATCAACACGCACTGGCCTAAAGTTGCAAAGACCTTCAACATGAATGAAGGCTCAATATTAGCCTTCCGCTTGAAATAGTTTTCGGATGAGATGCATCTGTCTATATACCGTCTATGATGCTAATTTGAAAGGTTCTACATGTTGCATGTGGAACTTCTTCTTTGATGCGATAGTGTAATGGGGTAGCTGAGTCTTTGAAGCTATATCATGTTGTACTCGATTTATTTCAATTATGAAATTCTGCTTCCTTATTATGGAAATGTAATATATTGTGTGCTTAATATGAAATGTCAATTAGATTAATAAATGGATTATGAATAATCAGATAATTAGCCTGCTAATGGCGAATTTGCCTGCTAATTGGGTTGTTGAAAAAATACCGTGGGTGATGACCTCAGGCAACACACACAGTTTCTAGGAATAAACCGTGTTGGATCAATGAACAATCACACACGACTTTCTCTTGAAAACTGTTTGCGTTAGGCCACCTTGCGCAAAATTTTACCACATAAAAATTGTGTGGGATGGATAGCCTTTGTCACACAGTTTCTTATACGGACCGTGTGTGATACATTCAATAACGCAAATGATTGAATGGGAAAAATTGTGTGTGATGTACCTGTGAACGGAAACGTTTTCCTCGGAGCGACTATGTGGGATGTGCATAGAACGGAAACGTTTAGCGGGGACTGACTGTGTGGGATGTACTTGCGACCGGAAACAATTTTGCTGTATAATTGTAATTTTTAGCTCTATTGTACGTATTTCCGTATTTAAGCGCTCGCCGGTCGCACACGACCTCATTTTGCTGAACGTGTGTGCCAGGAGGGCATATCCCTGACAGTTTCTGGGTCGTGTGGGAAGGACCCCCCTATCGCCCACACTCACTTGGCGACGGTTCCAAATGTCATCCCGGAAAGGGGTTAAAAACCATTTGTTTATGACCGATGCACACCAGTGCTTCTTCATCCTCCCTTTGCTCGAAATTATAAGATCTATATTTACTCTTAGATAAATGTAGAATTAAGACAATGGTTATGAAGTTTTGAATTGCTCATGTGAGTACCTGTTGTCATGGACTCCCTATGTATCGAATTAATTGTTGCTCAATTGGATGTATTTAGAACTTAATAGTGCTAGATACATCCATTTGGGCGACAAGTAATAACTGTCAGTGGTAGTATTATTGTACTTGCATTGTGAGATAGTTGATTGTCTAGCATTACTCTGCATCTTATCTGCCCTGCCCTCCATTTTCTCCAAATTATCAGATCTACATTTACTCTTACGAAAATGTTGAATAAAAAGCCAATGCCACTACACACGTTGATGCCTGCATTCCTCTTGCCAGTACCTTTTGCCTTGTAACGCTGTATGTAATTAATTGCTATTTGATTATGTATCATCACTTTGCACCTGAGCTTTGTATCCTATATTTCTTCCAATATTATTTGATCTATATTTACTCTTTACAAAATGTAGAATAATGGCAACGCTTATAAAGAAGTTTCTTTGGGGAATTTATTGAATTATCCTTCCATCGACATGGAAAATGGCTTTGTCTAGCCTGTGTTAACATGTAATGTAAGTTCATCCTTCTCAAGCCTTCAAACTTTGTTCTAGTATAGATTTGGATAGGCATCATTTCCTCCACTATAGTTTACTTTGGTGTTTACATCTGATTGGATGTTTGCAACAACTACTTGTTTTGAATTGTAGTTGTAAAAACATGTTCCTTATGTAGAACAGATCCATTTATTTGCTTATATAATTGTGAAACCTGTTACGTGTCTCCTTGTTTGTCTTTCAGAGTCGTATCTGTTATAACAGGCAGAACTTTAGGGAAGATAGTGAGCCAAACCATCTTGAAGGGAGCGAGATGACCCCAAGCTCATGTCTTGATGAAGACAGTGAGTTGAAGCTACTCACCAGCAGCTGTGAGACAACCTCTGTGCTGTTGCTGCCTCAATCAGTTCGACTTCTTCAGTCTCAACTTAAAGTGGAAAGGCTTGCTTCAGCTCAGCTCTAACTTGATGTCAATGATGCAAAGAAGATCTCAGAGGACTGCCTTGTGGGCTTTGGTGCTATACAGCTAGGGATAGAGCATCTATCGTTGACAAAACTAAGGTCCCATCAGCTTGTTCGGCTGCTTGCGGTGCACATCCAGGCCAGGCCTAATGCCTTCGGAAGTGCTCTCAGTTTTGTATATTCTGTTGTCGATGCGTTTATATGCACTGGTGGCAACCTTTGATGCCCAGTGTATGTAATATGCGGTCACATTGCGCTTTATTATCACCGGCGGCGAACTTTGATGCCCGTTTGATGTAATATGTCGTAATTTCTTTATTGTACAGTCTAGATTAATTCTTGGTCGGTATGCTGTAATTTAGGCTGGAAGCTTTAATGGATCTCAATGTTGTCGGTCTTTAGGCCGGCCCATAACTCGCTATATATGGGCCAAAACGTAGGCCTATACTCATCATGAGCCATTAGCAGGTCTAAACATATAGTAGTTTTCGGAAACTGCCTTAGGCCCATGATTGGCCCAAATAGAATGTGCCATTAACAGGCCAAATTATATCTCGGGCCCTGTTTGGCCCAATAAAATATGGGCTTAAAGCAGGCCGGTATCAATGCGGGCTGTTTGCCCAACAGTGTCACAAGCCATTAACAGATGTGCTGTAAGGAGGCCCGATTCAACGCGGGTTGTAATTAGGCCCAACTGTTATACGGTCCATTAACAGACTGAGAGGCCAGTTGGGTTGAAATTTATCCATGAAGACTATGGGCCATTAAGAGGCCTAAAGTTACTTCAGACAAAAAATAACCCAGTTTCTACATGGGTCGTTAAATGTCCTAAAGTGAAACTGGGCCGATAAGGGCCCAGATGCACCACGGGCCACTAACAGGCCGAAACTATTATCAGGCCAAACTGGTAAATGGGCATTCAACAGGCTGAAATACAAACCCGGCTTAGAATGGGCCCAAAAGAACAGAAGTCTATTAACGGGCCAGATATGATATGGGCTGTAATTTAGCCCAAAACAGGACAGACGACGAACAGGCCTGATCTGATATGGGCCTCAATTTCACCAAAACATGGCAGGCTGTTAACGGGCCAGCCCACCAGTGTCTGAAAAATATGGTGGGTGTCGGATTTCGGGTTCCGGAAAAACCCTTGAGGTTCGAACACTTGGGTGCGCACGAGGATCTCCCCCTACCTAATCACACCCTCAGCCTCACCGCGATCTCAAGGCCTAGCTCAACGAACCCGCAACAAAAGAGGCACGAGATTTATACTGGTTCAGGCCACCGTTGTGGTGTAATACCCTACTCCAGTGTGGTGTGGTGGATTGCCTCTTGGGCTGAGGATGAACAGTACAAGGGGAAGAACAGCCTCCTGAGGAGAGGTGTCCTTGTGCTTGGTGAACTTGTGTGGGTGAGGATGATCTGAATCCCTCCAAGCTGAGTTGCCTCCTATGGTGGTGGCTAGTCCTATTTATAGAGGCCCTGGTCCTCTCCCCAAATATTGAGCGGGAAGGGAGCCAACAACGGCCAAATTCGAAGGGAGACAACTAGTACAAGCTATCCTCACTAAATGTGGTCTTTGCCTGCCAAAGGCTCTGGTGGTGACGCGGTCTTGGGCTCCACGGTGACCTCCTTCCTGTCGTCCTGCTGGTCTTTGTCTCACTGCACCGATATGGAAACCTTTGCCTGATGCCTCGGGACTCCTCGCCTGCGCTTGCCCCTTTAGCACCAAAGAGGAAACGAGGACACTGCGCGCTGGCGCCCGCCTGGCTCGAGTCATCATGGCTTGCATCACAGGAACCTCGCGAGGTGTCCCTTGCCTTGATCTCTCCGCCCCTCGCGAGCCAGCCTGGTGAGGCCGCTCCCGAGGAGGTCTTGTGTCGTCTGCCTCATGAGGTTGGCCCCTCGCAACAGTCTTGAGTGTTTGTTGGTGAAGATGGGCCGTACAGGGCCGCTGGCGGAGCCACGCCGTAGGCCGCAGGCAGGCAAGTCTGGGGACCCCCGTTCCTAGGGCGCCGACAGTGGGCCGTTGGCTGGGCCGACCTTTTTACCTTAAATGGGCCACTGTTGGGCTGTGCCACGTGTCCACATATCATAGGCGTCTTTCGTCCATTGTGCCACATGTCCCAACGATGACCTAACACGTGGATCATCTAGCGAACGAGAATTTTACATGTGGAAAATCCCCATTGCTCGGGGCTATTAACGGGTTATCGGATCCAAACCGGAACCCGATAGCTTAATGGTGACCCGTTACGGTGGATGCCACATGTGGGTTACCCTTGACGAAAACATTTCCATGACACGCCATTTATTGTCATGGAACACTTCTACGATAGCACAGGTATGACTATCTTGATTTTGTCATAAAATTGTCATAGATGTACATGCATGGCAGAAAACTTGACCTACTGTGACAAAGACATATCATCACGGAAGTGTATTTTTTTATAGTGAACTGCCTCTCTATTATCTTGACACGCCATTTGGACGGGTGTCGATAAAGGAAATCTTTCCTCCAGTAAGCTGCCACGTGACTGATAACTCCACATAACCACTTGCGGGCTCGACACCTCGTCGATGGGTGACTACCTGCTGGATGGCGTGGAACGTTGGTGCTTGGCGAGGTCTTGCCGGATCTGGCACTTGCTAGGACTTCACCTTGCCGGCTTGGCCTTGCCGGCAAGGGCTGCTTCCAGTGCTTCATCTCGAGGCTTGTCTTAGTCTTCTTAATGCGCTACTTGATCTCTCAAAGAGCCGCTTCTTTTGATTTGGAAACCTTTGCTGAGACTTTATCCTAGAGGGGGATCTGCTACTTGTCTATGCTTGAGTCAGGGTATTACACACCCATGTTTAATACACTGACACTCTCCTCTTCGGAGAAATCCCAACGCAATTCACAAGTAGCACACGCATGTTGAAGACTTGCCGGAGAGCTCTACTGGCAAGAAATCTAAAGCCACTCCACCACCAACGAAGAAGGTGCTGGCGAGGGAGGATGGCACCGGCGATACCTTGACCGTCAATTCCATCCTTGACAACAAATAGGAAGGCGCACTGGTTGCCTTCCTGCGAGCGAATGTCAATGTGTTTGCATGACAACCATCTGACATCCCGGCGTTCCTAGGGAGGTAATTGAGGACCACCTTGCTGTCTGTCCCCACGCTCGGCCCGTCAAGTTGAAGGTCGGGAAGCAAGCTTTGGAGCGGCAATAGTTCATTGCCGAGGAAATCAAGAAACTTGAAGCAGCATGCTTAGTTAGAGGTGTACTACATCCAACTTGGTTAGCAAACCCAGTTGTAGTGCGTAAGGCAAATGGAAAGTGGAGACTTTGCATCGCTTACACTAATCTCAATAAAGCATGCCCAAAGGATCCTTTCCCTTTGCTGCACATTGATCAAATTGGATACGCTACTGCCGGCTGTGATTTACTCTCCTTTCTTGATGCATATTCTGGATACCATTAGTTATTCATGGCCACAGAGGATGAGGAGAAAATCGGATTCCTCACCACATGTGGCACGTACTTCTTTGTGCGTATGCATTTTGGTTTACTGACTGTTGGTTCTACATTTGCGAGAGCAGTCCAAATTGGTTTTGAGGCCCAGCTGCAAAGAAATGTGGAGGCATATATGGATAATATAGTGGTCAAAACCAAGGACAAATCAACCCTCATTCAAGATCTGGATGAAACATTCGTAAATTTGTGCAAGATCAATTTGAAGCTCAACCCTGAGAACTGTGTGTTTGGCGTTCCATCCGACAAGCTTCTTGGGTTCTTTGTATCTCAACATGGAATCGAAGCGAATCCCGACAAGATCAAAGGAATAGAGCAAATTCAAGTACCGAAAATCATGAAGGATGTGCGGTGTCTTGCCGGCTGTGTTGCTTCCATAAATAGGTTAATTTCAAGATCCACTGAGGGTGCCCTGCCGTTTTTCAAGACATTGAGAAAGGCAGGTCCAATGAAAATGGACTCCGGAGGCGGAGGCCGTGCTGCAGGATTTGAAAAGATACCTGTCCTCCCCGCCAAGTCGCTAACACTAGTTGCGCCTAAACCACAAGAACCATTGATGTTGTATCTTGTGGCAACGAATCAAGTGGTTAGTGTTGTACTTGTGGTTCAGAAAGAAGATGATGATGAAGAAATAATAGCGGCAAGCCCTGGCAAACTCTGACGCCAATAAAACAAAAGCAATGCAAGTAAATGAAGTTGATCAGCAAGTGGTGCAAAAAATAAAGTGGTGCAATAGCTAGTATATTTTGTTAGTTCCCTCTTGAAGGGGTCTAGATCAAGATATTCTGGGGTCCAGAAGTTGCTTTTTGGCCTTCTCATGGCCTTGAGAAAGTTGCACCATTACTTCCAACCACATGATATTACGGTCATCACTCGCGTTTCGTTGTAGCGCATTTTAAGAAATGCAAATGCAACTGGCAGGATAGTAGAGTGGGTGTTTTAATTGTCAAGGTTTGCACTCAGTTTTGAGAGCACTTCAACCATTTAAAGCAGAGCCTTGGCAGAGTTCATTGCAGAATGGACAACAACGCGGTATGAAGAAGTTCAAGAATCAACTCTCCCAGGCAAAAAACAACTAAGGAATGGATCATGTACTTTGATGGTGCCTTTTCGCAGCAAGGAGCCGGTGCTGGAGTGCTGCTTGTCGCACCCACTAGAGAGCACTCAAGTATGTAATCCAAATGCACTTTCCCATAGAGAGAGCAACCAACAACACTGCAAAGTACGAAGGACTCCTCACCGGTCTTAGGATCGCAGTGGTCTAGGAATCAGGAAGTTGATCGTCCGCGGAGACTCACAACTTGTTGTAAAGAAACTCATTGATGGAAGCATATTTGGAAGAAGTGAGGAAATTTGAGGAACAATTTGACGGATTGCAAACAGAGCATGTCCCCCATGCGGAAAACAGCATTGGTGGTCATCTGTCAAAGGGCGCTGCCCAAAAGCTACCTATGGAACCAGGAACTTCTGTACTCCATTTGAATCAACCATTAGTCACTCCGTCATCACAGGCCAGCAAAAGAAGAAAGTTGAGCACCGGCAAGTATTTTCCAGTTGAGATCCCAAGAGCCACCAGCAAGAAAGTTGCCGGGAACAAGAACGAGGCTGTCGGTGAGCAACGGCTTCATTCAGAA
This sequence comes from Aegilops longissima, assembly GCA_021605205.1. Lineage (NCBI taxonomy): Eukaryota > Viridiplantae > Streptophyta > Magnoliopsida > Poales > Poaceae > Aegilops > Aegilops longissima. The sequence goes on from CM038677.1 coordinate 295,175,787, forward strand.
CCTCGGGTTCTTGCCGCTGAGACCAACGCTCCCACGGCCGAAGAGATGCCTTTAATCCTTGTTGTTGAGCCATGAGCTCTGGCATGGGCACAACCTATAGTTCATTTATTCAAACATGAGAACTTCCTAATGAGCAAGAAGAAGCTAAGAAAGTAACCCGCCAGTCAACTATGTATCAGTTTGTGGATAACACTCTACACAGAAAAAAGACAAAAGGGTGTGAAATTGAAGAGAATTTGCCGGGAAGATGGAGTAAAGTTGTTTTTAGAAATATATGGAGGCATATGTCGATAACACATAGGATCAAAAGCCCTTGTCAGCAAGGCTTTCAGGCAAGGTTTTTATTGGCCCACTGCCATCCACGATGCAACTGGGCTAGTAACCAAGTACGAAGCATGCCAGATTCATTCAAAGAACATACATCAGCCAGCTCAAGATCTTCAAACAAGATTTTGATCCCTTTTTGGTATGGGGGTTGTCGGTGTCCTAGGAATGGGGGTACCCAAACTTGCCTGCCTGCGGCCAACGGCGTGGCTCCACCAACGGCCTGGTACGGCCCACCTTCAGCAGCAACCACTCAAGACCCTCGTGAGGGGAAAAGCCTCGCGAGGCAGACGACAACAAGACCTCCTCAGGTGCTTCCTTGCTAGGCTGGCTCCCGAGCAGCGGATATAACTATGCAAAGGGCACCTCGTGAGGTTCACGTGACGTGAGCAGTGACAACCAAGGCTAGGCGGGCGCCAGCGGGTGCAGAGTACCAGTTTCCTCTTTGGTGCTAAAGGGGCAAGCGCAGGCGGGGAGTCCCGAGGCGTTAGGCAAAGGTTTTCATATCGAAGTAACAAGACCAAGACCAGCAGGACGGTAGGATGGAGGTCACTACGGAGCCCACGACTGCATCACCACCAGAGCCTTTGGCAGGCGAAGACCACCTTTTGTCAGGATGACTTGTACTAGTTGTCTCCCTTCAAAATTGGCCGTCGTGGGATCCCTTCCCGACTAACATTTGGGATGAGGACCAGGGCCTCTATAAATAGGACTAGCCACCATCGTAGTCAGGATCAGCTCATCTTGGATTGGATCCACTCCACCAAGGCCATCTCACCAGCTCATCGAGCTCAAGAACACCTCCCCTTAGGAGGCTATTCATCCACTGTACTAGTTCATCCTTAGCCCACGAGGCAATCCACCACACCACACTAGAGTAGGGTATTACACCACAATGGTGGCCTGAACCAGTTTAACTCTCGTGTCTCTTGTTCCTTAGGTCTGGCGATCAAGGCCTTGAGATCATTGCGAGAGCAAGCTAGGGAGAGAGAGATCTTCATGCGCACCCTAGAGTTCGAACCTCAAGGGGTTGCCGGAACCCGTAATCCGACATTTGGCGCGCCAGGTAGGGGTGCGCCGAAGCTTTCTTCTCCGTCTTCCGACCCGCCGTTGCCCCGCGACCCCAATGTCTGACGGTCCGAGGACCCAAGCCGACAACTGGGCGGCCTGGCCTGCCCAGGCGCCGCCATCCGCTCCTGAAGACCTCAACTCTGCGCTCCAGGCGACCCGCGCGCTGCCCAACACCTGTGGGCGCGGGCAGCACGGGCCGGCGCTCGCCATCCTCGCGTCGCGGCGCACGCGCATAGCCGCGCGATCCTCAAGTTACGCTACAGCAATGGCACCATACACCTGACGGGAGCAGGCGAACATGCGAGCCGCGCTCATCGTGGCACGGGAGCTGCTACGGTGCAGGCTGGCGGTGAGCGGCCACAATGCACTACTGGGGCGAATCGCCGAACTGCTGGAGGCCGCATGCAGGGGTACGCCGCCTTTCTGCTCCTTAACCACGCCCCAGGTCATGGTGGAAGAGCGCACGAGGCCCGGGCGAGGCCGCGCACCACCTGGGGCGTCAGGGGGATCCGACGACGCCGGAGCAGGTCCTGGCGCGGGCTGTCCCGCCGCGACCATGCCATCGCTAGGAGGGATAAGCTCCGACAGCCCGCCGCGAGGATGCGCCAGGATACCACACAGCGGCCACCAGGGCCAAGCGCCGCGACTGGTGGCTCAATGCGCGAGGCACCTGGGCGGCGGTTTTGGTGATGTGGTGACGGACACCTACGTGCCCCGCATGGTAAACCCGGAATACTTGCCAGGGGAAGGCCCCAATCTGTTCCCCGGACCGGGATGGGCGCCTAGAGGGCCCGAAGCGAAGGTCTTCCACGAGCCGCCCGAAGGCTTCGCCAACCCCTTCAGCAATGACGATGGCGGGGTACGGTCAATATCCCAGGAGCAAGCTTACGCTAACCCCTGAACTGCAGGAGAACTAGGCTGCGGTAGTAGTTAGAGACCTCAGGGCAGTGGCCCAGCCAGCGGCAGAAGTGGTGCTCTAGAGGCTGGCGAGAGAGGCCCGGAGCCAGGCCCTCCCCCGCGTCACACGGAGCAAGGTGCTGCATGGAGGTAGGCCCTCTGCTGGGGGGAAGCGTCGACGACCTTTCCCCCCCCCCCGGCAGAGGACCCGTGGTCGCCGAGGGCGCCGCCAGCGTCCTGGTTTCTGGACGCCCCAATGGTGGTCGAGGGTGGCATAGGGCGGGGCCCTCGCCTGGCGATATGAAGTAAGGCTCGCGCATGTGAAGGTCTCCGCTCGTGACACTCTCACGTAATAATGAGTGGGGCTCTACATTCCCCAGAGTCTCCGGACTGCCGCCCTCGGGCCTCGGGGGCTCCCACCCATGTCCTAGTGGAAGCACCATGCTCTGCGCTGGCCGTCGACACTGTCCTCCAATGACTATGCTCATAGCCAGTGAAATCACTTAGCTCCGCGCTGGTGGGAACACAACAAGACTAGCTAGGGTGCCGGACGCGGCCATTTGCTTTCAACCCCTTTTCTATAGCTCAATTTGCCTCCTTTTGGATTTGAACTTGACATCGTATTTTCGTTGGCAAGTACGAGGGGCGTCTTTTCTCGTTCGTGTTGATTTTCTAAGTTTTCTAGTTCAGTGCCTTGTTTAAGGCTCGCGCCTGCTACGGGAGCTGGGCGTGGTATGCGCATGCTACACGCACACCCTGCCATGGACTGGCGCTCGCTTCTCGCGAGGCCCTCTCAGACGGACTAGCAGGCTCCTCAGAAGCCCAAAATGTCGCGAGCCCGCGAAGGACTCCCCTTGGGAGCCCGCGGAAGACTCCCCTACGGAGAAATGCACACCGGTGACTATAATACAAGTTTGAGGCTCGCCTGGACTAAGGTAAGTTACAACGGCAAGCCCGCGGAGTAGCTCGTGGGCTCACAAAAGCACGTTCCAAGTCTGGCTTAAGGAATAAAATAGTAGTCCGATTACATGAGGGGCTCCCCTCCCCAAAATGGTCTTACACCTTGTGGGGCCATGCCGAAGATTTTGCATGCAGGTTCAAAGCAAAGGAGCGCGGGCTCAATTGGACATGTCGCTCGCAGCATCTCCCGAATCACTCCCAGACACGCTGCTGGCGCTATTGATGGAATTGTCCTCACCATCATCAACCGTGCTACCTTCATCTGCCACAACCACCACCGCATCGTCCTCGAAAGCGAAAGCCCTGACCATAGGAGCTCCGGGTAGTCCCGGATGGCTCCGGGCACTGGAGCAATGGCGGTGTTGAAGTCGAAGTGGGGATTGATGTTCTGGAGATGACTGAAAACGCGCGCCCGAGGAGGCCTCGACTCTTTTCTTCAACAAGCTCGCGAGCCCTCTCGGCTCGGTCCTCCAGGCGTGTCATGACGTCAGTAAAGAAGCGGAGATGACTAGCATAGTCTTGTGCATGGGGATGAGGGGCGTGTTCGTCATAGATGGCGCCCAGTGCCTGGTTGGCGCTCACCCTGAGGGCCCGGAGCATGGGAGTGTGCTCCCGCTGTAACGTGTGCCGGCGGAGCACTTCCTCCCTGCTCTGCTGCGCAAGGGACTCAGCATCAGTAACGCACCGCTGAAGCGGTAGCAGTTCAGCGCGGGCGGAGGCCAAGTCGGCCTGAGCGGAGATCAGGGCCGCCACATCGGCCTTCTCGCGCTGCTCCACTTCATCCAGCCTTGACCTGAGGGCGGTGGTTCTGCCCTCAGCTTCGGCTTCCACGAGCTTCAGCTTCAGGTCGTGTCTGTTGGCAAGATCTGCATGAGCCTCCGCCACCCTATGGTCAACTTGCTCCTTGATCCTGGACTTGCGCGCGCTGGCGGCATCCTCCACCTGAGCAACCTGGCACTCCCTCGTCTCCAGCCGTTCAAGCTCGAGGCTGCGCTCCGTGGCCTCCAGCATGAGTGCCTCCTCGCGCTTCAAGATCTCCTCGTCTTCAGAAGGCGCCCCTTCATCGACGCCAATGCAGCCCTGCGTGCCTCAACCTGCTGTTCTAGGGAGGCGTTCAGAGCCTGGAGCTCCCCTTCACGCTTCCCTGCGACCTCGCGGCAGTGGTAAGCCTCCCTGGCCTCCTCCAAGGCTCGGGCAATGGCCTCGCGTGAGGTGGCAAGGGATGCCTCGGCCTTCGCGATGGCGTGTTCGTGCTAGAGACGCCCGAAGTCGATGGCCACCTTCAGCTGATGCCATTCGTCCGCCAGCCGAAGATCTTCGGTTTCAAGACGGGCGTCATCATCCACGAGCTCTTCCCTGAGCCTGCTCAGCATGCCCATTGCCTCCCGGAAGAGCTCATGACGGACGGTGCTGCGCTCGCGCGCAAGCTCGAACACGCGGCCAGGTCCGTCCTCCGCACCAGGGGTCATAGGGGAAGCCCGAAGGGGCTCGCTTGCCCCTAGCAGGGGGCTGGAGGCCGACGCCTTTCCGGCCACCCTTCGGGCCTCGGCGGAGGCCTGGCGGGGCGGGGCCTCATTGCTCGAAGGTGAGGCCAGCGCCGAGGTTGCCTAGCCGCGGGCAATGACCAGTGGTGGGGCCCTCGGCACACTCTTTGCTCTCCAGGCAGGACCATGAAGGAGGAACGACAAGAGCACAGGGTCAAGGCGCCAGGCCGGCGCGTCCACCTCCCCAGCAGGCCTCGCGCCATGCGCGGCAGGCCGACTTGAGGCACTTAGGGTCAGCAGAGGGCCCGAAGCAGGCGGAGGTTGCTTCTCGAGAGATTTGGTTGCCTTAGCAGAAGGGACCCTAAGGAACTGCGGTCAGGAGGAGAAGCAGCGCTCAAGAAATTACAAAGATAAGGTACTCACTCGTCTATGGCAATGTACTTCCTCTGCTTCAATGGTCGGAAGGCGTTGCTGCTGCAGCTTGGAGACACCTTCCTCTTGCGGAGCACTTCGAAGTTTGGTCGGAGCCGACCGAAGCCTTGGGTGCGGTCACCAATGCTGGGCGTGGCTGGTGTGGCCCCTAAGGAGGCGACCTCAGGGATGCTGGGCTGCATGGAGTCCTCAGTCCCCACCTCGTGGCGACTCGCCAGGGCCTCGGGGGCTTCAGCCTCAGGAGTATCGGGCTGCGTCGTCCCCCCGTCCGCTTCCTCGGGACGGCTCTCTCGAGCCCTAGGGGACGACACTTCAGGATCCCCGAGCGACACCGGTTCCTCAGAAGCCATGCCACTAGTGCTCGACAGCGACCGCCCCCCTGCGCTCACTTCTGGGGCAAGCACCGCGCTGGCGGCGGGCTAGGGGGCCACGAAGACGGGGCTCTCATGAGGCCCTTGAAGGCTAACCAGGCATAGTCCCCATTCGTCGAAGGAGGGCATCTGGCTCGCGAATTCCACCTTGTTCGAGCAGCAGTACAAGAGGTAGCCCTCCTCCGACATATTGGCTGGCAACGAGTCACCCGTCAGGAGCTCAAGCACAGTTTGTTGCGCCTCAAGAGGAAGCTCGCGCTCATGAAGCCTCATGCGGTCCTTGCTTCCGGAGAGGGTGCATGAGGGAGTCCCGGACTAGGGGGTGTCCGGATAGCCGGACTATCGTCACGGCCGGACTCCAAGACTACGAAGATACAAGATTGAAGGCTTCGTCCTGTGTCCGGATGGGACTTTCCTTGGCGTGGAAGGCAAGCTTGGCGATCTGGATATGTAGATCTCCTACCATTGTAACCGACTCTGTAACCCTAACCTATCCGGTGTCTATATAAACCGGAGGGTTTTAGTCCGTGGGGCGAACAACAATCATACCATAGGCTAGCTTCTAGGGTTTAGCCTCCTTGATCTCGTGGTAGATCTACTCTTGTACTACCCATATCATCAATATTAATCAAGCGGGGTAGGGTATTACCTCCATCGAGAGGGCGAACCTGGGTAAAACATCGTGCCTTGTCTCCTGTTACCATCCGCCTAGGCACGCAGATTCGGGATCCCCTACCGAGATCCGCCGGTTTGACACCGACATTGGTGCTTTTATTGAGAGTTCCTGCATGCGTTGCCATCGGTAGGATGCCTCATCTCGTCTTTAAAGGCGATACCATCGCCAAAAAGCCTTGGCCATTGGTGAACTCTCCGGCTGGCGGTTTCTCATGACCGCTAGTTGACCGCCAGCGCCGACGATGACCTCTCGAGTCATCGAAACCAATCTCCATGTTAGTTCAGAACTTGCGAACAGTTAGATCGATCGAGCTCTCCTCCATAAGCGAGCTGTTGGATCGCATCGCCGCCTGGAGTCGCCCGATTACGACGGATCGGGCCTAAAACCGATCTGAGAGATCAACTCTCCCGGGCTACCCATCATGTTGCTGTGACGGAGGAGCAATGCGGCGATTCTTCTTCTATCTTAAGGACTAGCTACGTCCGGTTCGATCCTCCATGCGGATTCTGCGGAGGGGCGGATGTCGATCAAGCCACGAACTTAAAAGTCGGGCGGGTCGAACTTCGTTGTATAGCACTCAAAATCCAAACTTCGAGTTGAAACTTCTCGACCCTTGAGTCCTAAATTGGGCGGGGTTCGGATTTAGTGCCACCGCCCACCCAAACATTAGCGATCTCTCTCGAATTCGGCAAGAGCCTGTTGAAACAGTACATCATTAGTGGGCCAAATTCCTCCTGGTTATGAACAGGATAAAGGACTGCCGAGAGGAGGACGCAATCCCAATTTTGCAATAATTGCGCGGACAAGGAATCCTAAACACCATAAGTCGTCAGCGAAATTACGCTTTGCTGACTTGGCGACCATAGTACAAAAGTATTGTGCGATGGAGGCGCTGGAAAACCGAAAGTAAATTTTGGGATAATCCGGCCCGAATACATCCCTAGTCCGGAACAAAAGGGTGCATCATTATCAAGCACCTGGGTTGAATACCAAAAACCAAAACCCCTAAAGGGCAGAACCGTCTTGGAGGGTTGGCTAAGCGGACCTGCAAAATTCATAGCAGAGGCGCCACTCCAACTCATAGCCTTGAGCATGTTGGATACTCGGCGGTGGCCAAAAGTGGCGAAGAGCTTCTAGCTTGGAATCCCAGCCCGGCAACACCGATGCAGGTGTTAACGATCTTGAGACTTTTGCATCAAATAACATGCAACGAACACTCCATAACCTTGCGAAGTCTACCAAGTAGCAACAATAAATCCATGGGTAACCACGACTATTACCTTTAATGCCGTGTGAACCTAAATTCTGAACTGCCGGGCACCGACCGCATTGGTCCTCGGCCGATAGTGGGCGGCTTTAGCCTTACTAAGGTACTCATGTATGGCGGCAGCGGACTAAACCTCATCTATGAGAAACCCTCCGAAAAATGGAAATAGACTGGAACCGCATTGAAGCGAAGCAGCATAACCTTTAGAGGAATAATCCCCAGCGGGAAGCATGCTGCAGGAAAAATCACACTTGGCGTAGTGTTATTTCATGGGACAATTACAGGTCGAGGAGGTCACATTTCAAGTGGCCCGTTCAACATCGGATATCATGCTTTATTAGGACGAGAGGCATTCACAATTTTTCAAGCTATACCCCATTATGGGTACATGAAGCTTAAAATGCCCGGACCTAACGGAATCATCACTCTCGCTAGTGATCCGAACATAGCACTCCGCGCCGAAAACAAGACAGCCGCACTAGCCCTCGAGGCACTATCCGAAGCCCTTGCAGCCGAGGAACTCACCGCGATGCGCTCCACGGTGAACAGGGACGACATGATACTTGATAAAAGATCCAAGTCCACCTCTTTTAAACCAGCGGATGAAATAGTAAAATTCCAAGTCCACCAGCGGACCACGCAAAACGGCCTCCATTGGGGCACAATTAAACCTGATGTAGGCGCGCACTCGAGAATTTCTACGAGAAAACTGGGACATCTTTGCAGGCACCCTTGAGACATGCCGGGAATCCCGTCATTGGCGAGCATAGCTTAAATATCCTAAAAGGATTCAAGCCGATCAAACAGGCTCTTGGCGCTTTTCGAACCCAAGAGACAGGCCATGGGAGAGGAGCTAGCCAAACTTTGGAAGCGGATTCATCGGAGATATAAAACATCGGACTGGCTAGCAAACTGGTGATGGTACCAAGAAGGATAAATCCTGGCGCCTATGTGTTGATTTCATGGACCTTAATAAGGCTTGGCCAAAGGATCCCTTCCCTCTCCCTCGAATTGATCAAATCTTTGACGATACAGCAGGACACGACTCATTGTGCTTCCTCGACGCGTACTCTAGCTACCACCAAATCAAGATGGCGGAGCCAGACCAAGCTGCAACAGCATTCATCACTCCATACGGCCCGTTCTGCTTCAACACAATGCCCTTTGGGCTCAAAAACGCCGGCGCAACATATCAGCGCATGATCCAGACATGTCTGGCAAACTAGATCGGCAAAACAGTGGAAGCATATGTAGATGGCGTGGTCGTCAAAACCAAGCACGTCGAAACTCTAGTAGGCGACTTGAGGCTCACATTCGACAATCTTGAAAATATGACATCATGCTCAATCCGGAAAAATCGTCTTGGCGTTCGGCGGAAAGCTCTGGGCTTCATTGTGTCGGTAGAGGAATTGAAGCAAACCCAGCGAAGATCCGAGCTCTGTCACAGTGGATATTCAAAGACCTCAAACAAATACAAAATTGGCGGGATGCGTGGCGGCTCTAAGCCGCTTTATTTCCCGATTGGGGAAAAAGCGTTACCCTTTACCGCCTCCTCCGCCGCACGAACACTTGAGTGGGCGGATGCATACGACGGACTCGAAGAAATAAAGGCCATTTGGCAACAAATCCGGTCTGGCGCCAGCGTGGGCGAGCCAATGCTATTATATATCGCTGCAACACATCAAGTTGTCGGTAGCGGTGCTCGTTGTTGAGCGAAAGCGGACGGAACACGGTTCCCTGTTCAAAAACCGGTTTATTATGTGTCCTTGTCCTAACTCCATGCAAGTCCGGTACCCACACTATCAAAAGATAGCATATCACGGTGTTCATGGCATCCGGAAGCTGCGGCACTACTTTCAAGAGTGTTCGATAACGGTAGCCTCCGAAGTACCTCTTAACGACATTATAAACAACGCGGACGAAAGGGCGGATCGCTAAATGGGCCATAGAGCTCCTTCCATTCGATATAACTTATAAGCCACGACGAGCTATTAAGTCGCGGTTTTGGCCAACCGTGGCGAATGGACGGCGAACTACCTAAAATGCGGCGCATACTCAATTGGATCATGCACTTTGATGGCTCCAAAATGTTGGCGGCACAGAAATGGCGTCGTCTGGCGTCCCCAACCGAGGACACAGTCAATACATCCTTGAGATAATGTATCACGGGCTCCAACAACGCGGCGAATCGAGGCCCATACGCACGGCCTCCGCATGGCGATCTCCATGGGCATTCAGCGCCTAGAGTGCGCGAGGATTGAACCTCGCAATATCTCAAATAAATGGAGACTTTGATGCCAAAGATCCAAAAATGGCAGCATACCGCAATGCGGTCCTAAAAATGTCGCCGCAGTTGAAGGGCTCGAATTTCATCATATAGCCGGGATAACAACCAGGCGGCGGATATATTAGCGCGCATCGGTGCAAAGCGCGATGCCGTCCACCCAATATCTTTACTGGAGCGGCTGTTGAAGCCATCCGTACTATGGGAAGAAGTCGGCAATAACAATCCGGACCCAACCGCCTTTACTGACGCCAAACACTCGACACAACGGAGGCTCTGCCCCGAGATAACACCCTCCGCTCACGAAATAATGGCGGTTATCGCCCGTGGGCGGAACCATTCCTAGCCTACCTAACTAGGCGAGGAACTCCCGAAGACCAAAAGCGAGGCTCGCTGCATAGTGCGGCGATCTAAGGCCTACAAAGTCCATGAGGAGAGCTTTATAAGAAAAGCACTACGGAGTCCTTCAAAGGTGTATCTCCGAAGAGGAAGGCGAAACCTCTGGCTGAAATTCATGCGGACTGGGTGGGCACCACGCCGCAGCCGGGCCCTTGTAAGCAAGGCCTTCCGTACAGGATATTATTGGCCGACGGCCGGGCGAATCTTGAGGACTTAGTCCAACGATCGTCGGTTGCCAGCTTTTTGCTAACCAAAGATACATGCCACCCACCGCCCTCAAAACTATACCCATCACCTGGCCGTTCGCGGTCTGGGGGCTTGACATGGTTGGACCCCTCAAGGGACGTACCCACAAGCAAAAATACCTATTGGTCATGGTGGATAAATTCACCAAATGGATATAGGCCAAGCCTGTTAAAATGGCCGAATCCGGACCAGTGATAGACTTCATATCAGGGGTAGTTCACCGTTACGGTGTCCCCCACAATATCATTACTGATAATGGTACCAATTTCACGACCGATGAGGTCAAATCATGGTGCAAAAACATGGGCATCAAGCTCGATTACGCCTCAGTCTATCACCCTCAAACCAACGGCCAAGTCGGCGGGCAAATGGTCTAATCATGGCGGCATTAAACCCAAACTAGTGCGGTCCCTCAAGGAATCTAACACGCCTTTGGGTTGAGGCTTCGACTCCGTACTACGGGGGCTGCGGACCACGCCCGAATCGTACTACGGATACACACCTTTCTTCATGGTATGCAGCGCGAGGCAGTCTTGCCTGCGACATAATACATGACTCACCTCGGCGTGCGCATGTATGAAGAAAGAAGCGAGCTTGATCGGCGGGATAGTTTGGGCGCATTGGAGGAGGGCGCGGCGTGGCAAAAGCTTCGTTTAGCATTCTATCAACAACAGACTCGAAGATATCAAAGTAGGGAAGTATGGGCCAAAGCTTATAACATTGGCGAACTAGTTCTCGCTTTGCCGCACAAGAAAAGGACAAACTCAAGCCCAAATGGGAAGGTCCCTTCATCATCGACCAGGTGCTCCGGTAGAACATACCGTCTCTGGCGCATCGGATAACCGACTCGAGCGAACCCATGGAGCGCAGCCATTCTTGAAGATTCTCGCCTAAGTGCGGACTCCAAGTTCGTCTCCTTCCTCCGTCCACATTTTTATTTTTGCTGTCTTTTGTTTCTCTCCTTCCTCCTTCTTCTTCTTGAAGCATCTAGAGGCTCGTTTGCGCTTTTTACTTTTACACTTGATCGTTGTCGCGCTCATTATACACAGGGGCTTCTTTATGAAGCTTATTTATCTGAGCTTTCATGCCCAACACATCGTTAAACTTCGCATGTACCTTTTATTCACCATTATATGCATCGATCGACTTAATTTTGGCCAAGCTGGGTTGCACGGCTCACATGCTTAACCCTCGTTCTGATTATTCGGCTAGGTGGTAAAGGAGCACCTCTGCGATTATTCTGCCGGGTCAGCGGATGTGTACCTCGAGTGGGTGAAGCCAAAGCTAAGCGTTCTTAAGGGAATATTCGATTCGGTGAACTGAAATATGATTTTAACTATTTATCCATCTGCCCCGGATGATTTTCTGCTTTTATAGCAGCTTTTACATGCACTTTAGGGCATGCATCCCAGCGAAAGGAACCCTTAACGGAACTATTCTCCCTGGAAGATGTTTCTTACTACCCATGTAATATAACATAACTAGTTGGGCACTTGTCTGATACAGCAACATTGACCCCTATGCCTGGTCTCCATGCATACCACGGTTCTTATATAACCACGAAGGTATTCGGACACACTCCGTACTATTGGGTCCGGAGGTCGAAGCGAAAAGGTCCGCTATGACAAACGATCTACAATCCGGCTAGAAGACATTCTTTCATGTCATATTTTTACATAGTCAACTCGACTCATTGTATTCCTCCTATTTGCCATCTAATAGCCTATCTAATTTACAATCTTGCTGGGAATACTTGGCGGCCAATTCTACTTGGCCGTACACTAACTTCTGAGGATCTCCATCCCATCCAGCCCCAGAGTCCGACCTCGGCCATGTGGTTTGGGCCAACAACCGTGTACAGCGTCTTTACCATGGCCCGAGGCTTCCTGGTGCCTTGACGGCAGGCCGATATCTTCCATAGCGGAGCGCCGCCGTGCTCCTTGAAGCCGCTCCGCCAGCTCCCCAATGCCTTGGGCGGGGAGATAGATAGCCACAAGGCACTGGCGATGCCTTTCATCACCTGCGGACTCGTTAGTGCGGTGGCGCGGTTCGGAAGAAGATCACCGAAGAATTGGGCATCTCCTCCTCGGGGCGACCTGTGAGCAAACCTACATACATGTTTATGTTAGTCGCCTTCCTCGCCGAACTCTTTCAAAGTTCGCTCAAGAACTTACTAAAAATGCCGCGACGAAGCCGCCGATTCTCCTTTATGGGGTCAGCTAACTGGGCACGAACGTCCTTTAGTTCCTCACCCAGCTTGGTGTTGGCGTCTTGGAGGTTATTCTTCTCCTGCCGCACCCTCGTAAGCACGCTCTCGCCGGCCTTTAACTGGCGTAAGATCTGTTGCTTGTCCGGATCTAGTCTGGCGCCATCTGCAATGTTTTTGTCAGATTTACACACCCGCCGCACTTCATAAATTATTTATCTTATGAAGCATATATTACTAGAGGGGGGCTCTGTGGCTCCCCCCGTAGCGGCTAGTGCGGCCTCAAGTTGGGCCCTGCACTCTTGCAGCTCCTGGGACACTCGGGTATTCTTTTCTGTAAGATCCTGCATAACAAATGATCCTTAAATCAGTTATTCTAACTATTTTAAGTCTCGGGGGCTACTGGCATATATAACTGTCAAATTTCCTTACCCGTATGTCCTTCACATACTGCTCCGTGGCTCTGGATTGACCATCTTGAGCGGCACGGAGATGTGCATCTCCCGAATCAAAGGCATTCAAGGCCTCTCGGGAGAAACATGCGTCACGAAGAACTGTCCGGCGGCGCCTGTGATTCAAGGCGCTCTCCACCTCGGAGTTGGTGGCGGACAACCTGTCGGCATCCTCTGTCGGAGGAGCATCCGGCCTTGCGTCTCGTGCTTCGCCTCGACCACGGACCCGGCTTTGAAGCTTTTCGGTGAAGGTCGATCGGCAGCCTCTCGGACTCGGTCCGTGGCGCTTTCCTGAAAAGAGCATTGGCGTTAGTACGCCTTCCAGGAATCAATCCTGGGAGTATGGTGACATGCCATACCATTGCGGCGGAGTTTCGATCCGGACCGCACTTCTTTGTAGCCTGTGGGGCCGCACTGCCTTTTGTTGGCCAGCCGTCACGGGCTCGGCTTCCTGCCTCGAAGGTACCCCCTGCGAAGCACCATTGGTATACGGTGATAAAAAATAAGCATGGATGGGTCGTTATCAGGGTTTTGGGATCTCGGTCTCATTTACTTGTGAGGCTGGAAGTATTCCGGGATAATCAGCCATAATGGCAACCAACGCATTGTCGATGCTAAGTTGGTGGAATACCCCATCGATCAACTCCACCTTTATATCCGGATCCTCTTCGGAGGTCGGATCGAGGACGTTCGGATCCTCGGGCTGTGAAGGCGGGCTGTGTATCTTCTCCACAGTCGGTAGCAGTTCTACTGCGAAACCATGAAATGAGATATTTAACCATGGGAACATGGATCAGACAGGTCACAAAGATGTTTGCTTACCCATCTTCGAGGATTATTCGAAGAAAACTCCTTCAGTGGATTGACACGGAGGAAATCCTCCTCCTCCCCTTTGTACATGGCAGACAAGATCTTCACCAGTTCGGTGACCGATCCTAGCCCTTTGCGGCCATGGTGGGTGGCATCGTCCTCCCCGTTGAAGTCCCACATGGGGTGGCCCCTGTATTGGAGCGGCTGCACTCCCCTTATAATGCAGATTGCCATGACTCCTGTCATGGTCAATCCGGCATGAGCCAATAACCTTATTCGGCTCATCAAGTAATGGACATCCGGGTCATCTTCTCTCCGGGGCCTCCGAGGGCGCCAGCTTAGGCACTTCTTCAGAGGAGCATTGCTGAACTCCGGAAGGCCGATCCGAACAGGATCCGGCAGCGGGACGTCCTCCATGTAAAACCATTCCGAAGGCCAGTCTTCGGACGCCTTCTTTGGGGTTCCGGATAGGTATCCGGTCCCGGTGATGCGCCATAGCTCGGCTCCGCCCACTTGATATATTGACCCCTCATGAGAACGGGGTACTAGGCAGAATATTCTCTTCACAGCCCGAATTGAGCCTCGACGGCCAGGAACAGTTCGCAAAGGGCCACGAAGCCCGCGATGTGCAAAATGGAGGCAGGAGTAAGATGGTGCAATTGGAGGCTGTAGAACTCCAAGAGCCCCCGGAGAAACGGATGGATTGGAAATCCGAGTCCTCTTACTAAATAAGAGATGAAGCACACCCGCTCTCCTTTAGAGGGATCGGGGACGCTCTCTGCTTGCTTTCCGCCCTTGTAGGTGGCAAGTCCGGCTCGAACCGGAACCATGAACGCCGGAGGGAGAAATCCCTTAGCTTGGAGTATAACAAGCTCGCTATGCGGGACTGAGCATCTCTCCCAATTTCCTGGCTGGGGGCTGGGAGCGTGAGAGGAGGAGCTGCGTCGACTGTCCATGATGGAATGGGCTTTGGTTAGAGGCGCTCCGATGAAAGCTCGCAAAGGGGGGATGGTGTGACTCAGATCTAGATCCTTGCCCCTTTTATAAGCGGCTCATTTGCGCGGCTAGGGGGGTAATTGTAAACCCTGGCTTTTTGCATTCATTCAAACACGTGGAAGATGGCCATTATTAGGCGCGAAGCGAGGCGCAACATTTATCGAAGCGGACACTATTCGACAAGTATATGGAATTTGGAAAAGAACCCGCTGGCAATGCGAAGACAATCAACGTGCGGACTCATCGTCATTGAAGCCTGGTTTGGGGAGCTCTTGAGGAGTCGGACTAGGGGTGTCCGGATAGCGGACTATCGTCACGGCGGACTCCAAGACTATGAAGATACAAGATTGAAGACTTAGTCCGTGTCGGATGGGACTTTCCTTGGCGTGGAAGGCAAGCTTGGCGTCTGGATATGTAGATCTCCTACCATTGTAACCAACTCTGTGTAACCCTAACCTATCCGGTGTCTATATAAACCGGAGGGTTTTAGTCCGTAGGACGAACAACAATCATACCGTAGGCTAACTTATAGGGTTTAGCCTCCTTGATCTCGTGGTAGATCAACTCTTGTACTACCCATATCATCAATATTAATCAAGCAGGAGTAGGGTATTACCTCCATCGAGAGGGCCCGAACCTGGGTAAAAACATCGTGCCCCTTGTCTCCTGTTACCATCCGCCTAGATGCACAGTTCGGGACCCCCTAGCCGAGATCCGCCGGTTTTGACACCGACAGTGCACATTGGACTAGAATGGCGCTGGAGCGGACCAATGCGGCGCCGGATGAACTCCTTCACCACCATGGGCACCGTCACGCTGAGATCCTTCAGCCTAGTCAGCCGGCGCCAAACATGGGCAAGACGCGGGTCAGCGAGCTTCTCATGCCCCGAGCCAGAGCTGGGAGCAGCTGGTGCCATCGGAAGCAAGAGCAGGGGGCTGAGCACACCGGCGTCCACGAACACCCACCGCCTCCGGAACCCGCTCACAGACGGCTAAAGCTCGAAGTCACTCCCTGCGCCGGCCGTCGCGGCCACGGCTTGGAAGATGAAGCATCCAGAGCGCTGTCGGGGGTCAGTCAGATGCAACGAGAAGAAGTGGCGAAGTAAGGCCACGGAGGGAGCAATGCCCACCATGGCCTCGCAGATAAAGGCGAAGATGGAAAGAAGGACGATGGACTGAGAAACCAGGTGTAGGTTATTGATTTGGTAGTGAGAAAGCATGACGTTGAAGAAGGCGGAGAAAGGGGGAATCAGGCCAGCCCAGAGGGCGTGAAGATGAATGCGGATCTCGGTGGCTGTCCTGTCGACCACAACGCGGGATGCGGGCCAGGCCACTGTCTTCCCCCACTCATTGAAGTCGGCGGCGATCGCCGGGCGAACCTTGTCCATCGCCTCCTAGTTGAGCACCACTGACCGCTCGACGGCGGGATCGAAGGCCGGCGGTGCTTCGGCTGAAGCCTAGGGCTTCTTCTTTCCCTTCTTCTTCTGGCTCGACACCATGGCTGTGGAGAGGATTGGGTCCTGGTTGGGTTGGAGGAGGAGACCGTTGCTTTCAGGAAGACGGAGGAGTGGGGGAGTGCGCTGCCAGCAATGAAGGTGGGGTGGTGTAGACAATGGTGGCCGCCTAGCCAGGCGGATATCAAGGCGGCGTGGGGAAGCGGAGACGCCCACGTCCCGTCAATTGCCACGCGGCAATCAAGGCCGCAGGCGGTTGGGGCCCACGACACCCCACACTTGCCCTTTGGCTTCGCCTCGAAGCCATGTCCGAGCGTGCCTTGGGCCCGGGGGCTGCTATCGGCGTCACAGGAATGGGGTACCAGACTTGCCTGCTGCGGCCCGAGCGTGGTTCCTGCTGGCTTGAATGCGGCCCACCTTCAGCAGCAACCACTCAAGACCCTCGTGAGGGGCCAAGCCTCGCGAGGTGGACGACACCAAGACCTCCTAAGGGGCGGCCTTGCTAGGCTGCCTCCCGAGGAGCGGAGATATCTATGCAAAGGGCACCTCGTGAGGTTCACGTGACGTGAGCCGTGACGACCAAGGCCAGGCGGGCGCCAGCGGGCGTAGAGTACTAGTTTCCTCTTTGGTGCTAAAGGGGCAAGCGGGCGGGAGTCCGGCGTCGAGCAAAGGTTTCCATATTGGTGCAACAAGACCAAGACCAGCGGGAATGGCGGGGCCGGAGGTCACCTTGAGCCCATGGCTACATCACCACGAGCCTTTGGCGGCGAAGACCACTATCGGTGTCAAAACGGTGGATCTCGGGTAGGGGTCTTTAAGCGTGCGTCTAGGCGGATGGTAATAGGAGACAAGGGACACGATGTTTTACCCAGTTCGGGCCCTCTCGGCGGAGGTAAAACCCTACTCTGCTTGATTAATATTGATGATATGGGTAGTACAAGAGTAGATCTACCACAAGATCGAGAGGCTAAACCCTAAAAGCTAGCCTATGGTATGATTGTTGTTAGTCCTCGGACTAAAACCCTCCGGTTTATATAGACACGAGAGAGGGCTAGGGTTACCGAGTCGGTTACAATGGGAGGAGATCTACATATCCGTATCGCCAAGCTTGCCTTCCACGCCAAGGAAAGTCCCATCGGACACGGGATGAAGTCTTCAATCTTGTATCTTCATAGTCCGGGAGTTCGGCCAAGGTTATAGTCCGCCATCCGGACACCCCTAATCCGGACTCCCTCGGTAGCCCCTCAACCAGGCTTCAATGATGGCGAGTCCGGTAGCATGATTGTCTTCGACATTGCAAGGCGGGTTCCTCCTCCGAATACTTCATAGAATATTTTGAACACAAGGACAGTGTCCAGCTCTGCAAAACAAGTTCCACATACCACCGTAGAGAGAATAAAATTTGCACAAATCTAATCTGCTGACGTATTCCGTAGCATGACATCGCACCATAGCCAAGTCTTTATTCGAATCATTTTACTGTCCCACCTCAGCGCATTTAGCGAGGCGGTTTCCTTGGCACGTCTTGTCGAAGAAGAGATCGTGTCCCCTTATTCCGGGATTCTCATCAATACGGGCGTGGGTAACCCAATCGTGCTCGTTGGTATGTCTCCTCAATCGAAGGCGAGTCCCAAACGGTCACGGGGAGGGCTCTTGGTATTCAACCTCTTTATAAAGAGACCAAGGCTCTACTCCTTTCTTTCAATCTCAATCGAATCCGCCTCTCACCTCGAGTTCCAACACCCAAAGCTCCAGATTCAGGCGCTTCGGACCTTCGATGATGTCCGGCTCCGACCTTCAAGGCCGGTGGATGGCTTCCTCCGTTAGGGAAGAATACGTGATAAAGCTAAGAGATGCCAGGTATCTAACCGGCGAAATCCCGCATAGGCTGCCTGCTCAAGGGCAGGTTATTCCCACTCCCAAGCCTGGCGAGAGCGTGGTGTTCGCGTCTCATTTCCTTCGGGGGCTAGGCTTCCCGACGGACCCCTTCGTGAGGGGGCTCCTGTTTTAGTATGGGCTCAAATTTCACGACTTGGCTCCGGAGTCCATCCTCCACATCTCATCGTTCATTGTCGTGTGGGAAGCCTTCCTCCGTATTACTCCTCACATTGGATTGTGGCTTAAGACCTTCAAAGTAGAGCCAAAGATGATCGAGGGGCAGCACGCGGAGTGCGGAGGTGCTGTTATAAGCAAGAATGCTGACGCTCCATGGCCCAAGGGCTCTTTTCAAGAGGAGTTCAGCTTATGGCAACGAGAGTGGTTTTATATCACAACTCCCAGGGGCACCAAGTGGGTGGCGCCACCTGCCTTTCGCTCGGGTCCCCCACCACAGCTAGTGTCATGGGTTAATAAAGGGTTTAACTAGGGGCTGTCCAAGGACGTGCCCTTGTTGCAGGGCCGCATTCGAGATCTCCTAGAAAGAGACATCAATTTGGTCGTAGTGACGCAGGTCATGTTGATTCGCCGCACCCTGCCCTGCAAACGTCGCCCCCTCCGCCTGTGGGAGTTTAATCCGGAGGGACCACGAGCCCTCCAACATTTCTGGCGCGGCGCCCATGGAGATGTACAAATTGTTCTTGGATCACGAGCAATGTGTCGAACTCGACCGAGGGCAGAGTCTGAGCTGCAATTGCGGATACTCAAGTAAGTAGCCCTGTGCCGAACACGCTATCCGTACATTTATCATAAAATTGCCCTTAAAGAGTTGTCCTTTAACATGAGTGGATAAGCGAAAGCAAAGCTAATCGGTGTCCGGCCCCCTCCACGAGACCACGCGGATCCGTGTTAACCAGGATCTTTGGAGGTTGCGCCTTTGGAAGAAGGCGAAGGGGGAACAAGGCTACCGCCTCCCGAAGGAGGCTGTCGGGAAAGGAGGAATCGATAATTCCTCTATCCGAGGAAGAAAAGGACCACCTCTGAAGACCGGAGACCATGGTCTCAAAGCGGGGAAGAAATCTTCGTCGGAGGGTCTGCGCGGGGATGCCTCGGCGCCTTTGTGCCCCAAGGGATCAGCCCTCCACCGAGCCGTAAGTAGAGAGGAGTTTTAAAATGAGAGACATCCTGTTCTATTTCTAAGGAAGATAACGAAATTTTACCTTGTAGTTCGGATCTCAGCCCTTCTCGGCAAACCTCATCTTGAGGATCTTCGTCGGAGATGATGGAGAGCGAACGCCTCCCCCTGCCATACCGCCTTGCGAGGCGGCCGACCCTGAGGTGTCGTCACGGAGGGTTTCTCCGAATACGACAGGGCCGTAAGGCAGTCGTATGGCCCCCCAAAGCTCTCCGTGTCCGGCCTTCGAAAAAGGCCATCGGACGAGTCCGACACCGTCCGATGCATGGTCGGCGGAGCTGAAGGATCTGCTCGGGCGAGCATCTATCTCAGAAGAACACCATGCGTTGATGGGTACGGTGATTGAAAGGATTTCATCCGGAGGAGGCGGGTTGTGCGAGGCCGTCGGGAGTTCTTGACAGGTTTTGAGGTACACGAAATGATGTACCTTTGACAGTTCCGCATATATAAGATGCGCTCTGTGTAGATAGCAGCCCCTGAGACTCTGTGCGTTGTCAAAAATGACGGTGCGCCGAGGATCATAATCCCGGTATAATATGTCGCCCTTCCTATGTAGGTGGTGAAGTGTCCGGTGGCTAGCGGATGATGGATTGCCGAGCTAAGCGGCAACAGCGTGGCATATGCCGACATCGGGCTTGTCAACAAAGCGGCAGCGAGCACAAGGTATTTAATTTCTCACGAAGACACTGGTAAGAGGAGCTTGATGCCGTATCATACAACATGTGTGCTTGATGCAGATGGTGCGCTGCCATGGAGAACCTTGGGCAGAACTTGCCCGAGCGGGAGCAGGCGAGGAAGCGATCGGCTGCCTTAAAAGCGGTGAAGAGCTGAAAGCGAACAGGCTGCTGTAACACCGGATACAACTTTCCATATTAACTCCAACTCTTGCCTTTTTGGAGTTGCGATATGTTATTCCTCCGTGGTTGGGTTTTGTCTTTTGTTTTGCATTGTGTTCATGTCATGCATCTCATCTCATAGCATCATGCGCATTGCATCTGCATGTTTTCATAAAACATGCATCCGCTCGTAGTTGCCGCTCCTCGCTTCTCTCCGTTGTGTTCGTTGACCGTTCCGAGACCAACCGTGTTTTCGATTACCTCTACGCACAACCACCTAACCTCTCTTGCCAGCTCGCAGCACCCTCGTGTGCGTGTCAAAACTTACGAACCCAACCTGCTCAATCATCACTATTGCATTGGTTCATCCCTAACATCTATAAAACATCTCCGTTTTCTTATTTGGACCCCCTAGCCTATTTTTTTCTCGACCGCCCGATTTCGATCGAAAGTACCGAGTTAATCCCAACCTTAATCCCCTACCTATATAAACTGCCTAACCCTAAAATCTAGGGAGATGTCCCATCCATCCCATCACCGCGCCGCCACTCCACCCGGTCTCTCCTTCCACCTCGGGATCTTCCCAGATCCAAATCCTCCCCTCCTCGATTTCATCCACCAGCCAACCATCGTTCTCCACTGCTCCTCCTCGATCCAGCGCTCGCTGACCTCCATGCTCGTTTTGGTTTGGGAGAGGAGCTCCTGACCATGCCTCCCGCTGGCGAGAGCCCGAGCGGATCGAGCCAGCCGTCCCCGCGGCGATGAGCAGCATCGGCTCCCGCAGCTCGGCGAGCCACTGCCGTTAGTGACCCCTTGAGAACCCTCTCCTTCCTCCCTGTTTCTTCTTCCTTCCCAGTATTTCTCTCCCTCCTCTCAACATCTCGGTCTTGCCTTTCTACAGGAGCACACCCGCGCCATGGTGCCCTCCCGAGCTCCTCCCGCGCCAGATCCGGCGAGCCACGTCGGATCCATCTCCTGCACCATGTAGCTCGGCGTGCCCGCGCTCCTTGTCGTCGGAACCCCCCCTCCAAGTCCCACGCTGCGCCATGGGCGCCTCTCCCGCTTCGGCCTCCAAGTTCCAGCGCCTTGCCCCGCTCCCGTTGGCCGAGCTCGACCCTGCCTCCGGCTAGATTGGGCTCCCCAAGGCCGGATCCGCCCGTCCGCTCCATCCCCGCTGTCCCGCCGGAGTTCCCCACCTCGCGAGAGCCTTGCTGCGCCCGACCATCGGTGGCCGCACCCTACTTCCTCTACACGAAGGCGCGTCGTCCTCGTGTTGTTGCCTCCACATCGACCGAGCGGCCTCCCACCTTTCGCGTGGGCTGCGCCCTCTCCAAGGCCTCAAGGCCCGATGTGAGCAGCTCCCCTGCGCCCTGGGCCTGATCTCCGTTTTGGACCCACATATGTTTTTTCCGGTCCGTGCGATTTTAGCATTATCCAGAGAACGCTGTTTTACAGAAAAGACCCTCATGTTCATGCATTTAATATCACACAAACCGTGCGTCGGATTAAAATGAGTTGAACATGTAAAATGCTTAGAATTTTGTCTAGTTTCATAATATGCTTCTTTCATCCATGTTAAAATGTTTAAACTTGTTGTTTGTTTAATTTTGCATAAATGCCATGTTAAAATGATTTATTTCATAACTAATTAACCGTAGCTCGGTTTTAAATAAACTTTATATTAAATGGGGTGAAAAAATGCCTAGTTTAACATGGTGCACTTTATTTTGCTGTTTAATAACATTAAAATTGTGTTTAGGGCAGAACAGTAGCAAATTCGAAATATGCATATGGGGATTTTCCGAAATTGTTGTTTCTTATTTCCAGCCTCATTTAAACTTGCCTAATTAGTTAGTTTACTTATGCTTCACCTCTTTCCATGTTTAACAACATTTAATATTGTTGTATACATAAACGAGAGAGAACTAAATTTTTGATGTGGTGTTTTGTCAATATGCAACTCGTTGCATATTGAGCTCCACTTAATTTGTAGTATTGTTTGTTGCACTTTGTCATGCCATGAATCATTAAACCGGACATGCATCATACTTGATTGTGCATTATGCCATGTTTATGCTTGTGCATTTACCATGTTGTTTGCTTCTTTCCGGTTTGCTTCTCTCGTTAGCTTCGGTTTCGTTCCAGAGTTGTGAGGATTCGTTCGACTACTCCCGTTCGTTCTTCTTCATGGACTCGTTCTTCTTCCTTGCGGGATTTCAGGCAAGATGACCGTCACCTTGGATCTCATTAATATCATTGCTATGATAGTTGTTTTGTTCTTTTGCTATGTCGTGTTACCTACCACTTGCTTATCAAGCCTCCCAAATTGCCATGAACCTCTTACCTTTGACACCATTCCTAGCAAACCGTTGTTTGGCTATGTTACCGCATTTGCTCAGCCCCTCTTATAGCGTTGCTAGTTGCAGGTGAAGATGGAGATTGCTCCATGTTGGATTATGTTTATGTTGGGATATCACAATATCTCTTATAATATTAATGCATCTATATACTTGGTAAAGGGTGGAAGGCTCGGCCTTATGCCTGGTGTTTTGTTCCACTCTTGCCGCCCTAGTTTCCATCATATCGGTATTATGTTCCCGGATTTTGCGTCCCTAACGCGGTTGGGTGATTTATGGGACCCCCTTGACAGTTCGCTTTGAATAAAACTCCTCCAGCAAGGCCCAACCTTGGTTTTACCATTTGCCTCACCACCACCTATACCTTTCCCTTGGGCCGGCCAACCCGAGGGTCATCTTTATTTTAGCCCCCCCGGGCCAGTGCTTCTCTAAGTGTTGGTCCCAACCGAGTGATGTCCGGCGCCCCCTGGGCAACCAGGGTCTATGCCAACCCGTCGTCTTGCTCATCCGGTGTGCCCCGAGAACGAGATATGTGCAGCTCCTATCGGGATTTGTCGGCACATTCGGGCGGCTTTGCTGGTCTTATTTTACCATTCTCGAAATGTCTTGTAAACCGGGATTCCGAGACTGATCGGGTCTTCCCGGGAGAAGGAATATCCTTCGTTGATCACGAGAGCTTATAATGGGCTAAGTTGGGACACCCCTGCAGGGTTTGAACTTTCGAGAGCCGTGCCCGTGGTTATGTGGCAGATGGGAATTTGTTAATATCCGGTTGTAGTAAACTTGAAGTAAACTCTTCTAAAATACACCAACCGTGTGCGTAACCGTGAGTGTCTCTTTTCGGGGTTGATTGAGAGGAGAACACGATTCTTGGGTTATGTTTGACGTAAGTAGGAGTTCAGGATCACTTCTTGATCATTACTAGTTGACGACCGCTTGCTTTGCTTCTCTCCTCGCTCCTATTTGCGTAAGTTAGCCACCATACATGCTTAGTCGCTGCTGCAACCTCACCAATTTACCCCTTCCTTTCCTATTAAGCTTTGCTAGTCTTGATGCCCATGGTAATGGGATTGCTGAGTCCTTGTGGCTCACAGATTACTACACCAACAGTTGCAGGTACAGGTTATGCGATGATCATGACGTGAAAGTGATGTTTGCTTGTTTTGGAGTTCTTCTGCTTCTTCAATCAGGGGATAGGTTCCAGGTCGGCAGCCTGGGCTAGCAGGGTGGTTATTGTTTGAGTTTCTGTTTATGATTCATTCGTAGTCGGATGTTGATCTTATATGTTGTATTGTTGTATTCATGTGACATTGTATGTATTGGATGTATCCCCACTATTTATGTAATGTTGATGTAATGATATCCACCTTGCAAAAGGGTCTTCAAGATGCGCTTCTATCCTTGGTGGGACCTCCGAGTTCCTTTAGGATATGGTCGCATCTTGGGCGTGACACTGCTCATTGCCGAAGCAAGAAGGAAATGGCCGAGATGGCTGTGAAGTTGAAGAATGCTGCCGACCACTGCAAGCTTCTTGAAAAAGAAGATCGGGCGGAAGAGAAGGACCTGGAGAAGGCCACTACCGAGGCCAAGGATACTCGCTCTGCGATGAGAGCTATGAAGGAGGAGCTACGTCAGGCCGGAGATATCGCGGCTGGAAAGCCCTTTATGCTGCGGAGGAAGTTCGGGGATCCTAAATATGCTCCGTTGGACCCGGCTGTGGAGTCGGCGGACACTTATCTGGACTTGGCGGCGAGTCATGAATGCCGCCGAACACTTCCGAGATCAAAAGGATCATGAAGTGGAAAAGCTTTTTTGGACGCAGTTCCACAATCCAGAGCGCCCACTTCCATTAACCGATCGTTTAGCCGCATGGGCGGAGCTGAATAGTTTATCCGGACTCGCCATGAAGTATGTCGTGAGTCATCTGTGGCCGGAAAGGCCCGAGCCGAAGAGTTATTTTAGCTTGGTGCAGCAGTTCCTTGGTGCGGTGCCGCGTATCAATGCAATGAAGAGGTCAGCGTGCATAGAGGGTGCACGGATGGCTCTTGCCCGTGTCAAGACATACTGGGCGGAGATGAAGGCCATCGCTGTTGCATTCCAAGATTCGGACGGGAGGAACTCTCAGTGAAAGCACCAATGTCGGTGTCAAAACCAGCGAATCTCGGGTAGGGGGTCCCGAACTGTGCGTCTAGGCGGATGGTAACATGAGACAAGGGACACGATGTTTTTACCCAGGTTCGGGCCCTCTCGACGGAGGTAAAACCCTACTCCTGCTTGATTAATATTGATGATATGGGTAGTACAAGAGTAGATCTACCACGAGATCAGAGAGGCTAAACCCTAGAAGCTAGCCGATGGTATGATTGTTGTTCGTCCTACGGACTAAAGCCCTCCGGTTTATATAGACACCGGAGAGGGCTAGGGTTACACAGAGTCGGTTACAATGGGACAAGATCTACATATCCGTATCGCCAAGCTTGCCTTCCACGCCAAGGAAAGTCCCATCCGGACACGGGACGAAGTCTTCAATCTTGTATCTTCATAGTCTAGGAGTCCGGCCAAAGGTTATAGTCCGGCCATCCGGACACCCCCTAATCCAGGACTCCCTCAACCACCTTTTGTCAAGATAACTTCTACTAGTTGTCTCCCTTCAAAAATGGCCGTTGTGGGATCCCTTCCCGCCTAACAATTGGGAAGAGGACCAGGGCCTCTATAAATGGGACTAGCCACCACCGTAGTCAGGATCGGCTCATCTTGGATTGGATCCACTCCACCAAGGTCATCTCACCAGCTCAACGAGCTCAAGAACACCTCCCCTCAGGAGGCTGTTCATCAATTGTACTAGTTCATCCTTAGCCCACGAGGCAATCCACCACACCACAATGGAGTAGGGTATTACACCACAACAGTGGCCAGAACCAGTATAAACTCTCGTGTCTCTTGTTCCTTGGGTTCGGCGAGCTAGGCCTTGAGATTGTTGCGAGAGCGAGCTAGGGAGAGAGAGATCGTCGTGCGCACCCCAGAGTTCGAACCTCAAGGGTTTGCCGGAACCCGTAATCCGATAGGGGTTTGATATTTTGGGCCCTTTTCCCCGTAATACCGGGGGCTTTGAGGTCCTGTACGTTTCCACCGACAAGTTTACAAAGTGGCCTGAAGTAGAGCCAGTGAGGAAGGTGACATCACAGTCAGCCACCAAGTTCTTCAAGGATCGGTTTGCCATGGGGTCCCTAATAGAATCATCACTAACAATGGCACATAGTTCACGAACTGCACCTTCATGCAGTACATCCAAAGCCTTAGGAGCAAAATTAGGTTTGCCTCTGTTGCTCACCGAGAAGCAATGGACAGGCAGAGTGCATTAATGTTGAAGTGTTGCGTGGGCTCAAAATAGAAATTTTTTGACAAGCTACATAAGTGTGGAAGATGCTGGGTTGATGAGTTGCCGATGGTTCTTGGTCACTCAGGACGACACCAAATCAAGCTACCGGCCATACACCCTTCTCCCTGGTCTATGGTGCAGAAGAGGTGCTCCCCACAGAACTCATATACGGATCACCTCGAGTGCTCGCCTATGATGAGGCAGAGCAAGAGCAGTTGCGGCAATATGATGCAATGCTCCTTGAGGAAGATCGTCTTCGGGCGGCTGTGGGAGCTACGCGCTACCAGCAAGCTTTGCGCCGCTACCATAGCCTCAAGGTTCATGCCCGAAGCTTTGAGGAAGACGACTTTGTCCTTCGGTGCATTCAGTCCGCTAAGAGATCAAACAAGTTGACACCAAATTGGGAAGGCCCTTATCGGGTAGTGCGAGTCACCAGACCTGGCATAGTCCGTCTGGAGATCGAGGATGCCATTAAGGTGCAAAACTCATGGAATATTGAGCATCTTCGCAAGTTCTACCCATGGGGCGCGGTTGCCGGGCCTTGTTCCCGGCAACCCCTTTTGTACAAGCTTTGTTGGCAAGACTTGTAACCCTTTGTACAAAGCCAGGTGCAGATCCTGTGCATATTTATTTATGTATAAATGCATGTGATGTTGTGATTACACTTAGATTTGTATGAGATGGCCAATGAACCGCCAAGTTTTCCAAACCACTCTTTTCTCTTCTTTCTTTTTCTCAAAGGACGGAAGGATCCCTCGCGTACAAGTTTCCCTGGGGGAGTGACGATGAGGATACCATTTAAATGGCATTGGCATTTCAAGTGACCATTTAGTACGACAAGGGAAACAACACAAGGAAAAGCTAAATTGAAAAACTTTGAAATGATTTCATTTCTTCATTTTGCAATTCCTCATGAACGATTCTATGTTTATATGAGAAACATGCATGCGAAGGAACCTTGCCGTGATCATTCGTGCTCTTACTTTTTTTCGAGCCCGCTCAACAATTTAAGTAGCTGCATTGAAAATGACAAGCGAAAGCTTGTCGGCGGCAACATTACTGGCAGGCTGCTAAGGGCCCGTCCCTTAAGTGCTTACCCCGGCAAGCGTCTGGTATGCGTAGGATGCAAAATCAAATCATACAAATATGAAGAAAAACAAGGGAGACAACACACATTCATTTGAGCGTAATAAACAATGGATATTCATTAAGGAGTGCTTGACAATATTTTATTGGCCCTTCCCCACAGGGTTTACATCGAGTGCAAATCAGGGAAAAAGGAGTGCCTAGGCGAAGCTCGACTCACTCCCGGTAAGGCAGATGATGGTGCTACCGGTGTTCAGCTCCAGTCAGAGTTGTCATCCTCGATCTTGATGCCTGGGGAGCCATCGTCCTCGTCCTCCTCATCGCATTCGCTGGAGGAAGCAATGTCGCTGCTGCTCGAGCTTTCTCCACAACACTCCAACCTAGCTCCTGAAGTCCCGAAGAACTTCACAAAGAGCATGTCAGATCTAACCAGCCTGAAGTGAAGGAGGTGTCCCTGCCCCCAAGCAGCGAGCACGGGCGAAGGATTTCCATACACGCGTGAAGTACATGATGCCATTGACGGAGGTCTCGACGGTCACCCAGACAGGGCTGTTGATCAGCCATCCACGCGCAGCCACAGACCACGCAGGTCATTGTCTTCCATCACCTTAGCATAGGGATGGGGAAGCCGCAGCCAGCTTCGCAGCCGGTGGCGCAGTTCCATGACGAACTCATGCGTTGTGTCCTCTGTAAGGCCCTCTGTCGGTGGCAGACTGGCTGGTGATGAAACGACGAGCGCTCCACCATGGCCGCACTGTCCCCGAGCGCCGCATTTTCCATGACCACGGGCTGCACACCTTCCTCGAGTACTGGAGCCGGCCTCCACTGCAGTGGCCGGGGCATGGGTGTGATGACGAGAAGCCCTCACCGCAATGACAGATGCACGATTCATTCGTTTCATGAAGCATGATGAGGGGGAGTCGTTTCGGGGTGCCCAAGGTTTCCGTCAAGGTTTACTCATGTTCTTGGGCATCCCGTTGGATCTTCGCAACACTGACTGTATCAGGGCTGCTGTGAATACTTTTGGAAAGTTTCACCACTGGATTAATGATGATCCATACTTGGTTCGATCTTTGGTTTTTGCTTCCTTCCCTGAAGATGTTCTTGTTCCCCGTGATGTTGTCTTCATGGATTATGCGGCCTGGGGTGGCGCGCGTGTTTCTAGGACGGCTCCTCTGTATATCTTGGGGGCCAATTTTGCTGTGCAGATGCCGCAGGATGAGGATTGGATGCCCCTCAATGGCAATCCGCACCCGGTTCCCAGGGTTCAGTTCCCTGATCTGCCGCCTTTCATTCTGCCACCGTATCCTGCTTTGGGATGGAATGACATCCCTCATCCTGCTCCTGAGCCTGCTGTGAATGAGGTGGAAGAGAACAACTGGGGTTGGAATGAGGAACCCGTGGACCTTCCGGTGCCGCAAGATCAGGAATCTATGGTCATTGATGTCCCTGCTTAGCCCAGTTCCGATGCAGTCCAGCAGGATCATGTCATTCCGATTTCTTCTGATGAGGAGCTGCCTGAATTTAATATTGTCCCTGTTGCTGATGATGTTAATGATGCCAGAAATTGGGCGATTGTGATTTACCAGCCTCCTCTGCTTGTTCCTGAAGTGGATTTGCCTGCTGCTGTCCCTTTTGGGCCACCTTTGCCCCCTGAGATGGTGTGGAGGAGGTCTTTCGAGAACCTTCTGCAGGCTCCTGTGGTGTATGAAGTTCCCAAATCTGTTGCTTTTCAGCCTTTTGAACCTGTGATCTTGTCTAAGAGAAGTTGGGATTTGGCATTTGGTGACACTGATCTGCCTATGCTTACCTGGAAGGAGCAGCCACCAGCTAGGCCAGTTGCTAGGACTTTGTTCCCTGAAGTTGTTTCTGACACACATTCTGCTGCAGTGCCCCAAAAAGCTAGGAAGCCTCGCAAGACGTTGGCGCCAACTCCAATCGTTGAAACCTCTGTTCGAAGATGCACCAGAAGCTCGGCCCAACGTGATGGTTTCAAGCCCACCTTCTAGGAGCTCTCCCTGCAGCCCAAAAGGAGGAAGCCCAGAGCGAAGCCCTTCTCTGCTGAGATGCCTGATGACCCAGCCCAAGAGGAGATCCCTCCACCTACACCAGTTGCTCATCTACAAGAAATTGGCAGGGAGTTGGAGATTGATGCTCAACTCCTTTCTGTGGATGCCCTTATGGCGAATCCACCACATGCTGCTGCCTCCAATGCAAATGATTAGTGTACTCTTTGGTGCTTGGGTCTGGCAAGCCCTTGTTTCTGCTATGCTACTGTTCTTTTGTGGATCATCTTGTTTTGCAAACTTTATTGTAGTGCTGTTGGGTCAGCCTGTTATGCGCTACTCTGTTCATATGGCATTATGTGCTATATGCTATCTGGATCTTTTCAATGCTTGTTTTTATGAGTAATAACTGTAGAAACTGGAATGTGCTGTGTTGGAATGTCAGAGGTTTAAATTAAGAAGCTCGGCAGAGAGCAGTTAGACAGAAAATAGATGAGAGTCAGTGTGCTGTTGCATGTTTACAGGAAACCAAATGCTCCTCCTTTGACTCTAGGTCAATTAAGAGTTTTTGTCCCAAGAGATTTGATAATTTTGCTTGCTCTCCTGCAATGGGAGCCTCTGGGAGTATTATTGTGGTCTGGAATTCTTCAGTTTTTATTGGATCCTTAATTGAAATTCAATAGTTTGCTGTAGTGGTTGAGTTTGTTTCCAGACAGAATAATGAGAAGTGGACTTTGGTTGCTGTTTATGGTCCTTGTCAGAGAGAACCTAGGGATGCTTTTGTCTCTTGGCTTTATAATCTCAATATTCCTATTGATGAGTATTGGCTACTTCTTGGGGATTTTAATTTCCTTAGATCTGTTGATAACAGGAATTTGCCTGGGGGAGACCTCAATGACATGTTCATTTTTAATGAGATTATTGGGCATTTGGGACTCCTGGAGTTGCTCATCAAGGGAAGGGCCTTCACACGGTCAAATATGCAAGATTTCCCCCTCCTAGAGCAATTAGACTGGTTTTTCACATCATTGGTGGATTTACATGTACCCCATGGTGAAGTTCTCCCCCTTGCTAGGACTGCTTCTGACCATGTGCCCTGTGTTGTCACAATCAAAACTTCTATCCCTAAGTCAAACCTCTTCAGGTTTGAAAACTATTGGATGGAATTGGATGGATTCATGGACTATGTTGCTAAGTCCTGGAAAGTCCCTTCTAGGAAGGGCCACATTACTGCCAAAATTGCTGATAAGTTTAAGCATCTTCGAATGTGCCTTAAAAGGTGGCAACTGAATGTCTCTAAGTTAAAGCTAGTCATTGCTAAATGCAATCATGTCATTTTGTTGCTCGATGATTTGGAAGAGTGGAGGCCTCTCTTCATTCAGGAGTTTAATTTCAGGAGAACTGTCAAAGTGCATCTGGAGAAACTACTTCATTTGCAGTTCCTTTATTGGAAAAAGAGGTGTACTGTCAGATATATTAAGGTGGGAGGGGAAAACACCAATTTTTTTCATGCTATGGCCACTGAAAGACACAGAAGGAATTCTATTGCCAGTCTAAAATTACCTGATGGTTTTGTGGTCAATGATCATGCTCAAATGGAGGGAATTATTTGGAATTGTTTTAAAAACAGAATGGGCACGTCAAGAGGAATTGTCATGGGCTTTGACCTATCTGCTCACATCAACCCTGTGGCTGGTCTTGACATCCTAACCAAGACTTTTGAAAAAGAGGAAATGGACAAGGTGGTTAAGTACATGCCTATTGACAAAGCTCCAGGCCCTGATGGTTTCAATGGTCTCTTCTTCAAGAAGTGTTGGCATCTAATTTGTAATGATTTCTATGAGCTAGCTCAGGAATTCTATGAGGGTACTGCTCTCCTAGAGAACATTAATGATTCTTACATTACTCTTGTTCCTAAAAAGCTCTCACCTGAAGAGGTTGGAGATTATAGGCCTATCTCTTTAACTAGTATGGGTCTGAAATTTCTCTCTAAAATGTCTGCAAATAGGTTTCAAGAGTTAATTTTACAGTGCATCCACAAGAATCAATATGGCTTTATTAAGAGTAGAACAATCCAGGACTGTATTGGATGGACTTTTGAATATCTGCACCAGTGCCATCAATCTAAGAGGCCAATTGTAATTCTTAAGTTGGATTTTGAAAAGGCATTTGACTCTTTGGAACATGAAGCTCTTTTTCAGATTCTTAGGCACAAAGGTTTTAATGAGAAATGGATTCTCTGGATGAAGCAGCTTCTGGGCACTGGTACCTCTTCAGTTCTTCTCAATGGAGTTCCTGGCAGAAAATTTATTTGTAAAAAAGGGGTCAGGCAGGGTGACCCTGTTTCCCCCCTTCTCTTTGTTATTGCTGCTGACCTTTTGCAATCTGTCATCAATGACATGTTCAGAAGAGGATTCAGACATCTGCCTATCCCTTGTCATGACCAGGATTACCCTGTGATCCAATATGCTGATGATACTCTTATCATCTTGCCGGCTGACAGGATTCAGCTTTTGGCCTTGAAGGATATGCTCCAAGTGTTTGCTCTGTCTACTGGCCTTGATGTCAATTACCACAAATATTTCCTCATCCCCATTAATGTGGATCATGTTGTGATGAATGATCTTGCTGCTGCTTTTGGTTGCCAAATAGGAAAGATGCCATTCACCTATCTTGGTCTGCCTGTGGGGACCACAAGGCCTAAAATGGTGGACTTTATGCCTCTGGTGGACTGCATGGAGCGAAGAATGACTGCTAGTTCTTCCTTTCTTAGTAAAGGAGAGAGACTTCAATTCCTCAACTCTGCTCTATCCTCATTGCCCATCTTCTTCATGGGTAGCTTGGCTGTTCCAGCTGGCATTCTCAAACAGTTGGAGAGGATTCAAAGGCAGTGTTTGTGGAGAAAGAATAGAGATGAACCTGCCCCCTCACTTGCAGCTTGGGAGCTCATTTGTAGGCCCAAAAACAAGGGTGGTCTTGGCATCCTCAATCTAGGGGTACAAAATGTTGCTTTGCTTCTGAAGCATGCTAGTAACTTCCTAAATAAAAAGACATTCCACAGGTTTCTCTTATTTGGAATTCTTACTATCATGATAGAGTGCCTCAAGGAACATCTACATGTGGTTCTTTACGGTGGAAGGATATACGCAAGGTTATGGTGGGTTTGAGAGATCTATCTTGGGTTCGGATCAATGATGGTGATCTTTGCTCTGTTTTGGTGCGATAGCTGGAATCTTGGTGATGAGGTATCTCCTCTCCAATCAAGATTTCCTAGACTATTTTCTATGTTAAGGACCCTTGGATTACAGTCGAGGATTCTTCAATTCCCAGATTTTGTCCAAGACTTTCACCCTCCACATGCCTTTCGGGCTTTTGGAGAGTTGGGTCTGATTCAATCCATGGTGGACTCTCATAGCAGAGTATGTGGCTCTAAGGATGTGTGGTTTTGGTAGAACTCCTCAAAGCAGTTTAAACCCAAGATGTTTTATTCCCACACATTCCATCTTGAGGCTTTCAACCCTCTGCTGTCTTGGATATGGAAATCTTCCTGTACTCTCAAGATAAAAGTTTTTGCTTGGATGCTCATAATGGACAGACTGAATACTAAAGATATGGTTGCTCGAATACATTGGCACATGGAGGATGGAGTGCAATGCAAGCTATGCCCTCTGCAGGTTAGAGAAACCAGGGATCAACTGTTTTTCAACTGTAATTTCAGTGCGAGGGTTTGGAATTATCTCCAAATTGACTGGCCGGCTGGGACCTCTATGTCTGATGTGGTTATCCAGGCCAGGAGTGATTTTCACAAGCCTTTTTTCTCTGAAGTTGTGTTAACTTCATGTTGGAATATATGGATCACTCGAAATGCCAAGGTTTTCAGAAGTGAGAGGGCCAGTTTTTATAAGTGGCGTGCGGTCTTTAAACATGATATCTCCTTGTTGCAATACAGGATTAAATCTGCCTACAAGGATGACCTTCTGAAGTGGATCTCCTTCCTTCCCCCTTAAGGCTTAGTGTAGTAAGGCATCCCTGCCTCTCTCCCCCTCCTTTTAGCTTAGTCCTTATATGTTAGATTACCCCTTGTAATCATTTCTTTGTACCTTGCTGCTTTTGATGAATAAAGGTTTTGATCTGCTGTGGGGGTTTTACCCCACAGTTCCCGGTCAAAAAAAAAAGACAGATGCACGTGCTCGACCCTTTCCCCTAGCCATGGTGGCAGTGGATTCGATGGTGAAAGAAGGAGAAAAGAAGGCGACAACGGCCGGGATATTGGAACGGAGAGAGGTGGATGAGCATCTTTCTCCGCGACCTTCTCTTATAGGGGAGGCACGAGGGTTGGCTCTTCACTGTATTTGGGCGACCGCACAGTCTCACCAATCCCGTGCCCTGTGTCCCTAGCCAGGCTCACTACCCCGGCGACTGCCCAGTTCCACCAATTTGATGCCCTGCATTCTTGGTCGGGCAAACTACTCCAACAATTGCCAGCTTCTTATCAACCCTGCGCTCTGCATGCAAGACATGTGGCGATAGGGCACGGTAAAAGACAAAATTAAGACAAATGTGGCAGTTATTCTTCGCCACACGTGGCTGTGCACCAGGTTGAGCCCGACCCAACGACGCATCGCATGCGTGCATACTCGAGATTCATGCAAGCGCAGTAACTATTTATCCGAATGCAGAGCTTGCCGAAGGATGACCAAAGGCAGACACAAATAGAGATTAATGAAGAAACAAAGCAGATCTCAGAAGGGAAAAATCATCATGATTAAAAATTACAGCATAGGTCTCCCACCCCGTGTCTGTGCATTGTTTGGGCCTAGCCCCATGATGCTTTGGCAACGTGTATAGCCCAGCCCGGGGGATCCTGTTGGTGTATAAAACATGGGTATTTTATACCCTGACTTGTGCACAGATGGTGGCAGCTTCCTTGACGGCCAAAGCTTGTCAGAGATTGCCAAGACCAAGGTTCAGTGCCTAGTTGCAAAAGACTACCGGGAAAAGACCAAAACAAAACACCAAGATCAACACCAAAGACTACCCTTGCCGGCAAGACCGGCACGGCAAGGTGAAGGCCCAACAAGCTCGATGGCCGGCAAGCTCTCACTGGCTACCAACGCTCCACCTCATTGAGCACCTAGTCGCTAATCGACGAGGTGTTGAGCCTGCAGGTAGTTAGGTGAGGTTTGTTAGGCACGTTTTGTCCTAAGCCGACAGAGTTAGGTATGATAGCATTGTTTGATATCCAATCAAAATATAATTACTGTTTTGCCATTGTGGCAACCCCTTTAGCTATAAAAGGACGGCCAAGGCAACCTTTACAAGGCATCGCATGATCGATGATCGAACGCTGGTACAACTTGTGTGTGTAGCTGCTCTCTCCTTATGGCTAGTTTTATAGTCGAGCCCCCGGTTTATTAGCTGATCGCATATAAAGCAAACATGTATTGATCGAGTTCGTTTCTGCGTGAAAAATCAGAAAGAGATAAGAAACATAAACGTCTACAATGGGACTGTAATGATGGTATTTATTCCTGATGAATGTGTGATGTCCAACCGTACAATTCAAACTGTCGAAGCAATTGTTATAGATACTTTGTAAAAATATAAATGGTATAGGAAAGGTTTACACATGACCTCTATGAGTGGTTTGTTGTCCCTACTACGCCCTGCTGCATGTCTGCGCCTACGCTCTACGGGAGGGTTCAGTATACAGGAGAAATGGAGACCGGTTGGACGGGCCCTTGAGAGAGGGTCTTGAGAATCCGCTGCGGTATCTCTGCTTTATGCTGGATAGGTCCTAGATGGTAATTGTTTGTGGTCCGAAGACATATTTGACCAGAGCTCGATTAAGCCGAACACTTGGCCCTTTGATAATTTGTCCCACAGTTGCCCAAGGTATTTTAAGCACGAAATTGTGCATCTGCGGCACATACTTCACTTCTGGGCGGGCCGAGCTATGGGGGCATGTCCCTATTTGCGGTGAGCGCAAAGAGACTCCAGAAGTTGTGATGCAGCTCGGGCTCATTTGTGTGCAACCAGTGTCTTCGAGGTGGACTAGGTCTTTCATGCCTTGTTGCCGTTTTGGACTTCAGCTGCCAGAGCTGTTGTGTGCTCCTCGGTTCGGAGGGAGTGCTCAGTGCTACCGTTAACGGTGATGACACCCTTGGGTTCGGGCATCTTAAGCTTCAGATATGCATAGTGGGGGACAGCGTCGAAGCGAGCGAACGCTGTTTGGCTGAGGAGTGTGAGATATCCATTGCGGAAAGGGACAATGTCGAAGGTCAAGTCTTCATTGCGGAAGTTGTCAGGCGAGTCGGGGACAACTTCCAAGGTAACGGTTCCCGTGCAGCATTCCTTGACACTTGGGATTCCCATTTAAAGATGGTGTTAATGGATTTTATTCTTGACGGATCAATTCTTGTCTTCATCACCGTATCTGAATAAATCAGATTTTGGTTGCTACCTCCGTCCATAAGGACTCTCGTGAGGTGGTATCCGTCCACGATGGGGTCGAGTACCAGAGCCGCCATTCCTCCATGAAGGATACTGGTCGGATGGTCTCTTCGGTCGAAAGTGATAGGGCAAGCCAACCACGAGTTGTATTTCGGGGCCAATGGCTCTATGGCATAGACATCCCGAAGTGCACGCTTGATACATCTCCAACATATCTATAATTTTTGCTTGTTCGATGGTATTTTATTATCTATTTTGGCTATTTTATATGCATTAATATGCTATTTTATATTATTTTGGGGATTAACTTATTAACCCAGAGCCTAGTGCTAGTTTCTGTTTTTCCTTGTTTTTGAGTTTACAGAAAAGGAATATCAAACACAGTCCAAACGGAATAAAACTTCGGCGATGATTTTTCTTGGACCAGAAGACACAAAAAGGACTTGGAGATGAAGTTAGAGAAGTCCCAAGGAGGCCACAAGCCTCCAGGGCGCGCCGTCTGGGTTATGGCCCCCTCGGAGCTCTTCTAACACTAATTCTTGGCTTATACATTCCCAAATATTCCCAAATGACCATAAGCATCCACCAAAATACTTCTCCGCCGCTGTAACCTTCTTTTCCTGTGAGATCCCATCTTGGGGCGTTTTTCGGCATCCCGCCGGAGGGGGATTCGATCACAGAGGGCATCTACATCAACCCTATTGCCCCTCCGATGAAGCGTGAGTAGTTTACAATAGATCTAGGGGTCCATAGCTAGTAGCTAGATGGCTTCTTCTCTCTCTTTGATTCTCAATACCATGTTCTCCTCGATGTTCTTGGAGATCTATCCACTGTAATCTTATTTCGTGGTGTGTTTGTCGAGATCGACGAATTGTGGATTTATGATCAGCTTATCTATGAATATTATATGAATCTTCTCTGAATTCTTATATGCATGATTTGATATCTTTGTATTTCTCTTCGAATTATCGGTTTGGTTTGGCCAACTAGATTGGTTTTTCTTGCAATGGGAGAGGTGCTTAGTTTGGGGTTCAATCTTGCAGTGTCCTCACCCAGTGACAAAGTAGGGGTAGCGAGGCACGTATTTGTATTGTTGCCATCAAGGTTATAAAGATGGGGTTTTCATCATATTGCTGGAGTTTATCCTTCTACATCATGTCATCTTGCTTAAGGCGTTACTCCATTCTTATGAACTTAATACTCTAGATGCATGCTAGATAGCGGTCGATGTGTGGAGTAATAGTAGTAGGTGCAGGCAGCAGTCGGTCTACTTGACACAGACGTGATGCCTATATTCATAATCATTGCCTTGGATATCGTCATAACTTTGGGCTTTTCTATCAATTGCTCGACAGTAATTTGTTCACCCGCCATATTATTTCACTAATGGAAAAAAGCCTAGCTATGGCATGGCAAAAAGTGTCTTGCTGGCGTAGAGACCCAATGCCACCAATATGGCGCCAGTGAAAACAGTTTAGTGGTAGCGTTGGCAGACACGTCAGCAGTATTTACTTATGGAGTCCACCTGGCTAACACCGGCAATATATTATTTTATCTATGGCGTTTATTGTGAGGCAACGCTAGCAATTTGTATTTTTCGGCAATAAAAAAATATACCTAGCGATTAGTATATGTGCAGCCATTTAAACTTCTAGTGGTAAGTCTCAAATCTACAAAATATACCCAGCTATTACTACAGTTTTCTCTAACTAGCTTGCTACTACCTACAAGCAAAAGTTGTCCGGTGGCTAGCCCTATACAAGAGCAAAAGTATCATACTTCATCGATCTCACGAAACTTGTTATCCGCACGCTAACTAGCTAAGATGAAGAATGATCCTCATCTCATGCAACTTGTTCCTGTTGCTCTCTCCCTCCTTCCTGAAATAGACTTTGCGGGTCTTCAGCTCCTCCCTCTCGGCCTTCAGGAGCAGTATCTCCTTCTTCATAGACTCGATCTCGGTGACCAGTAGCTGCTTCTGGTCGATGAGGTTCAATATCTTATCGACGAGATCAGAGATCTCGTTGATCATATCGTCCTTCTCTTTCTTCAGGGACTTAGTCAACTCATTAAGTGCCTTCATTGTACTCTCCTTTGACGCGACAAGCTCATGGCTGAGCGTGTCCATGTCACGTACCGGTAGCTACTGCTGGACCGGTTCTAGAGATGGGTCTCGTACATATGCCTGGCAAGTAACTTTTTTGAAATCATCAATAAAGAATGGTTAGATGATATGTGTATATATTTATGTGTTTGCAATGCTCATGGCTGTTTTTGTAATCTTACCTGGTTTGTGCTCATTTCGCCTTTGTCAACTTCATCATAGGCCGCGAAGTTGCACGAGGACTCGTAGTGGCTGTTCCAGCTAGTCATTGCTGGAACTTCAAATAATGACAAGTATAGGTTAGTATGACAAGAACCAAACACACATGGCAATGTAATGTCAATCACTACAAATATATATATAGATAGCATCACAATATCAAACACGAATTTCCTTAGTGCTAACAAAAAAATTCCTTAGTTCTGACAAGAACCAAACACACATGTGAAACAAGAATAACAAGTTACAAGTAAGTTGCATCCATGCCCATCTTTGCTATGTGTTGGAAGTTGGAAAATGATTTGTAAGTCGGTAATATTGCCATGCTGATGAAACAAGAAAAACAAATAAGTTGATAATAATGCCAATCAAAGTATGGCAAGTATGGCAAGTGATCTAATTAATGCCAATCATAACAATAATAATAAGCAAGTTCATAATAATGCCAATTAAACTATGGCAAGTGATATGTTCATTGATGCAAAATGCCACTGCCAATGTCATATAATGAACAAGATACATATTTAGCATTAGGCCACTGTCATTGATGCAAAATGCAGATACTAAATGCCACTATTGTCGGATTACGGGTTCCGCAGACTCTTGAGAGGTTCAAACTCTCGGGTGCGCACGAAGAACACTCTCTCCCCAATCCGCTCGCTCAATAATCCCATGGCCTAGCTCGATGAACCACAAGAACGAGAGACACAGATATTTATGCTGGTGCGGGCCACCTTGCGGTGTAATACCCTACTCCAGCTTTGTGGTGGATTGCCTCCGGGGGCTGAGGATGAACTAATACAGTGGATGAACAACCTCAGGAGGTGAGGTGTTCTTGGGCTCGATAAGCTGGTGGGTGTGAGGATGATCTGAATGATCCGTCGTCCGCTACGGTGGTGGCTAAGTCCTATTTATAGTGTCCTTGGTCCTCTTCCCGAATGTTAGGCGGGAAGGGATCCCACAATGGCCAAGTTTAAAGGGGGGCAACTAGTACAAGCTATCCTGACAAAAGTAGTCTTCGCCTGGAAAAGGCTCCGGTGGTGACGCTACCGTGGACTCCGCGATGACCTCCGTCCTGCCGTCTTGGCGGTCTTGGTCTTATTGCACCAATATGGAAACCTTTGCCTGATGCCTCGGGACCCCGCGCCTGCGCTTGCCTCCTTAGCACCAAAGAGGAATCTGGTACACTGCTCCCACTGGCGCCCGCCTGGCCTTGGTCGTCATGGCTCACGTCATGTGAAACTCAAGAGGTGCACCTTGCATAGATATCTCCGCTCCTCGGGAGCCAGCCTAGTGAGGCCACCCCCAGGGAGGTCTTGGTGTCATGTGCCTCGCGAGGCTTGGCCCTCGCGAGGGTCTTGAGTTGTTGCTGCTGAAGCTGGGCCATACCGGGCCGTTGACGGAGCCACGCCACGGGCCGCACGCAGGCAAGTCTGGGCACCCTCATTCCCAGGATGCCGATAGTAGCCCCCGGGCGCAAGGAGCGCTCGGACTTGGCTTCGAGGCGAAGCCAAGGGGAAAGTGAGGAGTGTCGCGGGCCCTAACCGTCAGCGGCCTCTGTCGACGCGTGGCGATTGGTGATGCGTGGGAGCCTCCACTCCCCCACGCGGCCTTGATATCCGCCAGGCTAGGCGGCCGCCGTTGTTAACACAGCTCCGCCTCCATTGCTGGCAGCGCGCTCCCACAACTCCTCTACCTCCCAGAAAACAGCGGTTTCCTTCCCTGGCCTGACCCGGCACCTATCTTTCCCATCGCCATGGCGGCGAGCCAGAAGAAGAAGGGAAAGGGGAAAATCCGCACCTCAATCCAAGCGCCGCCGGTCTTCGAGCCTGCCATCGAGCGGTCGGTGGTGGTCAACCAGGAAGGGCTGGACAAGGTTCGCCCAGCGCTCGCCGCTGATTCCAATGAGTGGAAGGTGAGGGTGGCTTGGCCTGCGTCCCGCACCGCGATTGATAGGACGACCACTCAGGTCCCCATCCATCTTCACGCCCTCTAGGTTGGCCTAATTCCCCCCTTCTATGATTTCTTCAACGTTGTGCTCTCGCATTACCAAGTCAATGCGCTGCACCTGGATCCCCAGTCTATCATCCTCCTCGCCGTCTTCGCCTTCATCTGTGAGGCCATGGTGGGCATTGCCCCTTCCGTGGCTTTGCTTAGCCATTTCTTCTCGCTGCATCTGACTGATGCCCACTAGCACTCGGGGTGCGTAACCTTCCAGGCCGTTGCGGCGACGGCCGGCTCGGGGATCAACTTCGAGCTCTCACCAGTTGTGGATAGATTTCAGAAGTGGTGGGTATTCGTGGATGTTGGCGTGCTCAGCCCTCTGCTCTTGCTCCCACGGGCACCGTCAATCCCGAGCTCCGGCTGGGGGCATGCGAAGCTCGTCAATCGGCGGCTCGCCCACGTCTGGTGTCGGCTAGCCAGGTTGAAGGACCTTGGGGTGACGGTGCCTATGGTGGTGAAGGAGTTCATCCAGTGCCGCATTGCTCCGTTCCAGCGTCACTCCCGACCGATGTGGACCTTCTCCGGCAGCAGGGACCCCATAAGGCTTCACGTTTCCGCGCTTCCTCCTGAGGCACTACGGACGATGCTTGAGCTCTTGACGGGCAACTCAGCGCCAGCCAATCTTCCAGAGGAGGGTTGCCTCTTGTACTACTGCTCGAACAAGGTGGAGTTCGCAAGGCAGATGCCCCCTTATGATGAATGGGGACTGCACACGGTCGGCATTGAAGGGCCTCACAAGAGCCCCGTTCTTGTGGTTCCTTTGCCTGCCGTCACCTCGGGGCCCACCCCGGAAGCGGGTGCAGGGGGCCGAGCGCCGCCGAGTGCCAGCGAAGTGGCTGCTAAGGAAGCGACATTTGTTGCGGCTCCCGAGGTGGCAGCTCCTGGGACTCGGACGAGCTGTCCTGAGGCGGCGACCGGAGAGCCGACACGGTCCGAGGCTCCTGGGGTGGAAGCCCCGGAGGCTCGGGTGAGCTGTCATGAGGCGGAAGCTGAGGGGCCGACACATCCCGACGCTCCCGAGGTCGTCCCCTCAGGAGCCCCGCCAACTGCCTCGGGCGATGGCGGTCGCGCCCAGGACTTCGGCCAGCTTCGCCTGAACTTCGGAGCACTCCGCAAGAGGAAGGTGTCTCCAAGCTGCAATGGTGACGCCTACTAGCCGTTGAAGCAGAGGAAGTACATAGCCAAAGATGAGTAAGTACATCATCTGTGTCATTTTTTGAGTGCTGCATCCCCTCCTGACCACAACTCTTCAGGGTCCCTTTGGCTGGAGCTTCTAAATCTCCTGATAAGCGACCTCCACCCGTTCCGATCTCACCACTGGCCTTGGGCACTCCTTGCCGGACTGCTGCGCGTGGCACGAGGCCTGTTGAGGAGGCGGACGTGCCACCCGGTTTCTTGACCCTGCGTTCTTATCGTCCCTCCTTCACGGTCTTGTCTGGGGTGTTGAAGGCGTGCCGAGGGCTCCTCCATTGGTCATCGCCCTGAACTGGGCGACTTCAGCCCTGGCCTCGTCTTCAGGATATGAGGCCTTGCCCCGAAGCACCTCTGCCGAGGCCTGAAAGGCGGCGGGGAAGGCGTCGGCCTCTAGCCCCCTACTAGGAGCAGGCAAGCAACCTCAAGCTTCCCTGACGATTCCCGGCGCGGAGGGCGGACCCGGCCGCGCGTTTGAGCTTGCGCGCGGGCGTGGCTCTGTCTGCCACAAGCGCTTCTAGGAGGCGATGGGTGCGCCGAGCCGGCTCGGGGAAGAGCTTGTTGATGTTGACGCCCGCCTTGAGACAGAGGGCCATCGGCTAGCGGACGAATGGCGTAAATTGAAGGTGGCCATCAACCTCGGGCGTCTTCAGCACGAGCGCGCCAGAGCGAAGGCTGAGGTGTCCCTTGCAACCTCACGCGAGGCTAGCACCCGGGCCTTGGAGGAGGCCAGGGAGGCTGATCGCCGCCGCGAGGTCGCCGAGGAGCGCGAACGGGAGCTCCAGGCCTTGAACGCTACCCTGGAGCAGCAGGTCGAGGCGCGTAGGGCTGTCTTGGCATCAATGAGGGGGGCGCCTTCTGAAGATAAGGAGATCCAGAAGCGTGAGGAGGTGCTGATGTTGGAGGCCTCGGAGCGAAGCCTCGATCTTGAGCGGCTGGAGACGAGGGAGCGCCATGTGTCCATGGCCGAAGATGCCGTCACCGCACGCGAAGCCAAGATCCAGGACGAGGTTGACTGGAGGGTGGCGAAGGCTCGTGTAGATCTTGCCAACGAGTACGACCTAAAGTGGAAGTTCCTGGAGACCAAAGCTGAGGGAAGGACCACCGCCCTTAGGTCAAGGATCGATGAGGCGGAGCAGCGCGAGAGGACCGCCATGGCGGCCCAAACTATAGGGTTCCGCGGACCCTTGATAGGTTCAAACTATAGGGTGCGCACGAAGAACACTCCCTCCCCAACCCGCTCGCCCTACAATCCCACGGCCTAGCTCGACGTACCCGAAGAATGAGAGACACAAAAATTTATCCTGGATCGGGCCACCTTGCGGTGTAATACCCTACTCCAGCTTTGTGGTGGATTGCCTCGGGGGGCTAAGGATGAACTAATACAGTGGATGAACAACCTCAGGAGGTGAGGTGTTCTTGGGCTTGATGAGCTGGTGGGTGTGAGGATGATCTGAATGATCTGTCATCTGATACGGTGGTGGCTAAGTCCTATTTATAGTGGCCTTGGTCCTCTATCCAAATGCTAGGCGGGAAGGCATCCCACAACGGCCAAGTTTGAAGGGGGACAACTAGTACAAGCTATCCTAACAAAAGTAGTCTTCGCCTGAAAAAGGCTCCGGTGGTGACGCTACCGTGGACTCCGCGATGACCTCTGTCCTGCCGTCCTGACGGTCTTGGTCTTGTTGCACCGATATGGAAATCTTTGACTGATGCCTCGGGACCCCGCGCCTGCGCTTGCCTCCTTAGCACCAAAGAGGAATCTGGTACACTGCGCCCACTGGCACCCGCCTGGCCTTGGTCGTCATGGCTCACGTCATGTGAACCTCACGAGGTGCATCTTGCATAGATATATCTGCTCCTCGGGAGGCAGTCTTGGTGTCATCCGCCTCGCGAGGCTCGTCCCCTCGCGAGGGTCTTGAGTTGTTGCTGCTAAAACTGGGCCGTACCGGGCCGTCGACGGAGCCACGACACGGGCCGCAGGCAGGCAAGTCTTGGCACCCCCATTCCCAGGACGCCGACAACTGCCACTGCCACTGACATATGTTCATTGATGCAAAATGCAGATACAAAATTCCACTGCTACTGTCATATAATGAACAAGATACATATTAACATTAGGCCACTATCATTGATGCAAAATGCAGATACAGAATGCCACTGCCACATGAAAGTGATAAACAAGCAAAGAAATTGTATATACTACAAATACCAAAGACCCTACAATTTCGCATTAGGAACACTACAATTTAACACTACAATTTTAAAAAATGCCACTACAAAATACCACTGCCACTGCAAAGATGGAGGTGATGAACTCAGTGAGGGACGAAGATACCTAGCTCAAAATGAAATGAACTCCAATCAAATTGGAGGGCAACGTGTGGCAAGAGATGGCGAGAGGGGGATAGAGCAGACGATTACCTAACCACTAGCAACAAAGGAAGAGAGCGGTGAGAGAGGGAGAGAGCGGCCAGCGACGACAAGCGGAGAGAGCGAGAGAGGAAGGGGAACGAGAGAGAGGGAGTGGGGTGAGGGAGTCGTTTCCCTGGTTTTGACCCCCATGACCTCCTAATACTTGGGCTTGGCCCAATGCTATAAGAAAGATCACCACATGAAGAACTAAAAATTAAAAAATATTGGAAGTGTCAAACCACATATTTAAAGGCCCAAAAACTATATACTTCATGTCTCAAACTAAAAAGAAAAAAATGTAAGTTTAAAGTCTCAAATTACATATTTTAAAAAATGTCATTATTTTCATTTAAAAATAATAGAAATTTAATAAAAGTAGACTATAATATACTATAAAAATATCACCACATAAAAACTAAAAATAAAATAATTTGGAAGTGTCAAACCACATATTTGGAGGCTCAAAACTATATATTTCAAGTTTTAAACTATAAAGAAAAATTAAAGTCTCAAACTACATATTTTAAAAAGTCATTATTTCCATTAAAAATAATAGAAATTTAATAAAAATAAACTATAATATACTATAAAAAGATCACCACATAAAAACTAAAAAGAAAAAAAATTGAAGTGTCAAACGACATATTTGAAGGCTCAAAACTATATATTTCAAGTCTTAAACTAAAAAGAAAAAAAAGTAAATTTAAAGTCTCAAACTACATATTTTAAAAATGTCATTATTTCCATTTAAAAATAGTAGAAATTTAATAAAAGTAAACTATAATATACTATAAAAATCACCACATAGAAAACTAAAAAGAAAAAAAATTGGAAGTGTCAAACCACATATTTGAAGGCTCAACACTATATATTTCAAGTCTTAATTAAACTAAAAAAATTAATTTTAAAGTCTCAAACTAAATATTTTAAAAAATGTCATTATTTCCATTTAAAAATAATAGAAATTTAATAAAAGTAAACTATAATATTCTATAAAAAATATAAGAATGGTGGCATTGACAAAATAACAATACTAGCA
Source organism: Aegilops longissima (assembly GCA_021605205.1). Lineage (NCBI taxonomy): Eukaryota > Viridiplantae > Streptophyta > Magnoliopsida > Poales > Poaceae > Aegilops > Aegilops longissima. Next base: position 295,220,275 of record CM038677.1, read on the forward strand.
TCGAAACCAACAGCACACCACAACTAAATATAATAGTGCTGGTGTTCCTTGCTATTCCATGAATGCACTATATTACGCCCGGTAAAAATTGTTGATCCCATATAGTTCTGACGCTACCCTGTTTTCCCACGCCACCACTATGCCCCTACTAATGTCGTACCAAATAAGCCAACGCCACCACTATTTGAAAAAATTAGTGGTGGCGTTGGTTGTAAATGGTGCGCAACCAACGTAAGTTGTGGCTAGCACTATTTCCACTAGTGTTTGCCTTGAGGAGAGAAGCCTCTAGTGAAACCTATGGCCTCCGGGTCTATTTTCCTTTATATATTTTTTAGATCTATATACCAGAAATATCTTTCTGCAATTTATTTACTTTTATTTTGTTTTACGTTTTAGTAATCTTTTATATCTATCTCTATCAGATCTCACCTTTGCAAGTGACTGTGAAGGGATTAACAACCCCTTTATCGCGTTGGGTGCAAGTGTTTGATTGTTTGTGTAGGTGCATATATTGGGGACTTGCGTGTTTCTCCTACTGGATTGATACCTTGGTTCTTAACTGAGGGAAATACTTGTGTCTACTTTGCTGCATCACCCTTTCCTCTTCAAGGAAAAAACAAATGCAAGCTCAAGAAGGTAGTAGGAAGAATTTCTGGCGCCGTCGTCGGGGAGATCTACATCAAGCCTACCAAGTACCCACAATAAAATCTCATCTCTTGCATTACATTATTTGCCATTTGCCTCCCGTTTCCCTTTCCCCCACTTCTAAAACATTTTTAGAAAAATACAAAAAGATTTGCCTTTTTATTCTCCCTTCTTCCGCTCGTCTTTTCGTTTTCCTTTTGTTTGCTCGTGTGTTAGGTTGCTCGCTTTGTCACGATGTCTCAAGAGAATACCAAATTTTGTGAATTTTCCAATACTAATATTAATTATTTTATTAGTACTCCAATTGCTCCCACCACTAGTGCGGAATCTTATGAAATTAATGTTGCTTTGCTGAATCTTGTTATGAAAGATCAATTTTTCGGCCTTCCTAGTGAAGATGACGCATCCCATCTGAATAATTTCTTTGTGTTGTGTGATATTCAATAGAAGAAATATGTGAATATTCATATTGTTAAATTGAAGCTAATTCCATTCTCACTACGAGATCGTGCTAAATCTTGGTTTTCATCTTTGCTTAAAAATAGTATTGATTCATGGAATAAGTGTAAAAATGCTCTTATTTCCAAGTATTTTCCTCCCGCTAAGATCATCTCCCTTAGCAATGATATTATGAATTCTAAGCAACTTTATCATGAACATGTTGCACAATCTTGGGAGAGGATGAAATTTATGATACGAAATTGACCTACTCATGGTTTAAATTTGTGGATGATCATACAAATTTTTTATGCCGGATTGAATTTTGCTTCTTGAAATCTTTTAGATTCGGCTACGAGAGGTACTTTTATTGAAATGACATTAGGAGAAGCTACTAAACTCTTATATAATATTATGGTTAATTATTCTCAATGGCATACCAAAAGATCTTCTACTAGTAAAAAAGTGCATGCGATTGAAGAGATTAATGTTTTGAGTGGAAAGATGGATAAACTCATGAAATTGTTTTCTAGTAAGAGTGCTCCTATTGATCCTACTGATATGCCTTTGTCTACTTTGATTGAGAATAATAATGTGAATTTTTGTTGGTAGGAACAATTTTGGTAATAACGCGTATAGAGGTAATTTCAATCCTAGGCAGTTTCTTAGTAATTCGTCTAATAATTATGGTAATTCCTACAACAATTCTTATGGAATTTATAATAATATACCCTCTGATCTTGAGAACAATATTAAAGAATTTATTAGTTCTCAAAGGAATTTCAATGCTTTGGTTGAAGAAAAATTGCTTAAGATTGATGATTTGGCTTGGAACATGGATATAATTTCTCTTCAGATAGAATTCTTTGAAAATTAGATCTATTCCACCCAAGCATGATATTAATGAATATCTGAAAGCTATGAGTTGATGAGTGCAAATAAATAACCACTAAGATGCGTGCTAAGTGAGATTGGTTTGTAAAAGCCTGGTCTTCTAGTTTTTGTGAAAATAATGATGAAGATCTTAAAGTGATTGATGTGACTCCTATTGAATCTCTGTTTTCTAATACAAATATTGATAAAGATGTGACTGGAGATGAGTCAACTTTAGTTAAAAGGCATCCCAATGATTTGGAGTTTATAAATCTTGCTGCACAAATTGATAAAAGTGGGAATGGAGAGGTCAAAACTTTAAGTAGCGATGAACCCACTCTTTTAGATTTCAAGGATTTTAATTATGATAATTGTTCTTTGATAGATTATATTTCCTTGTTGCAATCCATGTTAAATTCTCCTTATTATTATAATCAAAATAAAGCTTTTACTAAACATATCGTTGATGCTATGATGAAATATTTTGAAGAGAAGCTTGAATTGGAAGTTTCTATTCCTAGCAAACTTTACGATGAGTGGGAACCTACTATTAAGATTAAGGTTAAAGATTATGAGTGCCATGCTTTTGTGTGATTTGGGTGCTACCGTTTCCATGATTCCAAAAACTTTATGTGATTTGTTAAGTTTTCGTGAATTTGATGATTGTTCTTTTAGTTTGCATCTAGCGGATTCCACTATAAAGAAACCTATGGGAAGGATTAATGATGTTCTTATAGTTGCAAATAGGAATTATGTGCCCGTAGATTTCATTGTTCTTCAAAAAGATTGCAATGCTACATGTCATATTATTCTTGGTAGACCTTTCCCTAGAACGATTGGTGCAATTATTGATATGAATGAAGGAAACATTAGGTTTCAATTTCCGCTACGTAAGGGCATGGAACACTTTACTAGAAAGAAAATTAGGTTACATATGAATCTATTATGAGAGCTACTTATGGATTGCATACCAAAGATGACAATACCTAGATCTATGTTTTATGCCTAGCTAGGGACATTAAACAATAGCGCTTGTTGGGAGGCAACCCAATTTTATTTTTGTTCTTGCTTTTTAGTTCCTATTTTTGTATAATTTTGTCATCTAGCCTCTGGTTAGATGTGTTTTGGTGTTTTAATTTTGTGTTTCAACCAAGCAAGACCTTTGGGATCGCTTACGGTGATGGTTGATTTGATCTTGCTGAAAGACAAAAACTTTTGCGCACAGTCACAGAATTTTTAGAAATCACGGAAGCGTGGAAAACTCTGAATTTTCTACACAAGATTTATATTCAAATTGCCTCTATTGTCCTAATTTTGCAGAATTTTGGAGTTACAGAAGTATACAAAGTTTTCAGATTGCTACAGACTGTTCTGTTTTTGATAGATTCTGTTTTCTTTGTGTTGTTTGATTATTTTGATGAATCTATGGGTAGTATCTGACGGTGTATAAAACCAGGGGCACATTTTTGTAACCCTTTACCTGTGCACGGGCAGTCAGAGCCGCTCCCGCGACCACACCAAGCAGAGCGAGGGAGGTGATCCTACGTAAGACCGAAGCCCAAGATGGCCAGAGCAACGCCAAGACCAAGACCACAAATAGCAGAAGGACAAAGCAGGTTCCGCCGGCGAGACCCTTGCCGGGGCAACCTCGGCGGCCCTGGCAAGATCCTTGCCGGGACAGCTCGCCCCACACCAACAGAGCGAGCCACCCTTGAGTCCACGGCCGTCGACGCCGTCATCAACGTGGGGCCAGGGCTCGGGAAGGCACCTCTGTGGTGGCATGCAGATCTTTGTGAAGACATATTCAAGGTCAGATGAGGATTAGAAGACGACGATCCTCGACAAGATCCTTGCCGAGGAAGGTTACCAAGGCCCCCGGCAAGACGCTTGCCGGGGAAGACAGCACGCTGCGGCAAGGCCCTCGCCAAGCGCACCAGCAGGGCCACCGTCGGGCCTGCACCAGCCAAGTCTCCGCCGCCGTTCGCATGCAGCTGCTGACCTAACCAGCTGGGTAGGCACCTGCATGGCAACATGCAGCCCTTCGTGGAGGCTCCACCATCGCGCCACCTCAGCTGCCTGCCTGCCTACATGGCATTGCATGCATCGCTAGCCAGGGCGCGTGTCGAAGCCTGGAGGAGCGGCGACGGACGAGACGGGCCTCGCCCCGTCCCAGATAAAGCAAGGGGACACCTAAGCGATGCATGAAATGCATCTTGTCCTGTAATACGAGGGATAAACTCGCAACATTGTTGCCTTTACACCTCCTGTGTGCCACTATGGCGACCCCTTTTTCCTATAAAAGGAGGCCCAAGGCAACGAGGGAAAGGATTCGGCTTTTTGGAGCTCGTTACACCCCGTAGCTAGTTCAAGAACTCAGAATACATCCACCAAAGCAGGACTAGGGTTTTACGCATCCTCGCGGCTCGAACCTGGATAAATGAACCGCGTGCTCTCTATTAGACCCGCTCTTCTCTCAACCCCGTGCCCTGCAACCGCAGTAGGGATTCTTGTGATCCCATAGGTGTCGTTTCCCACCGACAGTATCGGGGGGTATGAACCATGGAGAAGTTAAAATAAAGTAGATATTACACCAATATAAATAAATCATGATCTCGCAACAGTACCAAAGAGTTGTGATTTGTTTTCTTATACTAACGGATCTCATGAGTTTTTTTTGAGTTCTGTGTTGAGAAGTTTTCAAGTTTTGGGTAAATTTTATGGACTATGGAATAAGAAGTGGCAAGAGCCTAAGCTTGGGGATGCCCAAGTGACACCAAGGTAATATTCAAGGACAACCAAGCATCTAAGCTTGGGGATGCCCCAGATGGCATCCCCTCTTTCGTCTTCGTCTATCGGTAAATTTACTTGATGCTATAATTTTATTCACCACATGATATGTGTTTTGCTTTGAGCGTCTTGTATGATATGAGTATTTTCCTTTTAGTTTGCCACAATCATCTTTGTTGTACACACCTTTTGAGAGGGACACGCATGAATCGTGAATTTGTTAGAATACTCTATGCGCTTCACTTATATCTTTTGAGCTAGGCAATTTTGCTCTAGTGCTTCACTTATATATTTTTAGAGCACGGCTGTGGCTTTATTTTATAGAAATTGTTGAACTCTCATGCTTCACTTATATTATTTTGAGAGTCTCTTTAAACAGCATGGTAATTTGCTTTGGTTATGAATTTAGTCCTAATATGATAGGAATCCAAGAGGGATATAATAAAAACTTTCATATAAAGTGCGTTGAATACTATGTGAAGTTTGATTCTTTATGATTGTTTTGAGATATAAAGAAGGTGATATTAGAGTCATGCTAGTGAGTAATTTTTAATTGGTAGAAATACTTGTGTTAAAGTTTGTGATTCCCGTAGCATGCACGTATGGTGAACCGTTATGTGATGAAGTCGGAGCATGATTTATTTATTGATTGTCTTCCTTATGAGTCGTGGTCAGGGACGAGCAATGGTATTTTCCTACCAATCTATCCCCCTTGGAGCATGCGTGTAGTACTTTGTTTACATGACTAATAGATTTTTGCAATAAGTATGTAAGTTCTTTATGACTAATGTTTAGTCCATGGCTTATACGCACTCTCACCCTTCCACCATTGCTAGCCTATCTAGTACCACACAACTCTCGCCGGTGCATTAAACCCACCATATACCCTTCCTGAAAATAGCCACCATACCTACCTATTATGGCATTTCCATAGCCATTCCGAGATATATTTCCATGAAACTTTCGTCGTTCCGTTTTATTATGACACGCACCATCATTGTCATATTTCTTTGCATGATCGTAAGGTAGCTAGCATGATGTTTTCATGGCTTGTCCATTTTTTTGATCTCATTTGCTACGCTAGATCATGGCGCATCCCGGTACACCGTCGGAGGCATTCGTATAGAGTCATATTTTTTTTCTAAGTATCAAGTTGCAATTCTTGAGTTGTAAGTAAATAAAAGTGTGATGATCATCATTATTAGAGCATTGTCCCATGTGAGGAAAGGATGATGGAAGCTATGATTCCCTTACAAGTTGGGATGAGTCTTCGGACTTCATAAAAAAATAAAAGAGGCCAAAGAAGCCCACAAAAAAGAGAGAAACGAGAGAAGGGACAATGTTACTATCCTTTTTCCACAGTTGTTCTTCAAAGTAGCCCCATGATCTTCATGATAGAGAGCCTCCTATGTTGTCACTTTCATATAATAGCGGGAATTTTTCATTCTATAACTTTGCTTGCGTATTCCAATGAAGGGCTTCCTCAAATTGCCCTAGGTCTTCGTGAGCAAGCGACTTGGATGCACACCCACTTAGTTTCTTTTTGAGCTTTCATAAACTTATAGCTCTAGTGCATCCATTGCATGGCAATCTCTACACACTCACATTGATATCTATTGATGGGCATCTCCATAGCCCGTTGATAATCCTAGTTGATGTGAGACTATCTCCTTCTTTTTGTCTTCTCCACAACCACCATATTCTATTCCACATATAGTGCTATATCCATGGCTCACGCTCATGTATTGCGTGAAAGTTGAAAAAGTTTGAGAACATCAAAAGTATGAAACAATTGCTTGGCTTGTCATGAGGGTTGTGCATGATTTAATACTTTGTGTGATGAAGATGGAGCATAGCCAGACTATATGATTTTGTAGGGATAACTTTCTTTGGCCATGTTATTTTGAGAAGACATGATTGCAATATTAGTATGCTTGAAGTATTATTGTTTTTATTTCAATATTAAACTTTTGTTTTGAATCTTATGGACCTGAACATTCATACCACAATAAAGAAAATTACAAGGATAAAGATGTTAAGATGCATTCCACATCAAAAATTCTGTTTTTATCATTTACCTACTCGAGGACAAGTAGGAATTAAGCTTGGGATGCTTGATACGTCTCCAACATATCTACAATTTTTTATTGTTCCATGCTATTATATTATCTGTTTTGGATGTTTTATATGCATTAATATGCTATTTTATATTATTTTTGGGACTAACTCATTAACCAAGAGCCCAGGGCCAGTTTCTGTTTTTCCTTGTTTTTGAGTTTTACAGAAAATGAATATCAAACGGAGTCCAAATGGAGTAAAACTTTTGCGATGATTTTCTTGGACCAAAAGGCATACGTGGGGGTGCCCCTTGCTCATGGGCCCCTCAGAGCTCTTCTAACCCTAATTCTTGGCCTATAAATTCCCAAATATTCCCAAATTACCTGAGGCGTCCACCAAAATACTTTTCCATCGCCGTAACATTCTGTTCCCGTGAGATCCCATCTTGGGGCCTTTTTGGCATCCTGCCAGAGGGGGATTAGATCACAGAGTGCATCTACGTCAACCCTATTTCCCCTCGATGAAGCGGGAGTAGTTTACCACGGACCTACGGGTCCATAGCTAGTAGCTAGATGGCTTCTTCTCTCTGTTTGATTATCAATACCATGTTCTCCTCGATGTTCTTGGAGATCTATACAATGTAATCTTCTTTTGCGGTGTCTTTGTCAAGATTGATGAATTGTGGATTTATGATCAGCTTATCTATGAATATTATTTGAATCTTCTCTGAATTCTTATATGCATGAATTGATATCTTTGTATTTCTCTTCAAATTACCGGTTTGCATTGGCCAACTAGATTGGTTTTTCTTGCAATAGGATAGGTGCTTAGTTTTGGGTTCAAGCTTGCGGTGTCCTCACCCAGTGAAAAGTAGGGGTAGCAAGGCACATATTTATATTGTTGCCATCAAGGGTAAAAAGATGGACTTTTCATCATATTGCTTGAGTTTATCCCTCTACATCACGTCATCTTGCTTAAGGCGTTACTCCGTTCTTATGAACTTAGTACTCTAGATGCTTGCTGGATAGCGGTCGATGTGTGGAGTAATAGTAGTAGATATAGGCAGGAGTCGGTCTACTTGACATGGACGTGATGCCTATATTCATAATCATTGCCTTGGATATCTTCATAACTTTGCGCTTTTCTATCAATTACTCGATAGTAATTTGTTCACCCACCGTATTATTTGCCTTCAAGAGTGAAACCTATGGCCCCCGGGTCTATTTTCCTTCATATATTTTCAGATCTATATACCAAAAATACCAAAAATACCTTGCTGCAATTTATTTACTTTTATTTTGTTTTACGTTTTAGTAATCTTTCATATCTATCTCTATCACATCTCACCTTTGCAAGTGACCATGAAGGGACTAACAACCCCTTTATCGCGTTGGGTGCAAGTGTTTGATTGTTTGTATAGGTGCATATATTGGGGACTTGCATGTTTCTCCTACTGGATTGATACCTTGGTTCCTAACCGAGGGAAATACTTATGTCTACTTTGCTGCATCACCCTTTCCTCTTCAAGGGAAAAACCAACGCAAGCTCAAGAAGTAGCAACGCTTCCACCCCTTTTTAGGTATATGCGCGACGTAGATCATGTTCACAATTTTTACCTCAGGAGGGAATTTCTTCTCGCCTCCATTGTTCAGCCCGCGAGGTTCATCATCATCCTCACTGCGGGGTCCCTTGCCTAGCTCCATGGCTGTGAGCTTACCAGCCTGTACAATCACCCAACAGTTACAGTTGGTGTGGTTGGCGGGCTTGTCTAAGGTGCCGTGGATCTGGCAAGGTCTATCCAGGATTTTTTCCAATGCGGTGGGGTCGTCCTGTTTCCCTTTAGAAGGCTTCTTGCATGGTCCTGATTTGGAGTTGCTGAATCTGGCATTCATTGTCGTTTGGTTGGCTTCACTGCCATTGTGTCGGCTCTCGTTCTTGTTGTGCCGTGGTTTCCCGTTCTCATCCCAGACTTTGGATGTGACGGGTTCGACTGGGTGGTTGCTCCTATGAGCTAACCAACTACCTTCACCCAGCACAAAAGATGGTCACTAGTGAGGTGAGGACCGACATTGTTTTTGGTTTATCTTGGCCGAGCTGGCAAGCGAGCCATTCGTCCTAGACGCTGTGCCTGAAAGTGGCTATTGCCTCAACATCCGGATAGTAGACGATTTGGTTTTTCTTGGTCAAGAACTATTTCCAAAATTGTCGGGCTAACTCTCCGGGCTTTTGAACAATGTAGCTCAAGTCATCGGCATCCAAAGGCTGAACATAAGTGCCTTGAAAGGTAGCTCGGAAGGCATCCTCGAGCTCTTCCCATCTCCCCATGGAGTTTTTGGGGAGGCTACAACCAGTGGTAAATATTTGATGGCGTGGAGGTTGTCCCCTCGGGCCATATGAATGTGGAGAAGGAAGTCTTCAATCCACATGGCAGGATCTATTGTCCCATCATACTGTTTGGTGTTTACAAGTTTAAACCCTTTGGGAAACTAGTGTTGCATCACCTCGTTTGTGAAACACATTAGGTGTGCAGTGCCCCTGACCTGGGCCATGTCGTGCCGGAGATCGGTTCTCAGACGAGCGCGGCGCTGATCCCAGGCTCTCACATTTCTGTCGCACCAAGCTTTTTATCTGTCCCCTCCAGCGGGAGTGTGCCCTATAGATCCGTAAATGGATCTGGTTTGGCCTGCTCTAGCGGTTAGGTCATGTCGCAGATCATATAGATCTTCTAGCTGCATTGGCTCCTTACACCTTTTGTGAGGGATTATTCTCGGCTTTTCCATCCATCCTGTCCCGTCCTTGTGGGAGGTGGTCTAGCTGGTTGACCTGGTTGCATCTGGGGGGGGTGTGGGCTCAAGGGCCTCATCGTCGAATTACGGGAGCAAGCATCGTCATGGGGAGCTTTTGTTTTGGTGCCCCTCATTGTCATAGCCCTCTTTGGCTTCTAGGACTTTCGTCCATCTGCCGTTGAGGGTATTTGCTTCTGCTTCCTCTTAAGGCTTCAAGCAGTGACTATGAGTTTCCGCTTGAACTATTCTTGGTTTAGCAGGTCTTCAGGGACGATGAAATCCTTGCCTCCGAGGCTCTCGTCATCTTTGTAAAGAGGGAGGTGCTTGCTATCTTCGGAGTTGCTGGGGTCCTCGGGATCACCTGGTCCTCGGGGTCGTCGTGGCCTTCGAGAGCTGCTAGGTGCTGCTCGGGGGTGGCATTATCACCAAGCTCCTCCATATTGTCTGGAGAAGCGTCGTCCCCGGTGTCGTTTGTGTCTGCGTTTAAGTTGTCTTCCCTGCCCTTTCCGCGTCCCCTTGATCACTTTCACTGGCGTCGGTGTCTGGATGACTTCCTTGCGGGATCCTCACCACCCTCCTTGGGGTTGTCGACCATGTATACATCATAGGTAGAAGTGGTAGTCCACTTTCCCGTGCTGGGAGTGGTTGGGGAGTTTTCCGTATAGGACATGGCGTCAACATCCTCGTCCATGTCCTCAGCCTCCTCGGAGGCGTAGTCCGGCATATCGGTTAAGTCTCCGATAGTGGCTACTAAGTGGGTGGTGAGTGGGACGTAAAATTCCGTGTGGCCTGCCTCCAGTCTGATCCGATCATATACCAAAGACGGCCCATCTACGATGTTTATTGACTGGATCCGATCTAATGTCTAGTTTAACAGCGAGAGGTCGACCGGATTAATCTTGCAGCATCTTTCGGAGTTAACATCCAGTGTGGCCGCACAGAGGGCGCGCTCGGCCAAGGCTGACTCTTGGTTCAAGGACTATGAGGTCGGACCCGAGCTCAGAGTCAGATCCGAGGTAAAGATCGACCCAGAGGTGGGGTGGAGAAGAAAGTACAAAGTTGAAGCTTCGAGATTTGCAGGTTCCTCATGTGAAGCTGAGAACCCAGTAAAGATCAGATCGCCCCGGGCATCAGTGACGAAATTGAGGTCGCCAAACCTGATTTCCCGCTCAGGGACGAGGCTATCGATCTGGTCAACGTGACCGGTCGAATTGGCGTGTAGAACGACGCTGTCGAACGCGACGAGCTGGTCGGGACGAAGATGTCCCGGTGCAGATGCCATCGCTAATGACTAAGCGAGCCATGAATCCTTTGATGATCCCATAGTGGAACACTCAATCGAATAAGCAATGTTGGTGTCCAAACTGGTGGATCTCGAGTAGGGGGTCCCGAGATGTGGATCTTGGATCAGTGGGTAACAATGAACACAGATACGGTATTTACCCAGGTTCGCTCCCTCCCAAAGAGGTAAAAGCCTACTTCCTGCTTGATTATATTGATGTGTGTATATTTGACACCTTGATTTTTGGTCCTCTCTTTTTTATTTTGAATTTATTTAAAAATTTATTTGAATTACTTTTCTGTGACTTTGTGGTCCTGAAACCAGGGAAGAGCATCTCTTCTGAGGCTCCCAAGTGGCTTGTCATCCTCAAAACCATCACAAGACCTTGTCATTTTCATCTTAGCCCAATCCCAATATTCATTTTATTGGGAATATTCCTTTTACTATTAAAGGAATTATCCTTTTTGCCCTAGGTTGTGAAACAACCTATATTTCTATCACTCCCAAAATTCCCAAATAATTCTCATAAATTGTTTGGGTCATATCTTCTACAGATATGTCAAAACCCCTCCTTGGCATCATCAAATATAATTTACAAATATTCCTTTTCTCATTCTGCCCTAAGTGGCTTTTTGAGAAGGAAGTGTCATTTATCTTTGCTTGATTGACCCCAAACTTGTGGGGCACCTTTCCCTGTCCATATCATTGCCCCATGCCTAAATTCAACTCAATTATTCTAGTGAACCTTCCTCAGAAAATTTCCAAAGTTTCTGTCAGATGGAAGCCTTGTTGAAGGAAGTACCAGCTAGGGATATCCTAATGAGTTGAAATTTTGCAAGATCGTTCTTGTGATCATATCATGACTCTCCACCAATTTTTAGCTCTATCCAATAATCTATGAGAGCACACCATCCAATCTTGGTTTCTGGTCAGATTATCAGGTTCTAAAGCAACAATATTTTATATTGCTTCATTATTGTTGAAAATTTACGAGGATATGCTCCTACACATATAAACACCCTCCACAAAGTTTTGGCTCATTTCATCTATCCATTTTCCCTCAACTTTTTTTCTTAAATTCTGTCCAGAGAGCTGCATTGTGAGGCAAGTATCATTTTGGCTTGTCCAAATTATATGAAACTTTTATGGTCCATCATATGAACAAATCATCCGACCATGACCATTTTTAGCTCAATCCAAGCTAGTATGTGAGTGCCCCATCAATGTTTGCATTTCTAGACAGTATGGCACGTTGTACTATAAGTACTAGCTAAACCCCTTCTCTTAAGCTGAAACTTTTATGGCCCGTCATATGAACAAATCATCCGCCCATGACCATTTTCAGCTCAATCCAAGCTAGTATGTGAGTGCCCCATCAATGTTTTCATTTTTAGACTATATGGCACGTTGTATTATAACTACTAGCTAAACCCCTTCTCTTAAGCTGAATATTTTCCATATTGCTTAGCTTAGTAAATGATCAACCTCAGTCAAAGCGCATCCTTGATCTCCAAACATGTGAGCGCCAACAAACAACAAACACCTTGTTGTTCATTTGGTTTCTTGCTCCCTGTGATCACATCTATGGGCACTATGCTTGGCTCTCTCCTCCTTCGCATTCTCCTCTGCTCACCTTGTCTCCCCAACATAATTTGGCCGATCTTAGCATGGGTAATCGTCCAGTTCATGCGGTGACCGCGTAGCCTAGCATGCCATGGACGCGAGCTAGGCGTCACTTTGCTTCGGTCCCCTCCTTCCTGGCCGGTTCCCTCACACCGTCGATACCTAGCTATGTCTAGGAGGTTCCTGTCGTGGTCGCCCTTCGCACTGGACCCCTCCCCCTTCCGGCAGCTTCCTCATCAGCGCTAGCCATTGCACGCCCATGGGTGCAAAGTGACCGACAGGCTCTATTGCACGCTGCGACCTCTTCCTCCCCTCCCCTTGGCGTTGCTCTGCTCTGTGAACCTCCACTGTGCTCGCCCGTCGTCTCCGGGCCCCTCCCGTGACCCTATGCTCGCCCGTCGTCTCCAAACCTTCCCCGTGACCCTGCGGTCGCCAAAAACTCCGGCCGGACCCGAGCGGCGGCACTCGGCCACATCACCCGCGCCTCGGCTATATAAGCCCACCCCGAGGCCTCCCGACCACACCAGCCCCTGGTCCATCCTCCCAGAAGCCAGCCCGACCTGTCCATTCGTCCCCAGAGCCCCTCCTTGCTCGCCATTGCAGCCATGGCCATCGTCCATGACTGGCTAAATATGGTCGAGGTAGAGCCCCTCTCTCTTTCTCTCCACCACTAGTGAAACCCCTCGAGCTCGGCGAGCCATCCCCACCCCTTTGCCTTGGTTGCGTAGCACCAATGCACCAAGACGGCCGCCGCCCGTTGATCCCATACGCTGGCATTGGAGTCGTCATCGCTTCGGACCCTCTGAGGAAGTGTGAGTAGTCTAGGAGGGTGCGGCTCAGGCCCCTGATCACGCCGGTAGGTGGCACGGCCCAAGTGGTGGCCGGAGTCGCCGGCAAACCTCGTCGGGGCCGGCGGTGCCTCTGTCACGCCCGGGATCAACAGAGAAGAAGAAGATGAAGGCCAGGAGGGCCCCACCTCCTTCGCGGACCCCACCTATAAGAGACACAGGCGCTGACCCTGCCCAGGCCACGTCATTAAGTGGAGGCGTATTACCAGAATACGTTTTCCACTACTGAAAGCGTATTTTCTTCCCTTCGGCTCAAAATACGTTTCCGTTTGATGAAAGCGTACTTTGAATCAACTACGGCTTAAAATGCGCTTTCTTTTGCAGTAAACGTTTTCGGCCCAAGGCGCTTTCTATTTTCACATCCAAGGGCTTGTCTGCGAATATAATTTTTATAGATTGGTCCCTGTTCTTCAAACACTCGTAACTCCGCAACCGTGACTCCGATTGAGGTGATTCCAAAGCCCACGTTTTCGTCTCATCGAGCCCGTTCTGTTGGTGCCACTTTCATAATGTTTTCACACAATGAAAATGACCATTTTTCCCTTTCCCGTAAATAGCCCCTCCGGGAGAGAACTGTTTCCGACGAATCTTTCCGCGATTCTTCCGCACTTCTCCCCAGAGTCTCCGTCACCCGAGGCAAGCCACGACAGCCACTTGCATGAGAGACTTGCAGTAGTATTGGTTTTGTACTTGAACAATAAAATACTTTGTGCATGCTAATATTTTATGAGTCTTTATGCCATAATCAATTTCATCTATTGGGTTAAATGAGTACTTGCTAATATTCTCATGCTCTATTCTGGTATTTATTGTTGATACTAGCACTACAAAAAAAGGCAGTTCCGTGATGATACGTGTTTGTCACAGTAGGTCACGTTTCCTGTCATGCATGTACATCCATGACAATTTTATGACAGAATCAAGATAGTCATACCTGTGTTGTCGTAGAAGTGTTCCACGACATTACCAAAATTACCATCATGGAAGTGTCCACTTCCATGATGAGAAATCGCGTGTCACAGAAGTTCTTTCGTCAAGGGTGACCGACCCGTGGCATCCACCGTAACGGGTCGCCGTTAAGCTATCGGGTTCAGTTTTGGATCCGATAACCCGTTAAAAGCCCGGACCAATGGGAAATTTCCACGTGTAAAATTCTGATTCGCTGGAGGAAACACGTGTCAGCTCGTCAGTGGGTCAGATAGGTGCCTATGATATGTTGACACGTGTGACGGCCCACCACTGGCCCATTTAGCTTACAAAGGCCGGCCTGTTTGACTTGGTCAAAAGTTAGCGGGCTGGCACATTAAAAGCCTGCTAACGGTCTCTTTGCAAATAGCCCATTTTACAGCCTGGTAACTCACGGCCCATTAAGGCCTACCCGAAATCGGCCCAACAACGTCATGTGGGCCGTCGAATATAACACTAGCCCGTTTCACTTTCGTCCCATGAATTGCCCACGACGTCTTTCGGCCCATATGAGTCCTTCGTATCTTTAGGCCCTTTAGAAGCCCACGGTGATTCTATCCCGTAATGAAGAGTAAATTTCTTTGTACCCATTTACGGCCCATGATTCACATGGGATGTTTCCACCCCGTGTTAGTTTTCGGCCTACTTACGGCCCATACATTCTTGGGCTCCTTTCCGGCCCGTTACTGGCCTGTTCCCCTAATGGGCCAAATTCGGCCCGTGGCAAGAGTCCGCCCGTTTCTGGCCTGTTAACCCGTTGCGCCGCTTCTAGCCCGTCCTATATTTTGGCCCATTAACAACCTGTTATACCTATGACAATTAAGCCTTTGCTGACCACCGGCCTGTTAACAGCCCGTTACCGTGCTGGGCCAATACCAATTACACCCGTTTACGGCCCATGTAGACCCATTTATCCGATGGCCCGAGGCCCGCCGATTCTACGACGTGTTGGAGGCCCATTTAAAGATGGCCCGTAGGAGGCCCATGGATCCTACGGCGCGTAGCAGGGTCAAGGTTACCACGGTCCGTATATGGCCCATGGTTGTTGCGGCCACTAGAAAATCAGGGAAAAAGAAGACTAGGAAATAAATAAGCCCGAAACTAATGCTAGCCTATTAAGGCGATTGCACAGATTACATCCACTAGGCATCAAAGATCGCCACCAGTGCAAATATAGGGAACACCCTACACTATACAAAAATGGCTTTCTATTTTCTTCAGCCAGTGGCTGCACGTTAAGAACAAATTTTGTATCGCAACAAAACAAATTACAACTATAAAACAAAAGGAAGGTTGGCATAAAAGTTAACTGTCCGGCAGATAAATGCACCACCAGAAGTTCAGAACTCAGTTCATTTGACCTGACTCTTACGTTTTCATGCTCTATTGTCCGATGGAGCACCATAACCTTCACCTTCATTTCTCCTAGGCTCTTGAACAACATAGCAAATGTCTGATAGTCTAGTTTCAAAACCATGTATATCTTGACGACATCGAACAATGTCTATCCTTGTTTCACAAAGGGTCTCTGTTAGGGAACGGACTTGTGTCTGGAGCGCAGATATAACATTGTTTTGAGCTTGCATATCTTGATCATGCGGTAGTTTGGACAAGATTGCCTTAACAACCAACCCAGTATTACGCAGGAGCGTGCTTTTGGCACTGTTAGTGCACAGGTACTAACCCACTGCAGCAAGAGCTGACATGCAGTAATAGTTGCCTCGCCACCTATGGTTCCACAATTTTTTCCATAGCTTGCTGAAAAGTTGAGTTTTTACATTAATAGTACCAGAACAGAAGATATTAAGGAGGCAGCAAAACCAAACAAATAGCTTTGGTATATATACATAACTTATTCTTGTTAAACCATGTAAAATATTAGTTGTATTTTACTGCAAAGTACATAATAAAACCAGGTTCCAAACATATGACCATGTACCATGGCTAATGTATTGTCTATTTCTTCACATTGTATTGACAACTAAGGATAAAGAGACAAAGTTTATAATATGGTAAGCATAGTATGACATCATTCATATCACAAAAAAACTGAGGACAGACAAACAGGCAATTGTAACATTGTGTGGGCAAGTCCAGCACGGAACTAGATTACAGGTCAAGATAAAAGGAACATCACTCCTCTCTTTTAAACCTTGTAAGGTGCAATGTTACGCTAACACAATTGTGTATAAAATTGAAAAGAGTAATAGACATTGGCTGCAAACCATGTAGTTCAAGGCACAAGTCAGAGTAAGTAGCAGTTAAAAGGCATGAGGATTAAGGACTTACAACAGCGGCTTTGACTGGTGTAGTCATGCCCTTCGTCTCGCTGGTGTGACAGTCCTTAAAGATTTCCATAGCATCTGGTTCAGGTACTTTTTGGTCCTTGCGGGGTTTCCTCTGCATTTGGAACAAGTCAATAGAGATCTGATAATATGGTACAGTGAAAAGAGTGAAACAGCAGCTAACCTCGAAGTGTGCAATATAGCTACGAGATCCTGTCGTCTGTTGGATTTTACTTCCGTACCGTTGGCCTTGTTCTTTGAACAGTTCACCTACAAGAAGATAGATTTGTGTGGCACATGCATGCGTAAATAGGACTTCAACATGTGATCTGATCACTTATATATAATGTACCTGATAATTCGGATCATACCAGTGTTTAACAAGGCCTCTCCAGTCTTCATTCGATATATTTTCCACTGGAGATGTTTGGGCAAGTTCACTGTTAGCCTTGCCTTCAAAGTGAGTTTTCCTCAAGTTATACCGATACTGTCGCATAGCAGACTTGAAAACATGGGTGCAAGCTTGTCTGGTTGCATCTTCTTGGCTATCCAACTTGAACCTCATCTGTTGAAAATTATAGGAGTCTCATTATCAGCAACCTAGAAAGTATTGGACAGAGCAAGACGATATTATTAGTTTCCATACATAACCATTCTTACAGATAAATGGCCGAGGAAAGTTTTGAACTGGGTTTCATCTTTGTCATTCCTGTACTGAATCCATGTTGGGAGGATACGTACATGACACCTAACAGCAACCGCTGCCTCTGATACTAACTTGGCTGACTCTGTAGCATCACGTGGCCTTTTTAAACCTGCCTCAAAACGGATCTCCATTCTTCCTCCTCTAGATTTATTTAACCTATCGAGCATTATCCCTGATGTTTGTTTCCTCTTGCGCCTAGGTGCTTGTCCAACATAGAACATAGGAAGTGTTAGTGTACATCAAACTGTGAGACTAGATATAAAGAAGCATGCAACTGTAACTTGACTCCAGCAACTACCTTCTTGCTGTTGAAGCTCACAAAGTTCATCTGATCTTGCCAACTCATCTTGTGTCAAGAGTGCTTCGGAAGTAGTGTCAGGTGGCATGGGAGCTTGGGAACGTGCTGCTAGCTGAGTTGACCAACGAGTAAATCGTCCAGTTAGTGGTACTGTGGAAGGTGTTGCAACAACTAGGGCTGTCTCTGCTTGTTTGGTGGCAGCTATTTGTTTCTGTTTGGCTTGTTCTGCAGCTCGTGTAGCACGGGATACCCTGTCAGTACAATTTTCCACTGGACTTTGACCTTCTATTGCACTATCAGTACCAGCAGAATCTGCAGGGTTCTTCCGCTTCCCACTCCCTGTCGTTCTGTGTTGCTTCCTCTTTCTCTATGTCGTGTTAAGTCAAGCCGACAAGAAAAAACGAATAACAATTTTGTTCTTGAAACCAAATTGATGCGTGATACAGATGAACTGAACTTTGATGTTAGACAACCACATGATAGGAAGATGTAATATGTACGAAAAACAGGATGTCATGAGATAACCAGAACTATGATGTGTAAACTAAGCAGAAGGCATTTCAGTAAATTAGAAGCAATGCAATGGAAGGTAGACACCATATGAAAGATGCTACAAATATCGCTCTGCCAAGTTAACAATGTCTCATCATAAATGTTGTTTAAACAAATGTGAAGCAGTACAAGAAATAAATCATATGCAAGATGCAAACAACATCACACTACCAAGTTAAAGGTCTCTCGTCATTAGTGCCATTGCATATACATAACTTATGATGCGTAAACTAAGGGAAGGCATTTCAACAAATTAGAAGCAATGAAAGCTAGACACCATATGAAAGATGCAACGAATATCACTCTACCAAGTTAAAACAGTCGCGTCATAAGTGCCATTTCAACAAATTAGAAGTAGTACAAGCTACAAAAGAATGCGAGATGTAACCTATATCACACTCCCAAGTCAAACGTGTCTTATGGTAAGTGATTGTTGTAGGTTACACAACAGTAGTACTTTGATGTAAGAACATGGTGTGATAGACAGATATTGTATGTTCTAGAAACAGGAACACGTGTCTTAGTCACAAGTATAATGTGCAAAGTAAGCAGATAAAATTCAACAAAATTAGCAGCAATACAAGCTACACATCATACATAACATGCAACCACATATAACAGTGCCAAGTTAGAGGGAGCACCTGTGATAGTGCACTAGGGGAGACGTGCTCATCACCAACACAGCTACATTGAGTGTCTATGCATGTGTTGTCTTGGAAATCATCTTGGGGGGATGGAGCAGAAGAATCTGTAGAGGCCTTCCATTTGGAAGGAGCACCTTCATCCGCTGCCTTGCTAACTTCCTTTCGATTTATTGATTTTGAATTGTCAAGTAAAACTGACAAGAAAAAGAAATAAAATTCACTCTTCAGAACTCATTCGTGCATGATAGTGACAATCACTACATGTAAGGCAAACACATGATTCCAGGATGTAATAATACGAAAAACATGATGGCATGGCATATTCACAACTGTTTGTGTAAACTAAGCAGAAACTATTTCAACAAAAAAGAAGCAATGCAAGCTAGACACCACATGAAAGATGCAACCAATATGACTCTGCCAACTCATCATCTCCCTCGGGCATAAGTGGCACCCGACGGGGTTTTCAAAAAGTCCTTTGAAAATACTTTGTCTCCTTCACCATGCATATACCCGTCCCTCTTTGCATAGCACTACTTTAGCATCCTATTTACTCCCACCGGCATAACCCTCATAAGAAGGTAGGGTCATGCACAATGCAAGTATCAACGAGGAAGTAACGGTGGCAAGCCAACCCATGTGGTCACCACAATATCGTGTCTCCGGTGCAAGCAATAAAAGTGCTATATGTTATGCATAAAAAGGGTTTCATAGACATGGTCAAAGGGCTGCTTGCCTGTTGTAACAAAGTCTTCGAGGTCTTGAAATATCTCTGGCCCAACTCCGAGCATTCCGTCTACTTCGTCAACTATCGTCGAAAGCAAGCATAATAAGCAACACAACAAGGCAGAAAATAAAAGTGCTCTAAAAATATTAATTTTACTTTTCTAGAACATCTCTGGTTATATGAAAAATAACCAGAGTGGTTTCATTGGAATTGGATCAGTGGATATCTCTGAACATTTCAATATGATGGATTCAAGGGGTTTATGGATTTGCAAGAAGTGTACAGAATTATATTTTTGGAAAATGAGCAAAGATACCCATTTAACAAAGGATGATTTTATAAGCACCTTGGACTTGGTTTCACTGGATTTGGAGTTCAAATGAATTTCTTATGAATTTGCAAAGTTGACAAATATGAAGCAATGGCTCACTATTTTGTGGGGTACAGAAAGTATTAAGAAAAATGCTCATAAACTAAGTTATGAACTTAGATGCATCTAGGAATTTGAATCATGGCATTTGGAGCAAGTTTGAGCTGTCTGTGATTTTCTAAAGTTCATCATAGAAATAGGAAAAATAGGATTTGGTAAATATTTGTGAAGAAAAGGTCTCTGGAAAAATGTGCATGTTGCATCACCAGGTAGATCATGATTTATAGAGTCACTAGAAATTTGAATAATAAAATTTGGAGTCCATTTGAATTGTTTATGGATTTTTGAAGTTGACTGGAAAAAGAATAAGGAAAAGGCTATACCACTTATTACGCGTCTTTGGGCGAGGATAGTCGACGGCCGCCCAGTGCATAGCCTGGGAGAAGAGGCCACGTCGAAGGCGCTCCAAGAGAATCGCCTCCAGCGCGGGGGAGGCGGACTCCAGTCGACCCGCTTCCACTTAAACCGCGGGGCCGGCCGGGTGGGTCGCTGACCTGCGGGGCCCGCCTGTCGGGTTCATCCCCCTCCTCCCGCTCGAACAGAGCAGAGGTAGGGGTGACCCTCGCCGACGATTGCCGGGTTCTGAGGCGTCCCGGCGGCGCTCCGACCACCGGCGCCTCGGGAGGTGATGCGCGCCCGTCCATGGGTGGCCGAAAGCCGAGGCTCGAGGTCGAGCACGGCGTTCGCCCAGCGGCGAGGAGGTCGGCGGCGGCGGATTCTGGCCTTCTGACCACCGGGAGGGTAGATGGAGTCTTGAGGCGCCGTGGGGGTGGTGGCGATGTAAGGAGGCCCCACGAGGGAGAGGAAGAGGTCGGTGTGGGGTGGATTTTGGCCGAGGCCGGCGGCGGCACTCCGGCCATTGCGGTGGAGGGAAGGTGAGAGAGGGAGAGGGGCTGTCCCATGATCATCCTGGGAGGGAGGGGAGATGACCAGAGGGTAGAGAGGGTCCGGGGGAAGGCCAGATAAGGCGGGACAATGGCGCACCGTGGGCTGAGCTAGCGGGTGCCCGCGGAGTCGGTCCTGGGGACCGCTGGGAGGGCCAGGCTGGGTCAATGGCGCTCGTGGAGTCCGTCCAGGAGCGAGGGAGGTGAGAGGGGGAGCGGGGCGAGGTCAGAGGCGGGCCAGCCGCGTGGCCAGGGAGTGGCCGAGTCGGGCAGTGCTCGGGCACGCGACGGCGGCTCAAAGGAGCGAGAAGGAGGAGGGGGCCGACTGCGTAGCGTGTCACACACGCCGAGGAAGCCTCGGGGGACACGTTCCCGGTGCCCAAGGTCGACAGGAGCATTAGGCAGAGGGCGGCTACAGTTCTAGGGCGCACTGTAGCGCGCTCCAGAGCGCGTCTTTGGCCAGCATGGGCATGTCTTTTTTCGGAGTGGGCACGGCCACTGGTGTCTGGGAGCTTTAGGGGGGAGTAAACAAAGTGGAAATGGCATTGGATGCCTTGGGGATCCACTGGAGGGGAGAGGGAGTTGAGAGAGAGTGTAAATGGTGCTGTCCAGAGAGGGAAAAAGAGCTTTTCACCCCCATCATCATGGATCCTCGGGCAGGGAAAGATGCAGGGGTTAGAGGAGGACCAGATGGTGCTGTGGGAGAAAGATTAGCTCATGGAGATTAGTGAAGTGGCGAGAACATGCATTTTTTAATTTCTGCCAGAAGGTATTTGATGGTGGTTTGGGCAAGAAGATGAGTCCCATTTGTCATGAGACTCCACAGGATGAAATGGCACATATAATTAGGCTCTTACACCAATCTTGAGTTCATTTGGGCAAAGTTGCCAATGGAACTTTTGTGAACCCTAGAAATTAGCAGAAATGAACATGTGCAGATCCAGTTGAGTAAATTACTTCTCCTTGATGCACCACTTGGTGTGGTGGCCTCATTTGGTCATGTGATCATGCTCACAAAAGTTGGGGTGAAGGAGAGAAAGTTGGTAATACAAAGTTGTCCAAATTTGGTTCTGGACAGGAAGGGTTTTGGGGCACTTTGATCAATATAACATTTTCTCCAACTTGTGACATTTGGTCTAGATGAATGATTAGACCATTTGAGCATGTTCACAAGGTTTGAGAACATTTGGACATGTTTGGCAATGTAAAGCTGCTTAAACTTCAAAATGGACAGAAATGGTTTTGAGGGGGTTCCATGGGGTTATACTATTCTCCATGGCATGCTACTTGTCAAGATCATCAAACATATCATATGTGACATGCTAAAATTTTCTTGGAATTTTTGGAGAATATTTCCTTTGTAAATATTTCAAAAGCTTGAAATATCCAGAAAGGATTTTTGAGGGATTTGACCAATATTTTGAACATGACCATGTGTTGAAACTTTTATATATGGACAATATATGTCCACTGAGTTTCCCTTGATTTTTCCCAAATATTTTTAAAGCATTAAAATAATTTTAACCTATTAAAGACCATTTCTGGCCTTAAGAAAAAGCCTTTAAATAAAATAGGAAAATAACTTTTAAAATTATATTTTTGTGGTTTCTGGGTATCCTATATCTAATAGGAGTCAAACATATTTTTGGAAAGATTTTTACTGCCCTTAATTAAGTACTTGCAGTGCAAACCTCAATTCAGGGGTTTTTGGAAAACTAATTTTCGAAAATACTTTTTGGCGAAATTATTTTTGTAAGGAAATACTATATTTCTCTATACACATGGCATGATCATTGGGAAAAGGTTTTGGATCAAGGAGAAGGAGTATAAGAGTTGGAGGATTTATTTGACTTTTAGAGCACTTGCAAACAGCAGTCAAACATTCAATCAAAGCAAAGACAAAACACTCAAAAGTTTTTGTCAAACCACATTTTATCAGGATTTATTAGCTTAAGTGTTGTGGCATGAAAATCAGGGTGTGACACCATTGGATGTCACGAGGTGACATCAGGGCCACCCATGACTTAGCCCAAAGGGGAGTTTTTTGGAGTGGCCGGGAGAGTGTCATGGCAATAGATCGGTTTTGTCGGAACACTGTTGGTCCACCTGAATGGGAATACGAGGCAATGGGATCCGTGGTGTGGGTACAGTGTGCTAACCTCTGCAGAGTGTTTAATCTATCGATAGGTGTGCCCGCGGATAAGGGCCTAGTTTGTAGTAGGTCACGCTATGGGTCAACAAAAATAATAACCTGCTTAATTATGACCCTAGTTCGATGAGGAAAGTAGTTGGTTGATGTTTATGTGATCGTGAGAGGATCAAAGTGGTATCGTGGATACAGAAGCTGGTTGATATTTGTGGTGTTATGCGGTAATCACTAGTAAGGATCAAAGTCCTTGTGGTCATGTAATGATTACTACGGTATTGTTAATACCCAGCTTGATTTGATCCTGAGGTGATCGTGTGATATCCATGATGGTAAGTGGTATATGTGGTGGTTACGAGGTAACCCCGGGAAGAGTAAGTTGAATCGTGATAGTTCAAGCATACTCTATCCTAGTATCATCCTATTTGCATAATGAGTAATATGCCATGTTCATTTCATATGGTTCTAGTTGTGTGATGGTCAAGATGTTCATGTCATGCCATACTTGTTATGTTCAAGTGGTATCATGTTCATCATTGCTTTAACCTATAAACGCCATGTCGTTGCTTGTCTTGATTGCTTTGGTTGTTGTGAGCTTGCAAGTACATTCAATGTATTGACCTAGCGTGTCATGCTAGTTTCCAGGTCATGCATTGTCTGCTTGCTTTTTTGTTGTGGATCCCGAGTTTGCGAGCTAGCATATGGGTTCCAGCCAGAGTCCCTGCATAGTGGAGTCCATCATCGTTGTCATTCGTTATTCCGCTGCTACGAGTTGTCTACTGCTAGCATAGAGCAACCTGAGTAGGCGTAGTGTCGTCGTGTCGGGAATTTCTTGTTATATCGGAACCCTTGTATCCATATCAATTGTAATAAATATATGATTTGTGATGTGCCAAGCAGTGCCGTATTCCAGAAGACTTGGTCTTTGGGCTGGAATACGGCGTGTTCCGGTCTCTCTAAGCTGGAGTGCCACAATATATGATGGTTACAGAGTTGATCTACCTCGAGATCGAATGAACTGAGCCCTAGATGAGTAGGATGATGGTTCTAGCCTCTACGGACTAAACCCTCTGGTTTATATAGACACCAGGGGTACCTAGGGTTACATGTGATCAAGTGTCGTCAGGGGATAAACATGCCATCTTCATTGTCTTGACTTGGAGGATACACCAAGGCTTCGGAGGTTTCCTTCCTGAACACGGAGTCGCCTATAGTTTGGCTCTCCAACAACAGATCTAGAGAGGCCCACCTGTCGGGCCCATGAGAGATAGACCAGCAGCCCGAGGACACCTTAGTCCAGGACACCCTCACTTGAGGCCATGCATGATGAACTAAACAACTTGGAGCGCAACAAAGTTTGGGAATTAGTGCCAAGGCCAATGGAGGACCATAATGTCATTGGAACCAAATTTATCTTCAACAGAAAGCACGATGTGAACGGTGTGGTTGTTCGGAACAAGACACAATTGGTGGCACAAGTCTACTCCCAAGTCGAGGGTATAGACTACGATGAAACCTTTGCCCCCGTTGATTGTCTTGAATCTATTCCCATGTTGCTTGCATATGCATCTCATCGTAATTTTCAATTGCAACAAATGCATGCAAAGAGTGCATTTCTTAATGGTCCCTTGAATGAGTTGGTATATGCCAAACAACCCCGGGGTTCGAGTCCCAAGCTCCCCAATCATGTATACAAACTCAACAAGGCACTCTATGGCCTTAAACAAGCCCCACATGCGTGGTATGAGCACCTTACTGAGTTGTTGCAAGATTTTGGGTTTGTAATTGGGAAAATCAATCCCACTCTTTCTACTAAGAGGGTCAAAGGGGATTTGTTCATGTGCCAACTACATGTTGATGATATTATATTTGGCTCTCCTAACAAATATTTCAACGATGAGTTTGCCGCGCTAATGACCAACAAGTTTGCAATGTATGTGATGGGGGAGTTGAAGTTCTTTCTTGGGTTCGAAGTCAAACAAAGAAGAGAAGGAACCTTCATCAATCAAGCCAAATATACCCAAGACATGCTCAATAGATGCAAGCTAGATGATGTCAAGCCAGTCGAGTTTCCTATGCCTACCAAATGAAAGCTCTACATTCCCAATGGTAAACCGGAGGATCAAAAGGTATATCGCTCCATGATTGGATCCTTGCTTTAGCTTTGTGCATCTAGACCGGATATTATGTTGACTGTCAGAATGTGGGCAAGGGTCCAAGCCGGACCTAAGGAAAGTCACTATGTGGTGTCGGATTTCGGGTTCCGGAAAAACCCTTAAGGTTCGAACTCTAGGGTGTGCACGAAGATCTCTCCCTCCCCCTAGCTCGCTCACTCACCACGATCTCAAATCTCGAACTCGAAGAACAAGGGACACAAGAGTTTATACTGGTTCGGGCCATCGATGTGGTGTAATATCCTACTCAAGTGTGGTGTGGTGGATTGCCTTGTAGGCTGAGGATGAACAAGTACAAGGGAAGAACTACCTCCTTAGGAGGGGTGTTGTTGGGCTCGGTGAGCTTGTGAGGTTGAGGATGATCTGAATGATCCGTCCCTGATCAGTTCAGTTGCCTCCTATGGTGGTGGTTAGTCCTATTTATAGAGGCCCCAGTACTCTTCCCAAATGTTAGAGGGAAGGGATCCCACAACGGCCAATTTGAAGGGGGACAGCTAGTACAAGCTACCCTGACAAAAGGTGGTCTTCGCATGCCAAAGGCTTTGGTGGTGACGCCATCATGGGCTCTGCGATGACCTCCGTCCTGCCGGCCTGATGGTCTTTGTCTCGTTGCACCGATATGGAAACCTTTGCCTGATGCCTCGAGAGTCTTCGCCTGTGCCTGCTCCTTTAGCACCGAAGAGGAAACCATTACTCTGCGCCCGCTGGTGCCCGCCTGGCCTTGGTCGTCATGGCTCATGTCACGGGAACCTCACGAGGTGCCCCTTGCCTTGATCTCTCCGCTCCTCGCAAGCCAGCCTAGTGAGGCCGCCCCTGAGGAGGTCTTGTGTCATCCGCCTCGCAAGGCTTGGCCCCTCGCGAGGGTCTTGAGTGTTTGCTAGTGAAGATGGGCCATACCAGGCCGCTGGTGGAGCCACGCCGTGGGCCGCAGGCAGGCAAGTTTGGGGACCCCCGTTCCCAGGATGCCAACAGTAGCCCCCTGGCCCAAGGCGCGCTCGGACTTGGCTTTGAGGCGAAGCCAAGGGTCAAGTGCGGTGCGCCGCGGGCCCCAACCGCCTGCGGCCTTGATTGACGCGTGGCGACTGATGGGACGTGGGCGTCTCCGCTTCCCCACGTTGCCTCGGCAACTGCCCGACTTGACGAGCACCTAGTGCATGCAGAAAAAAAACCATCATTACTTGCGATCGCGGGGGTCGCCGGTTGGCCTTCTCCTGCTATAAATGGGGAGTCGGGGCTGAGCCCCCGTCGCCCATCTCTTCCCATTTCGCTTGCTTCTTCTTCCTTGCTTCACTGCTAGCAACACCCATGGCGCCGAGACGGAGATTCTCGACCGGTAAGAAGGGAAAATCCCCCCGCGACCAGCCGGGGCCACTTCCACCAAAGAAGAGGCTGGCCCGCCACCGCGACATCATCGTGAGGCCGGAGGTGTCAAGGCCTTGGTATGAGAAGCCTCCCCCGGGATATCCTCTGCCTTTGTATGCCCCAGCCGAGGGCTCCGGAGGAGGAGGTGGCGATTAACGCCGCCCATGCCGCGGCCGTGGTTGCCGCACCGTCGCCCCAGGAACCCACACCGAGGGCTCCTCCCGCGAACTGGTAGTGTGGGCGACGGTGTCTCTGCGCTCTTGGATCCGCTTCCCGCAGTTCTTCTCTGCCGAGATGCCGCCGAGGGGTCCCCTCGAGCTACGGCTGCAGCACACTGAGTGCGATGCCCCGACGACGGGGTCGGAGGTTGAGGTCGTATCCCCGGGCAAGATCTTCATGACTTGCGGAGGGGGTGAGGTCGCCCATGTTTGCCGTGCGGAGGCCCTCGCCATCCACTTCGAATACGACGGCGCCTCGATGATTTTCTTCAAGGTCTTCAACGGGGAAGGCTGTTGCCTGGAGTGCTGCCTGGAGGGGTCGTCGGGGTGACACAACGGCAGGAGCCGGGTGATACGTCCATTTTGCATCATGCTTTTATATCGATATTTATTGCATTATGGGCTGTTATTACACATTATGTCACAATACTTATGCCTATTCTCTCTTATTTTACAAGGTTTAAATAAAGAGGGAGAATGCCAGCAGCTGGAATTCTGGGTTAGAAAAGGAGCAAATATTAGAGACCTATTCTGCACAACTCCAAAAGTCCTGAAACTCCACGGAAGTTATTTTTCGGAAATAATAAAAATACTGAGCGAAGAAAATACCAGAAGGGGCCCACACCCTGGCCACGAGGGTGGGGGGCGCCCCCCCCCCTGCCTCGTGGGCCCCCTGGTGGCCCTCCGGTGACCATCTTCTGCTATATGAAGTCTTTCGTCTAAGAAAAAATCATAAGCAAGCTTTCGGGACGAGACTCCGCCGCCACGAGGCGGAACCTTGGTAGAACCAATCTAGGGCTCCGGCAGAGCTATTCTGCCGGGGACACTTCCCTCCGGGAGGGGGAAATCATCGCCATCGTCATCACCAACGATCCTCTCATCGAGAGGGGGTCAATCTCCATCAACATCTTCACCAGCACCATCTCCTCTCAAACCCTAGTTCATCTCTTGTATCCAATTCTTGTCTCTAAGTCTGAGATTGGTACCTGTAGGTTGCTAGTAGTGTTGATTACTCCTCGTAGTTGATGCTAGTTGGTTTATTTGGTGGAATATCATATGTTCATATCGTATATGCATATTAATACTCCTCTGATTATGAACATGATTATGTTTGTGAGTAGTTACGTTTGTTCCTGAGGACATGGGAGAAGTCTTGCTATTAGTACTCATGTGAATTTGGTATTTGTTCGATATTTTGATGAGATGTATGTTGTCTTTCCTCTAGTGGTGTTATGTGAATGTCGACTACATGACACTTCACCATTACTTGGGCCTAGAGGAAGGCATTGGGAAGTAATAAGTAGATGATGGGTTGCTAGAGTGACAGAAGCTTAAACCCTAGTTTATGCGTTGCTTCGTAAGGGGCTGATTTGGATCCATATGTTTCATGCTATGGTTAGGTTTACCTTAATACTTCTTTTGTAGTTGCGGATGCTTGTAATTGGAGTTAGTCATAAGTGGGATGCTTGTCCAAGTAAGGACAGCACGCAAGCACCGGTCCACCCACATATCACATTATCAAAGTACCGAACGCGAATCATATGAACATGATGAAAACTAGCTTGACGATAATTCCCATGTGTCCTCGGGAGCACTTTTCTCCATATAAGAAATTGTCCAGGCTTGTCCTTTGCTACAAAAAGGATTGGGCCACCTTGCTGCACTTTATTTACTTTTGTTACTTGTTGCTCGTTACAAATTATCTTATCACAAAACTATCTGTTACCTATAATTTCAGTGCTTGCAGAGGAGACCTTGCTGAAAACCGCTTATCATTTCCTTCTGCTCCGCGTTGGGTTCGACACTCTTACTTATCGAAAGGACTACGATAGATCCCCTATACGTGTGGATCATCACCGGGCCAGTTGTTGGCCTTGCCAGTGGTTCCTCCAGCAGCAGCGATGGCGCTTGGGAGTCCAGTGACTCTCCCGAGCCCTACAAGACCCCGGAGACGAGCGACGACAGCTACGTGCCCCCGAGCTCTCGCTGTGCCCTGAGGACAGCTGTAGCGTCTGTTCACCACCGTCGTTGATTTGGATGTGGTTGGCGTCGGCCTCCCGTGGCCCACTGTTGATGATGGCGTCGGCAGCGTCGACGCCTGTAGATAGGGGTCCTAGAAACGTTCTTCTTTTGTTCCCTGCGAGGAATCGAGACAAACCCCATGGGGACGTGTAAAGGATCTGTAGTGCCTTTTGTTAATATTGCCCTTATTATGAAGGTTTACGACTGCATGTCTCGCTTCAGCTCCGTCCCCCCTTTCCAACCTCGCGGTAGCTTGGTGCTCTACGCCGACAGGTCCCGGTCCCCAGGCAGGCTGCAGCCGTCACTGGTATGCCAGGTCGCGATGTCGTGGTCAAGCCCAGGAGGTGAGCGACCCGAGGTCCAGTAAGAGCTCCTGAGGTGTGATTCTCAAGAGGTCCCCTTTAGCGTGCGAGCAGCTACCTGAATGTAGGAAAGGGAAGCGGCGTCGCCGTACCAAGGCTGCAAGAGATGGGAATCCTATGCCACAGCGCTTGGCCGACCCGAGTGCGCTACTTATCTTAGCGGTCCAAAGTCGACTCCTAGTGCTGCGCCAGGATCGTGCGTCAAAAGCCATAGTGTAGCCGGGTTAGGCCCGTGCGAGCTTTCCCTTCTTTACCACGCTCTTCCGTGTGCTCTACATCCTCGGGTCCCGGTCCTCGAGCGAGCTTAGCCGCCGCTGGTATGCCAGGTCGCGATGCCGTGGTCAAGTCCAAGGGTTGAGGGCTGGAGAGCCAGTAAGAGCACCTAAGGCGCAATGCTCAGGTGCGCCCTTCAACGCGCAAGCGAATTATGTGGGAAAGGAAGGAGCCCGCGGTATCGCCCGCTGTCATCCTCGGGAGGTTCCTGCAAGTTAGTTGTAGGGAGGGCATAGACCGTGATCGTGCTGGTTACCCGGCTGCCGATTGTTCCACAAGAAGACGAAGGCACCGAGGATCTGATGAGGTGACATGTGCTGTCAGGACCCCAATCCTCCTAAGTCACACCGATCTAGCATTTAACACTTCATATCACTTTGCGGCCTCACGCACAGTATTCCCACGGGTGCCACCTTACCTGGCCCGAGACCGTTTGCGCCTTTTGGCTCACATATATGATAGTGTCGCTAGCATCCATATGACAGAGAACCGGGCCGACATGACTAGTCGTGAACCCAAAGTGGCACTAACTTACGAGGACGAGCATACATGACCCAAAGAACGGCGTGTCGGTCATCGGCGAGTGAATTCAGGATGTAGCAACTGGGCTAGCAGGACTCGGGAATCCGGGCTGTAGCAGGCTAACGAGGACTCGAAAGACACCACGTGACATTTCCCGAAGGACGACACATGATCGAAGAAGGACACATGCCGCTAGACTAAGTGTTACGGAGCAGTAGCAATTGGGTTAACGGGACTCCGATGGCCCGGCTGTAGCAGACTACCATGGCTCGGTGGAAGCACGGACTACATTTCCCCATAAGAGAGGCTACCAAGGATAGACAACTAGGTTGTCGGATCCCACACATACCAAGCATTTCAATCATATACACAATATGCTCGATATGTGTAAATACAACATGGCATCACAACAAAACTCTACGACTCGAAGTATTTATTCATTAGGCTTCGAGGAGCCCAGTATTACAATCATGGGTCTCATGACCCAACATTCAAGTCATACAAGCAATGTACACAAGCGGAAGCTTAACTTGTCTGAGTACAAACAACTACAAAAGAAAAAGCTGAGAAGCCTGACTATCTGCAAGACCCTGCCGAGGGCACAAGATCGTAGCTGAGGTAACAAGCTAAACGTCGAAGTCCATGCGGAACTACTAGCGAGACTGAAGTCTCTCTGCAAAAACATAAATTAAGCAAACGTGAGTACAAATGTACCCAGCAAGACTTGCATCAGAACTAACTACATATGCATCGGTATCTACAAAGGGGGGTGGTGGAGATTAACTGCAGCAAGCCAGCTTTAACTCGGTGGCTATCCTAAACTACGACTGCAAGTAACTCTTTTGAGGTGGCGCACACGAGTCCACATATTCACCAATCAATAAACCACTATGGATCCGCTTCCTTCTCCCTACGAGAATGCCATCCATAGCACTCACGCTTATCTTGCGCATTTTAGAGTATCCACTTTCACTTGTCTATGCACTGTACAGGCAACCCAGAAGTCCTTTAGCGCGGACGCGGCTATTCAAACAGATGATGTTAACCCTGCAGGGTTGTACTTCTTCAGTCACGCTCTCACCACTTACCACCATGTACACGTCGTGTATCTCTGCAACCTTCAAGCGGAAGCCTGGCGAGGGAGTCTGCCATGACCTGACTAACCGCACAAGTCTCTAGTCCAGGTTTATCGCCTATTCGGGTTCCATCCGCAAGGAGATCCGGCCGGGGTGTCGCTCACGGCCCCAAACAATGAGAGCAGGGTTCCCGAGGCACCAAACAGGCGTCCCGGTACACCCTGCCTCGTGTCTCTGCCGCATCATAGCCCACCCCTAGGGTCAGCGCTACGCACGACCCCCAACATATATCCTACAAACACCAGAAAATAGTTGCAACTCCTGGTCAGAGATCAAGGTGATTAATAAGTCGAGTGGGGCACTTAAGCATTCCAATGCGTGGTAGTAACAGTTCATGGATCACAAAACACAGAACTCAGTTCCTGAGGACGGTTGCAATGAGACAACCCACCATGTATTCCTACATGGCCTCTCACCGCTACCTTTACCAAATCGTGTTCACACACTTAGCTCTCAACAGTAGGACATGTTCACCACATTCCAATTCATTCCCGATGAATCAGACCTAACTCAACTCTAAGCAGTAGCAGGCATGACAACAAGCATTAATGAGTAGGCACATCAGGGCTCAAACAATTCCTACTCATGCTAGTGGGTTTCATCTATTTACTGTGGCAATGACAGGTCATGCCGAGGAAAAGGGGTTCAACTACCGCAGCATGTAACAGTTGAATCGTTGTTGTCCTAATGCAGTAAAAGAGAGCAGGAGCGCGAGAGTGGGATTGTATCGGAATGACCAAGGGGTTTTTGCTTGCCTGGAACTTCTGAAGATAGTATAGTTCTTCATCGGTGTCATCGAACTCATCGTCGGAACCACGTCTACTGAGAGGGGTCGAATACAGGAAAAAGAGAAGGAACACAATCAATGCAATGCACAATATGATGCATGATCATGACATGGCAACATGCTGTGATTTGAGCTAATGCAGCTAGCAACAGAAGGGTTTGAGTTGATTTGAACCAAAGGTTCAAATTCAAATTCAAACTTTGAATTTACAAAGTGCATTTACATGTTTTGATCTATACAGCAAGGTTAAGTTGCTTGAACATGCATGAAACCAGTACCAATGGATAGATTGGATTTTTCTGATAATTTTTCATATATAAATTATTTCATTTGGAGTTACCTTTGAATTTCTATTATTTTTAGAAGTTTAAAGCATTTCGGTTATTTTAAATTAGACTAAAACCAGAAAATGCATTACTGCGTCAGCATGGTATGACTATGACGTCAGCGGTCAACTGACTGTGCCAGGTCAAACCTAATGCGTGGGTCCCAGCAGTTAGTGGCTCAGTGTTTAATCCCGGTCAAAGCCAGAGTTGACTGGGTTTGACCATGGGCTAGGGCCCGCTATCAGTGGCAGTTAGGGGGTGCTTAGATGCGGGGGTTAGCGTTAATGACGGCCATGTCGGCAGTCGCTGGAGTTTTGCCGGCGGCGACCATAACTACGGCGGAAGCTCGCATGGGGCTGCGCTACACGCGACGGCTGGATGCGCGAAGACCACCAAAAGGTAGCACGCACACGCCCACATCTAGATAGCCACACGGGAGGCCGCGGGGTCACTGGAAACGACGACGACGAGCGCATCCATGGTGCCGGAGTTCGGACATGGAAGGGCTCGTCGCAACGGTGCACTAGAGGAGGAACCAAAGGGTGCTGCGTGCGCCTGGGAGTTCAGCAAACACGGTGACGCGCTCAGGCGTGAGCTGGGGTGGCCGTGGCCATGGCGGTGGAGAACCATGGCGGCGGTGAGCTCTCGGGTCCTGTGGTTAGTGCGACTACAACACGCAATCGAGGAAGAGAGGAGAGGGGAAGCGACGAGGTGCTCACGGCGGAGTCGAGGCGGAGCTCAGCAGGCTCGGGGAAGCATCGGGGGCGGCGTATGGTCACCAGCGATCTCGGTGCAGAGGCGGCGGGGTCGAGCTCGATGGCGAGGCTCCACTGTTTCCGGTGATGCATGGCTCGTCGAGGACGAAGAGGAGGTCGTATCGGAGCTCCCGATAAATCTATATGGCTAGGGTGGCCGGAGAACGCGGTGGCGGCGATAGGCGGTGATGGGTGCGCTCGGGTGTGAGAGAGGAAGCGCCAGGGGAGAGGAGAGAGCTCAAGGGGGTTCCGCGGGGGTAGCGTGGCCTCTCCAGGGCCGTCTGGGCCGTCGGGGGTGAAGGAGGGAGGGTGGAGGTGGCGCGGCGCATGCTCGCGCGTGTCGGGCGCGTGCCCTTGTCCTCCTGGCGCCAGGAGGATGACGACTGGCGTCGGTAGGTGGGGCTGGGCCGCCTACTGGGCCGGCCAGGTAAGGCCAGGTGAGCCAGGTAAGTTTCTTATTTTTCACATTTTTGTTTCTCTTTTCTACTTTTTTGCAGTTTGTTTGCGATTTAGTTTTAACACCAAATCACCTTTAAACTTCATGAAAATAATTGTGCTAAGTGGACTTATCCAAAGCCACACAACAATTTTCAGAATTATTGGACATATATTTATTATATAATAAATATAGATCCAATTCAAATAGTTATTGAATTAATTTCAAATGCCCAAAATAAATATTTCTGAGACTCTAAAAATATTGGTTTGAATTTTACCTCTTGCCAATATATTTATAGAATAACATGAACATTTTCTTGGACTCATTTGAAAATATTTTAATGTTGATTATTTTTGAAGTGATTTCTGAGGGTTTCAACTAACCTCAATTCAACTTTCAGAAATTAGACATGATGCATGATGCTCTCAAATGCAACTAATAGAATCTATTATATACATAAAACAGAAGTCAAACAAGCCATCACGTTCGCCCACATAGATTAAATTATCTTGACCGTCAATATTAGAAATTAACGGCTAAGATGTAAAAGATATGGCGTTACATACAAAAATATTATTGCGTACAAACAGTTTAACCTATCACGTGTCACGTACCGAAATTCCACCACAAGGAAAGTACCGCAACCAAATAATGAAGAGTCCTGTTTGGAGAAAAAAGGTAAACTATTGCACGTACGGACAGGTGCACCATTGACACATGCAATTTGAGTTCGACATGAGCACGTGCAAGATCATGCGATCATGCCACGTACACATTATGAATAAAAGGAAACATGCGGTCTGCTCTTTCCATGAAAAAGAATAAGCATAAACTGGTAAAGTACAAGAGAAGATAAAGGAAAGTCTAGCGTCCTCTCTTTCCTAAAAAAGATAGTCACGCTCTCCCTCAACAAAGAAGTCTCACGCTGCACCTATGTATGCATGAGCTAACCAGTGCGATCCTTAGAACGTTTTGAAGAATATTGGAGCATGGCTTGGTTCCCACAAAGTTAAATTGGGTCGGAGTGCTCGCTGGAGATCTGGGATGGCAGGACTGCAGGAAGAAGCATGGTGCTAGCACGATGGTTGGCACAAAGTTAAATTGGGTGGGAGTGCTTGCGGGAGATCTGGGATGGCAGGACTGCAGGAAGAAGCATGGTGCTAGCACGACAACAATGTAACTTGTGACGAGGCCCATCTCGGAGGCCGTCGACATCGTGATCGCAAGCACGGAGATAACGCCACGTTGTCGGTGTTGTCGGCCATCCGTCATACCAGTTCAAAAGATTGTGCTAGCGCTCGACATCAAGGTCGTAAGTATGAAGACTCAGCTAGGTTGTCGACCCACGGACGGATAGTCACTTGCATAGATTGCGCCGTAGAGACCGTAATGGGGTGATGCACCAGTCCGATCAAGGTGTTTTCCTTATTGTGATGATGAGGCGCTTCCTCGGCCTCCGTGACCATGACAAGGCTATGGGGGCTGGGATCGGTGACATGCGCTACGGTGACATGCACGGTGACATGCGGCCCAAATTCAAATTTAAACATTGCGAAAAAATCTGAAAAAAATCATGCATGTTCACAGCACATAATAAGATAACGCCTAAAATTTCAGATCAAAATTCGAAACATACATCGAGAAACAAAAAGAAATCTGTCATGAATAGTTCCCGAACAGTTCTCATTAGACTATTCACATCTGAGTTTCTCTTTTTTATTTCTCGATGTATGTTTCGAATTTTGATCTGAAATCTTAATATGTGATGTGAACATGCATGATTTTTTTCAGATTTTTTCATAATGTTTAAATTTGAATTTGGGTCCATGTCACGTGCATGTCACCGTAGCGCATGTCATCTAATCCCATCCGCTATGGGTAAACGAGATGCTACTCTGCCGGTCTATATGCAGCGACATGTCGGCGCCATTGGTGATTGCAGTGCACTCCACGAGATGAAAAGCAGCGATGGGTGCATTGCAGGACATTCAGGTAGCTACACATTCTTGATTTCTTCACACGTACTTCCACAAAGTCTTTTCATCCTAGGAAACATTGCACGTATAATCTACAACCATCTGTTCAAATTTGAATGGATAAAAGACATGTGCATACGTTACATTTATACACGGATTTGGCGCTGGCAATCTAAGACAAGCAACGGCTGACTGCAATTAAAACTAGACAAGAACATTATCTCAATTGGAGCCTCGGATACATGCATGTCAAGAATGCTAGATGGCCTGCCATACCGTCAAAGACCATAGATGAGGCTAATGAAACCTACTCGAGGTCACACTCATAGTAGCTAGGTTCATATGTAATAATCCTGGCCATTATTATTTATCAGTTGCACTCAGCGGTGGAGATTAAAAAGGTTGTGATAAATTAAGCATAGACCTGAATAATTATCCAAACTGTGGGTGCATGTGAGCAATCGGGATAGAATTCATCGACAAAAATTCGGGTAGCATTGCATGTTCTATGGTCATAAGCAATGTCGACAAAATACTAGGTTTGGGCTTCATTCCTTTCCTTTTATTGGAGAGATGCTTTCCATTGTTGCACCGTAGATTGAAATAGAAAAGCCACACCTTCATTAACGGATATGGCGAGAACTTAAATTTAAAATGCGACCACATTTAGTTTAAGAAATTTCCCATTGATTGATTACATTTTGTGTTTTAATATTTCTCCATGCTAATCTTAGATATTGGTTTGACAATATCATTTTTAATGATGACAGGATCATTTTGTGTGGAGTAAAGTTTAAAATAAAATCAGGAGAGCAAAAACCGGCTAGATGATGCGATTTTGCGAGCATGTGAAGCCAAATCCCCTCACGATAGACATGGGAAACCCACTGACATATAGCAATTTATATGCAAGCCATAACAGATTGGACTTGTAAATTGGGCAAAAACAATGTGTTGTCAAAATTATATTTCAAGCTTAGGAGTTTTAAACTTTTAATGTAGTGATTTATGGAGGTGACACTTAAGAAACTTTTAATCCATGGCCTTTTACCGATGAGATGTTGTTTAAGGAGGCTAATCGGAGGATGTGCTCTCTATCTTGCGTCTTGGCGTCTTGTAGAGAGAGAGAGAGAGAGAGAGAGAGAGAGAGAGAGAGAGAGAGAGAGAGAGAGAGAGAGAGAGAGAGAGAAAGAGAGAGGAGAGAGAGGGAGAGAGATTTAACTTATAAAGATTAAATTACTACGAATAACACTATACATGGAGTTGCTACATACTTCGCGTCGTGACTGAACTCATAAAAAAATCAATGTTTCTCAAGGAAAGAATAAAACAAAAAAAAATTCAAAGTTATCAGTACAATTTCCCTAATGAAGAACATAAGTACCAGACAAAGGCATCAACAATGCATAAACATAAATACATGCATTCATGGACTATATGTTTGAACTAAAGATGTACCTTTTCACAAATACATATTTTAATTTAATCATTCTATATTATTCATTATCAATCAAAAAATCTTCAGTAGCAACAACACCCCTTACGCATAAACTAAATTACCTCAATGCATAATTTTAAAAATTATGATAGTATGCAATATTTATTTTATCTAAAAGATATTTAAAATGATAAAATATAGTTTCTAGCATATGAAATTATGAATTAAAAACTTAAGGGCACAAGTGCATACACTCAAGTACATATATTCTTGGACCATATTTGTGAATTGAAAATGCTTTTTTCATAGATAAATAATGAAATTTAATGGTTCTATATTATTCGTTATTAGTTAGGAAAAAATATATGTTTTAATACAACTTAAGAATGAACTAAACTCAATGCATAAGTATAAAACTTATGATAGTACAATGTTTATTTTAAAATGCAAAATTATTTAACACGACAAAACATAGCTTTAGCATGTGAAATTGTAAACTGGAAAAATCGAGCCGCGCAAATGCGCGGGTGACCCTGCTAACTAATAGAATTATTTACAGACAAGCATTCTAGGGCTGTGACATGTGCGGAGCGGGCCGCGAGCCAGAGCTCGATCTCTCAGATTTATCAGCGTTGCAGGGACGGACCCGAGCACAAGCGTCGTGCCGGTATTCGGAGTTTTCACCACATGGTAAAAAGGAGATCGGTTAGCAAGGTGGGATGCCGCGGGATGTAACCAAACAAGCAACTGCCGTAAGAAAACCACGCAAGGAGATAAGCTAGTTCAGATAGATGCAAGGACGATACATGCCACCGGGACGGACCCGAGCGGCCTGGGGATGATGCATCCAGAGGAGTGCCCCCGACAGAGTAAGCTAAAGATGCAGAAAGGATACATGCCGCAAGGACAGGCCCGTGCGACCTGGGAATCGTGCAGCCCGAGGTGTGCTCCCAGCTGAGTAAACTTGGAAAATGTCACCTGGTACCGTTGTCGAAGGAGGGTTGAGGTAGCCGATGGGGCGCGATGAAGAAGCCGCTCCTCACGAGCCACCAGGGCCCTGAGCCTCAGGAGGCTCTGGGGGCTCAGGTGGTTCCTTGAGGGCCGTCGCCATCCCTGCCAGGAATGCATGATTCCTGGCCTCCTGAGCCGCCAGGATGCTCTGTAGAATGACGTTGGTAGGTGACAGCTGTGTTCGGCATGCCAAACAGCATGCGAACATAGCTGTGAGGTGGACCCTCACACCGCCCAATGCGCGAAGGCCAGAAACGCTCTTGAGACGCGACCCTGTTGAGCCCTGGAATGTCGATGTAGACGCGCAGCCCGCTGTCCTCGCCAGGATGGGGAGCTGCGCCAGGTGGTGGGCGGTGGTCGTCGCGCATGGTCCTTGCTTCTTGAAGCTCCTGGGTAGCCTTGATGATGAACTTCTGAGCACTTGGCGATCCTCGCCTAGTGCCCTCTTGAGGGAAACATGTAGCGAAGCACGCCTCCATGTGATGCCTGAGCGCCTCCCTCGTGACATTGGCTAGGTCTGAGGCCCTCTAGAAGAGAGCCCTAACCCCAGCCTGAGGAGGGCGCCAGGCGCGCCTTCTTATGTGAGGGAGGGAGGCGCCCCGGCCGTGGGCGCAGATCCTGAAACGGTACCACTGGAGACACTGCTTCCCTGATGCGCTGTGTGGAGTAGCTGCTTCTTCTTCTTGGGGATGGCCTCAGGAGGGTACAGGGTGCCCTCGCTGTAGGGGTCTTCGATTGTTGCGGCTTGGAAGGCGCACTCCAGGGAGCACACTACATCTCTTTCTTCACATGGGACTGTGATGATGCCGCCACTCCCCGGCATCTTGAAGACGTTGTAGCCTTGGTGGATCACTTTCATGAACTTGGCTAATGCTGGATACCCAAGGATGGTGTTGTACGACAGACATATGTGGGAGACGTCGAAATCAATGAGCTCGGTGCGGTAGTTGTCGCGCTGGCCAAAGGTGACAGCGAGGCGGACCAGCGCTATCAGGGTGGTGGAGCCATCGGTCACTCGTGAGAAGGCTTGGTAGGCTGTAGTTGATCGTATGGCACTTGGAGACTATCGTATGTCTCGACGAACAGGACATTGAACCCCGCGCCACCGTCGATGAGGGTCTTGGTGACTTGGACGTTGCTGATGACGGGTGAGCAAAGCATCGGGAGGGTGCCGGTAGTGGCCACACACTTGAGCTGGTCTGACGAGCTGAAGGTGATGGCGCACTTGAACCACCTGAGCGGGCGCGTGGCCTCGAGCTTGGGAAGGGATGCATTCACCTCGCGAGCAAACTGCTTGAAGACGCGTTGGGAAGCTGGGGCCTGAGCACCACCCAAGATGCAAGCGATAGCGCGCGGCTCCTGGAAGCCCCCAGCCCCATCATCCTGATGGTGGCAGTGGAAGGAGACCAGCATTGCCCTGAGGGCGGTCCTCGCGCGGCTGGTCCCTCCAGGCGCCCCACGAGGCTGGTCCTGCCACCGGTCCTCATGATACCGGTCGCGCCACTCCTGGCGGGGGCCGCGGTCGTCCCAGCATCCTCCACGTCGTCCTACTCCTCGGCCGTAGCCTCGGCCGTTGCGCTCGGGGCGTCGACCGAAGCATCCATCTCGGATGGCCCTGAGCTCTTGACAATCGTTGGTGTTGTGGTTGTGTACATTGTGGAAGGTGCAGCACGGACAGCTGCCCTTGGACGACTAGGGGTGGTCCCTGCCGCGCTTCGTGTCCGGCTCCGCCACGAGCACGGCTACCCCCTTGCGCTTCACATCCTTGGCCTTGGCTTTATTCTCTTCTAGGTCGACAGCAGGGAGGTCGAGGAGGGAAAGGCACCCCTCCT
The DNA here is from genome assembly GCA_021605205.1 of Aegilops longissima. NCBI lineage: Eukaryota > Viridiplantae > Streptophyta > Magnoliopsida > Poales > Poaceae > Aegilops > Aegilops longissima. The sequence goes on from CM038677.1 coordinate 295,259,886, forward strand.
CAGCTCTTGCACACTTGGTTGCCATGTTGAACATCCCCAGAGCCGTGCATGGCTCCTCGTGGATGGCGAGCTCCTCCTTCATCTTGACGTCGCGGACACCAACAGAGAACACTGAAATGATGGCCTCGTCTGTCACCTTGGGGATCTCGAGACGAACGATGTTGAAGCACTGGATGTACTTCTGCAGGGTCTCTCCTGGCTGCTGCTTGATGCAGCGCTAGTCACCCGTGGCTGGAGGGCGGTCGTGAGTGCCCTGGAAGTTGGCGACGAAGCGGTCGCGCATCTCAATCCAGGAAGAGATTGACCCCGGGGGCAAGTTCAGGAGCCATGAGCGAGCACCATCATTGAGAGCCACGGGGAACCAGTTCGCCATGACTTTCTCATCGCCATTGGCCGCCTCGATGCTCAACTCGTAGAGCTGTAAGAACTCTGCAGGGTTGGGGTGCCGTGATAGCGAGAAGGCAGGTCTGGCTTGAACTTTCCTGGCCTGACAACGCTAGCTCCGGAGTGAATGCGCGACAGCCTGCTGTGGCCACCGGGGCCCTTTGTACAGGCGGAGCCTGCTCTTGATGCCCGCGCACCGCCACCACAGGCGGCGCACAGTCTTAACATCATGGCGTCGGGAGCGCAAGGGCGTTTTCTTGCGGCCGGGGAACTTCTTGGCAGCTTCCTTCTTCATGCGCGGGCGCCCGGCGTGGTGGGTTGCGCTGAGGGGTCGCGCGTCTTGGTGCCAGGGCGCCGTATTGGTGCGGAGGTGGCGGAGGCGCTCCGTGGGATACGTGACCCGCGGCTGGAGGAGGGCGAGGTAGTGAGAGAGACGGGACAGGTGAACCCCTGGCGGCACTGATGAGCTCGGCGATGCGGTCCAGCCAGTACTCGTAAAGGTCGTGGGACGATGAGCCGGCCGGAGTCAGTGACAGGGTGGCGGTGCGGCCGTCCCGCAGCACCGAGGGATGCAGCAAAGACGCTTGCTGCTCGTTTCCCGCCGGGGCGGTGGCGGCGTTGGCGGCTGGTGATGGAGAACGACGGGGATGCCCGTCGACAGGGGTCATCTAAGCGACGCGGGCGGTGGGTGATGGAGAACGACGGGGATGCCCGCCGACAGGGGCCATCTAAGCGACGCGGGCGGCCTGGCGCTCGGCGCGCGTCTGCCATGGACATGGTGGAGCGGTGGAGCATGGATCGACGAAAGGAAAGCTTCAACGCACCCCTACCTGGCGCGCCAAATGGCGGATTTCTGCTTCCGGCAAAATCCTTAAGGTTCGAACTCTAGGGTGCGCACGAAGATCTCTCCCTCCCCCTAGCTCGCTCACTCACCACGATCTCAAAGCTCAGCTCATCGAACTCTAAGAACAAGGGACACAAGAGTTTATACTGGTTCGGGCCACCGATGTGGTTGAATACCCTACTCCAGTGTGGTGTGGTGGATTGCCTTGTAGGCTGAGGACGAACATGTACAAGGGAAGAACTACCTCCTGAGGAGAGGCATTCTTGGGCTCGGTGAGCTTGTGAGGTTGAGGATGATCTGAATGATCCGTCCCTAATCAGTTCAGTTCATTTCAGTTCAGTTGCCTCCTATGGTGGTGGCTAGTCCTATTCATACAGGCCCCGGTCCTCTTTCCAAATGTTAGGCGGGAAGGGATCCCACAACGGCCAATTTGAAGGGGGACAGCTAGTACAAGCTATCCTGACAAAAGGTGGTCTTCGTCTGCCAAAGGCTGTGGTGGTTATGCCGTCGTGGGCTCCGTGATGACCTCCGTCCTGCCGTCCTGCTGGTCTTGGTCTCGTTGCGCCGATATGGAAACCTTTGCCTGATGCCTCCGGACTCTTCGCCTGTGCCTGCTCCTTTAGCACCGAAGAGGAAACCAGTACTCTGCGCCCACTGGCACCCGCCTGGCCTTGGTCGTCATGGCTCACGTCATGGGAACCTCACGAGGTGCCCCTTGCCTTGATCTCTCTGCTCCTCGCTAGCCAGCATAGTGAGGCTGCCCCTGAGGAGGTCTTGTGTCATCTGCCTCGCGAGGCTTGGCCCCTCGCGAGGGTCTTGAGTGTTTACTGGTGAAGATTGGCCTTACCGGGCCTTTGGTGGAAACCACGCCGTGGGCATGAGCGAGCAAATGCAGGGACCCCCATTCCCAGGACACCGACATGTGGGCGTCAAGCGAATCTTTCTATATTTGGATCATACCCCAAACTTTCGCCTATGGTACCCCAAAGGAGCAAGCTTCGATCTCATTGGTTATTCAGACTCGGATTGGGCGGTAGATGTTGTGGATATAGTAAGTCAACTTTCGTAGGGTGCAAATCCTTGGTCGCTCTTTGGTGAGTTGGTCTTCGGAGAAGCAAAATTGTGTGTCCCTCTCATCCACCGAGGCCGAGTATATAGCTGCAACAAATTTTTGTGCACAATTGCTATGGATGAGGCAAACTTTAAAGTATTACGGTGTCACTTGTGACAAAGTGTCTCTCCTATATGACAATGAAAGTTCAATCCCCGCAACCCGGTGCTATATAGCAAGACGAAGCACATTGAGGTTCGTCATCATTTCATCTGGGATCATATCAAGCGTGGGGAGATTGAGATTATCTACGTCAACACTCAAGAGCAACTAGCGGATATTTTCATGAAGCCCTTGGAGAAGCAAGATTTTGCGAGTTAAGGCATAAGCTAAATATCATTGGTTCAAGCAATGTGGCTTCAATCTAGGCACGCCCCACCGCATTCATCATATTATCTAGTTCTAGATGCAAGAATGGACATAGGGGGAGTGTTGTTCTCTCAATGAACTCTCCCTCCACCCATTATGAATAAATTAATCAATTCTTTCACGTTAGCCATTGTTGATGGTACTTGTGCTTCAAAGATGAGTTTTCGTCATGGGCCCAAGGTTAAAATCTTCACAGTGTCATACCAATTGGCTCAAACATAGGTGACTTCAGTCACCGCCCTCTTGTTGAGAGGCTTGGCTCCATTTGTTTTAGTTGTGATTTCTTGTCTTATGCTTTTTGGGTGTTGGTTTACTCCTTGTGTGCTCTTCATCTAGTTGGTTTTTGACCTTGGAGTATACCTTCCATTTGTGGTGTTTTCTTGTCCCAAGCCTTCCCTATCTCAAACCTCTCATCTATTTGCATAAGCCCCTCATCTAAAAATTTGATCATAGTAGTTTCTCTGGCAGCAAGCGGTACTACCACAGATAGGCACGGTACTACCGCTTCGGCGGTACTACATCGTCCTTCCACGGTACTACCGCTGAGTGCAGTGTACTGGCCTCCTGTCAGTGCACTGGGGCGGTACTACCACTGGCTCTAGCGGTACTACCGCTACAGGGACCCGCGAGAGGGTTAAGTGCTGGGCACGGGGAGTTCTAACTCCCCCATACCCATTCACTTCATCTCCTCCCATGTTCTCTCTCCGAGGCGGCCAAGAACTGCTCAGGAGGCCGACTCCGGCCCTCCAAATCCGTGCCATCTTCTTTGCTTCCGACTGGTGGGAACGATCCCTACCTTCTCATCTTTCCATGGATACTGGTATTGCCCTCATTTTTCTCTCCTACTATTCTATATTTTGAATCTTGGTTCTAGGGCAATGCATGCGGTATTCCTGGATTTTTGGCTAAATCTTGGCATGCGTAGGATGCGGGATGCCTGCTAGATGGAGTATAGTGGTATTTGCCAAGATTTTGCACATCTACGTCACCAGTACTACCGGATCCACGCCGCGGATGCTATCCCGTCGGGTGGGCGGTACTACCACTGGGACACGACTGGTGCTACCGCTTGCAGCAGTACTACCACTTACCCTTCAGCACTACTGCCGATGCTGGGCACGGTACTACCGTTGTGACCTAGTTTTTCTGAATTTTTGCACTCACTTCTATTCTCATTTTGTATCTCTTGGCTTATGCAACAGATTTACACCTGCTTTTCCCTTGCTCCATGTTTGTTGGTTCTAGGTGATGATAGCTTCATTCATCATGCTCGTCGCAAGAACCCAGACCATCCCAGGGGGTCCAAGCGATACCGTACAACAGATGGTACTCCACCAGTTCCAGTGGTCCTCCACGACAGCATGTCAAGAAAAATGCCAGTAAGCCAAAGGAGAAGGAGAAGTACACCCCTCTGGATGAGACGTTTGGGAAGGAGTTTGCCATGTGGCGTATGCACAATCCATATCAGGGTGTTCAGGGTGGTGCTCTTGTTGGTCGTCCCTCTGGACAAAGGAGGAGTCTCTAATATATGTGGACATTCTAAAGTCAAAGAAGAACCTATTTGTGGTAGTCAAGTCTATTGACATCACTCTCATGGAGAAGGACCCAAATTACTTTCGGAGAAGAACTTGCTCTTTGTCACCAGTGGGGCCTTATTGCTATCATCACATTCAACAAGGACTATGATGCAGAGATTGTGGCTCAATTCTATGTCACTGCTCACTTTCATGCCAATGAGCATATATCCATGTCATGCATGACTGGAGGGAAGACATTCAAAGTTGATTGGAAGGACTTCATGGACTATCTGGGCATTGCTGTTGAGGGGGGGAGACAACCCAGTTGGTCTCTGGCCTCACAAGGATTCACCTCCTATTCACAAGTCAAAGATTATTCGGTACTCCAGGACTGTGAGTACTGCAAGAGGGCCACTCGCGCGGAGCCCATCCCGTTCTTGGACATTATGCACCGTATCTTTTGCAACACTCTTTTCCCTCGCATTGGGAACCAGGATCAGGTACACTCCTATTTGGCGGATCTTCTATTGCTTTGCATCAGGAGAAGGGCATGACATCTACTCTGGATATCTCCCACATAATGTGGCATGAGCTTCGTACTATTGTGCTTGACCAGAAGGTGCCCTTCTATGGCTCTTATCTGTATAATTTTATTGAGACAAGTTGGGCTACTGAGTTTCCGGAGAGGCACTTCCTACTTAGCATATGGTGTCTCATGGGGTTCTGAAATTGCGCCTGAAGGACAACTGTGGGACTGCACCTGCTGCCCCAAGTGAGGAGATTGCCCCCATGGAGTAGGATGATGAAGCTGAGCGAGATTATGAGTTTGTACTCTCTCCTGAGAAGGTACCATCTTGGGCGTCCAAGCTCACGACAAAGATGAAGAAGCTCTTTTGCATGCAAGCCAAGGGGCAGTACATGGCTCATGTGGCAGAGAAGGTGGATCACACTCGCCATAAGAACATGATGAGGGCCCTGGGTCAGGAGATAACTAGTGGCTATGAGGAGCGGGTCACGGATGAGGAGAACTAGATCATGCAGCATAGCAATTGGTCGGACTCAGAGGCAGAGCGTCATGCAGCTGCAGCAGAGGAGTCTAAGGAGCACGAGGATTCGGATGAGCACGAGGAGTACTTATGTTCTAGAGCATCATCATCACCTTGGTCGTGTTTAGTGCTCTTTACCCTTTTGGTGTCTTGATGCCAAAGGAGAAGAGAGTTTAGGGATTTGTCGAGTCACGAGTTTGTCTTCCTTGTTTTTGCTTTTGTGAACTCCCTCGTTTGGTTTGCTTTTAAGTTTGTGTGTGGAACCTTCGTACCTATCATATGGTGTGAGACATATGCTACCTTATATCTATCTTTATGTCAAGTATCATATTAGCTTGTGAGATGTTATTTATCTTGTGCTCTATCTTTATGCTCGCATGGTATCACATCTGTGTTTATCCATCTCATATTCTTGATGCAATTATTGCCGGTCCATAAAATACAGGGGGGGTATTGATCCTAATCTTTGTGTTTTGCATTCCAAAAGCATACACAAATAGTGCACACATCTAGGGGGAGGCCATCTATATTTTGTAGATGTTGGGATTGCATGTTATCTAATCATATTCTTATGCAAATCTCGTGTTGTAATCAATCCTCCAAATAGGGGAGATTGTTAAGGCATATTTCTCCCTTAGTAGTTTTGGTGATTGATGAAAATGCTTTTGCCGACTAATCGTGTGCATTGAGCATTTCAGATAATCTACACTACAAAAAGAAGACACATCTGTGACATTTTGGCCCGAATGAAATTTTTCTGTCATAATTATGACACTTCTATGACAATAATTGTGACAAAAACACGTATCATCATACATGTTGTGGGATTCAACTTTTATGAGAAAAAATTATGACAGAAAATGGGTTTTTTGTCCTGGGAGGGCCGGGGACGCACCTACATGACATTCTTTGGGCCGTCAATGATTGAAATGGAAGCAATGGCGAGGAAAATTTCGGGGAGTTCCCAGTTATGATGGGTGGTCGGGGCGGCGATACCTGAAGGTTTTGCGTGTTTCTCTCATTATAGAAATGCAGCGGCGTGTATTGCGGCGTTGAGCTCTAGCGAACCTGGCGGCGTTAAACTTGCTTGAACCCGAGCAAGGCGTTTGCTCACTGAACCCGAGCGATTACACTAGCTACGTTACTAAACCCGCCATCGATCCCTTGGCTACATAGCTGAACCCAAAAGATTCCTTCGCTCTTGGCCCGAACCGAGGATACCTTAGCTACTTCTACTAACTGAACCCGAGTGATCGATCATTGCTGCTGCTTACTGAAGCTGATTGAACCTGCCTCTTGATGAACAGTGACCGTTGGGGGTTGGTTGAACGAGTCGAGACACGGTGAGTCTAGCCGATTGGTTGGGGTTGGATGAAGAGTTCCCGGTGGGGGTTGGATGAACACGACCCCGTGGTAGTAGGCCATTGCTGCAGGATAAAAACACCCCAAGGAGGCCGCCATACCCGAGCCGGTTGGGGGTGGATGAAAAGGACCCCGTGGAGGGCTGGTTAAGCGATGGCCGGTGGAGGTTTGGATGAGCGATGGTGGTGGAGGCAAGAGGAAGGCGGTGGATGAGCGATGGCGGTGGAGGTGGAGGAAGTCTCGGATGGATGAATAGTAGCCCATGGAGGCTCGAGCTAGGCAGTAGACGGTGGATGAACAGTAGCCCGTGGAGTCCCATTGTGCGGAAGCCAGACCCCTCCCGATGAACAGGACCCTGTTTCGACCATAGGCGCTCCAACAAAAGTCTGTTTCCTCCGTTTTGCGGTACGCCACACCCCTCCCGATCAACAGGACCCCGTTTCAAACGTAGGCACTCAAACAGAAGTCCATTTCCTCTGTTTTGCAGTACGCCAAACCCTTCTCGATGAACAAGACCCTGTCTCGACCGTACACAGTGGAACAGAAGGCCATTTCCTCTGTTCTGCATTACGCCGGACCTCGTTTTGGCTGTTCCGTCCAAGTCGGTTGGCTCCTGATAAATATTACGTATTTTGACCCAGTCGGGTGCGTCCCGATGAACACGACACTGTTTCCTCCATTCTGACCCAGCCGGTTGGCTACCGATGTACAGGACGACGCTGTTGTACGCGTGAGAGACCCCGCCCATATGTACGTACGTAGCTGTATTTACTTTCTTGCAGCGTGGCTATATGTACCAGTACACAATATAGACGGGGCAGGGTGACATGCTACATGGTGTGGCTCCGTCTACGACCAGTGCAGCCCGACGATGGCGAGAACTCAAGACCCTCGTGAGGGCCAAACCTCATGACGACGACACAAGACATCCACAGGCGGCCTCACGAGCTGGCTCCCGGGCAGAGATCTCAATACAAAGGTGCACCTCGCGAGGTTCATATAGCGTGAACCATGGCGACCAAGGCGGTGAGCGCGGTGTGCGATTTCCTCTTTGGAGTTAAGCAGGCAAGCACAGGCGCGAAGTCCCGAGGAATCAAACAACAGTTTCCATATTGGTGCAACGAGACCAAGACCGCTAGGATGGCAGGACGGAGGTCATCGCGGAGCCCACCGCAGCGTCACCACCAGAGCCTTTGCAGGTGAAGACTACTTTTGCTAGGATAGCTTGTACTAGTTGTTTCCCTTACAATTCGGCCATTGTGGGTTCCCTTCCCGCCTACATTTGGGAAGAGGACCAAGGCCACTATAAATAGGACATAGCCCCCACCATAGAGGGGGAGATCGATTCCACCCGAACCACATCACCAGCTCATCGAGCTCAAGAACACCTCTCCTCCTGAGGCTATTCATCCACTATACTAGTTCATCCTCAGCCCCTCGAGGCAATCCACCACAAAATTTGGAGTAGGGTATTCATACAAGGTGGCCCGAACTAGGATAAACTGCTGTGTCTCTAGTCCCTTGGGTTCGTCGAGCTAGGCATTGGGATGATCATCTGAGCCGAGATAGGGAAGAGAGAGTTCTTCGCGCTCACCCCAGAGTTCGAACCTCTCAAGGGTCTGCGGAACCCCGAATCCGGCATTTGGCGCGCCAGGTAGGGGTGCGTCAAAGGTTCGCCTCTCCGCTTGCTTCGCCTTGCCAACCTAGTCCCATGATGAGCACCGCTTCCCCGACCGAACCGACAAGCGTGCATGGAGGCGTTGCGGGCCGTCGAGCTTTCGCCCCCGCCTTGCGGTAGGTAGAGTGGCCGCCCAAGTTCAGGCCAGAAATGCCGCCTCGCTATGACGGCACGGCAGATCAGGCAGGTTTCCTCTAAGCCTACGAAGAGGCCGTTTGGCTGGCCGCAGGTGTCGACAAGGTCATGGCCAACTCGTTCCGCATGGCCCTCACCGGTGTACCGTGTGCCTGGCTTCTTAGCCTACCAAGATCTTGTGTGGCCATCATAACCGTGGAGTTCCCGGTTATGATGGGTGGTCGGGGCCGAGCGATGCACAGAGGTTTGCGTGTTTCTCTCATTATGGAAATGCAGCGGCGTGTTAATGCGGCGTTGGGCTCTAGCGAACCCGGCGGGCGTTAAGCTGCTTGAACCCGAGCAAGGCGTTCGCTTACTAAACCCGAGCAATTACACTAGCTATGTTATTGAACCCGAGCCATCGATCCCTTGGCTGTTAACTGAACCCAAGCGATTCCTTCGCTGCTGACTGAACCTGAGGGATACCTTAGCTACTTCTGCTAACTGAACCCGAGTGATCGATCATTGTTGCTGTTTACTGAAGCCAATCGAACCTGCCTCTTGATGAACAATGACCGTTGGGGGTTGGTTGAACGATTCTAGACACGGTGAGTCTAGCCGGTTGGTTGGGGTTGGATAAAGAGTTCCCGGTGGGGGTTGGATGAACATGACCCCGTGGCAGTAGGCCGTTGCTGCAGGATGAACAACACCCCGAGGAGGCTGCCATAACCGAGCCTATTGGGGGTGGATGAACAGGACCCCATGGAGGGCTGGTTAAGCGATGGTGGCGGAGGCTGGATGAGCAGTTCTGCCTCGTACCCGTTCTCGGGGAGGGTCAATATATCAAGTGGTGGGCGAACTATGGCGCTCGCCCGGGACGGATATCTATCCGGACCCGAAAAACATCTGAGACTAGCCGGAATGGTTTTATAAAGATGTCCCCTGCGGACCTTGTTGGATCAGCCTCCCGGAGTTGATGTGATCCTTTGAAAAAGCGCCTAAAATTTGGCGTCCGGAGCCCTCGGAGGGAAAATAGCGGGGGCGTCCTCTGCACGATGAGCGAATAAGGTTGTTGGCTCATTCCGGGCCGACCATGATCGAGTCATGGCCACATGCATTATCTGCGAGAGTGCAGCCACTCCGATGTAAAGAGGCCACCCATGTGGGATTTCAGCGGAGGGCGATGCCACCCGCCATGAGGGGCCGCGTCGATCGCCCGATCGATGAAGATCTTGTCCTCATTGTACAAGGGAGAAGGGCCAATTTCTTCGTCAATCCTCGGGGCGGGTTTTCTATGAACCCTCCAAGCTGGAGTGCGAGACATTTATTTATGCCCATCGTTCCATATTCCATAGTTAAGTACTTTATCTTGTGATTTTGGCGTAGGAATTGGCGGGCCATAAAGAACATAAACAGCCCACCTCCACAACTTTGAGGATCCGGAACAGTCCCTCGATCCGGCCTCCCAGGAGGATCTGGACATATCTATGGAGCTGATCGATGGGGTATTTTATAGCGAGCATCGACAATGCCTTGGTTTGCCATTCTGACGATTACCCGTAATATTTCCATCCTCACAGGTAATTGAACCGTCCCAATACTTTGAAATGATCCCTCCGTGCTTATCTTTGACCACCGTATATCAATGGTGTTTGGAGCCCTTGAGCGGAAGGCCGAACCTGCGATGGCTAATAACAAGGAACAAGGCCCAGGTTGAAAGAAGGGCGGTCCGATGGCCTGGCCTGCATGGTATGGCTTGTTGCCTGAGCCCAGGTTTTATTCGAAGGCATACTAATGCTCGTGCTGTCCAGGGAAAAAGCGCTCGAACTATATCCGGAGGTTGCCAATCGAGCCTCCGTAGCCAGGCTTCAAAGCGAGCCCGAAGCGGGCGAACACTGAAATACGCCGGATGCTCCTCCGGCGAGAGGATGCCGATGGTGTCCGCCACCAACTCACGAGGTGGAAGTGCCATGAATCACAGGCGCTACAGGACAATTCTTGGTGACACATTTCTCCCAAGAGGCGTTGAGCGCTTCAATTGGGAATCGCACCTCCGTGCTGCTCAAAATATCTAGTCTGCGAGCCACGGCGTGTGTGAAAGACATACGAGTGAGGAAATTTAACGGTTATATATGCCAGTAGCCCCCGAGACTTGAGGATCATTTATTGTGCAGGATCTTACAGAAAAGAATAACTGATTTAAGGATCATTTATTGTGCAGGATCTTACAGAAAAAGAATAAGCGATTTAAGGATCATTTATTTATGCGGATCTTACTGAGAAAAGAATACCAGCTGTCCAAGGCGAGTGCAAAGCCCAACTTGAGGCTGCACAAGCGCGCGAGGAAGCCAAAGACCCCTACGGTAATATCGCTTTTAAAGATATAAGTATGTTATGAAGTGCAGGCGTGTAAATAGATCTGATAATAACATTAGAGATGGCGCGAGGTAGATCCGGACAAGCAACAGCTCTTGCGCCCGGTTAAAGGCGGCGAGCGATGCTTCTGGTGGCCGGGAGAAAATAATCTCCAAGATGCCAACACCCTGGGTGAGGAACTAAAAGATGTTGGTGCCCAGGTATGCGACTCCGATTAAGGAGAACGGCTAACCCGGCCAGCGGCATTTTAGTAAGTGCTTAAGCGAACTTTGGAAAAAAAAAGTTCGAGGAAGTCGACTACGAGTTATATGTAGGTATGCTCTCACGAGCCGTCTGCGAGAAATGCCGGTTCTATGGGTGACCTTCTTCGAGCTCTTACAACTACGAACGAGTTCGGCCGGGTGATGAAAGGCATCGCCCAAGGCCTTGTGGCCATGTCTCTCCCTGCCAAGGCCTTGGGGAGCTTGAGAGAGCTCAGGGAGCAGGGCCTTCCGATTATGGAAGATATGAGGCCTGCTGTCAGGCGCCAGGGAGGCACAGGCCATGGTGAGCAGCGTTACCAAGTGACCCAAACCACATGGCGAGTCGGGACCTATGGGGCGAGATGGGAAGAGATCCTGTGAGCTTAGTGTGCGGGTAGAATTGGCATAAAGTTCAGCAGGAGTACGTAAACTAGACAGCCTGTTAGATGGCATTGAAGAGAATACAATCAGTCAAATTGACTATGTAATTTAAGGTGACATGTAAAGTGCCTTCTGGCGGATTGTAGATCGTTTGTCTTAAGCGGACCTTTTACGCTTCCACCTCGGGACCCGATAGTCGGGTGTGTCGAATACCCTCACGGTTATATAAAACCGGGGCATGCGTGGAGACCAGGCGTAGGGGTCGTAGTGCTTTATCGGACAAGTGCCCAACTAGTTTATGTTATATTACATGGTTAGTAAAACATCTTCCGGGAGAATAGATTCCGTTGAGTTTCCTTTCCACAGGAGGCATGCCCTAAAGTGCATGTCGGGACTGCAAAAAAGAAAAAAACATGCAGGGCAGATGATTAAATAGGTAAGAAATCTTCTTTTAGTTCACCGACGAATATTCTCTTAAACGCTAGCTTCGGCTTCTGAGAGTACATCAAGCTGACGTGATAACAATCGCAGGTGCTCCTTTACCACCTAGCAGACAATCGGGGCGTGAGAGGCACAAAGAGCCAACAACCCAGCTTGGCCAAAACTTAGTCATATCGATGCATATAATGGTGAATAAAAGGTACATGCGGAAGTGTGACACATGTATTGGGCATGAAGCCCTTACAATTAAGCTTTTGTGAAAGAAGCCCCTAGGTACAATGGTGACGATAAATCAAGTTCAAGTCTTGAACAATGCGCTAACAGCCTTTCAGAAAGAAAAAGAAAAAGGAGGAGAAGAAAAAAATAAAAAGCAGCTAAAATGTAAAATATATGGCCAGAGAAGGAGGCACCGAGAATCCGGTAGCTAAGCGTACAATCTTCGGAGGCGTGCTGCGTTCCATGGGTTGGCTCGAGTCGGTTATCGTGCATCTACCGGGCAGATCCACTGTGGTCGAGGACTTGATGCGATGATAAAGGGACCTTCCCATTTGGGCTTGTTTGTCCTTTTCTTGTCCGGCGATACGTGGGACTAGCTGCCAACATTGTAAGTTTTGGCCCGTACTTCTACCTTTGATATCTTCGAGCCTGCTGTTGATAGAATCACGGAGCGGGCTTTTGCTCGTCCGCTCCTCCTCCAAGCGTCCAAACTATCCTGTCGATCGAGCTCGGCTTCTCTTTCTTCGTACATCGACGAGGGTGAGTCATGAATTATGTCATGATGAGAACTGCCTGCTGCGTCTCATAAAGAATGTTATGAATCCGTCGTGCGATTGAGAGGTAGTCCGCAGCCCCAGTCTGGTCGAGCTCCTCTACCGATCGTGTTAGATTCCTGAGGAACCGCACTAATCTGGGTTTGATGCCTCTCATAATTAGACCATTTGCGCTCAACTTATTTATTAGTTTGAGGTGATAGACTGAGCGTAGTCGAGCTTAATGCCCATGTTTTTGCACTAGAGTTTGACCTCGTGAGGCCATAAAGTTCGATGCCGTTATCGGTGATGATCTTTTATGGGGACACCGTAATGGTGTACGACCCTGATATGAAGTCTATCACGGTCAGGATTCGGCCATCTTGTGAGCTTGGCCTCTATCCATTTGGTGAATTTATCACCATACGTATATTTTTGCTATGGGTTCCCCTTTAAGGGGTCCGACCATGTCAAGCCCCAGAACCCGAAAGGGCGGTGATGGGTATAGTTTTTAGAGTGGTGGGTGGCATGTGGCTTTGATTAGCAAGAGGTCGGCATCCGGCGCATCGTTGGACTAAGTCTGAGCATCTGCCGGACCGTTGGCCAATAAAATTCTGTCGGAAGGTCTTGCCTACAAGGGCCCGAGGCTGCGGCATGGTGCCCGCGAGTCCGGCATGTATTTGAGAAGATTCCGCCCTTCCTCTTGGAGATACACCTTTGAAGGACTCGGTTGTGCTTTTCTTATAAAGCTCTCCCTCATGGACTTTGTGGGCTTTAGATCGCCGCACTATACGTGAGCCTTGTTTTGGTCCTCGGGAAGTTCCTCCTGGTTAGGTAGGCTAGGAATGGTTACATCCACGGGGCAATGACTGCAGTTATGCGTGGGCTGAGGATGTTATTTCGTTGGTAGAACCACCAAGCGTGTCGAATGTTAGGTGTGGGGCGGTCGGTTGGGTCCGGGTTGTTATTCCGGACTCTCCCTCATAATACGGATGGCTTGAACAACCTCTCTAGGAAGATGTTAGAGGGGGACAACATCACGCTTTATGCGATGCATGCCAACGTCTACTGCAGGTTGTTTGTCCGGGCTATATGATGAAATTGAGCCCCTCAAGCCGAGCTGACGACATTTAGGGCGACATTGCGATAGGCTGCCATTTGGATCCTTGGCATCAAAGTCTCCATTTGTTGTGATATCGCGATTGAATCTCCGGCACCTCTGAAGCGTTGAATGCCCATGGAGACGCCATCCGGAGACCATGTAGAAGGGCCTGCGTGTTCGGCTGCGTTGTTGGTGTCCATATACATATCTGGAGTACGTGAGGCTGTATCTCCGGTTGGGGCGTCGAGGAAACGGCGCTTGCTCGAGCCAGCCAACATTTTGGAGCCGTCGAAGTGCATTATCGGTTGGAATATCATGCCCGTACTCTTTAGGAGTTCGGCGGTCCGTCCGGCGTGAAAGTCGGCAAAACTGCGACAATAATAGCTCTCCGTGGCCTGGGTTATAGCCGAGCGGGAGGAGCTCAATAGCCCATTGTAATCCGGCCCGTCGCGTCGCGATTGTTTATAATGTTGTTAAAAAGTGCTTGAAGGCTACTGTTATTGAACACTCTTGAAACTAATTATCGCCTTCGGGATACCATAAACACCACGTCGCTATCTTTTGATAATCTTGGTACCATAATTGCGGTTAGGATAGTGGACGTAGTAAACTGGTTTTTGAAGGGGAACTTGTGTCGGTCTCGTTCGACAATGGCACGCTTACAACGATGAGTTGCCGCGATGTATAATAGCATTGGTTGCGCCCATGTTGGTAGCGGCAGAACTAGGTTTGTTGCCAATATGGCTTTTTTATTTCTTGAAGTCGGCGTGGCGTTGTCAAATCCTCCACCTCGGTACGTTTAGCGAGGCGGTTTCCTTGCACGTCTTATCAAGCGTAGATCGTGCCCCCTTATTCGAGATTCTCATCAACACGGTGGTGGGTAATCAACCATGCCCGTTGGCCTGCCTTCTCTATCGAAAGCGAGTCCTAATCGACAGCAGGGGTGGGCTCTTGGTATTCAACCTCTTTATAATGAGACCAAAGCCCTCTTCCTTTTTCACCCTCCATCGAATTAGCCCCACACTTGAGTTCCAACACCCAAAGCTTGATTGGTGCTTGGACTTTGAGATGTCGGCTCCGACCAACACGGCCGATGGATGTCTTCCTCTGTCACGAAGAAGATGTGCTAAAGCTGCTTGAGGCGCGGTATCTAACCCGCGAGATCTCGCCTGAGCTGCCTGCTCGAGTGGGTCATTCCCACTCCTGAGCCCGGCGAGCGTGGTGTTCATGTCCCACTTCCTTGAGGTTTTAGGCTTCCCGATGGACCCCTTTGTCTTGAGGGCTCATGTTTTATTATGGGCTTGATTTTCATGACTTGAATCCGGAGTCCATCCTCCATATCTCGTCATTCATTGTCATATGTGAGGCCTTCCTCCATGTTACCCCCCACTTTGGATTGTGGCTCAAGACCTTCAAGGTGGAGCTGAAGATGATCAAGGGCAGCAAGCGGAGTCTTGGAGGAGGCAGTCATAAGCAAGTGTCTTTGATGCTCCGTGGCCCGAGGCTCTTTTCAAGAGGAGCTTGGTTGGCAAAGGTGGTTTTATATCACGCTCCAGGGGCACAAATGGGCTGCACTTCCTTTCGGAGTCCACCATGGTATTTGGCATCATGGGTCAACAAGGGGAGCTCGGCTGGGGGCTGTCAAGGGCGTTCCTTGCTGCAGGGCTGTGTTGAGATCTCCAGGAAGAGGATCAATCTGGTTGCTTGATGGCGCAGGTTATGGTGATCCGGCGCCTTCAGCCTACAAGCGTTGCCCCCTCCGCTGTGGGAATTCAATCCGGAGGGACCACGAGCTCTCCAAAATTTTATGGGCACGGCGGCCGTGGAGATATATAAACTGTTCTTGGATCACAAGAGAAGTGTCGGGACTTGACGAGGATGCAGGACTAAGCTGCAATGCGAGATACTCAAGTAAGTAATCTTTGTAACGGACAAGCTGTTCATTCATTTATTTCATATATATGCCCTTTAAAGAGCCGTTTCTTGAGCAGGAGTGGATAGTCAAGGCAAAGTTAATAAGGTGTTCGGCTCCCCTCCGGAGACCACGCGGATCCCATGTTGACCAAGATGTTGAAGGTCGGCGCCTTTTGAAGAAGAAGCGAAGGGGAGAGAGGGAAGCGGCTACCCTGCGAAGGAGGATGTCAAGGAAGGAGGAAGAGGACGCTTTGGAAGATCCGGTCAAGGCCTCAAAGGGGAAGGAATCTTGGCCGGAGAGTCGGCCTGGGAAATAACCCAACCGCATTATTTCCCCAAAGGATCAGCCCTCAACCAGCCGTAAGTGAAAAAGAAGGGGCCTTGTAAATAAGGAACATCCTGTATTTATTCATGAGGATAACGAAATTGTACCTTGTAGTTCGGACATCAGCCCTTCTCTGCGAGCTCGTCTTGAGGATCTTCTTAGGAGATGATGGAGGCAACGCCTCCCTGTCGCACCCTCATGTGAGCAGGCGACCGGAGGTGTCGTCGCGGAGGATTCCTCAAGTCCGGCGTGGCGGAAGATCCAGCGCCAAGTGGCGTCTTGATCGGAGGTGAAGGATCTGCTCAGGCGGCGGCTGGCTCAGAAGGATCACCGTGCTCTAATGATGCGGTGATTGAAAAAGTACATCCAGTGGAGGCGGATTGCATGAAGCCGTCGAGCTTCTTGTGAGGGGTTTGAGTCATAAAAATGATGTACCTTCGGCGAGTTATGCATATAAAATCGCCTGTGTAGGTAGTAGCCCTGAGACTTGGTATGTTGTCAAAAGTGACAATGTGCCGAGGATCAAATTCTCGATTATAACATATCGCCGCTCTGAGCGGTGGCGGGGCGTCGAGGAAACCAGCTGGACTGCTGAATATGCGAACTAAGCGGCAACAGCGAGGCGGATCACGGACATCGCTGGTCAATAAGCGGTTTGACGAGTCACGAGGTATCGACCTCTATCGGGACACCTTGTAAGGGAGCTTAGCGCCCATGTCTTCTTTGTTTGTATGCTTGATCAGATGGTGCGGCTGTCGTGGAGGAGCTGCGGGCAGAACTTCGCCAGCGAAAGAGCAAGCAGAATTAATGTCGGCCGCTGTAAAGCGGCGAAAAGCTAAAGCTGAGCGGGCTGCTCCTTTGCCGAAGCAAAGAGGAGATGGCGATATGGCGAAAAGTTAAGGAATACTACCGATCGCTGCGGTTCTTGAAAAGAGCGTCAAAGCGAACAGGAGGAGCCTAAAAAAGCCGCGCCGAATCAAGAATGCCCAATCGGCTTT
The DNA here is from genome assembly GCA_021605205.1 of Aegilops longissima. NCBI lineage: Eukaryota > Viridiplantae > Streptophyta > Magnoliopsida > Poales > Poaceae > Aegilops > Aegilops longissima. The sequence continues at coordinate 295,276,839 of CM038677.1, forward strand.
GAGAGCTGCCAAGGAGGAGCTGAGGCAGGGCGGGGCAATTGCGGATGGAAAACCGTTTCTGCTGCGGAGAATATATAGATCAAAAGTAGCTCAGTTGGATAAATTGTGGAGTTCGAGAGGATGCTTATCTGGACTTGGCGGCTATTTGTGGGCGTGGTTGAGTACTTAGGGGCTGAAGGGACACCTGAAGGAAAAACTATATTAGTGGCAATTCCATAGTCCGGGCGTCCTCTGCGGTGCCGGATCGGTTGGCGAATGGGCGAGCTGAATCGATTGTTCGGATTAGCCATGAAGCATGTCTTGACTCACTTGTGGCGGATGGACCCCAGCCGAAGAGCTATTTTGGTTTAGTGCAGCGGTTTCTTGTGCGGTGCAGCGTGTCGGCGCAATCAAGCGATCGGCGTGTATTGATGGGCGTGGATGGCTCTTGCCGTGTCAAGACATCTTGGGCATAGATGAAGGCCAGCAGCGTTGCATCCGAGTTGAGACGGAGGCGAGTACACGCGAGCACTACTTTGAAGAAGTCTGCGAGGCGCTTTCGTTTAATAGGCGTAGTGCTCGAAGGATATTGTGTTTAAATGACATGTATGATTTGTGAAAATAATGTTTCAATGTAATATAAGTGCTTTTTATACTTATGCGTTCAAGTAGTAAACTACTCCTGTCTGGCCGTTTATGTATATGTTTATATAACTTTGAAAGATGGCAGTCCTTGGCTTGCCCCCACACACATAGTGCGGGGTGTTTTGCAAAAAAGCGCTTTTCACATAATCCAACGTCTTGGTCTGTTAAGGAGGTGATAGCGTAGCAAACGAAAGCCGGACTATAATGCTTTATCACTTTCACTTAGCCATAGGAGTTCGAGGTGGGGCTACTATATAGCCCTGAGAGAACTACCCCGCACTCTCCTGAATTAAAGTGCGTATGTGCTGACCGAAAACAGGTCCTTACGTCAATCGGAGGAATTCTAAACATTCCTGTGAGTCATCAGTGGTTGACCAGTCTCGCTATATCATGCACGGTCAGTTTTGGCTTTCTCTCTTGAGGTGCTTTCGCCCGGCCGAACGGGCTGTCGCGATGAGTTCTCCACAGTGCGCGTTAGCGATGAAAGCGGAACTTAAGGCAGCAAAACACGAGGAGAAGCCAACATTTGACCAAAGACATGATTAAGAGCTGATGCAGCGTGGACCGGGCATTTTAAGTGTTAGAGATGCATAATCACGGTATTGCGTTGAAGCGGTAGCTTCAAGTCCCAATAGTGCTGATGGCTACTTTTAAGCGAGGCGACATGGAAGAGTAACCTTCGCGGCGGAAGTTGTTGGATGAACCAAACACAACTTCTAGCAGTATGGAGCCCATACAATGGGCATATGGGCCTGGCATTACTCCTTTAAAGGAGGTTAGTCGCTCTGACGAATTTTGGTTGGGTTTATCCCCATCCTGCGGATTATGTCACGATATATCGGGGTTGATGTCCTTGCCGCCATCCATGAGGACTTGTGTAAATGGAATCCGTCGATTATAGGATCAATATCAAGGCAGTCCATCCTGCGTTCGGATATTTTGGAATAGTCGATGGTCGAAGGTGATTGGTTTGACAACCGTGTGCTGGCGCCTTTTAGTAAGGCGCCCGCTCTGTTCCCATTGATCATGTGAAGTGAGTTCTGTTTTTAACCTCATGGGAAATTTTTTTGTTTTCGGGGCTCTGCTTGTGTGCTTGTCGTCACTTTCACTTGGTGTGCGAGCCCCTTGTGTTGGCGTTAAGTCGGCGGACTGTGAAGACCAACAATCTCTGTGGGTATTGTTTGCGAGCTTCCGGAGGTACCATGTATTTGACACGATCTATCGAGAATCTTGTTTAGGTTGGATAGCTTCGTCCTTGACGTATCCTTTAGGGGCAGTGTTTTGTTGTTAACGAGAGCTTTTGAATCCGGCGTTGACCGCCCGTACTATTTGGGCCATTTTCCTTATTTGGTAGCTGATCTTTTTGCGTCGTGATTTCCATTCCATCCTTGATTTCGGATGTACTCGGGTCCGCTGGTGCTGCATCTAGCCAGCCATTTGTCTTCCACAATAAGCGGGTCATGAGGCTTATTAATGCGGCCATTGTTCTTGGCTTTTCTTGGCGAGGTGTCAGCGAGCCATTACGTCTCGGACGTTGTGTTTGAAAGCTGCTTTGAGGCTTGGCGTCGGAACGATCGACTATTTGGTTCTTTTAGTAAGGAACCTGTTCCGAATTTCGGGCTGACTCTCGGGCTGTTGAGTTATGTGACTTAGATAAATACTGCGTGCGGAGGCGGACATAGGTCCCTGAAATTTGCCGAAATGCACCTCGAGCTCTTCCCGGCTTCAATGGTATTTTTGGGGAGGCTTTTAAGCCAATGCCGAGCTGGCCCTTTGAGTTTAAAGGGTAAGTATTTTATGGCGTGGAGATCATCTCCTCTAGCCATGTGTATGTGGAGGATGTAATCCTCAATCCGGACTCGGGAGTCATTGTTCCGTCGTATGCCTCTATGTTTACGGGTTTGAATCCCGGCTGGAAATTCATGATCCGGCACCTCATCAGTGAAACATAGGGGTGTCGGCGCCCCTATATTGGGTGTGCCGTGATCTTGGAATTTTGGCGTGTTGCATTGCTTTGTGGCGTGCTTTCTTGGCCCATAGATGGACCTAAGCGGGCCATCCTTTTGATGTGAATCCTTAGCGGATCGCATATTGGCTTGTGTGCGGCACCATTCGCGCTCTCTTTTTTTGAGTGTCGTCCATTCGACGGGGGCCTTCTTGCTTTTATTGCGGGGCTCTAAGGCCTCCTCGTCCAGTCAGGCGTAGCTTTCTTTTGGGTAGCTCTTTGTTGTTGTTGTCGCCCGTGTCTTATCTGATGCTGAATACTTTGCTCCATCTAATCTGAGTGCATCTTCCGCTGTTTTGAGCTTCCGCTTCTGCTTTTTAGGCTACAGCGATGCTGGCAAACCTTTTAAAGGTCATTTGCTCCAATGGTTTGTCCGGCGTGAGATCGTCCGGACTGTTGTCTTCGCCGAGGGACGGATTGTTTATCAAGTTGTCTTGTTGGACGATTGCTCGATAGCTTGTTAAATAGTCCACGGTTATACCCTGCTCTATGGCTGGGTCTTTGTTGGCGGGACTTTGTTAAAGCGTTCACGTTGCCGTTTTACTGCTTTTGAGGATTTATCCTTCATGGCGTCCCATTGTTCCTCGTCTTCATTTCCTTTAGGTTTATCCACCATGTATACATCATGGGATGAGGTTGTCCAGCATCCTATAGGTGCTGGTTCATTATGTCTCTCTACATACGTCGTCCATACCGTTGATGTCTTGAATCGAAATCGAGCACGTCGTGTAAGCTTTCGATAGTGGCTATGAAGTGGGTGGTGGGTGGGCATTGAATTTCTTCGTCGTCCATCCCAACCTTCGACATGACCGTTGTCGGCCGAGAGTTCTCGGATGTCGCCAAAGGCGAGTCTTTGAAAGATGTCATGACGTGAACTCCATAGCAGGCGCTGTCGGATTCGATTGGCAAGAGCGTGGAGGTTGGTCCGGGAGGAGTCCGGCACCCTGGAGTCCAGGTCTTAGCAAAGGACAGGGATGGAGTTCGGCTCGTCGCCGTAGAGTTAGCCCCGGCGGTGTCAACCACTCGTCCTCGTCGGTGAATCGGCTCCGGATTAAGGGTCGGGCCGGATCTTTGAGTGCGACCTCCGAGGCCTTTATTGGCGTCGAGCTAGATCATGCCCATCGAGACAATTCATGCGCAGCAGCGCGGCTCGAATCCGTCGAAGATCAAGTCTCCGCGGATATCGGCCGTATAGTTCAAACTTCAAATCTGACACGATGGCGGGCGTAGCTTCGATCTGCTCCGGATGGCCAGCGAATTAGCCCGCGATGCAAAGCCGCGAATCGAAGATCTGTCCGGGGAAAAGGTCTCACCTGGACTGCGTCGTTGTTGATGATCGAAGGAGCCATCGGGCCTATCGGTGGCGACATAGAGGAACTCTCAATGAAAGCACCAATGTCGGTGTCAAAACCGGCGGATCTCGGGTAGGGGTCCCGAGGCTGTGCGTCTAGGCGGATGGTAACGGGAGACAAGGGACACGATGTTTTACCGAGTTCGGGCCCTCTTGATGGAGGTAAAACCCTACGTCCTGCTTGATTAATATTGATGATGTGTGTTACAAGAGTGGATCTACCACGAGATCAAAGAGGCTAAACCTAGAAGCTAGCCTATGGTATGATTGTTGTTAGTCCTACGGACTAAAACCCTCCGGTTTATATAGACACCGAGATAGGGTTAGGGTTACCTGAGTGGTTCAATGGTAGGAGATCTACATATCCGTGTCGCCAAGCTTGCCTTCCACGCCAAGAAAAGTCCCATCCGGACACGGGGCGAAGTCTTCAATCTTGTATCTTCATAGTCTTGGAGTCCGGCCGATGATAGTTCGGCTATCCGGACACCCCCTAGTCCGGAACTCCCTCAGCTGCCTTGAGGCCAAGCTGGAGGAGGCGGCTTCGGCGGGCCGATGCTCTTGGGCCGCCCTCGAGGAGATGTGCTTGAGTCAACCACCTCTCAGGCCAAGCTCCTCCTTCGCCCAGCGGGTGGAGGCCCAGGCAGTCGCCCCGGCGCCTTGAGCAGCAGACGAGATCGTCGATGGCGAATCCTGGAGCATGAGCAAGGCCCCATACTCCTGCGCTCCGGGAAAAAGAGCCAACACAGCCTTGGGTAACTTGGCTGCGGGCGGCCCGTTGGCGAGCCGCCTGTGATTAACTAACTGCGGCAACCTCGATTCTTCACCGGCGTGGTGGCGCGGCTGGAGGCGCGGATCGGTCGGGGCCAATAGGTTTGTGGAGAGAGGAGCATGCGCTGCTTGGGGCGCGCCTTTTCTCGTGTCTTCGACCATCTCAAGACATGGACCCCCACTTTGACTTTGGCGCAGCTATCACCCCAGTTCCCGGGCCGTCCAGGCGGCGATGACGCGCCTGGTGGAAGACAATGTGGATTCTCGTCGGGGCCTTCGCTTGGACAACGACAGGCGTGGTCGTGGCCGCCCGATGAGGCGGCGTGGTGAGCAGCCACGGCGCGGATGGCCCTTGAGACAGCTCGGGAGGTGCTCCACGAGGGCGCATTAGAGGATTTATCCGGTGATTATGTATTGTCCTGTTCCGGTTACCACTGCATTAATAGAACTCAGTCTTTGGCCTGATGGCTGTGAGAGCATTTTGGGAGGGGCCCTCATGTTAAACTTGTGTTCATCATATTAGCGGGTGTTACATCGCCCATATCGCCGCCAAGTGGTTGGCTAAGCGACATGCTGGTTGGACGGTTTACCTTTGTTTCGTCTGAGCCACGAGATAGCTTGTGGGAGCTGCTGCAGTGACTTGGCGTCTCTGATCGAATCCGTAGGACCTGCAGTAAAACCCTCCGGAAAGGGCAGCGGCGGCAATTTGGGCTCTTGCGCAAGCTAAGCCTAACCCGGCTCATGAGGGCTTTCATGAGGAGGCAAGCAGAGTAATTGGCAGCGAAGCGCGAGAGATTTGCTCGAATGAGACTAAGCACCTTCCCGAACACGCAAAATCTCAAATTCGAATCCAACTTAAATCTAAGCGGGAAGCGGCAGCCAAATGGAAAAGCGGCGAGAAGAAAAGCGTCCGGCACCTAGTCTAGTCTTGGGCGTGTTCTCACCGGTAGCAGACTAAGTGCTGCCATTGGGCGTGGGAGGGCCCCGGGGCACTGAGGCGGCACCCTGAGACTACGAGGCGTACTGGCCCCTCATTATTACGTGAGAGAGTGTCACGCGGTGGCGAGCTTCGCAGGCCTGGGCCTTCTTCACAGTACAGGCCTTGCTTCATATCACCAGGCCCCGCCTTGCGCCACACTCTAGTGCCATCAGCGATGACCCGGAAACCAGGGCGCGCCCGATGGGGTAGAGGTGCGCCGTGCAGTTCCCCGGCGACCCACGGGTCCTCCGCCGGGGAGCAGGCCCAGGCGCCTCCCGGCCAGAGGGCCTACCTCCACGAGCATGCCTTGCTCGAGCAGCTGCGATGGTGATGTGGGATCTCTGCCCCTCGGCAGCCCCTGCCCCCTCCCGAGGAGTAGGAGGCTGAGGCGGGGCAGCACCCTCTGTCGTGGCGACCTGTACCTCCGCGATCTATGGTTAGTGTATGTTGCTCTTGAGGAATGGCGGTACCCGATAATTGTCACCCAGCGTGACCCGTGGGACCGTCTCGAGGCTCTGGAAGAGCTTGGCTTCGGCGCCTCATCTCCCGGCTCGGTGAGGCGAGGCCTTGTTCTCCCTCATCACGGGTGCCCTTGGTCCATCATGTGGGGCACATATTCTTCTGGCGCCGTCATCGAAGGACATGCCGTAGTGCTGGGCGTGCCATGCGGCTCCTGTGATCGCCCACCATGGGGTGGTGGCCGCGGTCCCTGGGCGTGGGTTCGTCGAGTCCTTCTTCTCCGGCCCGGGCGAGGTGGGGGCAACCCGCCGCCGGCCAGTCTTGATTTAACCGCCGGTGTTGGAGTAGCTTTGGAGCCAGCGGGCATCTTGGCGGAGCCCAGCAGGCCATACAGGCCTGAGATGGAAGATGGGTGCGGAAGGGTGAGCCCCGAGGCTCGAAGCCAGGAGCTTGCCACTCGCTCCGGCCCAGCTGCGTCGGCGGCTCTCCGGCCTGCACTGCAGTAGCTCTCGGGCCACTATGGCTGCCGGCCCTCGAGTTCGCCTTGCTCGGCGGGTGTATGTGGCGTGGTCATGGCGTGATTGGAGCCCTTGCTGCCCGACCGCTTTGCCCGGCTTGCAGACTGTCGAAGCCTGTCCAGCGTGTCGCCCTGCAGCCTGGCCGCCCTGCGGACCGCGTGCTGCACAGGGACGCAGGGTGCGCCCAGGCGGCTGGCTCTGCGCCGAGCCCCGCGCCGCCCAGGATCTCGGTTGCCGCGAAGTCGCTTGGACATGGTGATGACGATGCATGAACACAGGTGGCAAAGGTGGATTTGGCGTACCCTACAGGCGCCAAATCTCGGATTCGGGTTCAGCAGACCCTTGAGGTTGAACCTGGGGTGTTGCGAGATCCAACCTTCCTTTATCTCGCACCTCGCCCGAATCGGTGGGACCTAAACTACTAAGCGGAACAGCACAAGAGACACAAGATTTATCTTTGGTTGAGGCCACCATTGTGGTGTAATACCCTACTCAGTTTGTGGTGTGGTGGATTGCCTCTTGGGCTGATGAGGAACAATACAAGGAAGAACAACCTCGCGAGGTGCATTCTTGGCGGAGTGCGATGATACTGCTAGGTGGTGTTCATCGCTCTAGCTACTGGTTCCTTGATGAGGATTCGATCTCATCCAGGGCGGATCTTAGATTCCTCTACCATGTGGGTGGCTAGTCCTATTTATAGGCGGAGGCCTAGCCTCTTCAAAATATGTGGCGGGAAGAGCGCCAACAATTGGCCATTTGAAGGGAACAGCAGGTCTGACTTATCCTCACTAAAGTTGGTCCTTGCACTTAAAGCTCTTGGTGATGCACCTGCTTGGGCTCCACGATGACTCCCTTCCAGTCGTTAGGCTAGTCTTGGTCTTGTTGCCTTGAAGCGGATGCCTTTGCTTGATGCTCTACTTTGTGCTTGCTCCCTTTGCACCAAAGAGGAAAGGAGGGCAGCTGCGTGGCTGGCAGCCCGAGCGCCCTTGGTAAATCATAAGCTTGCGTCATGGGCACCTCGCAAGGTACCCGGCTTGAACTCTCGCCTCCTCATGAGCCAGCATGCGAGGCACGTGCACGAGAAGCTCGTAAAACCCTACTCCTTCTTGATTAATATTGATGATATGGGTAGTACAAGAGTGGATCTACCACAAGATCGAGAGGCTAAACCCTAGAAGCTAGCCTATGGTATGATTGTTGTTCGGACGGACTAAAACCCTCCGCTTTATATAGGCACCGAATAGGGTTAGGGTTACACAGTAGTCGGTTACAATGGTAGGAGATCTACATATCAGATCGCCAAGCTTGCCTTCCACGCCAAGGAAAGTCCCATCCCGGACACGGGCGAAGTCTTCAATCTTGTATCTTCATAGTCCAGAGTCCGCCAAAGGCTTTAGTCCGCTATCCGACACACCCCTAATCCAGGACTCCTCAAGAGCCCCTAACCAGGCTTCAATGACAAAGAGTCTGCACGTTAATTGTCTTCGCATTGCAAGGCGGGTTCTTCTCCAAACTCCTGTGTACCTGTTTGAATAATGTCCGCTTTTGTGAATATCGCGCCCTTGGCTTCCATGCCCAATAATGGCCATCTTCCACGTTGAATGAATGCGAAAAGCCGTGGTATTTTTATATTTATCCCCTAGCTGCGCAAATGAGCTGCCTATATAAGAGACGAGGATCTAGATCCAAATCACACCACCTTCCCTTCATGAAGCTTTCATCGGAGCGATCCGATGTAAACCCATTCCATCATGGATAATGACGCGGCTCCTCCTCTCGCCTCCTAGTCCTCAGCCCGAGATTGGGAGAGGTGCTCCGTCCCGCACAGCGAAGTTAGTGACGCCCAAACCAAGGGTTTCTTCCCCAGCCTTCATGGTTCCGGTTCGAGCTGACTTCGCCACCTATAAGGGCGGAAAACAAGAGGAGAGCGCCCCAGTCCCTCCCGAGGAGAGCGGGTATGCCTTTGTCCCTTATTTGATAAGAGGGCTCGGATTTCCAATTCATCCGTTTCTCCGGGGCCTCGAGTTCTATGGCCTCCGGTTGCACAACCTTACGCCGCCTCCATTCTCGCATATTGCGGGCTTCGTGGCCCTTTGCGAGCTGTTTTGGGCATCGAGGCTCATTTCGCTGGTGTGGAAGAGGTTGTTCTGCCTCGCACTTCGTTCTCGGGAGGGGTCGATATATCAAGTGGGCGGAGCGAACTATGGCGCATCGCCGACCGATATCTATCCGAACCCCGAAAAGGCGTCCAAGACTGGCCTTCGAATGGTTTTATATAGAAGACGCCCCCGCTGCACCTTGTTCGGATCGGCCTCCCGGAGTTCAAGAATGCTCCTTCAAGAAACGCCAAGTCAAGGCCCTCGGCCCCTCGGAGGGAGAATGACAGGACGCCCTTACCGATGAGCCAATAAGGTTGTTGGCTCATTCCGGATTGACCATGATCGGGTCATGGCCACATGCATTATGCGGGAGTGCAGCCGCTCCAGTATAGGGGCCACCCCATGTGGGATTTCAACGAGGAGGATGATGCCACCCGCCATGGCCGTAAGGGGCCGGGATCGGTCGCCGATCTGATGAAGATCTTGTCCGCATTGTACAAGGGAGAAGAGGAAGAATTTCTTCGCCAATCCTCGTGACGGGTTTTCGGCGAACAATCCTCCAAGCTGGGTAAGCGGACATTTATTTATGCCCATCCGCTCCATATTCCCATAGTTAAGTACCTTATCTTGTGATTTTGACGCAGGAATTACGCCGGCCATAAGGATATAAACAGCCCACCTCCACAACCCGAGGATCCGAACGTCCCTCGATCCGCCTCCCAAGAGGATCCGGACATATCTATGGAGCTGATCGATGGGGTATTTTACCAACCGAGCATCGACAATGCCATGGTTGCCATTATGGCCGATTACCCCGAATACTTCCATCCTCACAGTAATTGAGACCAAGTCCCAATACTTTAGAAATGATCCTCCATTCTTATCTTTGACCACCAGATATCAATGGTGTTTTGCAGGGGAGCCCTTGAGGCGGAAGGTCAACCTGCGGTGGCTAGCCAACAAGGGGAAGACGGCCCAAAAGAAAGTTGAAAAGAAGTGTGGTCCGGATGAAACATCAAGAACGGTATGGCGGTCGCCTTATTCCCAGGTTTTATTCCGAAGGCATACTAACGCTCGCGCTTCTTCAGAAAAGAGCGCCACGAACTATATCCGGAGAGGTTGCTAATCGAGCCTCCGCCAGCCAAAGCTTCAAAGCCAGGCCCGAAGCGGAGAAGAACACTAGGCGCAGGGCTTGACGCCTCCTCCGACAGAGGATGCCGACAGATTGTCCGCCACCAACTCCGAGGTGGATAGTGCCATGAATCACAAAGGCCGCCGGACAATTCTTCGTGACGATGTTTCTCCCAAGAGGCATTGATGCCTTCAATTCGGGAGATGCGCACTCCGTGCTGCTCAAAATGGTCTAGCCAGAGCCACGGAGCAAGTATGTGAAGACATAAGGGTGAGAAAATTTGATGGTTATATATACCAGCCCCGAGACTTGAGACTTAAAATAGTTAGAATAACTGATTTAAGGATCATTTATTGTGCAGGATCTTACAGAAAAAGAATACCCAATTGTCCCAGAGCTTGAAGAGTGCAAAGCCCAACTTGAGGCCGCAGGCTGCACAAGCGCGCGTGGGAAGCCAAGGAGACCCCTCTAGTAACATACACTTTTAAAAGATAAGTATGTTATGAAGTGCAGGCGTGTAAATAGATCTCGACAATGACATTGCAGATGGCACCGGGTAGATCCGGACAAGCAACAGCTCTTGCGCCGGTTAAAGGTCGGCGAACGATTACGAGGGTGAGGCGGAGAAAAATAATCTCCAAGATGCCAATACCCAGCTGGGTGAGGAGCTAAAGGATGTTCGTGCTCAGCTGTCCGACTCCGTTAAGGAGAATCGGCGGCTTCGACGCTGCATTTTTAGTAAGTGCTTAAACGAACTTTGAAAAAAAGTTCGGCGAGGAAGTCGACTAATGAGTTATGTCTGTAGGTATGCTCACAGCCGCCCCGCAGAGGAAATGCCCGGTTATGCGGGTGACCTTCTTCCCGAAGTTTACAACTACATTTAACGAGTTCGGCAGTGATGAAAGGCGCCGCCTGTGCCTTGTGGCCATCTCGTCTCCCCGCCCAAGGCCTTGGGGAGCTTGCGAGAGGCTCAGGGAGCGCGGGCGCTCCGATTATGGAAGATATCGGCCTGCTGTCAAGGCGCCAGGAGGCCTGGGCCATGGTGAAGACGCTGCACACGAAGGCTGACCCAAACCACATGGCGAGGTCGGACCTGTGGGGCCCGATGGGAAGGAGATCCTTTGAGCTTAGTGTACGCCGTAGAATTGGCATAAAGTATTCCTAGCAGGATCAGAACTAGACAGCCTGTTAGATGGCATTGAAGAGAATACAATCACCAAATTGACTATGTAATTTAAAGTGACATGTAAAATGCCTTCTAGCCGGATTGTAGATCGCTTGTCTTAGCGGACCTTTTCGCTTCAACCTCGGGACCCGATAGTCTGGAGTGTGTCCGAATACCCTCACGGTTATATAAAAACCGGGGCATGCGTGGAGACCAGCGTAGGGGTCATTAGTGCTTTATCGCATAAGTGCCCAACTAGTTATGTTATATTACATGGTTAGTAAGAAACATCTTCCGGGAGAATAGTTCCGTTAGGTGTTCCTTTCTCGGGAGGCATGCCCTAAAGTGCATGTCCGGACTCAAGAAAAAGCAGTAAAACATCCGGGGCAGATAAATAAATAGGTAAGAAATCTTCTTTAGTTCACCGACCGAATATTCTCTTAAGAACGCTAGCTTTCGCTTCAGCCACCGAGGTACACATCCGCTGAACCGCAAGAATAATCGCAGAGGTGCTCCTTTACCACCTAGACGAACAATCGGGAACGAGGGGTAAGCACAGAGCCAGGCAACCCAGCTTGGCCAAAACTTAAGTCATATCGATGCATATAATGGTGAATAAAAGGTACATGCGGAAGTGTGACACATGTATTGGGCATGAAGCCCTTATAATTAAGCTTCTGTGAAAGAAGCCCCCAGGTACAATGAGCGCGGATAGCGCGTCAAGGGTGTGTGAACAATGCGCTAACGAGCCTTCCAAGGCTTGAAAGAAAAAAGGAGGTAGAAGGAGAAAAATAGAAGACAGCTAAAATGTAAAATATGGAGAGAGGAAGGAGACGAACTCATAATCCGGCGCTAGGCGTAGAATCTTCGGAGACGTGCTGCGTTCCATGGGTTCGGCTCGAGTCGGTTATCTGATGCATCTCGCAGACGGTACACTCCACCGGTCAGGACTTGGTAGATGATAAAGGGACCTTCCCATTTGGGCTTTAGTTTGTCCTTTTTCTTGTCCGACAGGCGTAGAACTAGCTCGCCAACATTGTAAGTTTTGGCCCGTACTTCTCTGCTTTGATATCTTCGAGCCTGCTGTTGATAGAATGCGGAACGGGCTTTTGCTACGCCACGCCTCCTCCAAGGCGCCCAAACTGTCCCCTGCCGATCGAGCTCGGCTTCTCTTTCTTCGTACATGCGCACGCGAGGTGAGTCATGAAATATGCCGCAGGGCAGAACTGCCTCTGCGCCGTATACCATAAAGAATGGTGTGAATCCGGTCGTGCGATTCGGAGTGGTCCGTAGCCACCAGAGTACGGAGTCGAGCTCCTCTACCCAGTGCGTGTTAGATTCCTTGAGGGACCGCACTAATCTGGGTTTGATGCCGCTCATAATTAGACCATTTGCTCGCTCAACTTGACCGTTAGTTTGAGGGTGATAGACTGAGGCGTAGTCGAGCTTAATGCCCATGTTTTTGCACCAGAGTTTGACCTCGTCGGCCGTAAAGTTCGTGTCGTTATCAGTGATGATGCTATGGGGGACACCATAACGGTGTACGACCCCTGATATGAAGTCTATCACCGGTCCGGATTCGGCCGTCTTGACAGGCTTGGCCTCTATCCATTTGGTGAATTTATCCACCATGACCAGTAGGTATTTTTGCTTGTGGGTTCCCCCTTTAAGGGGTCCGACCATGTCAAGCCCACAGACCGCGAAGGGCCAGGTGATGGGTATAGTTTTGAGGGCGGTGGGTGGCATGTGGCTCTGATTAGCAAAGAGCTGGCATCCGACGCATCGTTGGACTAAGTCCTGAGCATCTGCCCGGGCCGTTGGCCAATAAAATCATGTACGGAAGGCCTTGCCTACAAGGGCGCGGGCTGCGGTGTGGTGCCCGCCGAGTCCGGCATGTATTTCAGCCAGAAGATTCTGCCCTTCTTCTTCGGAGATACACCTTTGAAGGACTTCGGTTGTGCTTTTCTTATAAAGCTCTCCCTCATGGATTTTGTAGGCTTTAGATCGCCGCACTATGCAGCGGGCCTCGTTTTGGTCCTCGGGGAGTTCCTGCCTGGTTAGGTAGGCTAGGAATGGTTCTGCCCACGGGGCAATGACTTCCATTATTACGTGGGCTGAGGATGTTATTTCGTTGGTAGAACCACCAACTGTGTCGGAATGTTTGGTGTGGGGCAGTGCGGTTGGGTCCGGATTGTTATTTCCGGACTCTCCCTCCCATAATACGGATGGCTTGAACAGCCTCTCTAGGAAGATGTTGGGGGGGACAGCATCGCGCTTATGCCGCTATGCGCAACACGCCTCGCTGCTCGGTTGTTGTCCTGTGATATATGGTGAAATTCGAGCCCCTCAAACCGAGCTGACATTTTTAGGATGGAATTGCAATAGTCTGCCATTTTCGGATCCTTGGCATCAAAGTCTCCATTTATTTGTGATATCGTGAGGTTCGAATCCCCGTGCACCTCTAGGCGTTGAATGCCCATGGAGACTGCCATCCGGAGACCATGTAGAAGGGCCTCGTATTCAGCTGCGTTGTTGGAGTCCGTATACATTATCTCGAGTACGATTGAATCAGATCTCCGGTTGGGGACGTCAGAACGACGCCAGCTCCCAGGCCAGCCAACATTTTGGAGCCGTCGAAGTGCATTATCCAGTTGGAATATGCGCCATACTCTTTATGGAGTTCGGCTTCGGTCCATTCGGCGACGAAGTCAGCCAAAACTTGTGACTTAATAGCTCTCCGTGGCTTATAGGTTATGTCGAATGGGAGGAGCTCAATGGCGCATTTGGCAATCCGGCCCGTTGCGTCGCTGTTGTTTATAATGTCGTTAAGGGGTACTTCGGAGGCTACTGTTATTGAACACTCTTGAAAGTAGTGTCGCAGCTTCCGGGATGCCATAAACACCGCGTACGCTATCTTTTGATAATGTGGGTACCGTGACTTGGATGGAGTTAGGACAGTGGACACGTAGTAAACTGGTTTTTGAAGAGGGAACTTGTGTCCGTCCGCTTCGCTCGACAACGAGCACCGCGCTTACAACTTGATGAGTTGCCACGATGTATAATAGCATTGGTTCGCCCATGTTGGGCGCGCCAGGACAGGTTTGTTGCCAATATGGATTTTATTTCTTCGAGTCCGCCAGTGGCGTATGCATGCGCCCACTCGAAGTGTTCGTGCGGCGGAGGATGCGATAAAGGGTAATTCCTTTTCTCCCAAACGGAGATAAAGCGGCTTAGAGCCGCCATGCATCCATTCAATTTTGTATTTGTTTGAGGTCTTTGGGATATCCAATTGTGACAGAGCTCGGATCTTGGCTGGGTTTGCTTCAATTCCTCTACGGATACAATGAAGCCCAAGAGCTTTCCGGCGGTACAATCAAAACGCATTTTTTCGGGTTGAGCTTAATGTCATATGTTCGGAGATTATCGAATGTGAGCCTCAAGTCGTCTACTAGAGTTTCGACGTGCTTGCTTTTGACGACCACATTGTCTATGTATGCCTCCACTGTTTTGTCGATCTGGTTTGCCAGACATGTCTGAATCATGCGCTGATATGTTGCGCCGGCATTTTTGAGCCCGAAGGGCATTGTGTTGAAGCAGAATGGGCCGTATGGAGTGATGAATGCCGTTGCGGCTTGGTCAGGCTCTGCCATCTTAATTTGGTGGTAGCCGGAGTATGCGTCGAGGAAACACAATGAATCGTGTCCTGCGGTAGCGTCGATGATTTGATCGATGCGGGGGGGAGGGATCCTTTGGGCAAGCCTTGTTGAGGTCCTTGAAATCGACGCACAGGCGCCAGGATTTGTCCTTCTTTGGTATCATCACCAGGTTTGCTAGCGAGTCCGGATGTTTTATATCTCTGATGAATCCGGCCTCCAATAGTTTGGCTAGCTCCTCTCCCATGGCCTGTCTCTTGTGTTCGGAGAAACGCCGAAGAGCCTGTTTGACTGGCTTGAATCCTTTTAGGATGTTAAGGCTGTGCTCGGCTAGCCGGCGTGGGATTCCTGGCATGTCTGAAGGGTGCCAGGCAAAAATGTCCCAATTTTCGTGTAGGAATTCTCTTAGTGCAGCGTCTACATCAGGATTTAATTGTGCCCCGATGGAGGCCATTTTTGTGGGGTTCGTTGGATGGACTTGGAATTTGACTATCTCGTCAGCTGGTTTGAAGGAAGTGGATTTGGATCTCTTATCGAGTATCACATCGTCCCTATTCACCGTGGAGCGCAGCGCAGGGAGTTCCTCGGCCGCTAGGGCTTCGGATAGTGCCTCAAGGGCCAGTGCGGCTGTCTTATTTTCAGCGCGGAGTGCTATGTCCGGGTCACTAGCAAGAGTGATGATTCTGTTCGGCACGGGCATTTTGAGCTTCATGTACCCATAATGGGGTATAGCTTGGAAAATTGTGAATGCCTCTCGCCCTAATAGAGCGTGGTATCCGCTGCTGAACGGGGCCACTTGGAATGTGACCTCCTCGGACCTGTAATTATCCGGCGTGCGTCAACACCACATCCAGGTGATTTTTCCTGTCACATCATGCTTCCCGATGGGGATTATTCCTCTAAAGGTTGTGCTGCTTCGCTCAATGCGGCTCCACTCTATCTCCATTATTCGGAGGGTTTCCTCGTAAATGAGGTTCAGTCTGCTGCCACCATCCATGAGTACCTTGGTAAGGCGAAAGTCGTCCACTATCAGACTGAGGACCAATGCGGCTGGTGCTCGGGCTGTTCAGAATTTAGGTTCGTCACTGGCATTAAAGGTAATAGCCGTGTCACTCCATGGGTTTATTATTGCTACTTGGTAGACTTCGGCAAGGCTACGGAGTGTTCGTTTCCGCATATTATTTGATGCGAAAGTCTCGAAGACTGTTAATACCATACTGGTACCCTTGGGTTGGTGCTCTAGAGCTAGAAGCTCTTCGCCACTTTTGGCCACCTGCCGTAGTATCCAACATGCTCTGAGGCTATGAGTTGGAGTGGCGTCCTCTGTATTATGAATTTTACAGGGTCCATTTTGCCATCCCTCCAGTACGGTTCCATGCCCTGTAGAGGGTTTTTGCTTTTTGGTATTTAACCCAGGTGCCTGGCGATGATGCACCCTTTTATTTCGGACTGGGGTTGTATTCAAGGTCGGATTGTCCCAAAATCTTGATTTGGTTTTTCAGGCGCTTTCCATCGCACAGTACTTTCGTACTATGGACGCCAAGTCGGCAAAGTGTGTAATGTCACGGCGACTTACAGCGTTTAGGATCCCGTTGTCCGTGCAATTCTTGCAGAATAATGAGATTGCGTCCTCCTCGCGGCAGTCCTTTATCCTATCCATAACCAGGAGGAATCTTGTAACGCCCCCGATGCGGCTATATCTCCCACGTGTCGAGGCACGACTTAGAGGCATAACCGCATTGAAAGCAATGTCGCAAGTGAGGTAATCTTCACACAACCCATGTAATAAATAAGGGAAAGAGATACATAGTTGGCTTACAATGCCACTTCACACAAAGACATAAATAAACATCCATCATTCAGAGTACACTCAAGGTCCGACTACGGAACCAAAATAAAGAAGATACCCCAAATGCTACACAGATCCCCGATCGTCCCAACTGGGCACCACTACCGATCATCCGGAAAAGACACATAGTAACGACCACGCCCTCGTCGAACTCCCACTTGAGCTCGGTTGAGTCACCTGACCGCATCGCGGAACTCTGCAACTGTGTTGAAGTATCTGTGAGTCACGGGACTCAGCAATCTCACACCCGCGAGATCAAGACTATTTAAGCTTATAGGAAGGACAGGGTAGTAAAGTGGAGCTGCAGCAAGCGACTAGCATATATGGTGGCTACATCGCAAAAGAGAGCGAGAAGAGAAGCAAAGCACGGTCGTGAAACTAGTAGCGATCAAGAAGTGATCCTGAACTACTTACGTCAGACATAACTCCAACACCGTGTTCACTTCCGGACTCCGCCGAGAAGAGACCATCACGGTTACACACGCGTTGATGTGTATTTTATTGAGATCAACTTTGGGTTTTCTACAACCGACATTAACAAATTCCCATCTGCCTCATAACCGCGGGCACGGCTTTCAAAGATATTACCTGCAGGGTGTCCCAACTTAGCCCATTATAAGCTCTCACGGTCAACGAAGGATATTCCTTCTACCGGAAGACCCGATCAATCTCGAATCCGGACTACAAGACATTTCGACAGCAATAAAACAAGACCAGCAAAGCCGCCCGATTGTGCCGACAAATCCCGATAGGAGCTGCACATATCTCGCTCTCGTGGCACACCGGATAGGTCAGCCTATGAGTAAAACCAGCCCTCGAGTTGCCCGTGGTGGCCCCCGCAGTCTGCTCTAGTTCGGGCCAGCACTCAAAGGAGCACTGGTTCGGGGTTAAAATAAAGATGACCCTCGGCTCGCGAAAACCCGGGGAAAAGGCTTAGGTGGCAAATGGTAAAACCAAAGTTGGGCCTTGCTGGACGAGTCTTATTCAAAGCGAACTGTCAAGGGGTCCCATAAATCACCCAACCGTAAGGAACGCGAAATCAAGGAACATAACACCGTATGACGGAAACTAGGTGGCAAGAGGAACAAAACACTAGGCATAAGGCCGAGCCTTCCACCCTTTACCAAGTATATAGATGTATTAATTATAGCAGATATATATATTGTGATATCCCCAACAAGTAAACATGTTCCAAAAGGAACAACATCTCCATGTTCCAACAAGGAACAAACTTCAGCTTCACCGCAACTAGCAACGCTATAAGAGGGCTGAGCAAAGCGGTAACATAGCCAATCAACGGTTTGCTAGGAAAAGGATGGTTAGGGCTGACATGGCAATATGGGTGGCATGATATAGCAAGTGGTAGGCATCGCAGCATAGGCATAGCAAAAGAGCGAGCAACTAGCATAGCAAAGATAGAAGTGATTTCGAGGGTATGGTCATCTTGCTCGCAATGTTCTCAGAGTTGTCGAAAGCTTGATCCTCGTAAGCGTTCTCAACAGGTTCCTCGTTCACGCTCGCCTCCCGACTCTACCCAAAGCAACAACACAAACAAAGGAACCACAATAAATCACGGTGCAATGCACAATCAACATGATGCAAAACATGACATGATATGCATGATGAGATATGCAATGCTTATGTGCGCCCGAAGGTAAATGATGAACCAGGCATCAACTTGGCAAACCAAGTATGCCACTGAAAGATGAGATGATTTCGTTGAAATCGATATAAAGATCACCGGAATCGGATGCACGGTTTGCAAATGGCAAGCAAAACGAGAATGGCACAAATCTGCCATTAACAGCATGATGCCACTTAGCAAGCAACAAATAATTAAGCTACTGCACCCAAACGTATCAACAAAGCACATGGCAGTGATCTACACATGATGCTCGACAAAAGATGAGCACTGAGCTACGGCTAGTTCACATTATAACAGGTTCAAACAAGCATGGCAAAAGTGCACAAAATATCAGGCTGGACATGGCAAAAACAGCATCAGGTTGCAATGTTCAGAGCATCAAAACTACATGCTACAGGACCTTAAAATAGCAAAACAAGGCATGGCATGAATCTACTCAAAGCCTAGAACAAAAGTCCCTTACTGACCATAAGCCAAAAAGGACTAGAAAATATAGTAACACCCATGTCAATATTGAAAGTCTCGTTAACAGATTCAGCAACATGGCATGTCAAAAACTGATAACGAGTAGGCATGTTTACAAGCTCAATGCACTCACTACAGAGCCTCAAATGATAAACTAAGAATACATACATCAATAAGACATGACATAGAAGACATACATGGCAAGAACACTAACATAGCACATATGGATCAACCACAACAAGCTAGGCAAAATTGAATAACATGTATACAATCTGCCAGGAAACATTTGATAGCAAAAGTAGAGCTCGATTGACTCAAGCTATGGCACTCCATAATTGCAAAAAAAGGCATGGATGGATAGAGCAAGACATGTTTTACAAAACACCCTTACTGAAGTATCTCAAAATATGCATAGATCTCTCGGTATCATCAAGTAAACATGGCATCAAAATCAGCTAAAACAGGGCTGAAATCAGCAACAACAGGACACCTACTTTGCATGCTTGTGCTAGTCACCACATAGATCAAAAAAATACATGGCATGCACCCCTGGAAATATGACATGGCATTTTACAAAACACATGTAGGACTCAAATTCATAGGGTGCACACATTAATCATGGCAAAAATAACAAAAGTGCAAGTTCTGATAAAAATCAGAAACTAACATCACATAGCACACTTCCAACAGCATTTCGGGCATCAAGATGAGCTCAAATGAAAATGATGCAATGTAATGAAATGATCTACTCTTCGAGACGAGCATTTTGACATATTATACGCGAAAAATGGAGCTACGATGACAGAGATATAGCACGTCGAAAATTGCACAAAATATCAAGAGATTAAAGACTTAGAAGAAAAGTGAGGAGAAGAGGGTCAACGGGGGCGCGCGGATCGAGGCCGGATCGGATCGGGCGCGGGGCCGGCGAGGCAGGGCGCTGGAGGAGGCGGCCGGAGCAGGCCGGAGCGGGCGCCGGAGCGATCGGCGGCGGCGACTCCGCGCGGGCGGAGATCCGGCAGGGGGCGACGGACGGGGCGGCCGGAGCGCTGCCGGCGCGGCGGGCGGGAGGCATGGCGGGTCGCGCAAGCTCGGGAGCGGCGGGCGGCGGACGGGCGCTGGGCCGGCGGCGGCGGGCGGCGACTGGATTCCAGGCCGGGACCGGCCGAAAGGGCCGGCCGGGAGAGAGAGAGGAGGCGGCGGGCGGGCGCCGGGTAGACGTGGCGCGCGATTGCACGGGCGGGCGGGCGGACGACGCTGTCTGCTCGCCGGACGTCCGTCGGCGCGAGGGCGAAAAAGCTAGGGTTTCGGGGATGATCCGGATTTTCGGGAGGTGTTTAAATAGGCATAGAGGGAGCTAGGAGAGTCCAAATGAGGTGTAGTTTTCGCACACGATCGTGATCGAACGACGGAGAGCATGGGAGTGACTTAGATGGGTTATTGGGCTGTTTTGAAGGGGTGTTGGGCTGCAACTTAAAAGAGGCCTTTGCGAGAGTGCGGTTAACCGTTGGAGTACCAAACGAGCTCCAAATGACCCGAAACTTGACCGGTGGTCTACGGGTGGTATACCAAGGCCACTAGACAAACCTCGGTCCATTTCGAGAAGGTTTAGTGCCCGCACACGGAAAAACGTAAAAGGGACCGCCGGGGGAGATAGGAGTGCCGGATTGCAAAACGGACAACGGGAAAAATGCTCGGAATCATGAGACGAACACGTATGCAAATGCGATGCACATGATGACATGATAAAATGCATGACATGGACAAAATGCAAAAGAAGAAAAACCCAACCACGGAGGGAATATCATATATCAATGCCGAAAATGGCAAGAGTTGGAGTTACAAAACTTCCGGGGTGTTACAAATCTGGCCCAGTAATGGTGTGCTGTTTCTGCGGGCTCTTGCCGAATTTGAGATAGGTCGCTCATATTTGGGTGGGCGGGTGGAATTAAATCCGGAACCGCGTCCAATATGAGACTTAAGGGACGAGGGGCTTCCGGACTTGGAAGCTTGGATTCTTGGATGTTGTCCAATGAATTTAGCCTGCTTCCTGACTTTAGGTTCAGGGCTTGACTGACGTCCTCTCCTCCACGGGAATCCGGCATGGAGGGATTGGGAATCCGGACGTGGCTAGTCCTTAAGATAGAAGAAGGGTCGCCAGATTGTTCCTCCACCACAGAACGCAGGGTAACCCGAGGAGAGTTGATCTCTCGATCGGGTTTAGGCCCAATTTGATCATAGTCTCGAAGCGACTCCTGTATGCATGGCGCGATCCAAGAGCTCGCTTAAGGAAGAGAGCTCCATCGATCTAACTGCTCGGCGAGCCCGATTTAACGTGAAGATTGCTTTCGATGACCCGAGAAGTCATCGCGGCGCTGGCGTCGAACAGCGGTCATAAGAAAACCGCTTAGCCGGAGAGTTTGGCCGACAGCCAAAGCTTTTTAGCAACAGTCCCATCTTTAAAGACGGATGAGGCATCCTTCCCGACGGCAACAACACGAGGAACTCTCAATGAAAGCACCAATGTCGGTGTCAAACCGCGGATCTCGGTAGGGGTCCCGAATCGCGGCCTAGGCGGATGGTAACAGGAGACAAGGGACACGATGTTTTTACCAGGTTCGGGCCCTCTCGATGGAGGTAAAACCTACTCCTGCTTGATTAATATTGATGATATGGGTAGTACAAGAGTGGATCTACCACGAGATCAAAGAGGCTAAACCCAGAAGCTAGCCTATGGTATGATTGTTGTTCGCCCCACGGACTAAAACCCTCCGCTTATATAGGCACCAATAGGGTTAGGGTTACAAAGAGTCGGTTACAATGGTAGGAGATCTACATATCCAGACGCCAAGCTTGCCTTCCACGCCAAGGAAAGTCCCATCCGGACACGGGACGAAGTCTTCAATCTTGTATCTTCATAGTCCAGAGTCCGCCAAAGGCTTTAGTCCGCTATCCGGACACCCCTAATCCGGACTCCTCACGCCAGATGGCACGACGGAGGTCATCGCGGAGCCCACCATAGTGTCACCACCAGATCCTTTGCAGGTGAAGACTACTTTTTCAGGATAGCTTGTACTAGTTGTTCCCCTTCAAATTCGGCCATTGTGGGATCCCTTCCCGCCTACATTTGGGAAGAGGACCAAGGCCACTATAAATAGGACTTAGCCCCCACCATAGATGGGGAGATCGATTCCACCCGAACCACATCACCAGCTCATCGAGCTCAAGAACACCTCTCCTCCTGAGGCTGTTCATCCACTGTACTAGTTCATCCTCAGCCCGTCGAGGCAATCCACCACAAAGATGGAGTAGGGTATTACGCCACAAGGTGGCCCGAACCAGGATAAACTCATGTGTCTCTAGTCCCTTGGGTTCGTCGAGCTAGGCCGTGGGATCATCATATAGGCAGATAGGGAAGAGAGAGTTCTTCGCGCTCACCCCAGAGTTCGAACCTCTCAAGAGTCTGCGGAACCCCGAATCCAACACACGCCAGTACTACGACACGTGCCGCTCCTTACTCGGCCAAGGTTCATTGCTACAGAGAGACAAACAGACCAGTATGTACATACACATTCGCGACGAGACAGAAAATCCTATGTACGGTTCAGTCTGGTGGGTCCCTGCTGTTAGGGAGGATAAGGTGGCACTTCCTTGCGTGCGAAGATATCAATGGTGGGTCCTAGTTGTTAGGGGAAAAATCTTTTTTTGCCCGTAATATGTATGCACTCCCTTGCAAACGAAGATGTAGGTGGTGGGTCCCAGTTGTCAGGGGGAAACATTATTTTTCACAAAATACGGTGGCCCTTCTGGTGGGTCCCCGCTGTCAGGTGGAGGAATCATTATTTTGTGTGCAATAAGGAGGCACTTCCTTGCTACAGCCATGGACCTAGCTATTAGCCTCTCCACGTACAGTCATCTTCCAATGGAAGTCATTCCTTGATCATGTTGACCACGCTGCGCCGAGAGCACCACTACTTGGAAAAGGGCTAAAGATAGGATTGACACTAACGGCGCACCAGAGAAGTGGTGCGCCACTACTATATACTAATGGCGCACTGGTGGAGATACGCCATTAGTGTGGAATACACTAATGGCGCACGAGCGCGTAAGGTGCGCCACTAGTAAAACAATTTTTTTTTTCATTTTTTCAAACATTCTAATGGCGATCCAGCAAAGTGCGCCATTAGTAGTTAGAACTACTAATGGCGATGGAGACAGAGGCGCCAGTAATTTTTTTTTACTTTTGGCAAAAAACTTATTCCCTCCTCCCATCCTCCCACTCAAGACGCCACTCGCCCCTAACCAGACGCGCTGCCCTCACGCCCCCGCCTCCGGCCCCTGGCGCGACCCCTTGACCTCAGGCTTCACACCCCGCCGCCGACATCTGCTGCCCGGTTCGCTTGCCATGGCGCCTCCCAACCGCCAAACCTCCAGCTGCCCCTGCCACCTCCCCCCACCCCCTCTCCACCGCCCGCCCCTCAGCCGCCGCCGCCGTCTCCTCGAACCCTAGCTCCGCCCGGCGTGGGACGACCACCTCGTCGGCCTCACCAGCCGCAGGCCCTCAAGCCCCACGCCGCCCTCGGCCTCGCCTCTCCAAGCCCATGATACAGGTCCGTCTCATCTCTATCTTCTTTCACATCCTCAGCAATGCTAGTTCTTTCCCGTGGATTTGGGTTAGGATTTCTCGTCATGTTCGTAATGTAATTTAGAGAGTAGCTGCAAGCTGTTGGTGGAATTTAGTAGGACATTTGGACACTCGTGCTGCACATGTTTCTTACTCGTGTGCGATCGCCGACACGGATGCTTGTGTTGTTAAGTTATTATTACCAACCAAAGGACTAACTCGTGGCTGCTTATTTTGTTGCAGACGTATGTGTTCCCTGAAGAATCCTTTCTGGCTTGTTCAGATAATTTATTGAGTGCGCAAATTTTTTTAGAACCATGGTGCCCCGGCTCCACCTCTAGATGCCATCGTTTCAGAAACAACAGCTTGGAGTTGTGTGCCAATACATGTGATTTGCAGGCTGTGTTTAGCTAGAATGGCTTAACGCATGGGACAGATATTTTAAATTGTTGTTCGCACAATGCTTCGCTAACAACCTTCTCGCCACAATAGTTGTAATCGGGCCGAGAGAGAAACTACACCATAGATTAAGAAATTACTGTACTTGATTAGCGGTCCTTGATCAAATGACTCTGCACGGTGCAGATCTCGAGGTGCCATCTAACGGCAAAGAGACGTGGAGCCCCGGTCCCGTGGTTCTACTGAACTTTTGTACTGCACTTTGCTTTACACGGTGGTGAATCTAGTACCAACATTTGCTCAAGCATTGAGTTATATTTGTCGCTGATAAATGTGACTTTAAATTGGGAGGATGGGACTCCAAGTTAGCTTTATATTCATAATGAAATGATGGATAGAGAGTGCTTTAGTGCTAGGATTTGATGCTCGGTTAGCTGAGCAATCAGCAAAGCTAATAAATTACCTTACCATACCGATGTTGGTTCATTAATCTTAAGCCCATCATGTTTGTTGGTTGTTTGCTGTCATGTTGTTATTACTTCCATTAGGGCATCTTCTGGTTCATTAACCTTTCTAACATCTGCATATTTCAGGTTTCCGAGGAGGTAAAGGAAGTGAAGTTCATGCTGCAAGCAGCAAGAACACTCCAAGGTGATAAATATGTTCCTATTTATCTTTTTGCTCAAGTTCTTCAAGACATCATATAATATAGAGAAGTGCAGGTCAAGTGGTGCAATCATATACATCTGCCACTTAAGTCATCCTTCCTTTAAAGCAGAGTGATGCCTTTCGATGTCACACAATAATGTTTGTTGCAAGAACATTCTACTCTTAGTGTTTGTTTGTTTACTGCATAAAAATATATAGTTTTGCTATTGTTATGCATGTATTCACTGCTGCTGCTGTGACTTGTGATGATGTTGTAGGTACCCGAGAGGTTCTTGAGTTTGCTCGGAATGTCGATTAACTTCCGCTCCGGCAAATTGGTACTCCATATGTCCTATTTTCAGCAAAGGTAATGCTGAAATTTTCCGTGAATTTTAGCATTACTTTGCTAAAAATAGGACATATGGGGTACTTGCGACTAATGCCTGTTATCATGCATGTTTTATGATCTGTTGTAAGGGTACTAATTGGTCTCTTTTGCTGCTCAATTATCAGAGATGGCTGGAAGCAGCCACCGCCGCTCTGCGACACCGCAGTATGAGTTGGATGCTTCCGAGTTCTTCACTATCATACTTGGGACTTCAGTATCATCCATGACGCAGGTATATAAAATGAGAGATCTCCCCTAGTGTCGGCGTTCTGGGAACGGGGGTCCCCAGACTTGCCTGCCTGTGGCCTGCGGCCTGGCTCAAAGGAGGCCCAGGACGACCCATCTTCATCTACGCAAGCTCAAGACCCTCGCGAGGGGCCAAGCCTCGCGGGGCGGACGACGAGGAGCTTCCTCAGGCACGGCCTCGTCAGGCTGGCTCATGAGGAGGCGGAGAGTTCAAGGCAGGGTACCTCGCGAGGTGGCGCCAGTCGGGTGCCAGCCCGCGCAGCGTCCTCCTTTCCCCTTTGGTGCAAAGGGAGCAAGCGCAGGCGAGAGCATCAAGCAAAGGCATCCGTTTCGGTGCAACAAGACCAAGACCAGCCCCAACGGCTGGAAGGGAGTCATCGTGGAGCCCAAGCAGGCATCATCACCAGAGCCTTTGGCAGGCGAGGACCAACTTTAGTCAGGATAAGTGTACCCGCTGTTCCCTTCAAATGGCCAATTGTTGGCGCCTTCCCGCCAATATTTGGGAAGAGGCCGTGGGCCTTCACCTATAAATAGGAGTAGCCATCTCCATGGTAGAGGGATCGCCTCGGTATGAGATCGAATCTCACCAAGGAACCAGTAGCTAGAGCAATCGAACACCACCTAGCAGTTCATCACACCCACCAAGAACAGACTGCGAGGCTGTTCTTCCCCTGCACTGCTCCTCATCAACCCAAGAGGCAATCCACCACACCACAAACTAGAGTAGGGTATTACACCACAACGGTGGCCCGAACTAGTATAAATCTCGTGGTCTCTTGTGCTGTTCCGCTTAGTGGTTTAGGTCCCTGCATTCGGGCGAGGTACGAGGCGGTGGAGGGTTGATCTCCGCACGCACCCCAGTTGTTGAACCTCAAGGGTCTGCTGAACTGAACCGACATTTGGCGCCGGGTAGGTGCGCCGGAATCCGCCTTTCTGCCACCTCGTGTCCCGTCAGATCGCTATCACCATGTCCGCGCACTTGCGGCAACCCAGATCTCTGGGCGGCGTGGGTTCGCCCACGCAGAGCCGCCGCCGGGCGACCTCTGCGTTCTCAGTAGCTCGCGGGTCCGCAGGGCGCCTGGGCCGCGGCGACGCGACAGTTTCAACGGCTTCACGCCACGGCCAGCGCGTCGGCAAAGAAGGGCCTCCAATCACGCCAGCGACCACATCACTGCACACCCGCCGGGAGCAAGCGAACTCGAGGGCCGCGCTCACAGTGGCCCGAGAGCTGCTGCAGTGTAGGCTGCTGGAGAGCGGCCGCGACATGCTGCTGGAGCGAGTGGCAGAGCTCGTGGGCTTCGCCGCCTTGGGGGCTCACCCCTTCTGCACCCAACTTCCATCTCAGGCCCAGGCGGCTCATTGACGGGGCTCCGCGTGCGCTGGCTCCAAAGCTACTCCAACACCGGGCGAAAGCAGTTAACACTGGCCGGGCGCGGGTTGCCCCTCCCCGCCCCGCGGAGAAGAAGGACTCGACATAACTAACGGCCCTGGTGGACCGCCGGGCCACCACCCCACGGTGGGCGCATCAAGAAGAGCAGCCTGGCACGCTCAGCACTACGGCGTGGCCTTCGGGATGACGGCACCAGAAGAATACGTGCCCCACATGATGGACCAAGGGCACCCGCATGAGGGAGAATAAGGCTTGCTCTCACCTGAGCTGTGGGGATGAGGCGCAGGTTTCGAGCTCTTCCAGAGCCTCGAGACGTCCCACTGGTCACGCCGGGGCGCACGATTATCGGCACCGCCATTTCCTCAAGAGCAAACATACGCTAACCATAGGTCGCAGGAGGTACAGGTCGCCACGACGAGCGGCTGCCCTGGCCTCAGCCTCCTACCCTCGGGAGGGGGGGGCGCTAGGGGCGCCGGAGAGGGCAGAGATCCGACATCACCACCATGGGCGCTCGAGCAAGGCGTTTCAGGAGGTAGGCCCTCCGCTGGGAGGCGCCAAGGCCTGCCTCGGGCGGAGGACCCGTGGTCGCCGGGGAACTGGCCACCGCTTCTACCCCATCGGGAAAGGGCCCTGGTTTCCGGCCGTGCTGATGGCACTAGAGTGTATGCAAGGAGGGGCCTCGCCTAGCGATATGAAGCAAGGCCGGTACTGTGAAGAAGGCCCAAGACTGTGAAGCTCGCCGCCCGGACACTCTCATGTAATAATGAGTGGGGATGTACACGCCGGAGTCTCTGGGTGCCGCCTCAGCCCCGGGCCTCCCTCCCACGCCTAGTGGCAGCACTTAGCTCCGGCTGGTGAGAAGACGCCCAAGACTAGACTAGGTGCCGGACGCGCTTTTCTTCTCCCTTTTTCGCCTTTCCATTTGTTGTCGCTTCCGCTGGATTTACATTGGATTCGAATTTGAGATTTGCGTGTGTTCGGGAAGAGGTGCTTAGTCTCGCTCGAGCAAATCTCTCGCTTCCAGCTACCACTCCACCTCAGCCTGCCTCCTCATGAGCCGACCAGGCCTAGCTTGCGCCAAGAGCCCACTGTCGCCGACGCTGCCCTCTCCGGAGGGTTTTACACCAGATCCTACGGATTCGATCAGAGACAATCAGGTCGCTGCAGCCTCCCACAGTGCTATCTCGGCTCAGACGAAACAAAGGTAAACCGCCAACCAGCACGCCGCTTAGCCAACCACTTGGCGCTGGCGATGGGCGATGTAACACTGCTAACACGATGAACACAAGTTTTACATGAGGGGCTCCTCCCAAAATGCTCTCACAGCCATTAGGCCAAAACCTGAGTTCTATTCATGCAGGTAACGGAACAGGACAATACATAATCAGTCGGATAAATCCCCAATGCGCCCTAAGGAGCACCTCCCGAGCCGTTGTCGGCGCCGCTGGTCTCGCCGCCACTATTCGCGGGTCGCCGGGCGACGCTCGCCGCTCACCACGCCGCTTTCATCGGGCGGCCACCACCACGCCGGGCCGTTGTCCAAGCGAAGGCCTGGACGAGAGCATCCACATTGTCTTCCACCTAGTGCGCCAGGTCGCCCCGGACGGCCTGGGGAACTAGGGCGATAACTGCGTCAAAGTCAAAGTGGGGGTCCATGTCCCGGAGATGGTCAAGACACGAGAAAAGGCATGCCCAAGCAGCGCGCTCCTCTCTCTCCACCAACCTATTGGGCCTCGACCGATCAAGGCCTCCGCCGCGCCACCACGTCGGTGAAGAATCAAGGTTGCCGGGCGAGTTAACCACGTGCGGCTCGCCAACCGCCACCTCGCAGATATTACCTGGCTGTGTTGGCTTTTCCCGAGCGTGGCAGCATGGGGCCATGCTCATGCTCCAGATTCGGCCACGACGCATCTCGCCCACATTCTCGGCCTGACGGCCTCGCCTCCTCCACCCGCTACGGCGAAGGAGCGCTTTGGCTCGAGAGGTGGTGGACTCCTCTGCGCCATTCTCGAGGGCGGCCCAAGAGCATCGGCCCGCCGCCGCCTCCTCCAGCTTTGGCCCTCAAGGCAGCAGTCCTGCCTCAGCCTCGGCCTTGATCAACCCCAGCCTCTCAAACTCTCGCCGAGGTTCGAGCGCACCGCCACCACTCGGCATCCGGGACCTCCTCCAGGACGCTGGCTTCCTGCAGCGACCTCATCCTCCGCCCGCCGCCAGCGCCTCGCCTCCGCCAGATTAAGGCTGCTCGGGCGGCTTCAAGCATCATCGCCTCCTCACGCCTCGAGTCTCCGCTGGTCGCGGAGGCCACCTTCATCGACGCGAGGGCTGCCTCGCAACTCCATTTGCTCCTCCAATGAGTGACACCAGGCCAGGAGTTCCGTGCCCGCTTCCTCCGCCGCCTCGCCACTGTTAGCTGCCCGGCCTCGACGGCCCGAGAACAGGTCTCCGAGAGGCTACCAGCGACGCCTTTGGCCTCTTCATCATCAAGATCACGCCGGTGGTGCGCAAGGGCGGCAGCGCCCAGCCACGCCTCTGCCAGCGGCAGGCCCTCGCCTCGAGGCGCGCTCGCGAAGGAAGCTTCACCAAGAAGGCTCACCTGCGCGCCCGCCTTCAAGAAATCTCATGGCGGGCGCGGCGCCTAAGCGCTGCACGCCCTCCACACCATCAACCGCCCAGCGGGCGCCGAGCCACGAATCAGCAACTCTCCGGCAGGGGGCTGGGGTTGGCAACCTCGCGACGGTCGGCGCGCAAGCTGCTAGAAGCCCGGCCCGAGCCAGCCCATCTCGCACGAGGGCGCAGAAGCGCCAGCCAATCGCCGCCCACGGCCAAAGCGAGAAGCCCATGGCAGGCTAGCTATGCCACGGGAAGGCTCGCGAGGAAGGGTCGCAGGGCTGCAGGCCACGACGCGCGGGACGGTTCACCTCCCGGTCGCCTCACCACAAGGGCTGTACCGCTTGAGCAATCAAGGACGGGAGGGGCGGCCGGGGACGGCTCTCACCCGCCTCCGTGAGCTCGGCAGAAGGGCACTGCAGGCAAGGATCGCACAAGCATCAAGAATCAGGAGTTGGAGAAGGAGAAGGCTTACTCATCGCTGGCGGCACTTCCCACGCTCAGCAGCGCATAAGGGTAATCATCGCCAGGGCCTCCCTTCTCTCCCGGAGGGCCTCAAGTTCACACGGAACGACTCCAAGATTTGAGCGTTAGGGTCACCTGCAGCGAGGAGAAGCATCATACACTGGCGCTGTGGGCGCCCACCGACGCGCCTGCTGATCGCCTCACCAAAAGAAGCAGCAGGGCCTGGGGCTCCATCCGCAGCGCCGCTGGGCGGCTGCTCGCCGCCTCACCGCGGGCGGCATGAGCCTCGGAGCTGCTCCCTCATGAGCATCGCCTCATGCAGTCACCCCGGGTGGGGTCCTTCGGCCTCGGGCGGCTCAGGCCTCCCTGCCCGCCACTTGAGGAGGAGCCGCCTTGGCCGATCGGAAGGGCTGTCACCATCACTAGATTCTCGCGAGGCCCCTCGAGACCAGCGGGCGCTGCCCCCATTCATCAAGATAGGCATCTGGTTCACAAAATCACCCCTGCTCGGGCAGAGGTACAGCAAGGCCCTCCATGCCGGATGCCACCGGGTGGGGTCGCCAGAAGGACCAGGAGTACTTTCTCAGCCAGCGCCGTGTCTTCTTCCCGAAGCCTCATACGATCACCAGGCCCGCCAAGGCCCACATCCGTGGGAATGGCGTTGAGAGGAGCAACGCGGCACATCAGAACTCCTTCACCACCATGGGCGCTTATCACAGCAAGCGACGCCGAACGCCAAGCGGCGCCAGACAAAGATGAGCCGAGGGCTTGAAAGCCGCCTCCTCGCCCCAGCCTGAATTTATGACGGCAAAGCGTAGGTTCGCCCGATAGAAGGGGCTGGGCACCCCACATCCACGCATAGCCACCTCTCGCGAACTCAGCCGTGGAGGCAGGCTGAAGTCGATCCATGAGGCCGCTGTCTCGGGCGTATGACGAAGCTCGCACGCCGAGCATTGGGAGGTGTCGACAAGGCATGAGAAAAGAAGTGGCGCAGCAAGGCAACCAAGGAAGGATGCCCATCATTGCTTCACAAACAAAGGCAAAGACCGAGAGGTGAGTGATGGACTCAGACCCGATGCATCATGGATCT
The DNA here is from genome assembly GCA_021605205.1 of Aegilops longissima. Taxonomy (NCBI): domain Eukaryota; kingdom Viridiplantae; phylum Streptophyta; class Magnoliopsida; order Poales; family Poaceae; genus Aegilops; species Aegilops longissima. The sequence continues at coordinate 295,307,408 of CM038677.1, forward strand.
GATAGTGGAAAGCACGGCATTGAAGAAATCAGAAAGGGGGAACTAGCCCGCCTACGTATGCGCCAAAGAAATACCGGACTTCGTGACTATCCAATGATGGAGAAGTGGGACGCGGCCAGGCCGCTGCCCCTCCCGCAGATTCGCTGAAGGTGGTGGCCAGAGCCGAACTGACCTTGCCCAAGCCCTCTAGATTGAGTATGATCGACGGTCGACGGCGGATGCCGCCGGCGGCGGTAAGCGGCGGAGGCATAGGTTTCTTCCCTTCCCTTCTTCGCTCGGAGCCATGGCGATTGAAAGGGGGGGAGATTCGAGATTGGATTGGAAATGAAGCGGAGTTCGAGAGGGGAAGGACAGAGCGCACAAGCAGAGAGGGGAACGGATGTGTGCAGCAGCAGGTCCCCCTAGCAAGGCACGAAATAAGGAGGCATCGTGGGAAGCAAAGCCGCCCACGCCCAATCAACCGCCACGGGCGCCTGGCCACAACTATTAGGGCCCGCGACGCCAGACTTGCCCTTTCGCCTCGCCGCCAAGTTCGGCGTCAGGGGCCTGGGCTACGGTCGGCGCTCGGGAACGGGGTCCCTGACTTGCTCGCCTGCAGCTGCGGCGTGGCTCAAAGGAGGCCCAGACGGCCCATCTTCATCTACGCAAGCTCAAGACCTCGCGAGGGGCTGCTCACGGGCGGACGACGAGGAGCTTCTCGTGCACGGCCTCGTTAGGCTGGCTCATGAGGAGGCGGAGAGTTCAAGGCAGGGTACTCGCGAGGTGCCCATGACGCAAGCCATGATTTCCACTGGGGCGCCAGGGCGCCAGCCCGCCTAGCCGCCCCTCCTTTCCCCTTTGGTGCAAAGAGAGCAAGCGCAGCGAGAGCATCACAAAGGCATCCGCTTGCAACTAGACCAAGACCAGCCCCAACGGCTGGAAGGGAGTCATCACGAGCCCAAGCAAAGGCCATCACCAGTAGCCTTTACAAAGCGAGGACCAACTTTAGTCAGATGAGTGTACCCGATGTTCCCTTCAAAATGGCTAATTGTTGGCGCCTTCCCGCCAATATTTGGGAAGAGGCCCAGTGGCCTTCGCCTATAAATAGGAGTAGCCATCTCCATGCTAGAGGGACCCCCGGTATGAGATCGGAATCTCACCAAGGAACCAAGAGCTAGAGCAACTCAACACCACCTAGTAGTTCATCACACCCACCAAGAACAGACTGCGAGGCTGTTCTTCCCCTCATCGCTCCTCATCAGCCCAAGAGGCAATCCACCACACCACAAACTAGAGTAGGGTATTACACCACAACGGTGGCCTTAACTAGTATAAATCTCGTGGTCTCTTGTGATGTTCCGCTTAGTAGTTTAGGTCCCCTAAGTCGGCGAGGTACGAGGCGGCGGAGGGTTGGATCTCCGCACACCCCAAAGTGTTCAACCTCAAGGGTCTGCCTAACCCGAACCGACACCTAGCTTCACCCATCTCATTATGATATCTCTGTTTGCCTACATCACTCATTGTCCCAAACTGCAGAGGCTGCCCGACAGCTTTAAGAACATGCCGATGGGTGAAGATCCGCCAATAATGTGAAGGTACGAAAGGTCGGCGTGGGTTTCGCAGGCGTGGGATGTGGAGTTGGTGATCAAGGAGGGCCACATGGACTTGTCTCGTGGGTGGGAGAAGTTCTACCGTGCCTCACGACCTGCGGTTGGGGTACTTCCTTCTTCACGCATTTACTACGACGCCACCATGCTCATCCCGAAGGTGTTCAACGCGACTATGTAATGATGCGCCACGCTAAAGATGATGATGCCGGTATGTTCTACCTCTTCTTATTCCTCTACATTTGGCTTTGTCTCACATCGATTGTTAACGGTCATTGTTGCATTTGGACAGTAATGGAGCAGCAGAAGACAATGGCTACAGCCAAAGCAAGAAGCCGACCATGGCTCAGAGCGAAGCAGCAGCGCACCATGGTCTGTAGCGAAAGCAGCAGCGATTTTGGCTGTAGCGAAAGCAGCAGCGATTCTCAAAGAAGCATAGACAACAAGAAGGATGATCCGGACCGGAGGCAGGAGAAGAGGAGCAGAGGGGGATGAGGAGCTGCAGGATGACGATGGGCATCAGCCGAGGATGACCTAGCGCGGTGGTGGCTGACCAAGGGCAAGAGATGGTGGTGGCTGACCATGGGCAAGAGATGGTGGTGGCTGACCATGGGCAAGAGATGGAGGCGGCCGAGGATAACCTAGTGATGGTCGTGGCTCAAGGTGGCTCTCGATGGTGGTGGTGCCCGACAATGACCACACACCGGTGGTGGCGCCGGGCGATCCCACAGCCTGGGCGACATGACCACACCAATTGAGGTAGAAGACTACATCCCATCGCTTCCACTGCCTCCATCGCCGCCGCTTTGGCGATCGATCGAGGAAGGAGAAGGAGAAGAACAATGCATGAGAACCTGAACTTTGTCGTGTATGTCGATCTCCAAAATGATATATATATATACTTAGTTACCTATGTTATCTCTAATATGCTTAGTTTCCATAGGTTAGCTTCATTTTACCTAAGTTGGCTCTAATATCCTAACTTAGAGCTTATATGCTTAGTTTCCTATAGGTTAGCTCCAAACTAACTTATGTTACCACAAAATGATCAAGTTTACATAATAAGCTTATAGTCTTCTTTCTTATTTCTTTCCAAAATTCTTCTTATTCTTCTTCTAGTGTTCTTCTTCTTCTAGTATTCTTCTAGTCTTCTTCTTTTTTCTTCTTCTAACTTCTTGTTTATCATTTTGCAGATTTGATTTAATTCACGGAAGCTTGCACGGATGGAGTGCTTCTTTTCCATTTGTGTTTTTATTTTGTATCAATGTGAAACTTTTGTGAATTGATGGATAACGTGTTGGATGAACAATGAAACTTTTTAATATGTAACGATGGAACTTGTGTGTTGGCTATGTATGTATATATGATGGAACTTGTGTTGGCTATGTATGTATATATGATGGAACTGTGTGTTGGCTATGATTTTTATATGGATGCTTGTTGTATATATATGTGTTGGATATCTCATAGGTGAAATAGTGACCTGAGATTAAGAAAAAAATTAAAAAATTGTTACTAATGGCATTATTACAAGTGGTGCGCCATTAGTATAAAGGGTATACTAGTGGCGCATCGTGGGCAAAACTAATGGCGCACTGCCTGGTGCGCCATTAGTATCCCATTAGAAAAAAATTCTAGTGGCGTGATACTAATGGTGTACCAGTGATGCGCCATTAGTAGGCAAAACTGGTGCGCCATTAGTAGCCCTTTTCCTAGTAGTGCACCAAGGCGGTAGAGGACACAAGGCCAATGATGGGAATGACCCGGAGCCGGGGAAGACTAGGCAGTTGTTTCTCACGCGGAGGGGGGGTACAAGGGTTTACTGGTTCGTCTGCCATCGCCGGAGAATAACAGGAACTGTAGGTGCGTAGAGGGATGGCCTAGCCAGCTATGGGAGTAGTGTGGGGCGATGAGGCCTGCACGGCAGCACAGCCGACCATGGGGCACAGGAGCAGGCGGCACGACCGGTGATGGCTTGGGCAGCTGGAGCAAGAAGACCAGAGGTCGAATAAGCACGACGGCCATTGGATGGACATCGTATGGTCACTTCAGCTAGTATCATTTATATTGACTAAGTTGACAAATCCTGCATCTGCGTCAACTTAGTAGGCCCACAAGTCAGCCTCCAAATACGGTGGGTCCCAGCTAGCAGGAGGAGTATTCATTTCTTTGTGCGTAATAAGGAGGCACTTCCTTGCGTGCGAAGATATAGCTGGTGGGTCCGAGCTGTCAGCGGGAGGAACGTTTTTTCGCCAAATACAAAGGCCCTTTGGGTGGGTCTCCGCTGTCAGGTGGAGGAATCATTATTTTGCACGTAATAAGGAGGCACTATCTTGCGTGCGGCCATGGACCCAGCTGTTAGCCTCTCCCTATACAGTCCTCTTAAGATGAATGTCATTTGTTGACCACGCCGCGCCTAGAGCACTAGGGCGATGGACGACGGCGAGGCCTAGGAAGGCAACGACCCAGAGCCAGAGAAGACTCAGTAGTTGTTTCCCACACGGAAGGGAGTACGAGGGTTTATTTATTCGTCTGCCATCACTGGAGAATAACAGGAACTGCGGAAAAGCGAGAGGGATGGCTGCCAACGATGGGAGTAGTGGGCGAAAGATTTCATGGGCAAAATATATGGCCACGGAGAATTGAGTTTGTTTTAGGGTAAACTCGTGGTAAAAAAAATCATCGCTGGGAGGGAAAACAACAATAGAAAATAAGGATGTAAAGATGAAAAGGGAACTTTAAGTATTTTCAGTATAATAATATATGTATATGAACTAGTAAAATTATAGGCAGAGATCAGAAAACGGAACTAGTACGTGGCATTTTTTGAGGAAAATAGAACTGGGCTGTGCATTTTCTTTAGTAAAAAACTGCATGTGGATGTTCTCAGAGAAAATATAACTAAGGATGACGAGCCAAAGGCCAGAAGATACCTGCTGGATCTTTGTGCCCCATTGTCGTCATGGGTTTGGCATGTTAAAAACCAAGCCTGGGTAGTCTACAACCCAGTTGATAGATGCTCGACCTAAAAAAAGAATATACCTGCTGGATCCCAGTTATCAGTTTGTACTTGTAGAATTCTCTCGTTTATTGACTACGTTGAAAATTTCATGGGTTTCACCATCTTAGATCTCAGCATTATTTTTCAATCGTGATAATAAGTGCATGCACTTTCTTGCGTACGGCCATGGACATGCTGATTCCATACAGTTAGGCTCTGTGTGGACAGCCGTCTTGTGGTTCCACGGAAGAATTTCATGCAAATTGGATGATTTTCAGTGAAACCAGACTAAATTCAATGCATTTTACATATTCTTCTTATTATGGAATATTTTACGTATTTCAACTAATAGTAACCGACTAGGCCTTTTTGAGTCCATGGGTGACCCTTCACGCGATCGAGGTCGCGACACTTAACCATTCTGGAAGGCCCAAATCCATCGCTCCTCTCTTTTAACAATTTGCAGCTGGGCTTGGCATGCTCTGTCCAACTATCAGCCCATGAAACCAGATGTATCCCATGCATACTCGAAGATGTAAAAAAAATTGGAGAACTGGGAATTCGAACGACAGGTGCGTATGCTACCCATAAAAAAATCAGGTGCCTGGAAATTCGTTTTGAAACAAATGATTCAGCTTTATATCCACATCGACCCTCGACATGATGGTTGGAAGCAAATTCCAAGTTCATACTGAAATATCCTTAACAACAATACCAACTTGCAGACGACCAGGTAGAACAAGTACCAATACCAAACTAACTTATAATCTGTTTAGTCCTGGCCCTAGTGTTCGTCTGGTAGAAAATCTTGCTGATGACTAGCTCCCGCTCCTTCTCTTGCTCCAGCTCCCTTAGGTGGTACTGGTGCATCACCCAGTTCGTCCTCCGCTGGTCGAAGTTCTTGTAGGTGTGCAGCACCAGAACCTTTTTCCAGCCCGTCTGCTGGCTGTTGACCATAACCGGCAAGGTATTGCCGGTCTTGTGCCCCATTGCGTGCATGCCGCACTCCAACGGTATCTTGCGACGCGTCCACGTGCCCCTTTGAACACCCTGGAGTTGCGCTGGAAGAAATGCTTGCTTAGGCCACTTAGTGTGATACCTGCAGTATTGGCGAATACAAGTTTTAGGGTATGTAGTTGGCATTTTCATAACATCTTTACCATGTTGCAGTCAATTTCTTCAATTCTTATTAACTCTCAAATAAAAATAGAGGTATAAACAAAGGAATATATTTGTGCAAGTAGACGGCCGATCGGTGTCTCACCTGGAAGTTTCTCAGGATGGGTGTAACCTATGTTGTGCTCGCTGTTGATGGTTGGTATGAACGAATCAATGAGAGGGTGAGATCTCGCACTGTCAGCACTCACTTTGTCCTCAAGGTGCTCGATCAGCTCTTGATCCATGGGATCAAACTTGATGCCAGCCGGCAGCACCGGCCAATCCATTTTGGACTTGCATCAGTTAATTCTAGTTAAATGGTAGTCAATGTATGATCAATCAATTGTTTAAGTAACTGATGAAAGATTTCAACATATAAGTGCTAATCCAAATCTAAAGTCCAGAATACCCGAAAAAACAGGGGTCTAGGCTTCATTACTACATGCATACTCTAAAGACTAGAAAACCCCCATAAAGATCGAAATCATCATACAGGGCGACGAGACGAATACTCACAAGAGCACTACAAAAAAAGTACACTTCCGTGATGATACGTGTTTGTCACAGTAGGTCGCTTTTTTTCATGCAAGTACATCCATGACAAATTTATGACAGTAATCAAGATAGTCATACCGTGCGTCGTGAGAAGTGTTCCATGACATTACGAAAATTATCATCACGAAGTGTCCACTTCCATGACGATAAATCGCGGCCACGTAATTGCTTTCGCCAAGGGTGACCGACACGTGGCATCCATCGTAACGAACGCCGTTAAGCTTATCGGGTCGGGTTTTGGATCCGATAACCCGTTAATCAGCCCGACCAATGGGGATTTTCCGTGTAAAATCATCATTGGCCGGAGGAAACACGTGTCGGCTCACCGCTGGACAGATGTCATCCACTCATTGGATGTATACGCCTATGATACGCCGACATATGGCACGGCCCAACAAGTTTAATTGGTTGACCCAATTAAAGGCCCACAAGTTTTATGGCCATAATGGGCCGGCCAACTAAAGGCCCACAAGATTTTGCGGACCATAATGGGTCGCCTGTAAAGGCCCACAAGATTTTGCGGGCCATAATGAGTCAGGCCAGCTAAAGGCCCACAATATTTTATGGACCATAATGGGCCGCCTGTAAAGGCCCACAAGATTTTATGGGCCATAATGGGCCGGCCCAAATAAAGGCCCACAAGGTTTTGTGTGCCATAATGGCTGGCCTGTAAAGGCCCACAAGATTCTTGCAGATCATAATGGGCCGGCCCAGCTAAAGGCCCACGAGATTTCGCCGACATTAATGGGCCGGCCCAGCTGTAGGCCCACAAGATTTTGAGGACCCTAGTAGGCCGGCCCATTAACTGGCTGCCATGTTTTGGGCCAAATGCCGGCCCATATCTGATCCGGTCCATTAATGGCCTGCACGTTCCGGGCCTAGAAGTGGCCAATATGAGATCCAGCCTGTTATAAGCCTACCACGTTCTGGGCCAAATTATGGCCCAGATCAGGTTCGGCCCTTTAAGAGGCTTTGGGCTCAATTATGGCCCATATTAAATTCGGCCCGGCAAATGGACACTATGCTTTTGGGCCCACTTGCTAAAGGCCCACTTAGTAATTCGGCCTGATATTAGTTTTGGCCTGTTAAGGGCCTGTTTAACATTTTGGCCCTATATTAATTTCGGCTGTTAAAAGCTCGTCATATAGTTGAACCTAACTATGGCCCGATTTGCATCCGGCCTGCTCGCAGCCGATATCTGATTGGGCCAAACAAGGACCGAGACAATTTTGGCCTGCTAAAAGCCCGTGATTTGATTCGCACAATCATGGGCCGGGGTTCATTTCGGGCTGCTGCCGGCCCGTGAGCTGTTCGGAACATTTCAGGCCCAACCTACATCGTGATTGCATGACGGCCCGATTATGTACCATAATTTTACGGTTTGGCCGGTTTACTGCGAAGACAGGATATATATACAGTAAAATAACTGCAGCATCATGAATAAGAAAATACCTAGACTATACAATAAAGAAATTACGGCATATTACATCCATCGGGCATCAAAGTTCGCCTTATGATAATAAAGCACAAGCATAGTTAGATTACATACATCAAGGCGTCAAAGATCGCCACCAAGGCAAATAAACACGCCGACAAAATAATATACAAAACCGACACACTTCAATAGAGTTCAATAAAGGTTAGCCCTCTCTGGGAGCGGCAACAAGCAATCGAAAGCAAGATGATGAGATCTGCGCTTGTTCAACACTTATATCTTCCTCACTCAATGATAAACAAGCGAGATATGATGACATGTTTTGCACGTAAAAGTATTAGTGCCGATAATTCATCACATTTTCTTATCGATTAAAGTCACACAGTTTAAAATTGCATTAACACAATATGGTATTGTTCGTAAAGACATGGCAGGAAATGACATTGCGAAGGAGTTGGCAGCTTCACGACAACACCGGATTACGTATCAAGAACTCATAAGTATCAATGGTTAGTGTGTCAATTTATACCATTTCAGATTGGCAAATAAAGAGACGGTTTAAATAATAGTAGAATGATATGACATTGTTCATAGTTAAGACATTGCAGAATATGACATTGTGCTGTAGTGGGTAGGTTCACCACACCACTCGATTACGGATGAAGAACAGAAGCATACATGCAGTGCAAAAGAAGATCACTTGCTATGTATAGTTTAATTTGCATGGTATGAAGAAGGAACATGGTTGTACAACTGAAAACTTAAATTGAGAAAGGACAAACTTTTGTTTATGAACTAAATAATAAACTTTCAATAAGCAATTTGATGCAAACACCAAAAATAAACAGTTGTTGCAGTCATGCCTAACCAAATATATACAACAAAGTTTGAAGGCTTGAGATGGACAAACTTACATTATTGGTGAAGACAGGCTCTATAAAGGCCTTGTCAATGCTGATGGGGGGGGGGCAATTCAAGAAGTTTACCACAGAATCTTCTTCAAAAGCATTGCCTTTATTCTACATTTTGTTAGGAGTAAATATAGATGTGATAATATACGAAAAAATAAGATGAAGAGTGATGCTACATAACCAAGTAGCTATAAATGTAAGTGCAGCGATACAGGAAAAAGGTACAACCAAGAGCAATGCACAGCTAAACTTCTTCAAGCACCAACCTTATGGTAAGAGTAAATATAGATCTGATGTGTAGAAAATGGAGGCAAAGGAAAATAAGCTGCAGAGTGATGGTACATGAACAACTACTGTCATTATAAGTACACCGATAAAGGATATCATGTACTTACAAGAACAATGCAGAGCTAAAAAACATTGGCATTTGATATATTCTACACTAATGTAACCATTCATACTGATCGATAATTTGGAGCGAACAATTGATAAGCAAGCTATCATGCATACTGCTGTCACATAATGAACTGGTATGTATGCAAGTACAGTGATACAGACAACAGGTACTAACAAGAGCAAAGCAGCGGCAGCATATTTGCGATATCCTCGTCGTTTTTCAAACCGAATTCTTCTTCGAGCAGATTTCCGCAAAAAGATCCGTAAGGCACATGCGAAAAGTAGAAGTTCAAATTGTCATGTGATTTCATAGACAGTACCTCATCCTAGGAACGAGACCAGTGCATAACAAGGTTTTTCCATTCAATTTCTTCTAAATTGAGCACAGGAGACTTCACCAGAAATTCGTTTATAGACTTGCCATCAAAGTGTGATTTCCTCAGGTAACACCGATACTACTGCAATGCTTCCTTGAAAAGCACAAGCAAGCTTTGCTCGTCATGACTATCCAGATTGACCCTCGCCTAGTTACAACAATGTAATGTAAATCATTGATGTGTTCAATCAGCGTAAAACAGAAATTAATAACCATGAATAATGGCACTTACACGTAAGTTGGACAGAAGATGTGAAAATGGTGTTTGTCTTCACTATAATCTTCCCATGATGGGAATATATGCATGTAGTCCCTAACAACATTGAAAGCATTGTCTTTTAAACTGGGAATAAATGTAATGGGGTTCCAATCTGCAGGAATTGGTCGCTCTGCAGTTGGGATAGGTCTTCGCCGGTGGACTTGCTGTACTTTTTCTTTGGAGGGATTTTTCTGTGGTACAACTTGTGCTATGGCAAATGAAATCGGTATACCTTTTGGTCGGAGTGCAGGTCCTGTGTGGTGGGGCTAGTGGTGTGGCCAGTGAAGTAAGGGTACAATCTGTTGGAGTCGGTCCTACATTTTGTGTCACTGGTTGTACAACCAATATAAGTGGGGTGATGTCTGATTTCTCCGGCACCATCATGTTTTTCAAGGACTTTGCTGGTGCTCCTTCAAGTTCGGCAATCACCCTCTTCCTTTTTGATTTCTGATGCACAAGAACAGCATTTGAGTGAAAAAACATGGTATGGTGACAGATGGAATATGTATTGATAATGGATGGGCATGGCATCTCAACATATATGATGAGTAAACTAAGCAAATGGCGGTGCAACAAAGTAGAAGAAATGCAAGACAACATATGCAAGATACCCGCAATCAATAAAACATTGCCAAATTAGAACAGGCACCTTGATGGGTGAACAGGACAGGCCATCTACCTTTGACTCCTCGAGGTTAGAATAGTCATTAGGATCATATTCTGAACAAGAATCAACAGGTGGGGACCGTATGAGTTTCATTGCATCCAGAATGGCACTCAATGTCTTGGTGCCAATTTTGTAAGTCATTGCGATGTTTAGCTTAAAGAGTGGACTGCTGCTAGTGTGACACAAAGCAGCTACACAGATCATAGTGTAGATATAACAGGAAAACCTTAAGCATCAGTGTGGGAGTCCTGGACTAGGGGGTGTCCGGATAGACGAACTATCATCTTTGGCCGGACTCCTGGACTATGAAGATACAAGATTGAAGACTTCGTCCCGTGTCCGGATAGGACTTTCCTTGGCGTGGAAGGCAAGCTTGGCGATACGGATATGTAGATTTCCTACCATTGTAACCGACTCTGTGTAACCCTAACCCTATTCGGTGTCTATATAAACCGAAGGGTTTTAGTCCATAGGACGAACAACAATCATACCATAGGCTAGCTTCTAGGGTTTAGCCTCTCTGATCTCGTGGTAGATCTACTCTTGTACTACCCATATCATCAATATTAATCAAGCAGGAGTAGGGTATTACCTCCATCGAGAGGGCCCGAACCTAGGTAAAAACATCGTGTCCCTTGTCTCCTGTTACCATCCGCCTAGACGCACAGTTCGGGACCCCCTACCCGAGATCCGCCGGTTTTGACACCGACATTGGTGCTTTCATTGAGATTTCCTCTGTGTCATCACCTATAGGCCCAATGGCTCCTTCAATCATCAGCAACGACGCAGTCCAGGGTGAGACTTTTCTCCCCGGACAGATCTTCGTATTCGGCCGCTTTGCGCTGCGGGCCAATTCGCTAGGCCATCTGGAGCAGATTGAAAGCTACGCCCCTGGCCCTCAGGTCAGATTTGGAAGCCTGAACTATACGGCCGATGTCCATGGAGATTTGATCTTCGACGGATTCGAACCACAGCCGAGTGCGCCGCACTGTCTCGATGGGTACGATCTAGCTCTGCCGCCGAACAGCGCCCTCGAGGCCGCACCAGTATCCGCTCCGACCCTTAATCCGGAGCCGGTTTCGCCGATCGAGGATGGTTGGTTGGACACCGCCTCTGGGGACGAAATCTCCACGGCGGTTGAGCCGAACACCATCCACATCGCTGCGGCTTCGTGACTCCAGTTGCGGACTCCTTTCCGGACTCCGAACCTCCCGCGCCTCTACCGGTCCGAATCCGGTAGGCGCCCGATTATGGAGTTCACCGCCACGGACATCTTTCAAAGACTTCGCCCTTTGGCGATATCCTGAACTCATTAAAGTCTCTCTCTTTGTCGGGAGCCTGGCGAACTATGGTCGGGAAGGTTGGGATTCGACGACGAAGAAATTCAGCGCCCACCACCACCCACTTTGTAGCCACTCGATGATTTAACCGACATGCTCGACTTGACCCGAAGACATCGGCGGTATGGACGAGCAGTGCGGAGGCGATCAAGACCCGGCGCTTACAGGGAATCTTTGGAAGGCCACCTCGTCATATGACATATACATGGTGGACATCCCAAAAGATGGGAATGGCGATGGAGCAGCGGAGGATGACCCTCCAAGAAACAACCCAAGTGCCGGCGTCGTGGCGCCGCTCTAAATCCGCTTCTGATAAAAGCAGCGATTCGGCGGGAGACAATAATACCCGGACGGTGCGAAGACAACCCCTCGGCGAGACTCAGCGCGGAGGAGGGAGAAGCAAGTCCGCCTGACGGTCTTGTGAGAAAAAGCTAGAGGATGATAATTATGTGACCCCCTCCGAAGACGAGCCAAGCCTCGGCGACAACGAATTAAATCGTGCGGAGGACCCCGTCGAACAAGGCGTTTTAACGCAGGCTCAAAGGCCACGGCAAGCAGCCTCAAGAAAAGCAGCAACAACAGGGCTGACCAAGACCTGCTAGGTGACAGATGGATGAAGTCCTTGCAGCGAAGAGTATGAACTTCGAGCGCCCTCAAAATCTACCCCAAGCGTGAGCCGTTGCCTCGATCGGAGGAGGAAGCACCCACGTCACCAGCGCACAACATGGCAGACCGGCCACCCGGTGGCGCGACAGAGAAGCCTCTCGGCCCTCCGCTCAAGCCACACCCAGCGCGCTCAAAAGTACCAAGGCATCGGAAAAGCTACGGACTTGCGAGATATATTGGAGGATAAGGCAAAGCATACAAGATCTATCTACAGATCGCTGGGCGTACGACTTCGGGATGATTACCGTCACGCCGGATCACACAAACCCGGCCGGCGAACCACATGAACAAAGCTCATATGAGCTACGTCGAGATATATTATCTGAGCGCCAAGACACCCACTATGCTTCACAAATGAAGTAATGGATCATCAAATCCTGAGGGCTTCAAACCCGTAAACATCGAATCATATGATGGTACCACAGATCCTGCGGTCTGGATCGAGGACTATCTCCTCCATATCCACATGGCCCGCGGTGATGATCTACATGCCATCAAATACCTCCCACTCAAGCTTAAAGGACAAGCTCGGCAATGGCTCAACATCTTGCCAGCAGAGTCAATCGGTTGTTGGGAGGACCTGGAAGCCGCATTCCTTGATAACTTCCAGGGCACATATGTGCGACCACCTGACGCCGATGACCTTAGCCATATAATTCAGCAGCCAGAAGAATCGGCCAGACAATTCTGGACGCAGTTCCTAACAAAGAAAAATTAGATCGTCTACTGTAGGGATGTAGAGGTGCTAGCAGCCTTCAAACACAACATCCGCGACGAGTGGCTAGCCCGGCACCTAGGACAGGAAAAGCTGAAATCCATGGTAGCCCTCACCACACTCATGACCCGCTTTTATGCGGGAGAGGACAGCTGGCTAGCTCGAAGCAACAACATGGCCAAACACCCTGGTAGTTCGGATACCAAGGACAGCAATGGCAGGTCGCATCGCAACAAGCATAAACGCCGCATTAACGTGATAATGCTGAAGATACGGCAGTAAATGCCAGATTCGGAGGCTCTAAACCGGTCGTGGAAGAAGCCATTCAAAAGAAATACCCGGGGCCGTCCAACGGGCGAATACTCGATCGCTTGTGCCATATACATGGCACCCCAAAAACCAGCCAACCACACCAGCAGGATTGTTGGGTGTTCAAGCAAGCGAGCAAGCTAAGCGCGAAAACAACGACAAGGGGCTGCATAGCGATGATGAGGAAGAGCCCGACCGCCGAACAATAGAGGACGAAGCGCTTTCCCACACAAGTGCGGACGGTGAACATGATATCGCAACCCACATACCCAAAAGGGGTGAAGCGGCACTACTAAGGGGCGCGCTCTGCGATGGAGCGATCGCCCGAAGTTCAACAAATGGTCTTCTGCCCGATCACCTTCGATCGAAGGACCACCCACTAGCATCCGTCACGGCGGTTTCGCCGCATTTGTTCTTGACCCAATTATTGACGGATTTCACCTCACCAGAGTCCTGATGGATGGCGGCAGCAGCTTGAATCTGATTTATCAGGATACAGTGCGCAAAATGGGCATAGACCCGTCAAGGGTCAAACCCACAAAGACATCCTTTAAAGGCGTCATTCCAGGTGTAGAGGCCAACTGGACATACTCCGTTACACTTGAAGTGGTCTTCGGATCCCCGGATGACTTCCGGAGTGAGGAGTTAATCTTTGACATAGCCCCGTTCCGCAGCGGCTATCACGCACTGCTCGGACGAACCGCATTCGCAAAATTCAATGCGGTGCCGCACCATCGCGTACCTCAACCTCAAGATGCCAGGCCCTCGGCGTAATCACGGTCAGCGGAAACACGAGCGCTCCCTCGAGCGGAGGAGCATCGCGGCCGCCCTTGCGGCGAAGTGCGAAACAGCCTCTTAAGGCAATTCTCTGAGTCCGGCCAATAAACAAGCGGACACATCAAAGCGCCGGAGTAACCTACAGCAAGACCGCTGCGCGTTCGAACAAGCATAGTAATGCAGCTAACCCCAGCCCTCGCGAACTCGCGAAGCGATTACTCTGGCGCCGCGTAATTGCGCTCGAAGCACCATGGGCATAGGGGCGGGCCATGACCACGGCATGCCCGAATGCGGCTAGACCGCACTAGGGGCTCCGTTTGTGTCGATCCTTTTTTTATTTTCTTCCTTTTACTTTCGGGACTCCGTTCTCCGGAAGCCCTGTCCGGCATTCGCGCGAATACGATGCAACAGCCGAAGTAGAAAACTTCGTCGAGTGTCCAGTGGTCTCTATTCTGAGCGAGTATACCTGTTTTACATACCACACATAAACTTACCCCTGAAGAAGGACATATCAAATTCCGTACCTTGCTTATCGCACAATTTGTATCGTTACGCTTTTATTTGCAGTTTCTTTTGAATAACCAATATATAGCTCTTGCCTATTATTGCATTCTTTCCCATTATATATGTTCATTTATGACATTGCGCAACCGTTACAATTTAGTACGGCCAATACACCAGGGCTTATGTACCACAAAAACATGGTGTGACAAGTCGAACACTTTCACAAGTCGGCACCCGAACTTATAGCATTATATGCATCGGCTCGAATCATGTCTTGGGTCAATAGTTGGGTTTGCCCGGCTCCCATATTTTGGTACCTTACGTTCCTTTATATCGGCTAAGGTAGCGCTGGGAGAACCACTGCGATTGTGCCCGGTTGAGCTGGGTTGAGCACCTCGGTGGAAAGCTAAAACTGACCGTCATGATAAGGCGAGAGCGATGCGCTGTTCGAGAGGTTTCTTGAGTCCCTAAAGACTTATGCCACTTAGGCGAGGAACCGGCATTATGCGGCCAAGGCGTGGATAGCGCCCCGAACTCGGTCTTCTGAATACTAGGGGCTTCGCCGAAATTTAAAACTATAGAATTCTATGGCTAAGTGAGAGTGTTCAAGCATTATAGTCTGGTTGCCTGGTTTGTTGCGTTGAGCGCCTCCCTCGAAGGACCCAAGTATGGGAACAAGAGCGCTCAAGTTTATCCCGAACACCCCAGCACTCGTGGCATGGAGGCTGAAGCCAACGACTCGCCATCTCTCAAATTTGATAAACGGCCGCACAGAAGGTAATATTTTAAATTCAAAAGCGTTGCTTAGCGCATATGAAAAAGTTTTCAGCGTACAAGATAACAAATGCGAGTCTACTCAAATATTACATCTTTGGAGCATTCACCCGCTATAAGACAGGCACCCTTCAGTATGCCCTCATAATACTTCTCGGGCTTGCGATGTTCTTTGCCCGGCGGCGACCTGTCCGTCACCAGCTTCTCGCGTCCAGCTTGCCCGATGCACCTTAGCGCGGGCAAGGCCTCTGAGCACCTTCATACAGACGGGCGGCTTGATGACTTGATCCATGGGCAGGCATCCACCAGCCGCCGCACTAGCCAGTAGCTCCGGACATGGCCTCATTTGGCCATAGTCGAGCTATAAGGCCCTTCATGGCCTGTTCGGCGACCTTGTGGAGCTCGACCAATTGCTTGATTGGTCACTCAAGGGCACGGTGTTCGGCCTCGACATCTTGAGACCAAAACACCTTTTCCGTCGAGCTCCCTTCTTGGCTCGGTAAAAGCGGCGGCATCGGAGACACTCCCGGCAGATCTGCGAGCGCTCTGGAGAGCTCCGGATTCGGGTAAGTACTAGATAATTGACTTTTACATTCTTGCTCTGCATAAAGAATGCCTTACCCGCCATGATCTTCTTTATTGCCTCAATCTCTGAAGGGCTTTTTGGGCCTCGGCCTTATCAGCTTTGGCACTCTCAAGAGCGAGGCAAGCTCGGACTCTCGGGTCTTGAGTCACGCTCCAAACCCTCGTGTTTTTCCACGAGCACAGGAGCTCTTGCCGTACCTCCGCCACTGCACCTCCCCTTCTCTTGCTCGGTGCGCTCCAAGCCGCTTTGTTTTGGCCGCGGACCGCCTCCTTCAGGTCGCCACCTCGCTCGTGGCCCTGCAGTACCCATGTTATTCCTGTTATCTTTTGCAACCACATTTTTTAAATTCCATAAGGTATTACTTACCTTCCTTGTCCTCGAGCTGCTTCTTGGCTTGGCGAGCTCGTTCTCGGACCGCTCGAGGCTCTCCTTCAATGCATTGACCTCCATGATCGGTCTGGCAGTCAGCAGGGCAACCTGCATTCCCATATTGACATAATTATGTTAGACTCCTGCGTATATCTTTTAGATCCTCGGTCCGGCTTTTCTTTCCGAACACGAACTAAGCATCGAGGGCTCTGTCTATGCAGTAATCTTCTTACATATATTGAAAACTTACCTCAAAGCCTGTTAGAAGGCCGTTGCGAGGCTTGATCAGCCCGCTCTTGGCGGACTGAACTTCTGGATCACCACACTCATAATAAAGGCGGTGCTCCTCCTTGATGGGCGCTGTTAAGCGCCTCCGATGCTATCCGGTGCCTCTGGTTGGGCCGGAGGACAGCGGCGTCTTACCCTTCCTCTGAAGGGCCGCTTGCCGGACCGCCGGCTGAAGGTTCGATGAAGTCGGACAAGGGTTGGGCTTAGAGCCTGAGGTCTCGCTCCCCTCGCGCCTGGAGTCCGGGAGGCTGCCTTGCGGCGCCTCCTGCGCCACCTCCTCTTGACAAGGCCCCCCTTGGGGCCCCACCTCGGCGTCGTCAGCAGCGTGAGGTGAGGAGGCGGCCGGAAGTGAAGTACTCTCTACTTCCGGACGAATTCGAGGGACCGCTCGGCAAGCGGCGAAGCTGCGTCATGGGCGGGCTGCATGATTGTTCGGCATTAGAGAACACTATGCAACGAAAAAAAGCCATGGGTATCAGGACACTTACGATCTCGCTAGGGGCTTGGCCCTCAAGGGCCACTCCTCCTCGCCGTCGTTGGCGTTGGTGGAGACGTCCGGAGGAAGGGTTCTTCCCTTCTTGAACCCTCCGGCCTCCCCAGCCGGGGCGGCCTTTCTTTTCTTCTCTCCCCCCGCTGGGGGAGAGACTTTTGTATCCTCCTCCTCGTTTTCACGGGAGGAGTCCTCCTCCGAGTCGTCGGACCATGAGTCCGACAACACCTGGCGCCAGGCACTCCTTCGAGTGCCCGTGGCCTTCTTCTTAGCCTTCTTCTCCGGCACCACGTAAGGCGCCGGAGCCAGCAGCCCCGCCAGCGGGCATCTACTGGGTCTTCTGGCAAAGGAGCCGGACAGTTAACCTGCCCGTCAAACCATGAAAAGCAAGATTCCCGTGAAGGGCAAAATAGCTTACCTCGGTAGCTTGATGCTGCGAGCTGAATCCGCGATCTTACATGGCGGATGAGGGAGCCTCGGCGCCATGAACAACACCTTCCGGGCATCTTACGTGCGTAGTGTCGAAGAGCCTCTTCAGGATTGGATGATGTGCGGATCGAACTCCCACAATTTGAATGCCCGTTGTTGGCATGGGAGGATCCGGCGGATGAGCATAACCTGGACCACATTGTGAGCACGAGATTCTTGTTCACCAAGGTCCGCATGCAGGTTTGGAGTCGGTCAGCTCTTCGAATTACCCACGCCGAGCCAGTCTCCTTCCAAGAAGTGAGCGGCGTGGGAATACCAAACCGAAATCGGGGCCGCCGCCCATTTAGGGTCAGCGCGGCTCGGTGATGTAGAACCACCCGATTGCCACCCCTTCACGGTCTCCACAAAGGAGCCATCGAGCCATAAGGCGTTGGCGATCCTGCTGACCATGGCGCCTCCGCACTCCGCTGGCGGCCGCCCACAACCGGCTTGACATTAAAGGTCTTCAGCCATAAGCGAAGTGGGGCTGGATGCGAAGAAAGCCTCGCTACGATGATGAACGCCGAGATGTTGAGGATGAAATTGGGGCGGATCGTGGAAGTCTAGGCCGTAGTAGAACATGAGCCCCGGACGAATGGGTGAAGTGGAAAACCCAGTCCAGCGGAGGAAGTGGGCAAAAATCGACCCACTCATGGGGCTCAGGGGTGGGGATTAGCTGCCCTTCGTCGGGCAGCCGATGTGCGACGTCGCCGGACAAGTATCCGGCCTTCCGCAATCTTTTTACTTGGCCCTCCGTGACGGAGGAGACCATCCACCTGCCTCCCGCTCCGGACATGGCTGGAGATGGTTGAGGAAGGATGTCGCGAACTTGGTATTTGGAGCTCGAGTCTTGCGGAAATGGATGAGCAAGGGAGGAGGAAGGCGTGGGTGAAAAGGGTGGATCCTTATACCCTTATATGGACGGGCGAGGCTATCGTCGCCCACCAGCTGATAAAACTTCGCTTATCTCCCAAGCGCCGCAATCAATGGCGCGGTTGGGTTACTACGTCCGTATTGATGAGAATCCGGAATAAGGGGCACGATCTACGCTTTGATAAGGCGTGCCAAGGAAACTGCCTCGCTAAGCGTCTTTGAGGTGGGACAGTAAAAAGCGATTGAATAAAGGCTTGGCCGTGGTGTGATGTCACGCCCATGAATCGTCAGCGATCTGTGCAAAAATTATTCTCTCTCTCACGGTGGTATGTGGAACTTGTTTGTGAGAGCGGACACTATCCTTCATTCAAAACCTTCTAAGTATTGGAGGAGGAACCCACCTTGCAATGCGAAGACAATATGCGCGCGGACTAAATCGTCATTGAAGCCTGGTTCGAGGAGCTCTTGAGGAGTCTGGACTAGGGGTGTCGGATAGCGAACTATCATCTTTGGCGGAATCACGGACTATGAAGATACAAGATTGAAGACTTAGTCCCATGTCAGGATAGGACTTTCCTTGGCCTTGGAAGGCAAGCTTGGCGATCTGGATATGTAGATTTCCTTCCATTATGGCCGACTCTGTGTAACCCTAACCCTATTTGGTGTCTATATAAACTGAAGGGTTTTAGTCCGTGGGACAAACAACAATCATACCATAGGCTAGCTTCTAGGGTTTAGCCTCTACGATCTCGTGGTAGATCTACTCTTGTACTACCCATATCATCAATATTAATCAAGCGGGGTAAGGGTATTACCTCCATCGAGAGGGCGAACCTGGGTAAAAACATCGTGTCCCTTGTCTCCTGTTACCATCCGCCTAGGCGCATAGTTAGGGACCACCTACCGAGATCCGCCGGTTTGACACGAGAATCAGAGTAAAATCAGCAAAGTGGAACTTCTTTGGAATATATGTGCTAGTATTGCGGTACAGCTAGAAAGGCTTGGATACCAGCTCTCTTCAAGTGAAGGTGCGATCTTGTTAATATTAGTGTAACTCTCAAAGGTGACACAGCTCCCGCATTTCCTTGCTATTCTTATAGGATTCAAGTGGGCAGGCCACTACAAATCCTATTCCTATGTTTACAAGATCCTCTGAATCAAAGAGGCTCAAAGTGTCCATCACAACCGACCGTATAGACCTCTACACTTCAAATGTCCCTGCTCATCTTGATTACAAGGAACATCTTGTACTACTAGCATACTCCCTCCGTTCCAAAATATAAGTCTTGGAAGAGATTTCCACTATGGATCACATCTGAGATGTATCCAGATACATTTTAGAGTGTAGATTCACTCATTTTGCTCCATATGTAGTCCATGGTGGAATCTATACAAAGGCTTGTATTTAGGAACGGAGAAAGTATATTAAGAAAACGGAAGAGGAACATGGTAAAGAAGAGCAAGCAGATTTTGGATAATAAAATGTTGGTTGCGCGGTGCCCACACATGATGAACCGGGCGCATTAAGAATGCAACTCCAGTGATCTCTCGATCATTTCAGGCGGTTGGATGAAGATCCTCGCCTCATAACCCTTCTTCTTTCTCGTCTCGATTCTTCCCATATAGAACACCCTTGCAGGCATGGCGGACCACGGCCCCCACCGCTGTGTTCCTCCACCACCCCACCCCCACCCACGCCCCAACCCCCACCCGCATCGAGCTTTCTTTGTTCGTGAGGCCCCACAACCACCGAGCCTCTTGATCGCTGCCCGAGCCGAACTCTGGCGAGCTCTGAAAAATTGACTGACCCAATTTTGAAATTTAGTCTATTGTGATTTAACTATTGTGGAATATAAAGGGAAAACCATAAGCATTGGGAGTATAGTGTTGAGCATGCCATGGTGGATCTGAAGGTGCAAACCGGACAAAGGCAACCATAGCCAAGACAAGAAATCGAGTAAGCGGTGGCGATCTATTTTCTTGCTGCGATAAATAAGTTGAGCGAATCTGAAAGAGTACCGCCTCTTGTGCGGCATCGTGTACGCATCTCTTTGAGATTTGTGGTGCTGCCGTAGCGATGGCTGTCGGCGGCATGGAAGCAGATCTAGGAGGGTAGCGGTGGCGGCGGGCGCGGTGGGCGAGACGGTCGTAAAGCGCGCCGACAAAAGTGGAGGGCGGGGGATGAAGCGAGAGGGCGGGATGCAAGGTTCGGTCCAAAGGCATGGATGAGAGAGGTCGATCTCTTGTAATGGAAAGCGGCGTCGGGTATCACCTCGGCATCGTGGAGGAGGGCGGTGGATGGGGTGGCGGACGGCAGCGGAGGAGGAGGTGGGTGGAGAGGGTGTTTTGGCGCCCACGGATCTGAATGGGGAAAAGGGAGGTAGAGAGGAAGAGGGAACCATGTATTCAGAGGCGCTTGTCTCAAATCGAGGAAATTTACAAACTTAGCCCCTGTTTCAAATTTCTACTACATCACAGCAACATTAGTCGGTTGGGGACACCGAATATTTGCCGACGGGAGTTTGTTTTGGCGCCCACCGTGTATGAATATGAATCGGGGAGGAGTCGATTTGACCAAGGACACCTTGTGTTTTGGCGCCTACGTGTATGAATCCGGGTGAGGCGGTTACGTCACGTTTGGGTGAAATACAAACCTACCCTATCGAAAGCTATAGAAATCCAGCGAGATAGGCTTTGCATGGCGAGGATAGGCGTAGTGATTTCCATCTCAGATTTTGGTTTTGGTGATTCTGCGACTTTCCCCGCTTCGTTCAAATTTTGCAGAATGCACGTTTACCATGCCAACTCAATTCGAATCCCGTTTGTATTCTATTTTTTAGGGCGGGATCCATTTTCAATTGGAATTACATTCAATATACATCATTTTTTTATATATAATTTCAAAAGCACAACAAAGAATTCTGCTCCTTTATATGTATAATATGATTTACAAATACAACGATCTCGAAATCTTACGGTTGAATTCAAAAATGTTTTAACCAAATTATGTTCTACTAAAATGTATGGATCAGTAATACCTACATATTAAATAACATAGATGTGCGTGAATTCATATGAGTATGCATGTTTGATAGATCAATTTTGGTTAGAGTATGGATTACAAGTATCATCATCTCGAATTCAAATATTTGAATCCCTTTTTTGTTCACTCCTTTCACGCCCATCTCTCTCGCATGCATCCTCCTTTAGGTAGCGATCACTCTCTTTTCTCCAGCTCACCCATACGCTCACTTCATGTTTCTCCTATCCTGCATAAACATGGTCTCGGCGTCTCCCTTGAGAAGTGTCACACTCTCCCTATCATTATACATTACACGGTTTTCATTATCTCTCACGTCTCTCTGTTCTCGGTACTCGGTACCTAAGCATTCTTTTCACCGCCACACACACAGTCTCCACTCGTTTTTCACTTTGTCTTTCTCTCTATGCGATTCTCACACACCCTATATGTCTCTACATATGACTCATACCACTAAAATTACTCTCTCTCTCTCTCCTGTAGACACAACATTTGTTGCGGCTCCTTTTCGTCTCCATCCCATACTGACATTATTCATTTGTTTACCGATCACGCAACCCCGACTACCGTGTCCTCTCTCTCTCACACAGACACAGACACACACACACACACACACACACACACACACGCACACACAACTCCTGCTTCCACTCCCCTTCCCGACTACCATCTCTCTCTCACACACACAAAACTCTCGCTTTCGCACCCTGACTCGTACTTCTCTCACAAACATTTATCGACTAGCTAGCCTCTAGATAGGTTTATACATCCGCACACTCGTGCTTCCACCATCACATACATCTCTCTCCTCCTCCTTGTATCTATGTAGATTTTTCTTCCCTTCTCGAGACACGCCCTCTCGATCGTGCACACACGCACTATCGCCTCATTTTAAGCTGATACCTATCACACACACACTCCTTGTGTCTTTTTCACACATGCACTCCGTCCTCCTCCACTCTCCCTCTCTCTCACACACACATGGGCTTTTTGCAACAACTAGCAAGATGCCCATGCGTTGTATGGAACATCAAGATGCATTTGTATGAGTAGTTTATCTTGTGGGGAAAAGGATGAGCGAGGGAAGGCCTTATTTTCAAATGTGGAGAGGGTGTAGGTATCTTTTACAAAATTGCCATAGTTTCCTTCCTATCCGTCGAGATATAGATCGGACGGCCTATATTCAGGATGGCAGGCACACGATCATCACCGACAATGCTTTTTATAAGAGTAGGGATAAAAATAGAGTTGGTGATGATGGTGGGCCTGCCATCTAAATGTAAATCGTCGATTTATATCTGCATGGATAGGAAGAAAATATAAATTACCCTCTCTTCACCACATTTGCAGATAAGGCCTTCCCTCGTTCATCCTTTTCTCCCACAAGATCTTGATGTTCCGTGCAAGGCACGAGCATCTTGCTAGTAAGAGTAGAAATTAGACATATACCACTTCTCGAATCTTGAAACCAACAACATTCCTCCCTTATCTCATCAAGAACGCCAAAGGAAATATTTTGAGTGAAACATAACATATTTTTAGTGATATACGTATTACAAAACTAGACTTATTTTCTATCAAATCGGTGAATATGTAATAATCTACTTTGATCGTGTGGCAACACATTGGCACATTGCTAGTAGTTATTATAATTTTTTGGACACCAGACAAATGGTGGAGTACATATCTGAAGAAGAGAAGAAGCGCGCATTGATCGGCCTCTCAACTGTCTCGCACACATGAGTGTTACGTAAAGCGACATTGACAAATAAACCCTAAAACCCAAGGTGCCGATTGCTGCATTCGCGGTGCAGGTGCGTGGTGGAGCACCTTTGTAGGAATAGTCAGCTCGTGATAATTCGATCCGTAGGAGTTGATGGTCGGGACCACGGTGAACGACTTGGGCGCTGTGGCTCGCCGGTTGCCCGGTCGAGTAGCCACGTTTAAAATATCGTTTTCTAGCGGGGTTAAGAGTTCCGATTTTCAATGGCGTTATAAGTAGTAAGTAGTTTAGAACAATTGGTATGGAGCAAAAATGGAATTCATAGTACTACGTACCTCCTTGGCGTATGGTTGTATGGTTTTTTTTGTGATGGAGGTTGTATGGGTTTATGTTGCGAGATGTTGAACCTGTTAGTTCTAGGGTAAATGCTATGGTTTAGATTTAGATGCTGGTTTTCAATAATGAAAATCAGAAGGGGAAACCCTTCTTTGATTAAAAAAACTACTACCTCAATTCTGGTTTACTAGTCCCCATCGTACTTTGGGTCAAAGTTTGTCCACGAATTTTACTTGTAAAATGTGAATGGAAAACGAGATTTTGTTATACCCAAACAAAAAAGGACTCGAGGTTGTGATTGCTCTGACATGGACGCGACCTCTCATAAGCGCGAGCATTGAACCGTGGCGCCCGACCAAGAGGGCACTTTTCGCTGCAGGCCAGTGAACACGCCTCCTCGCTGCGTGCAACCAACTTAAGACTGCCCCGCCTGCCTTCATTGAATCCGCGCGTGTGCCGGCAACACGTCACGTCCTTCCGCGAGCCGGCAGGCATTTTAGAACACAAAAAGTGACTAAAATATAATTAATTTACGCATGGTCTTGACTTGTTGTTCTCACACTGGTAGCAGGAACTAGTAGAGGTTTTTCTTTATTTATAACTCTCCTCACATATTTTTGGCTTTGAAATGAATCATGGTTGTGGACATTATGTGTGAAATGTGCAGATATCTGTGAACATGAGTTTGATGTGGAAGTTGAACTTGGAATGTCGGGCTTGTGCGTGAACTATACCATGTCCAATGCTTCGTCTATTATTGTTTGGAAAGTAATTGCTGTTATTACAAGACACAAAAAAACATTTTTGCCACATCGGTAGATGCACGGACATCACAAGAGCATCTTGTTGGATAAACATTTGAACCTAGCTATTATGAAGGAAATTTTGTATTGACAACAGTTTTAGATAGTAGGAGACGCCTAGCCTGCTCTGCCTCTGCTAGCTTATTTCTGGCTTCTTCCATCTCTTCTTTGGCTTGGATGAAGAGAGCATCTGATTGCTCTTTTCGCTTCTTCAGGAACTCAGCTACATTCTCAAGGGCTGCTGCACGCTTTCTTTCAGCCTTTACTAATGCCACGAGGACACGAACAGCTAACGACTCCACCTGGCTTGTGTGTAATCCAGCATCATCTAGGAATTTGCACCTTGTGTCTAATCCAGCATCATTAGGGAACTGGAACCTTGTGTGTAATCCAGCCTCATTTTGGAAACATGATCCCGAGGTTGACCATACTTCCCTCCTCGCAGGAACTTCATCCTGACATGAAGTTACTTCTTTTTTAGATCAATACTCAGAGAAACCTAGATCCATTTAGTAGAAGACAGACAAACAGAACTCGGAGAAGTGAATTGAAAAGGAAAAAAAATATAAAAACAGACTACAAGGTGAGAACACCCACTTCCTACATCAAGCTAAAAACGAAAGCATTAGGACGATTAAGAGTCTTCTTATTACACATCGAAGAACACCACGCTTAAGAGAAACAGAAACTACAACATATACACATCAAAGAACACGAGGCCACACGAAAGTAATTCAAAGGGTGTTACTTACCAAAGCTTGTTTTACAGGTTCGGTGCAGCTCCTCTTTAACTTGCCACGCTCCTTGAAGATGTCCCGAATATCCCGTGTTTGGTCTTCATTGCTCCTCTGCATGTTCGCACTCGTGGTTTTAAAATCTCAACATGGCAAGAAAAATATACTACTGGTAATACTCGCGCATCTTGTGGGCAACATTAAAACACTCGTCTGCCATGTTAGAGCATATCCAACAGAATCGCAATGCGCGGTGCTTTAAAAAAGAGTTTATAGTGCTGAGATCGAGAAGTAGATAGAGTAGAGGATAGTTCTCAGCATAGATAGATAAAAAAAGGTAATTCAACTAATCCTCGTCGTCCGACTCCTCCTCGGTGATCTCCTCCTCCGACGTCTGACTGTAGGCGTGAAGATACCAATCATCGTCGGATTCCCAGGGCGACGCTGCTCCTAGCCTCATGTTGAATTGAGCGTCCGCTTTACGCCTACGCTTGTCCTCGCGATAGGCGGCTCGCTCCGCCCTCCTCTTATCCCTCTCCGCCCTCCTTTGTGCGTAGAACTCGCGCTCGTTGATGATGTCCTATGGGAAGTGTTGGCGCCACAGCGCCATGGCTTCCTTGTCCATCTCGGTGATGCCGATACGGTGCTCTCGCCTCCGGTTGTCGCAATGATCTACGTCGGTGCTAAGCCGCGGTAGAGCGCGAGCTCCTGCGCCCGCTCACGCGTCGGCACGTTGGGGAAGTTCAATGTTCTATGAGGCCACCGGAGTCGCCACGCCGCCGTGTCGTATGCGCGGGCGGCCTCGTTGGCGGTGTCGAAATTTCCGAGGCCGAGGCGCATCCCGTGGAACCGGATCTCGGCGGAGAAGCCGCCGGGAGGGGCGCGCGCGGACGCCGCGGTATCCCCAAGTTTCCCGGGGACGCGGCGGCATGGTGGCGCTCCGGCGGCGAGGCGAAAATGAGTGGGGAGAGAGCGGTGGCAAAGCACAGAGCGGTGGGAGGGCATTGGATTTTATAAAGCAAGCTGGACACCGCGCGCCAAAACTAGCGCTCGCCCCGGCGCGTTTTTCCCGCGCGCGCGTGATCCTTTCCCGACGTCTCTGCTATCTCTACTCTCTTCTCTACTGTTACTAGCAAGAGGCCCAGGCGTTGCATGGAACATCAAGATGCATTTATACGAGTTGTTTACCTTGTGGGAGAGGAAGATGAACGAGGGAAGTCCTTATCTTCAAATGTGGAGAGGGGTGCGGGTATCTTTTAGCAAAATTGTCATAGTTTGCTTTCTATCCGTCAGATATAGATCAGACAGTCCATATTGCAGGATGGCCGGCACACCATCATCACCAACTCGGTTTTTTATAAGAGTAGAGATATTTATTTTATATTTAATATTTAATATTTATCTCTACTTCCTTTACTGTCTACTTTTTTTTCTCTATACTTTTTTTCTTGCAATATAGGCCGTCCGATTTATATCTGACAGATAGGAAGGAAACAAATGGGAATTTTGTAAAAAGATACCCATACCCCTCTCCTAATTTGCAAATAAGGCCTTCCCTTGTTCATCCTTTTCTCCCACAAGATAAACTACTCATACAAATGCATCTTGATGCGTGCAATGCATGGGCATCTTGCTAGTTCTAAAAACCTTTCCATCATTTGCCATACTACTGGTTGCAGATGAAAAACCTACCCAAGCACAACGCGATACAGGAGCGACGGACAATTACAAGCTGATATTCTATTGGACAATGGAGGCTATAACCAATTACTTTTACGAGAACAATAGCACCCAAGAAATTTGAAGGGTAGGTATGAACAAAATTGGAACTGCACATGTACTGCTAAGTGATTCAATACACACATTACCAATCGAGGAGGAGAGCGATGGTCGGCGGCCTCTGTGAGTCATGGTTGACAGCGGAGTCAATTCATTGTCCACGACGGTGGTACTTCTGCGGTTGGCATCGGCTTCCGGGAAGCAGATCCGAGACTGTGGAAGACGATGACGGGGAAGAGGCTCCGTGTACGACGATAACGGTGGACCGGCTCCACTGCGGCGTACGAGGTCGTCGATGAGGCAGATGCGCTGCGGTGGACGAGTGCGCCGATGTAAAGGGGAGGAGCACGAAGGCTGCGGTGCCGTGAAGAAGTCTATTTTGCGGCGGGGATAGAAAATGGGGAGTATTCAGGTGTACTACTCTGGGTGCCGGGGTGGGGTTGGCTGGGTAGAGTGAATCTGAAGTTACGAAAACAGCCCCCTACCAAGCGTCATCCGTAGGCCTGTCCCGAAGGCTATGATGGTAACTTCCCATTGCTCGAATTAGGGTCGCGGGAGATTTTCCCGCCGACCTCAAAATTTTGTGACACTGGACTCCCCGTGTGGTGTGTTGAGTGATTCGGCTAAGCAACTAGCGATTAGTAGTAGTAAACTCTGCATATTAGGTTTGACCGAAGTCAAACTTCCTAAAGTTTGATCAAGTTTATAGAAAAATATAAACATTTACCATAACAAATATGTATGATGTGAAAGTACATTCAATAATGAATCTAATGGTATTTATTTGTTATTGTATATGTTAATATTTTTGTTTAAAAGCTTTACGAGTTTGCAAAACTTGACTTTGACCAATGCTAATCTGCGGACTTAAATAAAAGCGGAGGAGTACACATTTGTTTTCTTAGTTTGTAGTGAACTAATCATTTGTTGAAATATTGAAATAAATATATTAGGCTATTGACTTCGAATGTAATGGTCTATACAATTCAATAGTTACAATCATTGTCGAATCCCAAGATGTATACAAGGTCTATAGTACTTCACAACATGCCCAAACTCACATAATTCTAGTCAAATGAGAATCTAAATGCATTTCATAGTTATTATTTTGTAGGATGCAACAAAAACAAGCATAACTCTACATCAACCATTGGCCCTGTTTGGATACTCTAACAGTTAGAGTTAGAGTTATTTTCTAACCCACTCTAACCCAAATAAGCACCTCTCCACCAGGATAGTTGGGTTAGATGGAACTAACCCACTCTAACCCTCCATGTTCGGATACTTTTGGGTTATTTGAGCCCCCAACTAACCCAAACTAGCTCTAACCCCATGATCCAAACAGGGCCATTATAGAAGCAACATTTTGACATATCCCAATGTGTGAATGAAACGTGCAGAGAGAGCTTTTGAAGATGGAGCAGATAGGGCAGGAAAGATTGTATGTATGTGGACGAGAGAGTAGGAGACAAACCTAACGAGACACAGGGAGAGAGATAGAGAGAGAAAGAGAGAGGAAGAAGTTAGGTGCAGTGAGAAAGATGGAGACATGTAATATCGTGAGATGCGTGTGCATCCAGATTCTGTATACATGGAAGGAGATGAGACAACATGTTTGATGAGAGAGCTGGAAAAACATGGGCGAGAGGGAAGGATCTCGTGGGTTGAGGATTGACAATTTTGTGCGGGGAGAGAGGATTGGTAATTTTGTGCAAGAGAGAGAGAGGGTGGGGGAGGAGTCGATCAGCCGTCGTCACATCACCACTTCCAAATGACCCCGCATTCTCTAGCGCGGTGTAGTCGCCGTCTTCGATTTGCTCGATGCCCTCTTTGAAGATTGAGGTGTTGTGCATGTTGGGTGCAAAGAAGCACAGGCGAGAGTGGTCACCGTATAACCTTGGATGGGGATGAATTGTGTGCTCGGGGGAGTGTGTGTGTTGTGCTGCGTGTTTCTGTGTGTGTGTGTGAGAGAGAGAGAGACAGAGAGATAGAGAGAGAGAGATTGAGAGAAAACAAACCTAAGGAGAGAAATGGGTATTCACAAAGAGATGGTGCGGGCCTTGAGGTGGGCAGGGGCCTGGTGAGGGTGTCAAAATGTGTTCGTTGATGCATGTGTTGCATGCGACCGTGCGAGGGACAGACGAATCGAGAGAGATGGTTGTTGTGTTATGGATGCTCCTCTCTCTCTCTCACACACACACACACACACAAGTAAACTAGAAGACTGTTCTCTCATGTATACACAATGTATCGGCATATCAGTCTATGTCTCACTCATGCATGATCATTTGCACATTCACACCTCTCTATGTCTGTATCACACGCACACCGTCTCCACATTTCCCTTCCGCCACAACACACATATGGACACATACACACGTTCTCTCTCAGTCACACACACAAAATCAGTATTAAAAAAACTAGGGGGCACCTAAAATGTCCAAATCCAAATAAACACGAACTGGAGCTAAATTCAAATATATGGAAATATTGCAGTGTCAAGAAGTTTCCCAGGAAAAAAAGTTGAGTAATAATCGAGGATTGTTTTCACACACACAAAAAGGTTCGGTGGATGTCCTTCGAGCGCGACACGGTGACACATCGTTCGATCGATCGCGCGGCCGCGGTTCACGCGCTTGCACAGGATTCCGTATCATGGCTGTGGTACTAACTAATAAAAGCGCTGCCTAAGTCTAATGTTTACGTGTACTAGTACGGTTTTCTTTTAAGTTTGACCAACCTTAAATAAAACTAAAGTAAGCTCCCACACGCGCACTCATCAATATGCCCCCGCCGCCGTGTCGCCACCATCCCTGTGCCATGAAGCCGAAGGCTCGCCCGCTCACGTCGTCTGCAGTCCCTCCTCGCGATGCTGCTGCTCTGCCAAGCACGCGAGCAGCTGGTGGAGCCGCGTCTATGCATGCAGC
The DNA here is from genome assembly GCA_021605205.1 of Aegilops longissima. NCBI lineage: Eukaryota > Viridiplantae > Streptophyta > Magnoliopsida > Poales > Poaceae > Aegilops > Aegilops longissima. The sequence continues at coordinate 295,337,253 of CM038677.1, forward strand.
ATACGAAGAGGAGGACCAGCGCGTGCTCCAGCACGCCGGCAAGGAGGAACTAGCATGTCATTGTCGTCTCCGCCCACGCGGAGGAGGCGCGCATGGTGGCTGTCGCGGTGGAAGCCGGTCGCGCGTGCGTCGAGCCCACAAACCGGGTGTGGACGCGGAATCTACCTTCGAGACCTTGAATGCCACGTGGATCCTGCAATCAGATGGAGCAATTTGGGTCAGTCGACTCATGTGAGCCGTTTGATTCAACATGGATGGCTAGAAGGGCTTCTTCCACCTCTTCTGCCATCTTCTTCCTTCGCTCCATCGAACTTCTTTCACAAATCGACTGACCCAAATTATACTACTAATGCGAGCGTATTAAGTGCAGTAGGAACACGAAGATCCGAGCAGTAGTACCAACTGCAAGTAGAAGAGTAGTAAGACATAGTACTAGTACTACTGTACGTACTAAAGAGTTCAAATAATGAGAAAGAACATACTAAACATAGTTCTGCTGGGGCCTCAGCACAACACACGCTTGAAAATAAACTAAGCAACTAGTCCGCTTCACACTATAGTAGAACCAGCATGAGCGACGGCACTGCCACCTACTCGGAGTCCGAGTCCACGTCCTCGACTTTGTCCTCATCCCTCTTCCTCTTCCTCGTCGCCGACGCTTCTTTGCTTGAACCGTACACTGGGCTCTGCTTCTTCATCCAACCCTTGTAGATATTTAAACAAAGGTAGGCATCCATTACTGCGTACAGGATGTGATCTTCACCTAATGTCTTTGACTCCCATGCTTGATGAAACTCGTGATGAGGTTTCTTCAGTTTAGCGTACGAAGGATCAATCATGGCTGCTGCCAGGGTCAGCATTGAAGGTTGAGCGGAGGACACCAGGCTTGCCTTCTGGAGATCGAAGGGCTGGCCTACAACGAGACCTATTCGACGCAAGACATCACTGTCGTTCTTAAAGCCTACAGTAACGAATTTCACTCTTTTGTCCTTGAGGAAGTTTAAAATCCTGGCACTCAACGTCGGCATGGCATATGTGGTAGACCAAGCAAACATTATGTAAGCAAACTTGGATCATGGCGGGCTTCTTCCTCTCTTCGTCCTTTAGATCCTTCTCTCGTCCCAGGACTGTTGTGTACTCAACATCTAGCCCAGCGACCCACTCATCCGTTGAACTGTTGAACATGCGTAGGAAGCGATCAAGCCATGCTTTCACCGTCACGGATCCACGTGTGTAGATGACGATGAACTGATCACTGGTGATGGCTCTAACCTGGTACTCAGCGGCAACCATGGAGATTTGGGAGGCCATGGATTTTGGAGGAGGGTTAGGAAAAGTTGAACTGTTGTACCCCGCAAAAACTGGGAGCGAACTAATGTGAAAGGACGGGACGACTGGGAGCGAACTGATGTAAGGTAGTAGAAGACGGGTAGGATTAGGGCGTGCGAACGGCATGGGGTTGCTGGCTTGCCCAGTGGATAAACGGCTGCAAGCCCCCAAAGAGTTCTCGAGAACTATGCGGGACCCACTAGACGTTTTTTTTGACCAAGAACAGTAGGAAAGGCTCCTACTGTGTTACTATATTATAATAAATAAACAAACTGTACAATGGATATTTACATATTTGGGGGGGTGGAGATACAACTTGCCAACTTTGTGACAAGTAAACTAAAAGTCCAAAAGCAGATAGAAACAACTAAAGGGGTGTACAAGGTTCAGCACAAGGAGCCTATGCTCCTCTTTGACTCTATGTTGAAGAAGCCCAAAGTCCCTCTTGAATCTGTCCAGCCGGGAGGTGAGGAAGGTGTTATTGCTACGAAATGTTTATTATTCCTCTCTTTCCAAATGCTCGAGGCTGCCACAATGAATTTCTCTAGGAAAAGTGGGGTGGGATGGTTGTCTTTGTGAGCTTCAACAGCTTGAATTGGCCGAGGAAAGGTTCCCAAATAATCCCAAGTCGGCCCGTGAGCTTCTTGAAAGAGCATGTGAAGATCATGTGCTCCTTTGTTTCCTCAATGTTCAATCCACATAAGAGGCAATTGTGATCATCTCCTATGTTATAGTGCCTCCTTTTCAACATGTTCCTCGTATTGAGCCTGTCGTGGAAGAGCAACCAGGCAAATACCTTCAACTTCATCGTGCATTTTGATTTCCAAATCCAGCAGAATATTTGTTGCACTTGAGCGTCTTTGAAGAAGAAGCGATAGTAGTCCGTGGATTTGTAGAGGTCTTGTCCCGTATAGCGCCAAATATCCGTGGTTGATGTGGATGGTTGAATCTGAGCCGCAATTGTTTGTAAGTCTCTAACCTCCATAAGGGCTTGAGGGTCAAGGGCGGTGGAGCGTTTCTCCCAGCGATGTGATCCCTAGGAAGTTTTTGACCGAGATATCTTCATCCAAAGCGTGAGAAAAGCCTGCGGATGGGAGTCTTGAAGTATTTGCCACGACCACAAATCTTTCCAAAATAAAGCCGTGGAGCCACACGATATTAACTTGAGAAATCCTGGCCGAGGCGTGAGCTTGGTACATCTTTCCACGAGAATGAGCCGACTAGATCGAGAGGCATGTGGGATTTTATGGGTGTAATAGGAGTCCCATGTGAGCTGCACCCAGGGTATGTTAAATTTGTTATAAAACTTGTGCAGGAACTTCAGAAGCAATGCTTCATTCTGTGTACGAAGATTAAGCACACCAAGTCCTCCCTTATTTTTTGGTTTACATACCATGTCCCAGGATGCCAAAGAGTTACACTTATCACCTTGTTCAGTCTTTTTGATCCATAGGCATCAACGCCTAATTTTGTCTAGAAGTTCAATGAGCTTTGGTGGAAAGTGTAACGTGCACATGGCATAGATGAGTAATGAGGTAACTATGGAGTTAAGTAGAGTCAACTTGCCAGCATGGGACATGAGGGACAAAGTTGACGACAAGCTTCTTTCAACCGTGCTGGCTAAGGGAATAAAGTCATGGAGGGTAGGCCGAGACGTGCTCAGTGGCAGTCCTAGGTAGGTGAACAGCATTGAACCAATTATGCACTCAATGATAGCAGCAAGTTGTGCAGCCAAATCTGCTTCCAAGTTTATGGGAATTAGCGTGGACTTGTGAAAATTGATTTTGAGGCCGATGGACTGTGCATATCTGGTAAGGATGTCTTTAATGATCAAGGCTTGCTGAGGGCATGCAGGCATAATTAAGATTGTATCATCGGCGTATTGGACGATAGGATAATCCATTTGTCCCGTGGCTGGAAAAGGAAGTTGAATTTTGCCCTCTCTATAAGCTTCATTAATGGCTGATTGAAGGAGCTCGGCCGCCAGCACAAAGATAAGTGGAGATAATGGGTGCCTACCATTACACGCTTGCAATGGAATTGTCTTCCCGGAACACCATTTAAGAGAACTGAGGATCGGCCTGAGGAAAAAATAGCCTTTATCCAGGACAGCCATCTGCCATTAAAGCCCATATGTTTCATAATGTTGATCATGGGACCATGCTCGACCGTGTCAAAAGCTTTGGCGAAATCCAACTTAAGCAGAACGATCGGTCTCTTGGAGGCTTGGCATTGGTGAATGTATTGAAACGTCCATGCAAGACAATCTTGTATAGATCTCCCGCGGATGAAACCATATTGGTTACGATGGATAATTTGCAGAATGACCTTTTGAAGAGCGGTTAGCAGGAGCTTGGTAATGAGCTTAAGGCAGCGGTTGAGTAGGGTGATTGGCCTGAAGTCATTAACTGTGGATGGGGATCCATTCTTCGGGATAAGGGTAATCAACCCCTCATTAATGCTTTGGAGATTAAGAGTTCCTGAATGGAATTGATCACACAGCGAGTAGAAATCATTTTTGATGATTGGCCAACAAGCTTTAAGGAAGAGCCCACTGAAACCGTCTGGTCCAGGTGCCCTATCCCCTCGCATCTCTTTGACTACCAAGTCAATTTCCTCATGCGTGAAAGGAAGGGTGAGGTGATCCAAGTTTGCATTGGGCCGGATTAGTGACGGAAGATCAAAATGCATCGAGTTGGGCTAGAGGTGCCTAGTGCATGCGAATATGCATGGAAGCGGGGCCTCCTTTCCATTGTGATCTTCAACGACTAGCCCCTCCGTGGTTTGCAGATTAGCAATGTTGTTTTCTGATATCTATCGGTGGCCATTGCTTGAAAAAACTTGGTATTTTCATCACCAAATTTAACCCATCGGACGGTACATCTTTCCTTCAATCTGTTTACGATATTCCAAAAGCGAAGGAGATGGTTCTTGATAATCTTGCGAAAATTGCTCTCTGGTAATGTGAGAGACCGCTGGTTTTCCAGTCCATCCAGCTCTGCCAGAGTTTTGTTTGTGTTTTCAATAGCCACCGAGAGCCGCGAGATACCTTTGCTCCATGTTTTGATCTCCTGTCGGAGGCGTTTGAATTTATGGCAGAGCACAGTGGCAGCATTATGCACCGCAATGGGTTTATCCCAAACTCTTTTAACCACGTCCATGAAGCCCGGGTGCATAAGCCAATAGGATTCAAACCTGAATAGCTTGGCTCGAGGGATTTTTGTCTCAATAGTGACAACACATGGTGTGTGATCAGATGTGGGCTTACAGAGAGGTTTAACCATGGTATTGGGGTAGATACTTGTCCAGTGTATGGACGTGAAGAACCAGTCGAGTTGCTCGAGGAGTGGATCATGTTGCATGTTGCTCCAGGTGTATAGTCTACCCTTAATAGGTAGTTCAACTAGGTTTAGTTTGCGAATAATATCGTTGAAAGTGGACATATCATTGACATCAACCCCTGGCTTGTTACGATTTTTAGGACCTCTGATATAATTAAAGTCACCCAGAAATAAGCAATCCACATTAGCCTGAATGTCCCTGTCATAGAGCCATTGAGTAAAAAGGCCCGAGCAGGCCCAGTACAAGGACCATAGATGTTATAGAGTGTCCAAGCCTGGGCAGAGATGGTTCTAGTGAATTGAATTCCCAGAGCAAAATCTTCCTGGAGAACAACCGAGCCAGAGAACATGGAGTTGTTCCAAACTGTAAGCAAACCACCCGAAGCCCCATGAGAAGGAATATAAGCAAATTTATCGAAACGCTTAGGGCAGCAAGTTTTAATAAACGCTAGATCGATAACAGGCTTTTTAGTCTCCTGCAAACAAACGCTAGCACAGCCACTAACATAGATCGCGTTCGACAACGCTAATAACTTTTTGTCTGAATTTAACCGCGCACATTCCAACATAGCACATTCCAGCTACATAAAAGTGGCATAAGAGACCATGAAGTTAAGTGAAGGCGAAGAGCCTTCACAGCTATTGTGGCTGGTAGCCACATCTTGAAGGGAAGCGAGCAACGAGAGAGCTCCTGGGGCGGGATAGCGCAACGATAGACGCCGATATCCTGCATGGTGCGGAGGGGTGTTGGTGGCGGTGCCTGATCCAAGACAACGGTGCTGGAGCTCGGAGCAGTAGAAGGTATCACCCTGGGCTTCACCTTGGATACAGTAGGGCGCACATCAGAAACTTGTGGCACACGGAAGCCATCAAAGCGCGTCGAGCGTGTGCTGCATCTAACTTCAGTAGTGACCATAGGAGCTTTGAGCTTAGAGCGGCGGGGGCGGGTGCAGAGGGTCCCGGCTTGTCAGACAGGACTTGAGCAAGGCCCAAGTCAGAAACATTTTCAAATGAGTTATGATAGACCACAGGAGGCCCAATCCTGGGGACAACAGGTGGCGCCAAGCTAGGAGAAGCACCCATAGGAGACGTTTCTGATGGCAGCAAGCTCAGAGCAGTGTGATCAAGATGTTGGAGGCAGATCTGCGGGAGGCTCATCGGCGGTGGCAGTTCACCGATATGCACCGAGGTTGTTGTGGCTGCGGGGATCGCGGAGAGAAGCACAACATGTAAGTGGACGGTGATCGGTCACTGCGGGATAGGCGAGAAGGAGCTATCGAAACTCAAGAGGAGGCAACCCATAACCGGAGCGCCAGGGCCAGAAAGCAGCAACCACAGACAAGATGGCCCTTGAGAGATATGCAGTGAAAACATTCCTTGGGATCAAGTCTGAAGTTAGCACAACAGCCAGCTCCATGCCCTCAACAGATATACTGACATTCATGGTTGCAGCCGAAATTGCAACATCCACATTGATGACATTTAAAATCTCAGGAGGAGCCACAAGAAGAGTGCTGATTTGACCGTTGGAACCAAGAGAGGAGTCCTGAGTGCTTGCCGAAGAGGCAGTTTCATACCAAACTGAATTCAAACTGTGAGTAACATTATCTTCAGGAAGAATCCCATCTTGAACACGGAGACCCTGAGCAGCCAGCCATGATTGGAAGTTCACCAGAGCAGCTGGCATTTGAGGAACAGGAGGCTGCGGCCACGGGTCCCACTAGGCATCTTGTGGCCCGTCCTGCTGAGGAGCCAGGTGAGGCGCCTGATCATTACCGATCCATTTTTGAAGCAACCAATTCTGAAGCTGTTGTTGGTAAAGTTGCTCCGCCGTGAGGCCCTCTCCAAACATAGGATGCGGCACACCATTAACCGGAGGTGGTTCTTCATCCGCTGTTGGAACCTCGGGATCATGGGCATTCCAATCTGTTCCACGGAGAATGAAAACAGCAGCGGTCCAGCAGGCTCTATCGCCACCTAACTGACGGATGACAATACTCTTGGGTATGAGGCGCATGTGAATGACTCTGACCTTAATAAGCACCATAGATCGATTAGTATTAGGGTTATTCCAAGAAACTAGCCTGCCGTAATCATCCACCGAACGCTGAAGATAGAAATCAGTCTGATAATCATCCGGGAATCCAATGTAGATCAGCCAAAGTTCAGGACCATAGGTGGTGTTGCGCATGTTAAGAGCGGCATTATGACGCACAAAAGAGATCACTAGATCCTCATCATCAAGCTGGAAAGTGGTGCTTACTGCAGTGTCGCGGATGAAAGAATTGGCAAATGCAAACATACCAACTCCCAGCGGATGATCAGAGGTCTCGGTGGTGTGCAGTCCAGCCTCATGCAGCATGCCCTCAATCGTGTTGCGAAGACCTTCCCGGAGATGCAGGGGTACGAACCGGCTGGCCTCGGTGATGGCGAGGAAGTTGTTGTTCAGGGGCGGGATGGGACTGACGGCCATGTCCGCCCTGACCTTGCGATCTGCTGGCCCTGGCTCAACGGACCAGCCAGGCGGAAGGAAGGAAGGGGTTGATGAGGGTAGTTAGCCATGGTGGTGGGCGGGGTGGTGGTGGCAACGGCGGCGCTGGAGGTGGTGGTTTGCCGGGGTGGAGGTGGTGCTAGAGCAGAGTGCTCTGCTGCATTGGGAAGCGGGGCGGGCAAAGGGGGGGGGAATGCGGGGCGTCAAAGGTGGACGGGGGGTTGGTCTCCATTGCGGCCTGGGCCCATTAGCGCCGCCAGCAAGATTGGCCAGTGTTAAGTAGTGCCGCATGCGATACATCGCCGCGGTGGGGGAGGTTGGCTCACAGGTGTCGTGAGCAGGTAAGTTTGCTCCGTAGTTGGATAATTGATTTGCTGCCCAGGGTGAGATGATTTGACTGAAAGATCCGAATCTGCACCCATAAAAGCCCTGCTATTAAAGGAAGCCCGAGGCCGAGACGGACAATTAATCCCTTTGTGCCCTGGGGCCGAACATTGCATGCAAATAATCCGGGCGTGATAGTTAAATTTGTCGTGCCCCTATTGTAAACATTTAGCATAGAGAACGCCCCATGCAAGGACCAAATCATTCACTTCCCTGGAGTTATATCCTGCCCGCGATAAATCCGTGATATGAGCCTGGGAGAGCAAAGGCGGCCAGGAAGTATTTGGAGGAGCATATTTGAACGCCGACGCAAGGAAACTTTGCGGCAATTTCGGGTAAATGATATTGCATGGAAACTGGAAAGTGCCAATCTGGAGTAAAGGCTCCGAAGATTCTTCGGGGCATTGAATGCTCGTGTCTGCTGATTCCGAAAGCACCATGGAACGTGCGTCGTGCTCATGGGATGGTGGTGCTGCGAAAGAACATGAGGCTTCATGACTGTTCTTATCAGTGAAATCCATTGAAACGATCGGCACGAGCTCAAATTTGCACAACTCATTTGAGATTGAAGGATCATGTCCAGAGGGTTGTGTGAAAACCGAAGGAGCAATGCGTACAGCCACAGGACTACGATGAGCAATACATTCTAGTCTCTCATCCGCATGCCAACGAGAATCCAAGTGCTTGAAACCATTGAAGCGACCATTGAACAAGTGGAAATGACAGATGAAATCGGGATAGATACGGTCCTTGCGGCCATGAATAAAATGTCCAACCTTGTTCCCGGCCACAGAAAAACGAAAGGACCTCTCAAAAATCTTAGAGACCTTAAAACCAAGATGATGACCACCAATGCAGCACTGTAAGGCCACCCCCACAGATTCCTCATTGAGGGGGAAAGAAGCTGAAGAAAAGGATACAACCAAGAAACATTCCTTGGTCTTGCACGAAGGAGAGAAGTGCACCGTCTCGCCAAACCTACGACGTACTTGATCGGCCACTACAAGGCCAGGGTTGAAATCCCAATGCAGGAGCCCTTCCATTGCGTGGATCCTTGGTTAGATCCATGAGGAGAGGTGGAGCAGGTGGGAGGAGAGGAGGAGAGGAGTGGGAGCCATTCGTCCTTTTGGGGGGGGGTGGTGGACCCACTAGATGTCATGTCTACTAGACCTATATCGTAGGCCTGACGGTATAGCTTCTGCCTGTTCGCACGCATGCCAATGCGTGGATGTAACTTCACTTAATTCCGTCAACCGCGTGCCTCCCACGACCTTCGCCTCCCTCACGCGGTCGGGCCCTTTGAGACTTCGACCGGCTATAAATGAGCAATTTTTTTGCCTACTCCGCATGCATGATACTCCCGCTGGTCCTTTTTACTCCCGTCAACCGTTTGCAAAGTGTTTGACCAAATTTATACTTTTTTTTGAACACCACCTTATATTAAAGGGCTCGATTCAAAAATTTCATCTACTCTTAGCAAGATAGTAGAGGCGATGGAATAGTTTTTGAAATCTGCAAAAATACTCAACTAGTGTTGTCGTTCTTCACACAAAAATGTGTTTACCAATGCATGCATGAACACTAGTTACTCTAACCCCCCTCTCTTCTTTAATTCTTTGACACATCATCATGTTTCCTAGTATTCCCGTGTGCATGATACCAGCTAAGATACCACCATTATGGCCAGCCTTAATCATCGCATGCAATAATTTAGTGCACCTTGAAATATGAACATGTGTGGGGCGTGTATGTTTTTAATGACTTGAGACTATACCTGCAGGAAGCCCGTTCGTCTCCAAATCTTTTCCTCTACATGTGTGGAAACAATATGCCTGCCAAACTCTCCTTCTCCCTCCAGCGGTCCCACCACTCCACCCCGTGTGAAAAAATATGCATGCATGACTCTCCTCCCCCCGCGCTCGTCCAATCCGTTGTGACCAGCAATATTTCCACCCCTTCGCTCCCCCGTAATTTACTCCAACAAATATGCCCACGTAGTTGTTACTTAACTGCAGGTGCATTGGGTCACTTACATATGGGCCCAATAGGTGTTCGGCCCACATGTCAGTGATGCAACTGGACCTGCAGTTAAGTCAGTGCAGCTCAGTCCATATCTTACGTAGGTGTGCCATTGCTCGCTATAAATATTGCGCCTCTGACGACATCGCTATCTCCTCCCCCTCATGTTCACGTTCATCGCTATCTCCTCCCCCTCCCTCTCACGTCGACCACCATGGCATCGCCCCTCCCAAGCCCTAGGAGCCCCTCGCTGCACCGCGCAGACGGTCACGCGTTACCGTTCCGTTCCTCGCCGCCACTAGTCGAGGAGGACGCGTCGGTGTTCCCTCCTCGTCGCTACGTGACGCGTCGGCGTTCCGTTCCTTGCCGCCACTAGTCGAGGAGGACGCGTCGGCGTTCCGCTCCTCGTCGCGAAGTCGGCGTTCCGTTCCTCGCCGCCACTAGTCGAGGAGGACGCGTCGGTGTTCCGCTCCTCGCCGCGACACGTCAAGGTGGACGAGTCGGTGTTCCCAATCTTGCCAGCACGCGCGTCAGAGGACGCATCGGCTCCCCGCTACGAGGAGAATGTCGCGCCGCTCGCCGAGCCCCCCAGCCTTGAGGAGCTTTGGAAAGAAATGGATGTCGCCTTGTGGGAGGCTTTGCCTCCAGCAGAGCGCGCCAAAATAGAGGCGGAGAAGAAGGCCGAGGAAGAGAAGCACACCCGCGGAATAAGCTGCCTGGGAGGCCTATGTCGCGTCCGAGAGAGTCGAGCAATTGGCTCTTTGGTAGAAGGCTCGTCACGAGGGCCGTGAGGGTGGCGGAGGGCGCCCGTGCCGGCGCCCTGCGTGCGGTCGGGCCCAAGTGCCTCATCTCGCTTGGCGATGCGTGGACCGGGTCCATGCTTCTGCGGGCGAGTACTGTGGCGCGGATCACCACACCGGTGAGATCGCGCTCGCCCACCGACAAGCCAATGAGCACCTCGCGAGTTGCGAGGCTGAGAAGAAGCGTTGTGTCGGCCGCTGGGAAGCGGCCGTGAACTAGGGTACTCATGGCGCAGCGCAAGCGCTCCTGCGGCGCCATGGCTTTTAGGAGGAGTATAATTTTTGTTTAGTAAAGCGATCTCATTGGTTTTGGGGCGCAAATGATAAATCCCGAGCGTTCAGGAATTTTAGCGTCCTTAATTAAGTATGTAAAGGAAAGTTTGAAACCTTGTGTATTCGTACACATTTTGCAAATGCGTGCATATAGCACAAACTTTACTATATACTATGGCACTACACGTCTCTCTCGATATATGCTTGCAGACTGTGCTACTCCCTCCGTCCAGGTCAATAAGTCATCTTTGGTTGTGCACCGTGACCAAGGAGGGAAGACTTGTAACCTAGACGGAGGGAGTACTACTATTACTTATGTACGTACAAATGCACGTTTTAACATTACGATGTGGTTTTTGTAAAAGTAGAAAAACAGCACTAGTCAAGCTTGTGAAACGATTCAATGCAAAACAAATGCAAAAATGCTCGTTTGATTGTTTACTTTTAGCTTCCTTCTCTGTCGTTATTTCTCTGTCGTACTTTGTACGGAGTATCTCACTGTTTGGAAAGGCATGCAAATTCCCAAACCGCTTCCTACACCCTGTATCGAATATTTTTGCCTAACAAGTTGTGCCGTGCAATTGGAATTCCAACTTGAGTACTACTACTAGTAGGAGTACCAGGGGCCAGTTCGTTTAGCTTCTAGATTAGTAATCCCATAACTACTATTACCTCCGTCCTATTTTATTGGTCCCCATTGTAATCTGTGTCAAATTTTGATCATAAATTTAACTAATGAAATGTTAGTGCATGTCACATGCACTACTCCATCCGTCTAGGTGAGTAAGTCATCTTAGGCTGTGCACCGTGACCAAGGAGGAGGAGAAAACGAGAAACGTTAATGTTTATTTGCTAATTAATAGTATTGCATGCAATGAACTAACCACTGCATGTCGTGTTTGATATCTCAAGTCATTAAAAGCATGCACACTCTTTATCTCTTATTGGTTGATATGTCAAGAAACAAGAAACGAGATAGAAGTTAATGCATCGCGCCTAAGTGTTTTGGGATTATTTGGTTTTCATAAGATGACTTACACACCTAGACGGAGGGAGTAACATTTTATCAGTTAAATCTTTGGTCAAAATTTAGCACAAATTACAATGGTGAGGAATAAACCAGGACGGAGTAGTAGTTTAGAAGCCTAAATAAATGAGTGAGGCGCCTTCTTGTTACTCTCCACTGTGACTAGTCTTGTGGGAAAAGCTGGGAAGCCGCCAAAAGAACTGGCCCTAGGAGTAGTAGCTAGGGATCGAGTGTCTGAGATGAGCAGGAGAAAGTAAATCTGAGAGATGAAATGCAAAAGGCGGAGGGATGTGATGGTTGCTTGTCCATTTATTTTACCAGGACCACTTATTCTGGCAGTGGTTGGGTTTTGTGATATAATGACTTCTTGCCCGCGCATGCAGCGGGTGAGAGGTGAGACTCCCATGCAGCGCCGCCCTCTACACTTTTACTACATCGGTCGTGGTTTATTAGTCCCCATTGAATTTGGTGAAGATTTAATCGACAAAATGTTAGTGCATGTCAACAAAAACTATATCGTTGGATTCGTATTTGAACATAGTTTTGAATGATATAATTTTAGGTGACATGCATCAGTATTTATCGTACTATATATAATGTTAGTTGAATGTTTGGTCGTACTAATCTATAGTAGTAAGGTGCCCGTGCATTGCACCGAAGAGTGAAATGCATTGATCGGGGAGTTGTTTATTTTGACAAAGGATGTGGGGGTCATCTCATGTGTAACAGGTATCGATAGGTTTCTTCGGATATTATCTCATCTCTAGAGCTCACAAACATCCGGGTGAAATAGATAAAAAGGTATCTTTTGCAAACAAAAGCGTTCAACTATTCAACCTGCATCCAAAACTTGTGAAGAAATAACACTTATTGTGCTTTGCAAGAAATGATCTTTAAGAATTAGTTTTTGAGTATCGATTGTTATACATGTTGGCTACAGATGACATGGCACTTTCTTATAGTCAACAGTTGGCTATACTATTAAGTAATATTAACCATGCCCTTATACACCTAGGCGGAGGATTAAATCAGGATGACTTGCAAGGGGCGGAGGAGATGTAAGAAATGGTTCATCGTAAGTCTTTCACGATCTTGTAGTAAAAATTCATACATGGAAGATTCTAGACTAAACCATAAAGGATACACTTTTATTCATCGCGATACTCCAATAGAGCAAGATCCTGCATGGAAGTCTCCACATGCTTAGACAGCGGATTACATTGAGCGAAGACTAATGATCAACATTTAACTTGATAATGCGTAATTTTTTTAGAAGAACAGGGAGGCTCCTCCCCGGTTCCATTATCAAATGAAAACCATAGTGTCTTACATCAGCTCACTGAGAGGAGCAGTTCAAAGGAAGGACTGCAGCGAAAGCCACTCAAGTTTAACGACAAGATTACAGAATTAAAAGCGGCAAAGACACGGGCCATAAGCGCCCAAACACACACTACATGTTTTCTAAGTGCACTTGATAATGCGTATGTCCAGGTGAACCTCCTTGGAGTCCCCGTGCACCGCTTGGCGGGTAAAGGATAGAACGGATGCCATGGGTTTTCCAAGTCCACATTGGCGGGATAGTCCTAGCTCCCCAGAGTCCAAGTCCGCTCGATGAGGCCGGTGTCGCCGCCCACGCGACACTGAGGGGTAGTAACACTGACCACGCACCCATACATCTGCCTCAAGTCAGCGTCAGCATCAGCAGCGTCGCCCCTGACGCACATTATAGAGACAGGGCGGCGGCCTGCGCGGGCCTCGCCGGTGCCCACGATCAAGAGGAAGACGCTATCATCCTCCTCCGAGACTAGCAGGCGGCGGTGATCCTCCAGCGACTCCGGCATGGTGAACCGGTAGCACGTCTCGTACTTGATGTTCTCCGCCAAGGGCCAGCAGTGACCGCTGCACGCATCCGTGAGGTGATGCACCATGTCTGCCGACGAGCCACAAAATGACATCGGGCACTCATAGTAGTGGACGAAGGGCTCCTTGGAAGCATCGACCAGGCCGTCCATGAAACGGTAGTGGCTGTAGGGGATGTTGCGCCAGTTGAATATATGAGCAAGTTACTACGAGATTTAATCCGAATAAGCACAAAATAAATCATGACGGCTATAACAGAGATGAAACTAATCATGTGGACTAGCATAGTAGTAGGATCTGAGTAGAAACATGAATTCTACCACGATTTGAACAGGAAGGACAGAAACACATACGGTGCAACAGGAGCAGCACCGTTGGCGTTGAGGTTGTCGCCCATGTCATTGAGAAAGAGGTTGCCGAGGTCGGGGAAGAAGTCGTCGTCGGTGAAGTCGTGGCTGCCAGCAGTCGCGAGAGTGCGCTCCCCAGGTTTCAACAGTGCCCACCGAATGGAGCGTAGGAGGGTGTGGCTGTAGGGGACGTTGCGGCCGCCGAATAGAGAGCAGGAGTAGCACACGAAGCAGTAGATGGTCTCCTTACTAGTAATCCCTAGTCTCTATCTATCTATATCTATATATATCTACTCTTGTATAAAACCGAGTTGGTGATGATGGTATGCCTGCCATCTTGTAATATAGTCCGTCTGATCTATATCTGACGGATAGAAAGCCAACTATGACAATTTTACAAAAGATAGCCGCACCTCTCTCCACATTTACAGATAAGGCCTTGCCTCGTTCATCCTTATCTCCCACAACCTCGTGCTCCTTCCTATGTCTCTATCTCTACTACTCTTCTTTGTTTTTTATAACAAATCGAATAGTGATGCGCCGTCCGCTGCACGCCCGGCTGAACACGCCTCCTCGCCTCCATCATCACCAACTGAGTCTTTTATAGGAGTAGGAGTAGAGAAAAACGAGTTGGTGATGATGGTGTGCCATGCAATGCACGGGCATCTTGCTATTTTTTTGCATATAAGTCCAAACACCACGTAGACACGGTCTTTGAGCACGGTTCGTAGACGTTCCATGCTCGGGCATTTAAGTTTGTAACTATTTTAGATTAGAATATACTACTACTCCTCCGGTGCTAGTAGTAGAGCAGAGTTCTACTCTACTACTCTACTCTAGCAAGCTAGGGCATAATCTTGTAGTAGGTCTTGTAGGGAGTACCGATCTTGTGATCACTCATGAAGTTATGCAGCATCGATATGACCCTCGCTGCTGGTATGTGTCTCGTAAGTCAAGCAGCATGCTGTAGTCATCATCACCTGTCCACTTCCCGCATCACATATTCGCTTCCCCATATTTGTCCGCACATAATCTCGTCCAAGATTCCATCCCCGCTAAGGCACCTCCCCCCTCGTCCGAAACCCAAGCACTAACAATGGCAGAACCGAGCAGCGTCCGCCGAAAGAGTGGCTGGAATTCGCTCCCCACAGAGGTAATCAAGCTCATTGTTTCGCTTGTGGACAATCTCAGTACCATGTCGCTCGCCGCGTGCTCGTCGGGGCTGTACCGTTTACTCAAAGCCCTCAGGCCGGAGCTTTTTAAGCCAGCTCCTTGCTTGCTGATGACGCCTAATCTGTAGAAACGGCATGTCACATAGCATAACGATCATAGGGTGGCGAGCATCAACCCCCTTCACTGCGATCCGATCCCCGTCAGCCTCACCTACATTAACGGTATGTACTGGGTCGGCATGAACACGTCTTGGATGGTGCTCGTCGACGGTCGCGGCAGCTGGATGCTCGTGGGCGTCTACACCCGGCGATTGATCCCCTTCCTTCGATTAACACTGCCTTTGCTTTGGCACATGCGGCCCGAATACTCGAGAATCTTCGGTAGCCAACATGATACCAAGTTTGATTTGCTCAAGGTTGTAATCTGCCAAGTGCCCACAAGATCTGCGAATTATAAAGACTTCAGGCTAATTGCGTTCTTCAACCGCGGTCTTGCCTATCTGACAGGTCACTGCGGTAAGTGGATAAATCTGCACGTCCATGACAGGATCTTACATCCTCCATGGTTCTCTGATGCCATTGAACACAAGGGCTTCATTTATGCCGTCGACTCCTTTTATGGCTGGACGTATTGCTGGCCTACTCCAGTCATCGCTACAAACGGCTGTTACTGCAGTATGTTAATTTCCTATGATATCATGATGGCTTGCTTATATTACTATCAACATTTACTAAAAAAATATTCATGCTCATAACATGCTGTTCTTAAGATTGACTAAATCAAGAGCCCTTTTTATTTGACTCAACTTGATATGATGTTGTAGGCGCTGGTGTCCCTACCGTTCCTAATCCCGAACCTTTCAAAGAAAAGGGCATGGCGATTGCAGTGTTTCTGGCTCGATCGAGACGATGGCGAAAGATTGATGATCGTTCGCACATACGAGACGTGTTGTTTAGCGGAATACAATCACGATCCTTTGCAAGGTCTTTGAGCAGGATCCCAGCTTCTCTGGGCCTTGAGAATTTTTGACCGGAGGCTGGTAAGTAGCCTTGGTGCACGCTCTCTGTTTGTCGGACTGAATTACCCGATTAACGAGGAGATAACCGGGCAAGGATCATGATGGCAGCGGTTTCGTTCATCGAGCAAAACGTGTGTATACAGACATACCATGCGTCTCTGCATGCACCATACCCGATATGTGCCGCCACGCTCTGCAGCCCAAAGTAGGAGAGATAGTCGCAAGTATCGGACTTGACCTGCTGGTGGAGTTTCCCCGTCGAGCACCCATCTGGTTCAAGCCGTCGACCAATCTCCACGACTTAATAAATAGTAACGTCTAAGCGAGCAGTTAGTTAGATCGTACACTTGGTGTAGTAGGATCTTTATTTAGTTTGATGCATACACTTTTTCTTTTTGGTAGCCCTTTTGTAATGATGGCTGATGTTTGGTTTGGAAGAGAGCTGCGTCTTCACTCTTACAGTGCTTCTTTATACATTGCACCCCAGCCCTGGTTATTCTTTGCTGCTATTTTCAATGTACAATCAGTAGTATATTTTGTCATTGGTTGAATAAATGTGTTGTTAGAGCGACAAACACAATGTTTTGGAAGTCGTTGCAGTTCGATCCTTTAGTGCCTCGTACCGTACGTAGCTCATACTATTTTTTGTACGGAACACATTTTCCACTTGTTGATAAGATGCAGCCCACTGACGAAGGCCCAATAGAGAAGCCCATGATTAACTGGAAGGGAGGCTCTCACATGAATCCGGCCCAGGTACATGCTCATGGTCCCCTAAACATAAATAAGTAAATAAATAAAGCTAAATTCTCATGCACTAGTTCTTTGGGTAAATAGGTAGCCCAGTATTTCTTTTTGAAGAATACCCAAGCTAGGCCTATTTGTTTTCTCCGAATTACTGGGCTGCAAATCTTTCAAGATGAGGAGGGATGCATTCCGTCATGGCCAAAGAGTATGGTCAATGTCTGTTAAAAGTAATATCAAAAGGGGTTGAAAATTCCAAAAAATTTATAGCAAATGGGATATTAGTTTTTTTGTTTTTGTTCTTCACTGATATTTTATACGTATTTCATTGGATTTAATATGACAGAGTACTAATTTATTTTTAAATTATGGCTACCAATTTTTGGATTAAGAATATTTCATTCCCCAGCAAAAATTTGTGAATTTTCAAAATTTCCCACATATTTAGTTAATTTTTTGACACTGGTACTGACCAGAAAATGGCCAGCAATTCTAAAAATGGAAAACGGGCTACAATAAATTTCACATGAATTAGAAAATGAGTAAAAATTATAAAAATAATAGCAAATGGCTGTCTTGTTTATGCAAGGCTGTGTCAGTGAACACACATTTCTAGCAGCAGTGACTGTTGGATGTCCATCCAACGACCGACGTGCTTCTTCAATCTCTGATCTTCCTGCTCCAGCCGCCTAAACTAGCGCCGACGGGACTGCCTGCTCCCTCCTCTTGTGGCCCGCTGTGATGCCGTGCAGGCTTCCCCGGCCCACTCTACTCCCTCCGCTGGCCAGGCCGCACGCAATCAACTGCCTCCTTATTACGCGAAAAAATGATTCCTCCCACTGACATCTGGGGCGCACCGGTTGGGAGGCTGACCTGTGGGCCTACTACGTCGGCGCATACGCAGGGCTAGTCAACTTAGTCAACAAATGATTCTAGCAGCAGTAACCGTTGGATTTGAATCGAACGATCCTGTTGCTTCTTCAATCACTGCTCTTCTTGCACCAGCCGCCCAAACCTGCGCCGGGGAGACCGCCTGCTCCTGCCTCCAGTGGTCGGCTGTGCTGCCGTTGAGGCCTCATCGCCCCCTACTACTCCCACCGCTAGCCAGGCCCTACGGCGATGGCAACCTCACACCGCAGCCGAACCAGTATGTGGAGAGGCTGACAGCTGGGTCCATGGTCACAGCCCAGTTTTTTTTATTTGCCAAGTAAGTCGCTTTGTCAGGCCTGTTGGGCTGCAAATCTTTCAAGACGAGGAGAGCTTTCATTCGGCTGGCCGAGAAAATGGCCCATCAGTAAAACACATCAAACCAGCAATTAGTTTCAAATATCTTTTTTTTCATTTCAAGATTTTAAATTACATTAATTTTTATGCGTGGAGAATTTAAAACCTTAAGAATTAGCAAATGGGCTGTCAATTATTAGAAATAATGGCAGATGGGTTGTATCTTTTTTTCCACAGATTTGAGGCTTTCGAAAAAAGGTTGGCCTGGCGGTGATGTTGGATGGCCATCCAACGGCCGTCGTCTTCTTCAATCTCTGCTCTTCTGCTCCAACCGCTCAAACAAGCGCCGGTAGGACTGCTGCTCCCTCCTCCCAGCGGCCGGCTGTGCTACCACAAGAGCCTCACCGCCCCACCGTACTCCCATCGCTGGCCTAGCCATCCTCTACTCACCCACACTGCTGTTATTCTCCGCGACGGCAGACGAACGATAAACCCTCGTGCGGTCGTACTCCCCTCCGCGTGGGAAACAATCTGCCGAGTCTTCCTGCATCATGTGTCGTCCCCTTCCTAGGCCTCGTCGTCGTCCACCGCCATGGTGCTCTCGGCGGCGTGGTCAATGTGGTCAACGACCGACTTCCATCGGAAGAGTACTGTTCGTGGAGACGCTGACAGCTGGGTCCACGGTCGCAGCAAGGAAGTGCCTCCTTATTATGCGCAAAATAATTATTCCTCCACCTGACAGCGGGGACCCACCGGATGGGCCACCGTATTTTGCGAAAAAACGTTTCCCCATGACTACTGGGACCTACCAGCTACACCTTCGCACGCAAGGAAGTGCGTCCGGGCAAGAAAAAACAAAATGATTTGCCCCCCTGACTGCTGGGACCCACCAGCTACATCTTCGCACACAAGGAAGTGCGTCTCGGTAAAAAAACAACGATTCACCCCCTGACTGCTGGGACCCACTAGCTACATCTTCGCAGGCAAGGAAGTGCCTGACAGTCGGGACCCACCTGGTCGAAGCGTACATAGCATTGTCATTCGGTCGCATGGCGATATGCGTACATCTGGTCGTTCTAGAGGCACGCATGCGTGTCGTAGTAGTAAGCCGCACCTAGCATGTACGTCGTTACAGCGACCAGGTGCAATAAAGAAAATACGGCCATGTATGTGTACATACGGGCGGGGTCTCGCGCATACATACATGTCTGGTCGGAACGGAGAAACAACACCGTCGTCGTGTTCATGGGGAGCCAACCGGCTGGGTCAGAACGGAATGCGTGGTCATGGTCATCGGGAGGGCTTGGATGGAACAGGCGATGGAAACGAGGCCTGGCGTACCGCACAACAGAGGAAACAACCTTGTGTTCGATCGGCCATGTTCGAAACGGGATCCTGTTGATCGGGAGGGGCTGGCGTGCATAAAAGCGGAGAAATGGACCTCCTACGGTCGAAACAGGGGTCTGTTGATCGGGAGGGTGTGGCGTGCCGCAAAAGCGGAGAAAACGGACCTCCTACGGTCGAAGCAGGGGTCCTGTTCATCGGGAGGGTGTGGCGTGCCGCAAAATGGGCGGCGGACTTGTGTTTGGCCTTCTGGTCGAAACAGGGTCTGTTCGCCGGGAGGGTGTGGCGTGCCGCCAAAACGGACTCCACGGGATCTGTTCATCTCCACCGTCGACCTCCTCCAGCCTCCATGGGCTACCGTCGACCCCCTCCAGCCTCCACGGGCTCCTGTTCATCCAGCCTCCACCACGCGCTACTCCATCGGCTATTGTTCAACCACCCCTCCACGGGCACCCCTCCATTGTCTACTGTTCATCGAGCCCGCCACACCACGGGGTCCTGTTCAACCACCCCTCCACGGCCACCCCTCCACCGTCTACTGTTCATCCAGCCCTCCACACCATGGGGTCCTGTTCATCCAGAGGCAACGCCACCTCTCACTGTTCATCCAAACCCCCCCGCAACACTCACTGTTCATCCCAGAGGCAGCATCGATCGGCTTGAGTTAGCAGCAGTAGCGAAGGTATCGCTTGATCGGGTTCATTTAACAGCCATCGATCGGTCGCTCGGGTTCGATAACCGAGTAACTGCGGTGCAATCGCTTCGGGTTGATTAGAGCCCAACGCCTCGCTTCGGGTTGATTAGAGCCAACACCTCGCCTGAGACGCCAGCGTGCGTGTACGAGAAAGCAGCGCGTCGCTAGGCCCCGACCTCCCACCGTAACAGGAACTCCCGAAATTTTCCTTCCTTCGCTTCTACCACGGTTTTTTCCGTCATGGACGGCCCAAAGAATGTCATGCAGCTGCGTCTTCGGCCCGCCCAGGATGAAAAGCCCATTTTCTGTCATGATTTGTCATAGAAGTAGGAGCCCACCACATCTATGATGATACCGGGATTTGTCACAATTATCGTCATAGAAGTGTCATATGTATGATAGAAAAAAAAATTCGTTTGGCCCAAAATGTCACGGATGTGTCTTTTTTTGTAGTGGAGTGACCTTGCTGGTTCCTTCCTTCATCCTTCTAGCTTGAAGAACATCCTTGTTGAGATCAATTTTTTCAGTGTCTTCCTTTTGACTACTTGCAATGAAGTATAGCAGCTCCAGTAGCTGATCGCTCACCATACCAACTGGATCGGAACAACGCGGCGGCTGGGAGGCGGGGAGAATGGGAGAGTGATTTTGTAGAGAATGGGAGAGTGTTGTTGTACTACGAGAGGGGTGAGGCTCACTTTGGTGAACCTAACACGCCTCTGTGACTCTTCTGTCACCTCACGTGCAGCGTGTTGTTACGTCAATTCAATGTGAGGACATGATTAATAATTTGACCAACGTATACTAGTATTACTGTAACACCCTGGATACAACTTTCCATATTCGTAACTCCAACTCTTGCCTTTTCCGGAGATGTGTTATTTTATTTCCTTCGTGGTTGGGGTTTTGTCTTTTGTTTTGCATTTTGTTCATGTCTTGCATTTCATCTCATCGCATCATGTGCATTGCATCGGCATTGTTTTCATAAAGCTTGCATTACGCAGTAGTTGCCGCTTCTTCCTTGTCCCTGTTGACCCCTCTCAGATCAACCGGACCGCTCTCTTCTCTCTCTTTTCTGAGCTCATCAAAACCTTTTGTCTCCATGGCGTTTTGCCAAACCCGTCGCGCGCGTGTCCGAAACTCCCCCGAACCCGACCCGGGCAGTCGTTACCGTTGTGTCTGGATCATCCCCAAACGTCTACAAAACATCACCGTTTTCTTTGTTGGGCTCTCCCTATCTATTTATTCTTGACCGCCCGATTTCGATCGGAGGGACCGATTAGCCCCTAAGCCAACCACCTGCCTATACATATATAAACAATCAAACCCTAGACCAACTCCCTAAAATTCGTCCTAGCCGCCGCCACTCCACAAAAATCCCCATCGGGATCCTCCCAGATCCACCTCCTCCTCATTTTCCTCTCTGCCAAATCAAACAGCGGCCCGACCATCTCCCTTGATTTCCGCCGCCACCCAACCAGCGCAAGCCACTTCTTCCCTCGATCCCGAATGGATCGTGTAGCTGCTCGAGGCCCGGCAGGGCGCTGGCCTCGTCCCCTCGCGTCGCGCCAAAGAATCGGCGCCACCAGGCCGTGCCTGCTCCCTTCCTCCTGGCGCCGCCCATCTTCTTCCTCTGTTTCCTCTTCCGTCCCGTCTCTCAGCTCCTCTCCTCTGCTTCTTATTGCAGGAACTGACGCCTTGCCAGCAGGTCAGCAGCGTCGCCCCGCCTGCTCCTTCGTGCTTCTTGTCGGGACCTCGCCTCCGCTTCCTCGGCCGCCTCCACCGCCCGGGCTCGGCGACCTCACCGTCCGCTCCATCCCGCTGCCGTTCGTGAGTCCCCTGCCTCGCGGACCTGCTGCTGTCTTGATCCAGCGCCCGGCTTCTTCAAATCGCTGCACCAAGCCCCTGCCTCCTTCTCCTCCTCCCGTCGCCTCGTCCGCCCGCGCAGCCAACGAACTAACGGAAGCGCCTCGGCGCCGTCCCCGGCCTCCTCCGCCCGTCTTGCGGCGGCGCGATCTTGGAGCCCAGCAGTCGCGTTCCCGTCGCCCTCGCCTTCTCTCTTCTTCCCCTTTCCATTCTGCTCCATCCTCTCAAAAAATCTCTCTCTCTCTCTCTCTGTTCAAGTGCAGAGGAAGGGCTCCGTCGCCCGCTGCCTATAGCCGTGCTGCTCCCCTTCCCCGAGCACCTCGTCCCCGCCGTCCCTAGTCGCCGGAACCAGCAGGCCAGCCTCGTCCGCTCCCTGCCTCACCGACACCCAGCGCCGCGAGTCCCGTTGCCGCGCCGCCTTCTTCTGCATCGCCATGGCCTGCTGTTGCCTCTGTTGGGACCGAGCAGTGGCGGCTCGCTCATCCCGCGTTGACCAGCGCCTCCGGTAGCATCGTCGCCGAGCCCAGTAGCGCCCCTGCCTGGCCTCCTCTCCACCAACCTGGGCTCGGCCCATGGCGAGGCCACCCCCAGCCCCTCCGGTGCATTGTTGGCCCAGCCAGATGCGGCCCGTGTTGTTTTTTTCCTGCGCTGCGTTTTTCTCTATTATCCAGTATTAGCAGTTTTACAGATTTGCAGAAACCCCCTTGCACTTCATGCATATAATAACTCATGATTTGTGCATCATATGTAAAAACTTTATATATGTAAAATGCTCAGAAAATTGCGTAGATTAATAATATGTCATTTTCATCCCATGTTAAAATGTTTAACTTGCTGTTTATTTAAATTTGCTAATATGCCATGTTAAAATGATTTAATTCATAACTAAATAACCGTAACTCGGAATTAAATGTTCTTTATATGTAAATGGGGTGGAAAAATGCCTAGTTTAACATGGTGGACTTTATTTTCCTGTTTAACAACTCTAAAATTGTGTTTAGGGCAGAACAGTACCGAATCTAAAATATGCACATGAGGATTTTCCGGAATTGTTGTTTCTTATTTCCGGCCTCATTTAAACTTGCCTAAATAGTGAGTTTAATTATGCTCCACCTCTTGCCATGTTTAACAACATTTAATATTGTTGTGTACCTAAACGAGATCAAACTAAATATGTCAATGTGGTGTTTTGTCAATATGCAACTCGTTGCATATTGAGCTCCACTTAATTTGTAGTATTGTTTGTTGCACTTTGCCATGCCATGCCTCATTAAACCGGACATGCATCATACTTGATTGTGCATCGTGCCATGTTTATGCATGTGCATTTACCATGTTGTTTGTTTCTTTCCGGTGTTGCTTCTCGGTTCCGGTAATGTTGAGATTGTGAGGATTCGTTCGACTACTTCCGTTCATCTTCTTCATGGACTCGTTCTTCTTCCTAGCGGGATTTCAGGCAAGATGACCGCTACCCTGGATCTCACTACTATCATTGCTATGCTAGTTGCTTCGTTCTATCGCTATGATGCGCTACCTATTACCTGTTTATCAAGCCATCCCAAATTGCCATGTCAGCCTCTAACCTTTTGCACCCTTCCTAGCAAACCGTTGTTTGGCTATGTTACCGCTTTGCTCAGCCCCTCTTATAGCGTTGTTAGTTGCAGGTGAAGATGAAGTTTGTTCCTTGTTGGAACATGCAGATGTTGTTCCTTGTTGGAACATGTTTACTTGTTGGGATATCACAATATATCTTATTTAATTAATGCATCTATATACTTGGTAAAGGGTGGAAGGCTCGGCCTTATGCACTGTGTTTTGTTCCACTATTGCGCCTAGTTTCCGTCATATCGGTATTATGTTCCCGGATTTTGCGTCCCTAACGCGTCGGGTGATTTATGGGACCCCTTGACAGTTCGCTTTGAATAAGACTTTTCCAAAGCAAGGCCCAACCTTGGTTTTACCATTTGCCTCACCACCACCTACCTTTCCTTGGGTCGGCCAACCCAAGGGTCATCTTTATTAGCCCCCGGACGGTGCTTCTCTAAGTGCTGGCCCGAACCGAGTAGATGCATGGGGACCCCTCGTGGCAACTCGAGGTTTGGTTTTACTCGTAGGATGTCTCATCCGGTGTTGCCACGAGAACGAGATATGTGCAGCTCCTATCGGGATTGTCGGCGCATCGGGCGGCTTTGCTGGTCTTGTTTTATTGTTGTCGAAATGTCTTGTAGCCGGATTCCGAGACTGATCGGGTCTTCCGGGAGAAGGAATATCCTTCGTTGATCGCGAGAGCTTATCATGGGCTAAGTTGGGACACCCTGCAGGGTTTGAACTTTCAAAGCCGTGCCCGCGGTTATGTGGCAGATGGGAATTTGTTAATGTCCGTTGTAGAAAACCGAAGTTGATCTTAATCAAAATACACCAACCGTGTGCGTAATCGTGAGTGTCTCTTTTCGGGTTGATCGAGAGGAGAACACGGTTTCGGGTTATGTCGGCGTAAGTAGGAGTTCAGGATCACTTCTTGATCATTACTAGTTGACGACCGTTCCTTTGTTTCTCTTCTCGCTCTCATTTGCGTATGTTAGCCACCATATATGCTTAGCATTGCTGCAACCTCACCACTTTATCCTTCCTTTCCCATTAAGCTTTGCTAGTCTTGATACCCATGGTAATGGGATTGCTGAGTCCTCGTGGCTCACAGATTACTACACCACCAGATTGCAGGTACAGGTTGCGATGATCATGGCGCGAGAGCGATGCTTGCTTATGCGTTGAGTTCTTCTTACGCTTCTTCTTCGATCGGGGATAGGTTCCAGTGTCGGCACTGGGCTAGCAGGGTGGATATTGTATGAGTTTACATTTATGATTCATCCGTAGTCGGATGTTGATCTTGTATGTTGTATTGTTGTATTAGTGTGGCATTGTATGCCTTATGTATGTATCCCCACTATTATGTAATGTTGATGTAATGATATCCACCTTGCAAAGCGTCTTCAAGATGCGCTTCTATCCTTGGTGGGACCTTGAGTTCCTTTAGGATAGGGTCGCATCTTAGGCGTGATTCAAGTTA
The DNA here is from genome assembly GCA_021605205.1 of Aegilops longissima. Taxonomy (NCBI): domain Eukaryota; kingdom Viridiplantae; phylum Streptophyta; class Magnoliopsida; order Poales; family Poaceae; genus Aegilops; species Aegilops longissima. The sequence goes on from CM038677.1 coordinate 295,362,251, forward strand.
GTATCGAGCCTCGACCGACCTTAGGAGCCCCCTTGTTTGTTGGCCGTTGTTGAGTCTAGAAGAAAACTATTTTGAGTCTTAGGATTATATATATCGGAGTAGGATTCTTTTACTCCTCGGTCCCTTCGTCGCTTTGGTGAGGCCTCCCGGCGTAGATGTTTTGTCTTTCCTCTCCTCAAATTTCACGAAATTTTTTTAGGATCACACGGGTATCTTGGGATCGTTCCGATGGTTTTGTGGCGAGAACATTGTTCTTGGTGCCTCGACATTTAGGGGTTGTGGCGGTGTCCCGGGAGTTGAGCTCCGAGGTGTTGTCGTTACAATTTTATCGTTGCGATTCTGGAATACCGAGCTTTGCCGACATCGAAATCTCTTTTATGCAGTTGTTGGTGAGACAACCCGATAACCCGATCTTGGGCGAGCTCGGGAGTATTGCCATGACTCGTATAACGGATGCTTTTGAAGGTCGAGGTACACGATTTCGGAGTTTTCTTGGTTATGTGTTGACGGATGGATACAATGGATCTAGGTATTGTTAGTTTGGGTGATATATTTTGTGTCCCTGTCCCCAACACCAGATTGCATAACCAGAAATTTTCGGGAGTTTATAGGTGGGAATTCAAGTAGCTCCTAGAATATCTTTTTCGACAGATGCATGATATGAGATTTGGTAAATCTCTATCATATGTATTTGTTCGCTTATTCGCAAGCCAAATCCTTTGTTTTGTTTTATTTGTGGTATTCGAGTTGCTTGAAGTCAAATGTTGAATCCATACCTTTTCCTCAAGCGGTGTTCTCATATTTCTATGTGAATACTAATCCTTCTTGATCATCGAGATCGTCATGTTAATTCTTTTCACTGGAGTGCTTCTCTTTAAGTGGATCCAATCATTTCAACGTCCGCAAGATAAATTCTAAGTTTTTCTCAACGGTGTTTGTTTCATCCATCCCAAGTTATCTTTGTTTTCCGCCCCCACCTTTTTCTTCAAGGACTCAGATTTCTTAATCATGTATCCTTTTATTTGTGGAAGTCTCTTCATTCTTTTCTTTCAATGTTCTTATCCGGTGATTTCCCATGAAGATGCTCAACAGTTTCAAGTTCATCATCCTTCACTGTTGTTTCTTCTCCGGTGGATCCAATTCAAGCTTTCGATATTCATCATATTCATTTCCTCGTTTCTAATGCTTTCTCTTGCCGATGCACCTCTTAATCATTCACTTCTCGCTATTCATTTGTTCTGGAGTGTTGAAGATATCTCAGGAGGCTCGTCTTTTCATTCCAGATCCGTTCAAGATATTTCGAGGTTGTTATCTCATTCAAGCAATTTAATTCAACCGGTGCAACCTATCATTAAAATTGTTCAACGGTGTTTCTTTTGAGTGGGCCCTAACCCACAGGTCTTTTCCCAGGATCTTACCTGACTCTTCTAATTTTCCCGGAGTTATTCTCGAATTCTTTTCAAGAGTGACGTAAGAATGGAGCCCATCAGTCTCATGCCTTCTCCTAGGCCGCTTTCAAATTCTTTCATTTTTGGCTCCACCTTTTCCTCTTTTAATCCTTCCGGAGTTTCTCAACAATTTGGTGGTGTTTCTCCTCGTCATTCTCAGCATGTGAAGACCGAAGAAGAGTTCCTCTTAAATCCTTACCCGTTCTTCCAAAGATGCGTACTTCAAATTTGATGCCATCCTCTCATAATTGTTTTCGATTGTGGGAATTCTTTTCACCCATCCGGAGCATTTCATGAGTTGTTTCCATTTCTTCCCTCCGTAGGCCATCATGTCATAATTCTTCATTCTCAGCGTGTAGCTACCGTTCTCCAAATCTTACCGGTGCATCATTCAAGTATTCTCTAATCAGCTCGTGATCTATTCGTTCATTTGTATCTAAATCCTCTCAAGTATCTTCGTTTTCTTTTTCTCCAATTCTTCCCGGTGAATTGTGCCTTTGCTACGTTCATTTTCAATTCTTATGGTGGTTCGCTCAAGATTTCACTTCCTTCGTTATTATATTAATTCATTCGTTGTTTCCAAATTTCACCGGTGGTTCCATCAATAGCTTCTCAAGTTTGCGCTATATCTCTCTTAATCCTTTCTACGAGAATAAGTAGTTTGCCAAATCCTTTGCTTGTCATCAATTTAAATTGATGAAGGATAGGCATGACATAATTCTTATTCTTGTTTCATCCAAGTGATTAATTCTTTCTTTCCAAGAGTTGTTCATCATGTCACAATTCTCGGTTCTAGTGTTTCATATATTCTTTTTCCGGAGTTCCAAGTTTTCCGCATTATCTTGTCGCAAAGCTCCATCTAAATTTATTGCAAGGCTTCACCTTGTGTTGTCAACCTCTCTTTCTTTCTATCATCCTTCTATTACCGGAGTTCTTCATGGTAGATCTACATGATGGTTCATCAAGGATTCTTTTCATTCTTCAATTGTTCTTCAATTTTCTCTCGAAGTTATGATCCGCCAAGCCATACTTCCAAATAAACATGGTGTTCAACACATGTTTTGTTTTGAGGAGTTCCAGTATTCTTCTTTTGCATTTCGAAGTGTAATTCTTTCTACCTTTTGAGATGGTGTTATGTCACTCTTGACAATTTCCTTCGTGTTTCATGATTCACTTGTTGTTAAGAATGAGATATTTAAATCCATCATTTCTCTTTGTTCAAGAGATCTTTTCAACCAATCAATCTTTTTGTTGGAGTTATCTTGGGTCATATTTCACCTAAAGCCTTCCCTAAGGAATGTTGATATTTGTGGTGCATATCTATGATCCAATTTTCTCCTTCTCTTCTCGGTGAAGAAGTTTCTCTTATCTTCATTGATCTCATCCAATCATTTGTTTCCGTTGGTGGCAGAAGCTCACCTCATAATTTTGAGGTCTTTTCCATAAGCCCACTACAAGCTTGTGCTTTTCATTGTTGATTTTCCAACAACTCCGTTCAATCCTACTTCGTAGGGATGCTCTTTCAAATTCATTTATGGTAGGAGATGTTGGTTTCATTCTTCGTTCTATTCATTCCAACAATCTTACTATCATGCTTTGTTTTCGGAGGCATTGTGATGTTGTGCTCTTTAACCATCACCTCGTTTTGTGAGGATCGTGTTCTTTTCTTGCTTATCCATTTAACCGGAGTGTTGTGCCATCTCTTGAAGTTCTTTTCATCTTACCAAATTTTCCTTCTTCTTCCAGTCGGAGTGCTGCCCAAATTATATCATTCTTCCTCTCTCATCTTATTTTAACCGGAGTGGTTTCGAATTCTATCTTGTCCATTAAACTCTTATTTCCATGTCTTTGCAACCTTCAAGTTCTCGTAATACTCCTTGTTCCTCTTTTCTAACGGAGTGTTTTCAACTTTGCTCATCTTCGTTGTTTTCTTTCTTTCTTTTTGCTCGATATCTCAAGGTTCGTGGTTTCACTCGTTCCTCGAAGAAGCAACTTAGTTTTACCGTTTTTTCTTCCTCTTCCTTTTCCCTCCGGTGCCATCCTGGATCTCGGGACGAGATCCTCTCGTAGTGGTGGAGTGTTGTAACACCCCGGATACAACTTTCCATATTCGTAACTCCAACTCTTGCCTTTTCCGGAGATGTGTTATTTTATTTCCTTCGTGGTTGGGGTTTTGTCTTTTGTTTTGCATTTTGTTCATGTCTTGCATTTCATCTCATCGCATCATGTGCATTGCATCGGCATTGTTTTCATAAAGCTTGCATTCGCTCGTAGTTGCCGCTTCTTCCTTGTCCCTGTTGACCCTCTCGGATCAACGGACCGCTCTCTTCTCTCTCTTTTCTGAGCTCATCAAAACCTTTTGTCTCCATGGCGTTTTGCCAAACCCGTCGCGAGCGTGTCCGAAACTCCCCTGAACCCGACCCGGGCAGTCGTTACCGTTGTGTCTGGATCATCCCCAAACGTCTACAAAACATCACCGTTTTCTTTGTTGGGCTCTCCCTATCTATTTATTCTTGACCGCCCATTTCGATCGGAGGGACCGATTAGCCCCTAAGCCAACCACCTGCCTATACATATATAAACAATCAAACCCTAGACCAACTCCCTAAAATTCCTCCTAGCCGCCGCCACTCCACAAAAATCCCCATCGGGATCCTCCCAGATCCACCTCCCTCCTCATTTTCCTCTCCTGCCAGATCCAAACAGCGGCCCGACCATCTCCCTTGATTTCCGCCGCCACCCAACCAGCGCAAGCCACTTCTTCCCTCGATCCCGAATGGATCGTGTAGCTGCTCGAGGCCCCGAGCAGGAGCGCTCGGCCTCGTCCCCTCGCGTCGCGCCGGCAACCGGCACCACCAGGCCGTGCCTGCTCCCTTCCTCCTGGCGCTGCCCATCTTCTTCCTCCTGTTTCCTCTTCATCCCCGTCTCTCGGCTCCTCTCCTCTGCTTCTTATTGCAGGAACTGGCCGAGCCAAGAGGTCAGCAGCGTCGCGCCCTCCTGCTCGCCGTCTGCTGCTGTCGGGACCTCGGCTCCACTTCCTCCGGCCGCCTCCACCGCCCAGGGCTCCGGCGACCTCACCGTCCGCTCCATCCCTGCCGTTCCGTCGGAGTCCCCTGCCTCGCCGGACCCTGCTGCTGTCTTCAGTCCCGCGCCCGGCTTCTTCTGAAATCGCTGCACCAAGCCCCTGCCTCCTTCTCCTCCTCCCGTGCGCCTCGTCCGCCCCGCCGCAGGCCACCCGAACCAACGGGAAACGCCTCGACGCCGTCCTGGCCTCCTCCGCCGTGCCGGCGAGCGCGATGCTGGAGCCCCGCAGGTCGCGTTCCCGTCGCCCTCGCCTTCTCTCTTCTTCCCCTTTCCGTTCTGCTCCATCCTCTCAAAAAATCTCTCTCTCTCTCTCTGTTCAAGTGCAGAGGAAGGGCTCCGTCGCCCACTGCCTGTAGCCGTGCTGCTCCCCTTCCCCGAGCACCTCGTCCCCGCCGTCCCTAGTCGCCGGAACCAGCAGGCCAGCCTCGTCCGCTCCCCTGCCTCACCGACACCCAGCGCGCCGGAGTCCCGTTGCCGCGCCGCCCGTCTTCTGCATCGCCATGGCCTGCTGTTGCCTCTGTTGGGACCGAGCAGCAGCGGCTCGCTCATCCCGAGCGTTGACCGCGCCTCCAGCGCATCGTCGCCAGGCCCAACGCGCCCCCCTGCCTGGCCTCCTCTCCACCAACCTGGGCTCGGCCCATGGCGAGGCCACCCCCAGCCCCTCCTGTGCATTGTTGGCCCAGCCAGATGCGGCCCGTGTTGTTTTTTTCCTGCGCTGCGTTTTTCTCTATTATCCAGTATTAGCAGTTTTACAGATTTGCAGAAACCCCCTTGCACTTCATTCATATAATAACTCATGATCTGTGCATCATATGTAAAAACTTTATATATGTAAAATGCTCAGAAAATTGCGTAGATTAATAATATGTCATTTTCATCCCATGTTAAAATGTTTAACTTGCTGTTTATTTGAATTTGCTAATATGCCATGTTAAAATGATTTAATTCATAACTAAATAACCGTAACTCGGAATTAAATGTTCTTTATATGTAAATGGGGTGGAAAAATGCCTAGTTTAACATGGTGGACTTTATTTTCCTGTTTAACAACTCTAAAATTGTGTTTAGGGCAGAACAGTACCGAATCTAAAATATGCACATGAGGATTTTCCGGAATTGTTGTTTCTTATTTCCGGCCTCATTTAAACTTGCCTAAATAGTTAGTTTAATTATGCTCCACCTCTTGCCATGTTTAACAACATTTAATATTGTTGTGTACCTAAACGAGATCAAACTAAATATGTCAATGTGGTGTTTTGTCAATATGCAACTCGTTGCATATTGAGCTCCACTTAATTTGTAGTATTGTTTGTTGCACTTTGCCATGCCATGCCTCATTAAACCGGACATGCATCATACTTGATTGTGCATCGTGCCATGTTTATGCTTGTGCATTTACCATGTTGTTTGTTTCTTTCGGTGTTGCTTCTCGGTTCGGTAATGTTGAGATTGTGAGGATTAGCTCGACTACTTCCGTTCATCTTCTTCATGGACTCGTTCTTCTTCCTAGCGGGATTTCAGGCAAGATGACCGCTACCTGGATCTCACTACTATCATTGCTATGCTAGTTGCTTCGTTCTATCGCTATGATGCGCTACCTATTACCTGCTTATCAAGCCATCCCAAATTGCCATGTCAGCCTCTAACCTTTTGCACCCTTCCTAGCAAACCGTTGTTTGGCTATGTTACCGCTTTGCTCAGCCCTCTTATAGCGTTGTTAGTTGCAGGTGAAGATGAAGTTTGTTCCTTGTTGGAACATGCAGATGTTGTTCCTTGTTGGAACATGTTTACTTGTTGGGATATCACAATATATCTTATTTAATTAATGCATCTATATACTTGGTAAAGGGTGGAAGGCTCGGCCTTATGCAGTGTTTTGTTCCACTCTTGCCGCTAGTTTCCGTCATATCGGTATTATGTTCCCGGATTTTGCTTCCCTAACGCGGTCGGGTGATTTATGGGACCCCCTTGACAGTTCGCTTTGAATAAGACTTTTCCAGCAAGGCCCAACCTTGGTTTTACCATTTGCCTCACCACCACCTACCTTTCCCTTGGGTCGGCCAACCCAAGGGTCATCTTTATTTAGCCCCGGACCAGTGCTTCTCTAAGTGCTGGCCCGAACCGAGTAGACTGCGGGGACCCCTCGTGGCAACTCGAGGTTTGGTTTTACTCGTAGGATGTCTCATCCGGTGTTGCCACGAGCGAGATATGTGCAGCTCCTATCGGGATTGTCGGCGATCGGGCGGCTTTGCTGGTCTTGTTTTATTGCTGTCGAAATGTCTTGTAGCCGGATTCCGAGACTGATCGGTCTTCCGGGAGAAGGAATATCCTTCGTTGATCGCGAGAGCTTATCATGGGCTAAGTTGGGACACCCTGCAGGGTTTGAACTTTCGAAAGCCGTGCCTCCGGTTATGTGGCAGATGGGAATTTGTTAATGTCGGTTGTAGAAAACCCGAAGTTGATCTTAATCAAAATACACCAACCGTGTGTGTAACCGTGAGTGTCTCTTTTCGGGGTTGATCGAGAGGAGAACACGGTTTCTGGGTTATGTCTGACGTAAGTAGGAGTTCAGGATCACTTCTTGATCATTACTAGTTGACGACCATTCCTTTGTTTCTCTTCTCGCTCTCATTTGCGTGTGTTAGCCACCATATATGCTTAGCCGCTGCTGCAACCTCACCACTTTATCCTTCCTTTCCCATTAAGCTTTGCTAGTCTTGATACCCATGGTAATGGGATTGCTGAGTCCTCGTGGCTCACAGATTACTACACCACCGATTGCAGGTACAGGTTGCGATGATCATGACGCGAGAGCGATGCTTGCTTGCGTTGAGTTCTTCTTACGCTTCTTCTTCGATCGGGGATAGGTTCGGTCGGCAGCACTGGGCTAGCAGTGGTGGATATTGTATGAGTTTCTGTTTATGATTCATCCGTAGTCGGATGTTGATCTTGTATGTTGTATTGTTGTATTCGTGTGGCATTGTATGCCTTATGTATGTATCCCCACTATTATGTAATGTTGATGTAATGATATCCACCTTGCAAAGCGTCTTCAAGATGCGCTTCTATCCTTGGTGGGACCTTCGAGTTCCTTTAGGATAGGGTCGCATCTTGGGCGTGACAATTACTGTACTACATACTAGTCGTATTTAATGTCACACTTCAACCATAGGTTTAACTAACAAAATGTCAATGCATGTCACCAAAAATTATACCATTGGAAACTATTTTCAAATACAAATCCAATGATATATTTGTTAGTGACATGCATTAACATTTAGATAGTTAAATTTATAGTCAAAATTTGACACAAATTACGAAGGGGCCAATAAACCAGGAGGGAGGTAGTAGTACGAGTAGCGCAACATACGATATAGAGGATACTAGTACTACAAATTTAGAAATGGTGTAAGAAGTTACAAGGCTGTGCGACATACTTTGTAGGCTACATGAGTAATACAAAATATAATTCCCATTGGACAATACATTCACCAACAAGTACGCACTTGAAGCCTAATTGATATATATGGCTTCTGCACAACATCTCCATCATCATTATTAGTACATGCTACGCAGGTGTGTTAGGATGCATTTGACCCTAGAAAGGTATCTATCCTTCAAACTAACTATAGTACATAATATCCAACAAAAGAGGGTCATGCTACAGTAGCAGGATACATGACTCAGTCTAGATATCACTATGAATCAAGTTGTGCATATTTGCTGTTGGCATGAACCACATTGCCGCATGTCGGGTTTGCAAAAGCCATTCATCGCTTGGAAGCTTGATGCCTTTCACACACTGAAGATCATCTGGCAACAAGCTGTGTCGACGAATCTCTGTATATGGTGATTCAGGAAACCCATGGTACTATGTGTAAACACAGTTCCCCCTGGCGAACGGAAGTTGCATAGCATGGTAATCATCGACGGTGATATGATCGATGATTGGTTGGGTGATTGGATAATTGAGCCCAAGGAACATGGAGTGGTTTCCGCGGCTGTAAACCCGCCTACAATTGAATACGCCTGGCCCAACGGAGCTGGGATCTTTCTCAAATACGAAGCAGCCATAGCCATAACTGTCGCAAATGCCTCACGCATTTTACTGCATGTGGTTTGATGAAATGGTTTGGTTAATTTGGTACATGCGAATGAGCATCAAACGCCAACCGTCAGTTGAACGAGCGATAAATCACCACCCATTTACTTCTATATTTCCAAGTCCTGGAATTATGAAGGCCAGAGCATTTGCGTCTGCTGCAACAAATCAAATTGGAGACCAAAAGTTCAAAATTATACAATCATGTTGAGAGTGTGGAATTAAGATTATTATAACAGTGACACAGATCATAGCCAGAGAATTGCAATGACATGGTCATAATCAAAGCCCAAATTAAAAAAAATAAGCGAATGGATTTCATATTCTAGCAATACGTCATGGTTCAAATATCATTTAAAAATGAGAGGAAAACAACTACGCCAGGGCCTACTCATATTCTACCAGAGCAGTTACTACCGTTCTCATATCAACTCTAACAATAACATGCATGGTTATAAGAATCTTGGAAATGATGGTAACATATAACAATCATGAGGTTATAGACATACTACTTATTATAAATTTCTAAAAATCAACAGGCAATCATATTCATAAGGTAAAGATGAGATGAGATAGAACAATTACACAACAATAAACTCCACCAGTATATGCAGCCAATATGTGCGTCGACCGCGTAAACAATGCCATCGTGCACTATAGGATCAGATAGAAATGGAGGGTCAACAGGATTGATGATGAGCCATAACCATGTATGGCGACCGGATTCCAAATAAGCTAATCCTCCATCGAACAAGGCAATGAGCTTGTAATCCATGTAGTCTTCTGATGGTGTGGGCACTTCGCAGATTACAACCTTAAGAAAATGGAGGTCGTACCAAAAGCTCGATGCATCTCGTGCGTAGTAGGCAGGAGTGTCTAGTGGGTCGCGAGCCTCGACGCCGATGGTATCCAACGATGGAAGGGTGATCTCTCGCTGGGTGTAGATATCCACGAGACGCCATGGACTACCAAATTGGTGGATGAGGATGATCTAGTTGGCCTTCATGCCCACCCAGTAGTGGTCGTGCATGAAGGACATGTGGGCGGGTAGTGGTAGCATGGCGGGGGGCACGACGACAACCTCCATAGGATCGTCAAGTCATTGTCTGGGCCACCTGCGAGGATCGGGCATCAGCAAGCAGGGTGTCTTGAAAACGGTCGGCCGGTTGCAGACGAGTACACAATACATAGACATCGAGCATGCGACCAGGCGCACGGTGCTGAGCAGGTCCATACAATTACATATGTACACCAAGAGAACATCGGGGAGGGAATTCCAATCGTGGCTCTGTGTGTCATTCGGTTCTGCCATAGGGTTTTTTAGGGCGCTGGGTGATTGGGGGTTTTTGGTGCCTGTGAGCGAGCGGGGAAGTGGATTCTGTCGGATTACGGGTTCCGGCAAACCCTTGAGGTTCGAACACTTGGGTGCGCACGAAGATCTCTCTCTCCCTAGCGCGCTCTTGCAACGATCTCAAGGCCAAGCAAGACGAACCCAAAGAACAAGAGACATGAGAGTTTATACTGGTTCGGGCCACCGTTGCGGTGTAATACCCTACTCCAGTGTGGTGGTGGTGGATTGCCTTGTAAGGCTGAGGATGAACAAGTACAAAGGAAGAACAGCCTCCTGAGGAGAGGTGTTCTTGAGCTCGGTGAGCTTGTGTGTGCGAGGATGATCTCGAAGATCCGTCCATGCTAGGGTGGTAGCTAGTCCTATTTACAGAGGCCCTAGTCCTCTTCCCAAATGCTAGGCGGGAAGGGATCCCACAACGGCCAATTTTGAAGGGAGACAACTAGTACAAGCTATCCTGAGAAAAGGTGGTCTTTCGCCTGCCAAAGGTTCTGCTTGTGACGCTGCCGTGGGCTCCGCGGTGACCTCTGTCCTGCCGTCCTCCTGGTCTTTGTCTCGTTGCACCGATATGGAAACCTTTACCTGATGCCTTGGGACTCCTCGCCTACGCTCGCCCCTTTAACACCTAGAGGCAACAGGTACTCTGCGACTGCTGGCACCCGCCTTGCTTTGGTCGTCATGGCTCATGTCACGCGCACCTCGCGAGGTGCCCCTTGCATTAGTATCTCCGCTCCTTGGGAGCCAGCCTAGTGAGGCCGTCCCTGAGGAGGTCTTGTGTCATCTGCCTCGTGAGGCTTGGCTCCTCGCGATGGTCTTGAGTGGTTGTTGATGAAGATGGGCTGTATCAGGCCGTTGGTGGAGCCGCGCCCTAGGCCGCAGGCAGGCAAGTCTGGGAGGACGCCGACGGTAGCCCCCGGACCCAAGGCGCACTCGGACTTGGCTTCAAGGTGAAGCCAAGGGGCAAGTGCGGAGCGCCGCGGGCCCCAACAGCATGCGGCCTTGATTGACGCGTGGCGACTGACGGGACGTGGGCGTGTCCACTTCCCCTTGCTGCCCCGATAACTGCCCGACTTGACGAGTCCCTCTTGCATGCAGAGAAAAACCATCATTACCTACGATCGTGGAGGCTGGCGGTTGGCCTCCTTCTGGATATAAATGAGGAGAGGGGCAGAGCCCCTGTTGCTCATCTCTTCCTCCTTTCTGCTTGCTTCTTCTTCCTCCTCGCTCCACCGTCTTGCTGCAACACCCATGGCGCCGACGAGGAGGCTCTTGGCCACAGAGAAGGGGAAGGCTCGTCAAGAGGGGCCCGGCTCGCCGCCGCCTAAGAGAGGGCGCGGTCGCCCCCGCAAGCACGCCACAACCCCCATTGTGGCCCCTCGTGGGCGCGGACGAAATTCCCCGGGATCCGGCACTGTCCCAGGCAGCCGCGGCGGCGCCTTTTCGTGCGGCGGGAGCCGCACGATATGTGGCAGTTCTGCCCATGAGGGGAGGCGCGCCATGGTTGCTCGGCCTCCCCAACCGCGCTTCCACTCGGCGGAGGTGCTGCCGGATTTTGTCGTATGGTCGGAGAACTCGGCCGGCACCTGGCTTCATCTTCCGAGCTCCTTTGCCGGCGAACTGCCGGCCACGAGCCCTGGCGGCCTCTGGCTGCTGCAGCAAGGCTTCCTGGGTCGCAGTGGAGGTCTCTGTCACGGGCAATGTAGCCCTGGCCCGCGGCTGGTAGACGTGTCACAACCCTAGTCAGTGCATGCATTAGAGTGTTTGCATCATATTTAAATTTCAGTTAAACTTGAAATGGGGATGTTCAAACCGTAGCACCAAATGGAACTCAACTAGGTTCAACCCAAAATTATTTTCAATGAATCGAAATGCCCTTCTAAAATGTTCATCATCTTTGCCTTGGTCTTAAACCTCTGCCAAAAATGGTGCACAATTTTCTAGGTCATCCTATGGTCACTGGATTAAATCATTACCTATTTGCATTTGGGTATTTAAATGCTATAAAGTATTTTAAATGCCCAAATAATTCTGGAATTAAGTGTGGGCTGTTAGGAATAATCCCAACAGAGCCCACAATTATTTTCAGGATTTCTGGGAACGTTTTAGTATTTTTAGAAAATCCACAAACCAGCAGAAATAAAAGAAAACAGAAATAAAAGGAAAACAAACTTACCTGGAAAAGCCACCAGCCGGCCCACCTGGCGGCCCAGTACTGTGCTGGCCCGTGCTAGCCAGCTGCTTCGTCCCTGCCAGGCAGGCAGGGAGGTGACGCCGGCGTGCGCGAGCTCGCCACGGCGCCAGCTTCTTGCTGCTTCGCCACTGGACGTGCTGGTCGACCTCCACGTCGTCTCCCCGACCGCCTGGACATGCTCACTCTCCCCCAATGCCTCTCCCTCGCTCCCCTCCGCCATGGCCGACGCCGCCGCAGCCCGCCGTTGTGAAAACGCGTCCACCGTCGTCCTCGCGTCGCCCTGCCGTGTCCACGAGCTCCGCCATCGTCTGCTTCGCCGAGCTAGCCGAGCCTTGAGCGCTCGCACGCTCTGCACCGCCTCCATCGACCTCGTCTTCACCGACCACCGCCGGAGATCCCCTTCGCTGTCATCGCTGCAGCAGCTCGTCCCCGACCTCGCCGTCTGCCCCGTCGTGACTGCCGTGAGCTCAGCTACCTCACCATCCTCTCCGTTTTTTCTCTTTAGCACCGTAGCGACCGCATGAAGCTCAACCGCACACGTCGCCGCAGAGCTCGTCGCCGACGTGACTCCGGCCACGCAACGGCCTCGCCACCCTGCCCGCTAGCCACACCACACTCTCAGGATGTCGTAGCACCACTCCCCGCACCTCGCCGTGCCCCCTAGCAACTGGTTCGACCTCGCCCGAACTCCGGCGACTGCCAAGGTCGTCGCCGGCGACGACTCCGGCCACCCCAGGTCCACCCACTGCCACCACTCGACGCTGCTCACTCCCAGCTACCCGTAGATGGTCCCCGCCGTCCATTTGGTCGTCGGAGGAAAAAACCCGCACTGCCCCGCTGCGTTTGGCCTCACCAAGCGGCTAAACGCCATGAGTTGACCAGTTTGACTGGTTGACCCGGCTTGACCCCCAGGTCTATGACAGGTGGGGCCCGCCCTGCTAATTAACCTAGGATTAGAACTAACCAAAATTAGTTAGTCTAATGACATTGACACGCAGACCACTGGTCATGTTTGACCTAGACCGTCCCCACTGCTGACGTCACCCTGACGCAATAAATCATTTACTGGATTTATTCTTATACAGGAAATTCCAGAAAATACTACAAACATCAAAAATTCATAGAAATTAATCTATAACTCCAAATGTAAAGATTTATATATGAAATTTGATCAGAAAATTTCAATCTTTCAATCTGTACTGGTTTCATGCATGTCAGAACAATTTAACCTTGCTGTTTAGACGAAACAAGTTGATGCAGTAATATGACCTCTTATTTTTGGTTTCCATTTGAATCTTTGATTCTAATGAACTCAAACCAATCTGTGCTAAGTTGCATTAGCCAAAACACACTCATTTTGCCATGTAATAGCAAGCATCATATTGTTGCATATTGCCATCTGATGATTGTGTTTCGATGTGTCTTCCGTGGTAGGTTCTGCCTCCGAGGATACCCACGAATATCCGACTGAAGGGCAGTATCCTACTACCACTCCATCAAGCAAGCAACCCATTGATCATTTCGATACAAACCCAACTTCTTGCTTCTGCTCTCGTTTACTGCATTAAGACAGCGCGTTTCAAACTGTTGTGTGCTGCGGTAGTTGAACCCACTTCCTCTGCATGACGTGTCATTGCCACAGTAACTAGATGAAACCCACTATCATGAGTAGGAGTTGTTTGAGCCCTGATGTGCCTACTCATTCATGCTTGTTTGTCATGCCTGCTACTGCTTAGAGTTGAGTCAGGTCTGATTCATCGGGGGTGAATTGGAATGGTGATGAACATGTACTACTGTGCGTGAGCTAAGTGTGTGAACACGATTTGGTAAAGGTAGCGGTGAGAGGCCATGTAGGAGTACATGGTGGGTTGTCTCATTGAAACCGTCCTCAGGAACTGAGTTCTGTGTTTGTGATCCATGAACAGCTACTACCACGCGTTGGGCCCGAAACCAATGGACCCTCTCGACTTATTAATCGCCTTGATCTCTGTCCAGGAGTTGCAACTAGTTTCTGATGTTTGTAGGACATGTGTTGGAGGTCGTGCGTAGTGCTGACTGTAGGGGTGGGCTATGATGCGGTAGATACACCGTGGCCCGGTGTACCGGGCACCCATTTGGTGTCTCGGGAACCCTGCACACATCGTTTGGGGCTGTGAGGGAAACCTTGGCCGGATCTCCTCGCGGATGGAACCTGAATAAGCGATAAACCTGGACTAGAGACTTGTGTGGTTAGTCAGGTCGTGGCCGACTCCCTCGCCAGGCTTCCGCCTAAAGGTTGTCGAGATACACAACGTGTACATGGTGGTAAGTGGCGAGAGCGTGTGTGAAGAAGTACACACTTGCAGGGTTATAAATGATCTATTCGAATAGCCGTGTCCGCGGTAAAGGACTTCTGGGTTGCCTGTACAGTTCATAGACAAGTGAAAGTGGATACTTTAAAATGCGCAAGATAAGCGTGAGTGCTTTGGATGGCGTCCTCGTAGGGAGAAGGGAGCAAATCTATAGTGGTGTATTGATATGGTGAATATGTGGACTCGTGTGCGCCACCTCAAAAGAGTTATTTGCAGTCGTAGTTAAGGTTAGCCACTGAGTGTCACATCCCTAGCTTCTGGTAATGCACTAGGCCAGCCTCATGTGTGCATCATGTTTAATCTTGAAAGAAACTTGAAATGGGATTCCCTAAACCCCATGCATCAATGGAATTCACTAGGTTCACCTAAAATATTTTCAGTAAATTCAAATGGCTTTCAAAAATGTTCATCATTTATGGAAAATGTAAACAGTAACCAGAGGTGATGCACATTTTACACGACATATTTGGGCTCTGAATTAAATCATACTCTATTTGCAATTGGGCATTTAAATGCTATATATTATTTTAAGTGCTCAATTAATTCTGAACTTAAGTGAGGACTGTTAGGAATAATCCAAACAGAGCCCACAATTATCTTCAGGATTTTTGAAAACGTTTTGGTATTTTTGGTAAAGCTCAGAAGTTGCAGAAAAATAAAAAAACAGAAAATAAAAGGAAACTAACTTACCTAGCAAAGCCACCAGCAGGCCCACTTGGTAGCCCAGCACTGTGCTGGCCCGTGCCAGCCAGCTTCTTCGTCCCTGCCAGGCAGGCAGGGTGGTGATGCCGGCGTGCGCGACCTAGCCACGGCGCCAGCTGCTTTCCGCCCATGCCGCTGGACACCTGGGCGAGCTCCACGTCGCCGCCCCGACCCCTCAGAAACCTCGCTCACTCCCCTACCTCTCTCCCTCGCCCTCTCCCACCATGGCCGACGCTGCCGTGCCCGCGCCACCGTGAAACTCGCGCCCACCATCGTCCCCGCGCCGCGCTGTCGTGCCCACGAGCTCCGCCGTCGTCTGCTTCGTCGAGCTAGCCAAGCTCCAAGTGCTCGCATGCTCTGCTTCATCTTCTCCGACCTCCTCTTCACCAAACACCGTCGGAGATCCCCTTCGCCGTCACCGCCGCACCCGCTCGTTCCCGACCTCGCCGTCTGCTCCGCTGTGACCGCCGTGAGCTCAGCTACCTCCCCATCCTCCCCGTTCTCGCTCTTGATCCATGCATCGACTGCACCGAGCTCCGCCGCACCCGCCGCCGCCACCGCACGTCGCCGTCTTGGCCACAACCACGTTGGCTTGATTCCGACCACGCTATCGTCTCCGCTGCACTCGCAGGAACCCGTAGCACCTCCCCACGTGCCTCGCCGTGCCCCCTAGCGTCGGGGCCTACCTCGCCCCAACTCCGGCGACCTCCAAGGTCGTCGCCCGTAACATTTCCGGCCACCCCAGCTCCACCCACTGCCACCATTCGACGCGGCTCACTCCCCGCATCACGTAGATGTGCTCCGGCGTCGTTTTGGTCGCCGGAGCACAAATCCAGCACTGCCCCGCTGCATTTGGCCTCGCCGGCGGCTAAACACCGGCGAGTTGACCCCGCTGACCCAGTTTGACCCTGGATGGGCCTAGTTTGACCTCCCCTGGGTCTATGACAAGTGGGACCCGCCTACTAATTATATTAAGATTAGGACTAACTAAAAATTAGTTAAACTAATGACACTGACACGCGGCACCCACTAGTCAAGTTTGACCTGGACCGTCTCGTTGACTGCTGACGTCACCCTGACACACTGCTGACGCAATAAAGCATTTACTGGATTTATTCGTATATAGGAAATTCCAGAAAATGTTGCAAACTTCAAAAATTCATACAAATTAATCTGTAACTCCAAATGAAAAGATTTATATATGAAAATTGATCAAAAAAATTCAATCTTTCCATGTGTAATGGTTTCATGCATATCAGAACACTTTAAACTTGCTGTATAAGTGAAACAAATTAATGCACCTTTATGACTTCATAAGATGGGTTTGCATTTGAATCTTTGGTTCAAATGGACTCATTTCAATCTGTTCTAGCTTGCATTAGCCCAAAAAACATTCATATTGCCATGTCATAGCATGCATCATATTGTTGCATATCGTCATGTGTTGATTGTGTTCGATGTATCTTTCCTAGTAGGTTCTGCCTCCGAGGATACCCTCGATTATCCGACTGAAAGGCAGTATCCTACTACCACTCCATCAGGAAAGCAAAATCCCCTTGTTCATTCCGATACAATCCCACTCTCTTGCTCCTGCTCTCTTTTACTTCATTAGGACAACAACGATTCATTTGTTACTTGTTGCGGTAGTTGAACCCCTTTTCCTTTGCATGACCTGTCATTGCCACAGTAAATAGATGAAACCCACTAGCATGAGTAGGAGTTGTTTGAGCCCTGATGTGCCTACTCATTTATGCTTGTTTGTCATGCCTGCTATTGCTTAGAGTTGTGTAAGGTCTAATTCATTGGGGATGAATTGGAAAGTTGTGAACATGTCCTACTGTGTGAGTGTGTGAACATGATTTGGTAAAGGTAGCGGTGAGAGGCCATGTAGGAGTACATGGTGGGTTATCTCATTGAAGCCGTCCTCAGGAACTAAGTTCTGTGTTTGTGATCCATGACACAGCTACTACCACACGTTGGGCCCTGAATTATGACACCGCTCGACTTCTTAACCACCCTAGTCCTCTATCCAGGAGTTGCAAGTAGTTTCTGGTGTTTGTAGTATGTCAGAGGCCATGCGTAGCGCTGACCCAAGGGGTGGGCTGTGATGCGGTAGGCACGTGGCACGGTGTACTAGGCACCCGTTTGGTGTCTCGGGAACCCTGCACACATCGTTCGGGGCCGTATGTGGAATCCTCGGCCGGACTCCCTATGGATGGAACCTGGATAGGCGATAAACCTGGACTAGAGACTTGAGTGTTTAGGTAGGTCATGGTCTACACCCACGTCGGCTTTACCTTGAAGTCTGCAGAGAACATGTCGTATGCAGACGCTAAGTGGTGGAAACATGTGTGAAGAAGTACACCCCTGCAGGGCTACAAATGATCTATTCGAATAGCCGTGTACGCGGTAAAGGACTTCTGGATTGCCTGTACAGTTCGTAGATAACTTGAAGTGCATACTCTAAAACTCGCAAGATAAGCGTGAGTGCTATGGATGGCGTTTCTCGTAGGTTGACGGGAGTGGATCCATAGTGGTGTATTGCATGGTGAATATGTGGACTCGTGTGTGCCACCTCAAAAGAGTTGCTTGCAGTCGTAGTTCAGGTTAGCCACTGAGTCAAAGCTGGCTTGCTGCAGTTAAACTCCATTACCCCCCTTTGTTGATACCGATGCATATGTAGTTAGTTCTCATGTAAGTCTTGCTGGGTACATTTGTACTCACGTTTTCCTATTATATGTTTTGCAGAGAGACGTCAGTCTTGCTAGTAGTTCCGTGTGGACTTTGATGTTTAGCTTGATACCTCAGCTACGATCGTGTGCCCTCGGCAAGATCTGGTAGATAGTCAGGCTTCTCAGCCTTTTTCATTTGTAGACGTCTGTACTCAGACATGTTAAGCTTCCGCTTGTCCTTTGACTTGTATGCTCTGAAAGTTGGGTCATGAGACCCATGTTTGTAATATCTCACTCCTCGGAGCCTAATGAATAAATACTTGAGTCGTAGAGTTATGTTGTGATGCCATGTTGTATTTACACATATCGAGCATATTGTGTGTATGATTAGAATGCTTGGTATGAGTGGGATCTGACAAACTAGTTGTTTATCCTTGGTAGCCTCTCTTATGGGGACATGTACTCTTGTCCTTCCATGAGCCATAGTAGTCCGCTACAGCCCGGTTCACCGGAGTCCTGCTAGCCCAGCACGACTGCTCCAGAACACTTGACTGGCTGGCATGTGATTCACTTCGTTCCTGTGTCTGTCCCTTCGGGGAAATGTCGCGTGGTGACATCTGGAGTCCTGTCTTGCTTGCTACAGCCCGGTTCACCGGAGTCCTGTTAGCCCAGTGCTACAGCCCGGATTCGCACGCTGCTAACCAACATGCTCGATGTTGATTCATGTATGCCTGTCCCCGTAAGTTAGTGCCACTTTGGGTTCACGACTAGTCATGTCAGCTTCGGTTCTCTGTCATATGGATGCTAGCGACACCTATCATATACGTGAGCCAAAAGACGCAAACGGTCCCGGGCCATGGTAAGGCGACACCCGTAGGAATACCGTGCGTGAGGCCGCAAAGTGATATGAGGTGTTACCGGCTATATCGAAGTGACTTGGAATCGGGGTCCTGACAGCTTTGGTATCAGAGCCTGACTGCCTGTAGGATTACCAAGCCAAACTGGTCGAAGTTAAGTCTAGAAATTCTTTAGTTGTATGTAGGGGAATTGATTGTGGGAAGGAAACGTAAGGCTCTTTTTACTTCTTTACATTATGCCCTTCTGATCTCAATCAACCTCTTCTTTTCTACGGGGATTAAGAACTAGGCCTTCTCATCTATCTATTAGGATGAGAAGTTACTATGATAGAGACTTATAGGATTGTTGGTTCTAGGCCTCAATTTAGTTTCTACTACTTTTAGTAAGTTGTCAGTTGAACTAGAACCTTGATATGATGTTGTTAAGTGACTATGCAAATCCTTGTGAATGTCCCAAATATTTTGAGCATTTACAGCTGTTATGTTGTACGAGTCATCCTAGATTTCTAAACCATCTGATGCATTTGCAAAATCCCTTCCTCCTGTTTCTGATGTCCTTTTGGGCCAGATTAAGCACACTAAACGGTCTATTGAGGTACTCTACTGCCTCAACATATATGTTGTAGCTATTATTATGACCCTAGGTGTCTAGAGTATCACCCAGTACTCTAGTAATGTTTTGTGTTCCCAGTGTGATGATTCTGGCCACCATTCTTGAAAGAATTCCGTGATGCCATTTAGTTAGTAGGCATTCTATTCCTGGGTTCTTGAACCCAAGATTCACCCTACTTACCTCATGTTGATAGTGTTGCTAGTTCCTTTAGGATATTAGTAACCTTTGCGATAGTCCTCGAGGTTCGTGGTACATCCTTCTTCCAATTACCATGAACCATTCTTGGCAGGAGTTCTTTTGAACCAAAAGATCACAACCAGAGTGCTCTTGATGAGTTCTCCATTCTATATTGTGAATCTGCCAGTTCTACCCTTTCCACATGGGTTATCCGGAAGAAATGTTGAACTCCTTCGACATGCTAATCCATGCATCCATAACTCAGAAAATCATATATTCTTCGAGTTGTCCCTCATTAGTTGTTTTCTGACCTCCGACTATCAATTTGTAGTCAGGGGTAGTCGTGCATTCGTGTTATCGATGCCTATTATTCTTGTAGTCCGACAAGCCATCTATTCCGGAATGACTAGGAGAAACAAACTCCAGCACCTCATCCATTTCTTGGACTGGTCAAAGTAGTTGTATTCCGCAGATCAATGCCAAACCAGCTTTTGTTTTGTTCTACCTTGGAGTATTACCCTATTTATGTCAAGAATATCATAGGAATTGCACCAACTCCCATGAATTCTTGACGCAGTGATACTCCTCGCCACCATCATTCATTTCTTGGTCCCGTGTTGTCGCAACCGGAATGCCGACAAGTGAATTGTGATGTGTGAAATCAATAGTCCTAGCAAATGTGTTGCTTAGTAGTTAAAGGGCAATAATTTCATTCTTAGCATGTTGGCTATTGAATCGTCATTCTAAGATAGATTGTGCTACCTAGTCCATATTTCTAGTGCACGCTTTGATCAATGAGTTAGGATTGTGTAATCCATCACTCTCCTGATCACAACGTCTTGCCCTGAAAAGCAAGATTGTTCTCGATCTTAATAACATGTCGGTGGATCGTGATTTTCCAAATATATTCTTGGAAGTACCACCAGGTTGTCCCCTGACCGATATTTTGAGTTCGTGATCAAGTTGGTTTTCCAATAAACTACTCTTTCTCCAAGAATCTGTGTTGGATACCCCTGAGCTAGTTGGTTAAGCCAAACAACAACTTGGAGAGTTGGAAGATAAAAGCTTGTGTGACTTAGTTCATGTTAGGGGATATCTTTTGTGTGTGTGTGTGTGTGTGTGTTGAAGAAAGATGATATCTTCATCGATTGGTCCTTGTGATCAGTTGTTGGACCTATTGTTGTATCAAAACGTTGATTTGAGTATGGGCTATTATCAAATCAAATCAGACTGAACGATGTTCATAATGTTGTCTTACTCGTGGTTGATCCCTCGAGCATACACCATTATATCTTTTGGGTCTGACCAATGCTATCACTTGTTCACATAATTATGGAATTCCATCTCCATGGAAACCTGGATGAATTGTTGTTGAGCCCATCAGGAACACTGCTACCTTATCCATGATTCGTGTTAAACATCCAGCTAGTATTGGAAACTCTATAAGCTTTATCTTTGTGTTCCGTTCATGAAGCATATGCCCGGATGAAAGACGTGACTTCCTCTAATTCATGTGCATCTGATGCAAGTTGCCGTCGTGGGTTCCTGAAAGTTAATGTTGCTTCTTTTGGAATCATCCCAAATTGGTCATGCATACGTGCGAAGTATTCTGTGGTTCAGAGACTTGCAGCCTTCGTTCTATATGTGTCCCTAGCACACCAAGCCACTGATTGATTTGTTCAAGGAGAAGGAGTTGTTGTGCAAATCCTAGGTCATGCACAAGACTTTGTTACCCTAGATGATGGTTCCCCACCTGAACTCGGTAGTCTTTTATCATAAGACTACTATGTGGTCATGCTTGTGTGAGACAGCGTGTTTACATGTGTTTAGTAGAACCAACTCATGTTTTGGAGCTTGCTATCTTAGTTCATTCCTCGAGAATCTCGCAACGCCATCTCGTTGAATTGTGTTGCAAACTTTCTTTTCAGACATGCTGAGTCTGAAGTATCCTATCACCAATCAGATCTAAATCTCAGGCAGATATGATGGTTGGAACATTCCCAACAGTTGCATTTTGTTCCCAGCTTGCACCGCCATTGTGCCAATTCACCATGGGCTGCCCTTCTCGGTAGTTGCTGTCCAATATCATCTTCAAAAGTGGACTTACCATGGGTTCCATCCATTTTCGATGATAACAAAAATCATCCATTTCGTTGTCTTCAACAAGTTAGTCTACATCATCCATTCTAGCCCGAGTGTGTCGTTCTCCCGAACTCCGTCAAACTGTCATTCGTAAATTGCCTCAGGCTGGTGAGAAGAGTTTCAATGATCCCCGAATCAAAAGTAATTCTTTTTGCCACTTAGGGGATAATTCCACGAGTCGCCCCTCTAAGATGTCTCGTTATGGTATCATGGAAAATCAACTCCTCGCTACGTTGACAACCGATCACCACCTCCTTAAGTGTGAACTTGTTGTCTACCTAGTGAACCTTCATCATCCGCTTCACTCCATATCTTTGTATGTATGTTTCGTGTCTTAGCTCGAGAGATGTTTCTATGTCCCATTCCGTGAGTTGATCTTGTGATCATTAGGATGATCCAACCATGTAGACATGTCTCGCTCTTTTGTCCTCGTGTTGGATGAAGATCTTGAAAGCAAAGACGTCAAGATCGACTTGAGTTATCAAATCAACATCCTCGAGAAAGACATCTGGATCGCGAAGAATATGTTAGCCTGTGTCCCTCTGTCGTCTTACCTCACGACTTGAATCTTGGACGAGATTCTTGTTTAGTAGGGGTGAGTTGTCACATCCCTAGCTTCTGGTAATGTACTAGGCTAGCCTCATGTGTGCATCATGTTTAATCTTGAAAGAAACTTGAAATGGGGATTGCCTAAACCCCATGCATCAAAGGAATTCACTAGGTTCACCTAAAATATTTTCAGTAAATCCGAATGGCTTTCAAAAATGTTCATCATTTATGGAAAATGCTGTGAATAGTAACCAGGGGTGATGCACATTTTTCCAGGACATATTTGGGCTCTGAATTAAATCATACTCTATTTGCAATTGGGCATTTAAATGATATATATTATTTTAAGTGCTCAATTAATTCTGAACTTAAGTGAGGGCCGTTAGGAATAATCCAAAAAGAGCCCACAATTATCTTCAGGATTTTTGAAAACGTTTTGGTATTTTTAATAAAGCTCAGAAGTTGCAGAAAAATTGGAACACAAAAAAACAGAAAATAAAAGGAAACTAACTTACCTGGCAAAGCCACCAGCCAGCCCACTTGGCGGCCCAGCACTGTGCTGGCCCGTGCCAGGCAGCTGCTTCGTCCCCGCCAGGTAGGCAGGGTGGTGACGCCGATGTGCTCGACCTCGCCACGACGCCAGCTGCTTGCCGTCCACGCCCCTGGAATCCTAGGCGAGCTCCATGTCGCCGCCCCGACCCCACAGACACCTCGCTCACTCCCCTGCCTCTCTCCCTCGCCCTCTCCCACCATGGCCGAAGCTACCGTGCCCGCGCCACCGTGAAACTCGCACCCACCGTCATCCCCGCGCCGCGCTGCCGAGCCCATGAACTCCGTCGTCATCTGCTTCGTTGAGCTAGCCGAGCCCAGAGCGCTTGCACGCTCTACTTCGTCGTCTCCGATCTCGTCTTCACCGAACGCCACCGGTGATCCCCTTTGCCGTCATCGCCGCACCAGCTCGTCCCCGACCTCGCCGTCTGCACCGCCGTGACTACCGTGAGCTCAGCTACCTCCCCATCGTTCCCGTTCTCACTCTCGAGCCCTGCATCGACTGCACCGAGATCGGCCGCACCCACCGCCGCCACCGCACGTCGCCGTCGTGGCCACAACCACGTTGGCTCGATTCCGAGCACGCTATCGTCTCCGCCGCACTCGCAGGAGCCCGTAGCACCTCCCCACGCGCCTCGTCGTGCCCCTAGCATCGGGGCCGACCTTGCCCAAACTCCGGCGACCGCCAAGGTCATCACCGGCGATGTTTCCGGCCACCCCAGCTCCACCCACTACCACCATTCGACGCGGCTCACTCCCCACATCACGTAGATGTGCTCCGTCGTCGGTTTGGTCGCCGGAGCACGAATCCCGCACGGCCCCGCCGTGTTTGGCCTCGCCGGCGGCTAAACACCGGTGAGTTGACCCTGCTGACCCAGTTTGACCTCGGGCGGGCCTAGTTTGACCTCCCTGGGTCTATGACAAGTGGGACCCGCTTACTAATTAAATTAGTATTAGGACTAACTAAAAATTAGTTAAACTAATGTCACTAACACGCGGGACCCATTGGTCAGGTTTGACCTGGACCGTTCCCATTGAATGCTGACGTCACCCTAACGCACTGCTGACGGAATAAAGCATTTGCTGGATTTATTCTTATATAGGAAATTCCAGAAAATGTTGCAAACTTCAAAAATTCATAGAAATTAATCTGTAACTCCAAATGAATAGATTTATATATGAAAATTGATCAGAAAAATCCAATCTTTCCATCTATATGGTTTCATGCATATTAGAGCAATTTAACCTTGCTGTTTAAGTGAAACAAGTTACTGCACCTTTATGACTTCATAAAACGGGTTTGCATTTGAATCTTTGGTTCAAATGGACTCATTTCAATCTGTTCTAGCTTGCATTAGCCCAAAAAAAATTCATATTGCCATGTTATAGCATGCATCATATTGTTGCATATCGCCATGTGTTGATTGTGTTCAATGTATCTTTCGTGGTAGGTTCTGCCTCAGAGGATACCCTCGGTTATCCGACTGAAGGGTAATATCCTACTACCACTCCATCAGGCAAGCAAAAAACCCTTGTTCATATTGATACAATCCCACTCTCTCGCTTCTGCTCTCTTTTACTGCATTAGGACAACAACAATTCATCTGTTACTTGCTGCGGTAGTTGAACCCCTTTTCCTTTGCATGACCTGTCATTGCGACAGTAAATAGATGAAACCCTAGTATGAGTAGGAGTTGTTTGAGCCCTGATGTGCCTACTCATTCATGCTTGTTTGTCATGCCTGCTATTGCTTAGAGTTGTGTAAGGTCTGATTCATCAGGGATGAATAGGAAAGTTGTGAACATGTCCTACTGTGTGTGAGCTAAGTTTGTGAACACAATTTGGTAAAGGTAGCGGTGAGAGGCCATGTAGGAGTACATGGTGGGTTGTCTTATTCACGCCGTCCTGAGGAACTGAGTTCTGTGTTTGTGATCAATGAAACAACTACTACCACACGTTGGGCCCTGAAATACGACCCCGCTCGACTTCTTAACCACCCTAGTCCTCTGTCCAGGAGCTGCAAGTAGTTTATGGTGTTTGTAGTATGCTGGAGGCCGTGCGCAGCCCTGACCCGAGGGGTGGGCTGTCTTGCGGTAGGCATGTGGCACGGTGTACTGGGCGCCCGTTTGGTGTCTCGGGAACCCTGCACACATCGTTCGGGGCAGTATGTGGAAACCTCGGCCGGACTCCCTATGGATGGAACCTGGATAGGCGATAAACCTGGACTAGAGACTTGAGTGTTTAGGTAGGTCGTGGTCTACCCCCACGTCGGCTTTCGCTTGAAGTCTGCCGAGCACATGTCGTGTGTAGATGCTAAGTCGTGGAAACATGTGTGAAGAAGTACACCCCTGCAGGGTTATAAATGATCTATTCGAATTGCCATGTCCGCGGTAAAGGACTTCTGGGTTGCGTGTACAGTTCATAGATAACTTGAAGTGGATACTCTAAAACTCGCAAGATAAGCATGAGTGCTATGGATGTCGTTTCTCGTAGGTTGACGGGAGTGGATCCATAGTGGTGTATTGCATGGTGAATATGTGGATGTGTGTGCGCCACCTCAAAAGAGTTGCTTGCAGTCGTAGTTCAGGTTAGCCACTGAGTCAAAGCTGGCTTGCTACAGTTAAACTCCATTACCACCCCTTTGTTGATACCGATGCATATGTAGTTAGTTCTGATGTAAGTCTTGCTGGGTACATTTGTACTCACGTTTTCCTATTATATGTTTTGCAGAGAGACGTCAGTCTCGCTAGTAGTTCTATGTGGACTTCGACGTTTAGCTTGATACCTCTTCTACGATCTTGTTCCCTCGGCATGATCTGGTAGATAGTTCTGATGTAAGTCTTGCTAGGTACATTTGTCCTCACGTTTGCTTAATTTATGTTTTTGCAGAGTGACTTCATCTCGCTAGTAGTTCCGTGTGGACTTCGACGTTTAGCTTGATACCTTAGCTACGATCTTGTGCCCTAGGCAGGATCTGGTAGATAGTCAGGCTTCTCAGCCTTTTTCATTTGTAGATGTATGTACTCAGACATGTTAAGCATCCGCCTGTGCTTTGACTTGTATGCTTTGAATGTTGGGTCATGAGACCCATGTTTGTAATATCTCGCTCCTCAGAGCCTAATGAATAAATACTTGAGTCGTAGAGTTATGTTGTGATGCCATGTTGTATTTACACATATCGAGCATATTGTGTGTATGATTGGAATGCTTGGTACGTGTGGGATCCGACAACCTAGTTGTTTAACCTTGGTAGCCTCTCTTATGGGGAAATGTAGTCTTGTGCTTCCATGAGCCATAGTAGTCCGCTACAGCCCGATTCACCGGAGTCCTGCTAGCCCAGCACTACTGCTCGGAACACTTGACTGGCCGGCATGTGATTCACTTTGTTCCCGTGTCTGTCCCTTCAGGGAAATGTCACGCGGTAACATCCGGAGTCCTGCCTAGCCTGCTATAGCCCGGTTCACCAGAGTCATGTTAGCCCAGTGCTACAGCCCGGATTCGCACGCTGCTGACCGACATGCTCGATGTTGATTCATGTATGCCTGTCCCCGTAAGTTAGTGCCACTTTGGGTTCACGACTAGTCATATCGGCTCGGGTTCTCTGTCATTTGGATGCTAGCGACACCTACCATATACGTGAGCCAAAAGGCAAACGGTCCCGGGCCATGGTAAGGCGACACCCGTGGGAATACTGTGCGTGAGGCCGCAAAGTGATATGAGGTGTTACCGGCTAGATCGATGTGACTTGGAATCAGGGTCTTGACACTGAGTAAAAACTGGCTTGCTGTAGTTAAACCCCACCATCCCTTTGTTGATAATGATGCATATGTAGTTAGTTCAAATTTAAGTCTTGTTGGGTACATTTGTACTCACACTTGCTTAATTTATGTTGTTGCAGAGTGACTTCATCTCGCTAGTAGTTTCCTGTGGACTTCGACGTTTAGCTTGATACCTCAGCTACTATCTTGTGCCCTCGGCAGGATCTGGTAGATAGTCAGGCTTCTCAGCCTTTTTCATTTGTAGATGTCTGTACTCAGACATGTTAAGCTTCTGCATGTCCTTTGACTTGTATGCTCTGAATGTTGGGTCATGAGACCCATGTTTGTTATATCTCGCTCCTCGGAGCCTAATGAATAAATACTTGAGTCATAGAGTTATGTTGTGATGCCATGTTGTATTTACACATATCGAGCATATTGTGTGTATGATTGGAATGCTTGGTATGTGTGGGATCCGAGAACCTAGTTGTTTATCCTTGGTAGCCTCTCTTATGGGGAAATGTAGTCTTGTGCTTCCATGAGCCATAGTAGTCCGCTACAGCCCGGTTCACCATAGTCCTGCTAGGCCAGCACTACTGCTCCGGAACACTTGACTGGCCGGCATGTGATTCACTTCGTTCTTGTGTCTGTCCCTTTGGGGAAATGTCACGCGGTGACATCCGTAGTCCTGCTTAGCCTGCTCTAGCCCGGTTCACCGGAGTCATGTTAGCCCAGTGCTATAGCCCGTATTAGCACGCCGCTGATCGACATGCTCCATGTTGATTCATGTATGCATGTCCTGGTAAGTTAGTGCCACTTTGGATTCATGACTAGTAATGTTGGCCTGGGTTCTCTGTCATATGGTTGCTAGCGACACCTATCATATACATGAGCCAAAAGGCAAACGGTCTAGGGCCATGGTAAGGCGACACCCGTGGGAATACCATGCGTGAGGCCGCAAAGTGATATGAGGTGTTACCGGCTAGATCAATTTGACATGGAATTGGGGTCCTGTCACTGAGTCAAAACTGGCTTGCTGCAGTTAAACCCCACCATCCCTTTGTTGATAATGATGCATATGTAGTTAGTTCTGATGTAAGTCTTGCCGGGTGGACTTCGACATTTAGCTTGATACCTCAGCTACGATCTTGTGGCCTCGGCAGGATCTGGTAGATAGTCAGGCTTCTCGGCCTTTTTCATTTGTAGATGTTTGTACTCAGACATGTTAAGCTTGTGCATGTGCTTTGACTTGTATGCTCTAAATGTTGGGTCATGAGACCCATGTTTGTAATATCTCGCTCCTCGGAGCCTGATGAATGAATACTTGAGTCGTAGGTTATGTTGTGATGCGATGTTGTATTTACACATATCGAGCATATTGTGTGTATGATTGGAATGCTTGGTATGTGTGGGATCCGACAACCTAGTTGTTTATCCTTGGTAGCCTCTCTTATGGGGAAATGTAGTCTTGTGCTTCCATGAGCCATAGTAGTCCGCTACGGCCCGGTTCACCGGAGTCCTGCTAGCCCAGGACTACTGCTCCGGAACACTTGACTATCCGGCATGTGATCCACCTCGTTCCTGTGTCTGTCCCTTTGGGGAAATGTCACGCGGTGACATCCGGAGTCCTGCCTAGCCTGCTATAGCCCGGTTCACTAGAGTCATGTTAGCCCAGTGCTACAGCCCGGATTCACACGCTGCTGACCGACATGCTCCATGTTGATTCATGTATGCATGTCCAGGTAAGTTAGTGCCACTTTGGGTTCACGACTAATCATGTCGGCCTGGGTTCTCTGTCATATGGTTGCTAGCGACACCTATCATATACATGAGCCAAAAGGCAAATGGTCCAGGGCCATGGTAAGGCGACACCCGTGGGAATACCATGCGTGAGGCCGCAAAGTGATATGAGGTGTTACCAGCTAGATCGATTTGACTTGGAATCGGGGTCCTGACACTGAGTCAAAACTGGCTTGCTGCAGTTAAACCCCACCATCCCTTTGTTGATAATGATGCATATGTAGTTAGTTCTGATGTAAGTCTTGCATTTGTACTGGTTGTTGCAGGACATTTAGCTTGATTCCTCATCTACGATCTTGTGGCCTCGGCAGGATCTGGTAGATAGTCAGGCTTCTCGGCCTTTTTCATTTGTAGATGTTTGTACTCAGACATGTTAAGCTTCCGCTTGTGCTTTGACTTGTATGCTCTGAATGTTGGGTCATGAGACCCATGTTTGTAATATCTCGCTCCTCGGAGCGTAACGAATAAATACTTGAGTCGTAGGTTATGTTGTGATGCCATGTTGTATTTACACATATCGAGCATATTGTGTGTATGATTGGAATGCTTGGTATGTGTGGGATCCGACAACCTAGTTGTTTATCCTTGGTAGCCTATCTTATGGGGAAATGTAGTCTTGTGCTTCCATGAGCTATAGTAGTCCGCTACAGCCCGGTTCACCGGAGACCTGCTAGCCCAGCACTACTGCTCCGGAACACTTGACTGGCCGGCATGTGATTCACTTCGTTCCTGTGTCTGTCCCTTCGGGGAAATGTCACGCGGTGACATCCGGAGTCCTGCCTAGCCTGCTATAGCCTGGTTCACCGGAGTCATGTTAGCCCAGTGCTACAGCCCAGATTCGCATGCTGCTGACCGACATGCTCGATGTTGATTCATGTATGCCTGTCCCCGTAAGTTAGTGCCACTTTGGGTTCACAACTAGTCATGTCGGCCCGGGTTCTCTGTCATATGGATTCTAGCGACACCTATCATATACGTGAGCCAATAGGCAAACGGTCCTGGGCCATGGTAAGGCGACACCCGTGCGAATACCGTGTGTGAGGCCGCAAAGTGATATGAGGTATTACCGGCAAGATCGATGTGACTTGGAATCGGGGTTCTGACACTGAGTCAAAACTGGCTTGCTGCAGTTGAACCCCACCATCCCTTTGTTGATCATGATGCATATGTAGTTAGTTCTGATGTAAGTCTTGCTAGGTACATTTGTACTCACGTTTGCTTAATTTATGTTTTTGGAGAGTGATTTCATCTGCTAGTAGTTCCTCTTCGATGTTTAGCTTGATACCTCAGCTACGATCTTGTGCCCTAGGGAGGATCTGGTAGATAGTCAGGCTTCTTAGCCTTTTTCATTTGTAGATGTCTGTACTCAGACATGTTAAGCTTGTGCATGTGCTTTGTCTTGTATGCTCTGAATGTTGGGTCATGAGACCCATGTTTGTAATGTCTCGCTCCTCGGAGCCTAATGAATAAATACTTGAGTCATAGAGTTATGTTGTCATGCCATGTTGTATTTACACATATCGAGCATATATTGTGTGTATGATTAGAATGCTTGGTATGTGTGGGATCCGACAACCTAGTTGTTTATCCTTGGTAGCCTCTCTTATGGGGAAATGTAGTCTTGTGCTTCCATGAGCCATAGTAGTCCGCTTCTGACCCGGTTCACCGAGTCCTGCTAGCCCACTACTGCTCCGAACACTTGACTATCCGGCATGTGATTTACCTCGTTCTGTGTTCTGTCCCTTTGGGGAAATGTCACGCGGTGACATCCGAGTCTGCCTAGCCTGCTATAGCTCAGTTCACTAGAGTCATGTTAGCCTAGTGCTACAGCCCGATTCACACGCTGCTGACCGACATGCTCCATGTTGATTCATGCATGCATGTCCCGTAAGTTAGTGCTACTTTGGGTTCATGACTAGTCATGTCGGCCCGGGTTCTCCGTCATATGGATGCCAGGGACACCTATCATATACGTGAGCCAAAAGGCAAATGGTCCTGGGCCATGGTAAGGCGACACCGTGGGAATACCGTGCTTGAGGCCGCAAAGTGATATGAGGTGTTACCGGCTAGATCAATGTGACTTGGAATCGGGGTCCCGACATCGAGTCAAAGCTGGCTTGCTGCAGCTTAAACCCCACCATCCCTTTGTTGATAATCATGCATATGTAGTTAGTTCTGATCAAAGTCTTGTACATTTGTACTCACGCTTGTTTAATTTATGTTTCTCTGAGAGAGACATCAGTCTTGCTAGTAGTTCCATGTGGACTTTTAGCTTGATACCTCATCTACGATCTTGTGCCCTCGGTAGGATCTCGGTAGATAGTTAGGCTTCTCGGCCTTTTTCATTTGTAGATGTCTGTACTCACAAATGCTAAGCTTCTGCATCTGCTTTGACTTGTATGCTCTGAATGTTGGGTCATGAGACCCATGTTTGTAATATCTCGCTCCTCGGAGCCTATTTAATAAATACTTGAGTTGTAGAGTAGAGTCATGTTGTGATGCCATGTTGTATTTGCACATATCGAGCATATTGTGTGTATGATTGAAATGCTTGGTATGTGTGGGATCCGACAACCTAGTTGTTTATCCTTGGTAGCCTCCCTTATGGGGAAATGTAGTCTAGTGCTTCCATTGAGCCATGGTAGTCCGCTATAGCCGGTTCACGGAGTCCTGCTAGCCCAGCTACTGCTCCGAACACTTAGACTGGCCAGCATGTGATCCTTCGATCACAATGGTCATCCCTTTGGGGAAATGTCATGCGGTGACATCCGTAGTCCTTTTAGCCTGCTATAGCCTGGTTCTTGGAGTCATGCTATCCCAATTGCTACATCCCAGAATTCATCTTTCGTGATGATCGACATGCTCGATGTTGATCATGTATGCATGTCCCGTAAGTTAGTGCCACTTTGGGTTCACGACTAGTCATGTCGGCCCGGTTCTATGTCATATGGATTCTAGTGACACTATCATATACGTGAGCCAATAGGCAAGCGGTCCTGGGCCGGTAAGGCGACACCCGTGGGAATACCGTGTGTGAGGCCGTAAAGTGATATGATGTGTTACATGCAAGATCGATGTGACTTGGGATCGGGTTACGACCTTTGAGTCAAAACTGGCTTGCTGCAGTTGAACCCCACCATCCCTTTGTTGATCATGATGCATATGTAGTTAGTTCTGATGTAAGTCTTGCTAGGTACATTTGTACTCACGTTTGCTTAATTTATGTTTTTGGAGAGTGATTTCATCTCGCTAGTAGTTCCGTGTGGACTTCGATGTTTAGCTTGATACCTCAGCTACGATCTTGTGCCCTAGGGAGGATCTGGTAGATAGTCAGGCTTCTTAGCCTTTTTCATTTGTAGATGTCTGTACTCAGACATGTTAAGCTTCCGCATGTGCTTTGTCTTGTATGCTCTGAATGTTGGGTCATGAGACCCATGTTTGTAATGTCTCGCTCCTCGGAGCCTAATGAATAAATACTTGAGTCATAGAGTTATGTTGTCATGCCATGTTGTATTTACACATATCGAGCATATATTGTGTGTATGATTAGAATGCTTGGTATGTGTGGGATTCGACAACCTAGTTGTTTATCCTTGGTAGCCTCTCTTATGGGGAAATGTAGTCTTGTGCTTCCATGAGCCATAGTAGTCCGCTCTAGCCAGTTCACGAGTCCTGCTAGCCCAGCACTACTGCTCCGGAACACTTGACTGACCGGCATGTGATTTACTTCGTTCCTGTGTCTGTCCCTTCAGGGAAATGTCACGCGGTGACATCTGGAGTCCTGCCTAGCCTGCTACAGCTCAGTTCACCGGAGTCCTGTTAGCCTAGTGCTACAGCCCGGATTCGCACGCTGCTGACCGACATGCTCGATGTTGATTCATGCATGCCTGTCCCCGTAAGTTAGTGCTACTTCGGGTTCATGACTAGTCATGTCGGCCCGGGTTCTCCGTCATATGGATGCCAGGGACACCTATCATATACGTGAGCCAAAAGGCAAACGGTCCCAGGCCATGGTAAGGCGACACCCGTGGGAATACCGTGCTTGAGGCCGCAAAGTGATATGAGGTGTTACCGGCTAGATCAATGTGACTTGGAATCGGCGTCCTAATACTGAGTCAAAGCTGGCTTGCTGCAGTTAAACCCCACCATCCCTTTGTTGATAATCATGCATATGTAGTTAGTTCTGATCAAAGTCTTGCTGGGTACATTTGTACTCACGTTTGTTTAATTTATGTTTCTACAGAGAGACATCAGTCTTGCTAGTAGTTCCATGTGGACTTCGACGTTTAGCTTGATACCTCAGCTACGATCTTGTGCCCTCGGTAGGATCTGGCAGATAGTTAGGCTTCTCAGCCTTTTTCATTTGTAGATGTCTGTACTCACAAATGCTAAGCTTCTGCATCTGCTTTGACTTGTATGCTCTGAATGTTGGGTCATGAGACCCATGTTTGTAATATCTCGCTCCTCGGAGCCTATTTAATAAATACTTGAGTTGTAGAGTAGAGTCATGTTGTGATGCCATGTTGTATTTGCACATATCGAGCATATTGTGTGTATGATTGAAATGCTTGGTATGTGTGGGATCCGACAACCTAGTTGTCTATCCTTGGTAGCCTCCCTTATGGGGAAATGTAGTCTAGTGCTTCCATTGAGCCATGGTATTCTGCTATAGCCGGTTTACCGGAGTCCTGCTAGCCCAGTTGCTACTGCTCCGGAACACTTAGACTGGCCAGCATGTGTCCTTCGATCCTGTGTCTGTCCCTTTGGGGAAATGTCATGCAGTGTCTTTCGTAGTCCTTTTAGCCTGCTACAGCCCGGATTCTTGGAGTCCTGCTATCCCAATTGCTACATCCCGAATTCACTCGCTGATGACTGACACGTTCGTTGCTGGCTCATGTATGCATGTCCCTGTAAGTTAGTGCCACTTTGGGTTCACGACTAGTCATGTCGGCCCAGGGTCTATGTCATATGGATGCTAGTGACACTATCATATACGTGAGCCAAAAGGTGCAAACGGTCCCGGGCCAGGTAAGGCGACACCCGTGGGAATACTGTGCGTGAGGCCGTAAAGTGATATGATGTGTTACATGCTAGATCGATGTGGCTTAGGATCGGGGTCCTGACAAGACGTTTGGCCGTGCGCGCGGTCTGAGCGGGCGGTGCACCCTCCACTTCAAGTAGGACGGTGGCGTGACCCTCTTCATGAGGGTGTTCGGGGAAGACGGTCGCTGCGCCCGGTGATGCCCTGAAGACAACGATGGTGACGAAGTGCTCGCCTTTGGCGACGGCCGTGACGAGGATGAGGGTGAACTCACCCTCGGCGACGGCCACGGTTCCTCTGGCTAGGGCAGCTCCTCTTCCAGCGAAAGCTCCTGCAGCGGCTGCTACGACCAGCTGCCACGCCGTCGGGCTCGCTTCGAGGACGTTGGTGGGTCGTCCCATCTCCGCGCGTCAGTGAAGCGCGAGGAGGGCTCCGGCCGAATCCGAGGGGGCCGGTCCTTGTGAGCAGCCTCGTCGTAGGAGCCTTGTTGCTTGTCCCTTCCTTTCCTTTCCTCTTGTATCGCAAAAAACAAGTATGGGGCCCTGCGAGGGCGTTTAATGAACCGTAGTGCTTATGCTACTTTGTGATGTATTTATTGTTTCCGGGTTGTGTTGTGGAATCGGTGTCTTAAGCCGGCGTAGAGGGCTAACTTAGCTAGGTACATCCGGGGTAGCTTCCACCTCACGAAGGTGCGCGCCTCTAGGCATCTGGTCGGGCTTCCCTGCTACTGACTCGGGCGACATCGTGAAGCTGCGAAAATTCATTAGGGAATCAGTATCCCTCCTTGCGTGAGGCCTCAATCATGGGCTGATCATGCCCTAGCGCACCACATCGCGGTACCTTTGGGGCACGGACTTAAAAAAGGGGGTGTGCCGATCACTAGCTCAAAGGAGGGTGCCACACGGAGACCAGGGGAGTGTGCACGAGCGCACGCACACCTGTCCAGCCCCCTCGCGAGGAACGCGAGGGAGAGCGTCGGCAACTGCCGCCCTCCCTGGCGCAAAACAAGGAATCGAGGGAAGAAACAGAGAGAAGAGGGGTTCAACCAAGCCATCAAAAAATGCCAGAACTTAGAATTCCATTCAAAAAGGGGTGCGAGCCAACTACAGAAAGCAAATGAACAGCCGCGTCCGGCACCAAGTCTAGTCTTCTCACCAGCACGGAGCTAAGTGCTACCACTAGGACGTGGGAGGGAGCCCCCGAGGCTCGAGGGCGGCACTCCGGAGACTCCGGGGCATGTACAACCCCACTCATTATTACGTGAGAGTGTCACGAGCGGAGGCCTTCACAGGCACTGGGCCTTGCTTCATGAGTAGAAATTCCGGAGGTGCTGGATGTTCCAAGCATTCTAGATGGGGATCCCGTCCTGCATCTCCATGCGTGTGGCACCAGGCCTGGAGACACAAGAAATCCTAAACGGGCCCTCCCACATGGGTGAGAGCTTATTCATGCCCTCCCTGGAGAGCACCCGCCATAGGACGAGATCGCCCACCTCTAGCGTCCTGGAGCGGACACTGCGACAGTGGTGCCGTCGCAGTGCTTGTTGGTACCTTGCCGCTCGGAGCGAGGCTTGGCGGCGGCATTCCTCACCCGGCACGAGGTCCATCCCTCGCATGGCGTCCTGATGCGTCTCGTCAAATGCCAGGACCCGCGCGGAGCGATGTCTGACCTCTTGAGGGATAACCGCTTCTTCTCCATAGATGAGGAGGAACGGGGTCTCGCCGGTTGGCTTGGAGGCGGTGGTGCGGATGGACCACAGCACGGACTGGAGCTCGTCGTGCCAGCCCATGCCGCAGGCCTCGAGCTTCTTCTTGAATGTCCTGGTCTTGAGGCCTCTCAGGACCTCCGTGTTGGCATGCTCAACTTGGCCATTGCTCTTGGGGTGTGCCACCGACGCGTAGCAAATCTACGTTCCAAGGTTATCACAATATGTCTTGAAGAGATTGCTAGTGAACTGCGAGCCGTTATCAGTGATGATGCGGTTAGGGACCCCAAACCGGCTCGCGAGGCCCTTAATGAACTTAACTGCCGACCCAGCTGGGATGGTGCGGACGGCTTCCACCTCTTCCCATTTGGTGAACTTGTCGATGGCGATGTAGAGGTAGCGGTAGCCCCTAGGCGCTCGAGGGAATGGTCCCAGGATATCCAGCCCCCAGACCGTGAATGGCCAGGAGAGTGGGATAGTCTGGAGGCCTTGAGCTGGCTGGTGGATTTGCTTGGCATGGAACTGTCATGCCTCGCAGGATCTCACCAGCTCGGTTGTGTCGTTGAGTGTCTAGGGCCAGTAGAACCCGCTGTGGAACGCCTTGCCCACCAGGGTGTGCGATGATGAGTGATGCCCGCAATCTCCGCCGTGTATGTCGGCCAGCAGCTCACTCCCCTTCTTCCTTGAAATGCATCGCAAGGAAACATCGTTTGGTTGTTTGCTGTGAAGCTCACTGTCCTGCATGCAATATGTCGTAGCCTGCCGGGCCACGTGCTCCGCGTCCTCCTCTTTCTTTGGCAGCGCTCCTTGCACCAGGTATGCCTTGAACTCCTCGGGCCAGCACCCCTCCTGAGGCTCCAGCGCCAGGGGCAGGCATGCTCCTGAGGTCGTGCCACAGGCGAGGGCTCCCGAGGTTGGTGGCTGGGGGAGTTCCTCCTGAGGTGAGGATGGCTCTGCAGACGGGGGTGCTGCTGATGTCTTGAAGAGCCGCTCCTCGAAGACGTCGGGCTCCTGGGGCAGGTGCCTGGACGCCCTTTTGGCGATTTCGTCGGCTTCCTTATTCGTGCCGCGAGGTACATGTTGTAGCTCCAGGCCCAAGAACTGCTTCTCCATTTTGTGTACCTCTGCGAGGTATGCCTCCATGTGCTTGTCCCTCGGCTCGTACACCTTGCCGGAGAAGTTGACAAGGAGCTGAGAGTCGCCCTTGATGGTGAGACGCTTCACCCCTAAAGCTGCCGCTGCCTTGAGGCCGGCAATCAACCCCTCGTATTCCACAATGTTGTTGGAGACCTTCTCGCCCCGCTGGAAGTAGAGCCGCACGGCGTAGTATAGCTTGTCTTGGGTGGGTGAGATGAGCATGGCACCAGCTCCCGTGCCTTGACGTGCGAAAGTGCCGCCGAAGTACATGACCCAGCCATCGGGTGCTTCACTTCTTGGCGAGAGGGATCGGCTCTCGCCTGCTTCGGGCTCTGGAGTGTCAGTCCATTCTGCCACGAAGTCAGCGAGGGCATCCCCTGTCGGGACCCTGATTCTAAGTAACAATGATCTAGCATGTAACACATCATACCACTTTTCGGCCTCACGCACGGTATTCCCACGGGTGCCACCTTACCTGGCCCGGGACCATTTGCGCCTTTTGGCTCACGTATATGATAGTGTCGCTAGCATCCATATGACAGAGAACCCGGGCCGACAAGACTAGTCACGAATCCAAAGTGGCACTAACTTACAGGGACAAACATACATGACCCAGCAACGAACATGTCGGTCACCAATGTATGAACCCGAGTCGTAGCACACTACAAGGACTTAAAGGAACAACGTGTGACATTTCCCTGAAGGGACAGACATAGGAACGAAGAAGGAGACATGCCGGCCAGCCTAAGTGTTCCAGAGCAGTAGCAAGCTACCATGGCTCAGTGGAAGCACTAGGAGACATTTCCCGGTAAGATAGGCTACCAATAATAAACAACTAGGTTGTCGGATCCCACACATATCAAGCATTTCATTAACATACACACAATATGCTCGATATGTGCAAATACAACATGGCATCACAACAAAACTATACGACTCAAAGTATTTATTCATTAGGCTCCGAGGAGCGAGATATTACAAACATGGGTCTAATTACCCAACATTCAAGTCATACAAGCAATAAGCACATGCAGAAGCTTAACTTGTCTAAGTATAGACAACTACAAACGAAAAAGGCTAAGAAGCCTGACTATCTTCAAGACCCTGCGGAGAGCACAAGATCGTAGCTGAGGTAACTGTCGGCGTCCTGGGAACGGGGGTCCCCAGACTTGCCTGCCTGCGACCCATGGCATGGCTCCACCCGCGGCCCTGTACGGCCCATCTTCACCAGCAAGCACTCAAGACCCTCGTGAGGGGCCAAGCCTCGTGAGGGGGACGATGCCAGACCTCCTCGGGGGCGGCCTCACCAGTCTGGCTCGTGAGGGGCGGAGAGATCAAGGCGAGGGGCACCTCGCGAGGTTCCTGTGATGCAAGCCATGACGACCAACGCCAGACGGGGGCCAGGCAGGCGCCATCGCGCGCAGTGTCCTCGTTTCCTCTTTCATGCTAAAGAGGCAAGCGCAGGCGAGGAGTCCCAAGGCATCATGCAAAGGTTTCCATATCGGCGCAACAAGACCAAGACCAGCAGGACGGCAGGACGGATGTCACCGTGGAGCTCAAGACGGAGTCACCACCAGAGCCTTTGGCAGGCGAAGACCACCATTAGTCAGGATAACTTGTACTAGTTATCCCCCTTCAAATTGGCCGTTGTGGGATCCCTTCCCGCCTAATATTTGGGAAGAGGACCCGGGCCTCTATATATTGGATTAGCCACCACCATAGTGGGCATCTGATCTTGGACCGGATCCATTCCACCAAGGCCACTACACAAGCTCACCGAGCACAAGAGCACCTCTGCTCAGGAGGCTGTTCTGCCCCTTTACCAGTTCTTCCTCAGCCCAAGAGGCAATCCACCACACCCCACAGGAGTAGGGTATTACACCACATCGGTGGCCTGGACCAGTATAAATCTTGTGTCCCTTTGTTCTACACCACATCTCGACGCGCTGAGCCTTGAGATTGCGGTGAGGGTGTGAGCTAGAGGGAGGAGAGATCTTCGTGCGCACTCCAGTGTTTGAACCTCAAGGGTTTTGCCGGAACCCATAATTCGACATTTGGCGCGCCAGGTAGGGGTGCACCGGAGCCTCTCTTCCATCAGCAGAACCACCCATACTCTGCAACGCTGATGTCCAGTGACCCGAGGGCCAATGCCGACCACTGGGCTACTTGGCCAGCCCGAACGGCGTCGACCGCCCAAGAAGACCTCAACTCCGCGCTTCAGGCGGCACGCGCGCCGCCCAAGGTTGCGGAGCACGGGTGGCGCGGCCCGACGCCGTCCGCCCTTACCCCGCGGCACGCGCGAGCCACCGCAAGGGCCTCAAGCTACGCCGCAGCGACGGCGCCGCATACCCGACGGGAACAAGTGAATATGAGGGATGCACTCATAGTGGCGCGGGAGCTACTGCGGTGCCGACTGATGGACAGTGGCCAAGATGCATTGCTGGAGCGCGTTGCAGAACAATTGGCGCCGCAGCTAGGGGTACGCCGCTTTCTGCTCTTCGCTTACGCCTCAAACTACGGTCGGATCACACGGTGGGCCTCATCGCGCCCGCGCACCCTCGGGCGCACCAGGAGGTTTCGTCGGCATCGACGCAACCAGCAGCGTCGGACACCCAACCGCACTTGTGCCTTTCATAATGGGCGCAGGCGTTTGCGTTGCCACCCACGGTCCCGGCAGGATGCCGCCCTACCATCCTCAGAGCGGCACGCCAGGCCGGGCGACGTGGAGCGCGGGACACATCAGCGAGGTTCCTGGGACGATGGCTCCGGAGGCCTACGTTGCCCGCATGATGGACCAGGAGTACACACCAGAAGATGACCCCGGCTCATTCCTCGGGCGGGCTGGGAAGAGGAGACGCTGCAAGTTGAGGCCTTCCAGGAGCCACCCGGGAGCCTCGCCGACCACGCCGGCGATAACAGCTAAAGGGTACCGATAATCTCTCAGGAGCAGGCTTATGCTAACCATGGGTCGCAAGTGAATCAGGTCACACCGGTGGACAACGGCCCCAGCACGGCAGCCCCCCTTCCACCAGGGGAAACGCACTGGGGGCTGCGTGGGGGGAGCCGGGAGGAAGGCCCCTCCTCGCATCACGTGGATCAAGGCGTCGCCCGGAGGTAGGCCCTCTGCCGGGGAGGCGCTGGCGAGCCTTCCCCCCGGCAGAGGGCCCGTGGTCGCCGAGGGAGCCACTAGTGTCCCCTTTGCCCCTTGGCATCATCTTGGTTTCTGGACGCCCCAACAGTGGTCGAGGGTGGCGCAAGGTGGGGCCCTCATCTAGCGATATGAAGCAAGGCTCACGCCTGTGAAGGTCTCCGCACGTGACACTCTCACGTAATAATAAGTGGGGTTGTACACGCCCCGGAGTCTCCTGAGTGCCGCCCTCAGGCCTCGGGGGCTCCCGCCCATA
This sequence comes from Aegilops longissima, assembly GCA_021605205.1. NCBI lineage: Eukaryota > Viridiplantae > Streptophyta > Magnoliopsida > Poales > Poaceae > Aegilops > Aegilops longissima. The sequence goes on from CM038677.1 coordinate 295,401,881, forward strand.
TCCTAGTGGAAGCACCATGCTCCGCGCTGGCCGTCGACACTGTCCCCCAATGACTATGCTCCCAACCAGTGAAAGCACTTAGCTCCGCGCTGGTGAGAAGAATAGAAGGCTAGATAGGTGCCGGACGCAGTCATTTGCTTTTTGCTCCCTTTTTTTGTAGCTCGGACTTGCAGCTTTTGATCTTGGACTTGAAGTCGTGTTTCTATTAGCAGTTGTGGGGGAGGGCATTCTTTCTCGTTCGTGTTGGTTTCGTGAGTTTCTGCGTTTGCGTTTTGTTTGGGGTTTGCGTCCGCTACTGTCACACCCTGATTTTGATGCCACAACACTTAAGTCAATAAATCATGCTAAAATGGGGTTTGACAAAAACTTTTGTGTGTTTTGGTTTTGCTTTATTTGATTTTTGTCTGGTGTTGGAAAGTGCTCTAAAAATCAAATAAATCCTCCAACTCCTATACTCCTTTCCCTTGATCCAAAAACCTTTCCCAATGATCGTGCCATGTGTATAGGACATAAAAATAGTTTCTTACAAAAATAATTGGCCAAATAGTATTTTCAAAAAATTAGTTTTCCATAAACCCCTGAATTGAGATTTACACTTCAAGTACTTAATTAAGGGAAGTAAAAATCTTTCCAAAAATATATTTGTCTCCTATTAGATATAGGATACCCAGAAACCATAAAAATATAATTTTAAAAGTTATTTTCCTATTTTATTTAAAGGCTTTTTATTTAGGCCAGATATGGTCTTTAATAGGTTAAAATTATTTTAATGCTTTAAAAATATTTGGGAAAAAACTAGGGAGACTCAATGGACATATATTGTCCATATATAAGAGTTCCAACACATGGTCATGTTCAAAATATTGGTCAAATCCCTCAGAAACCCTTTCTGGATATTTCAAGCTTTTGAAATATTTACAAAGGAAATATTCTCCAAAAATTCCAAGAAAATTCTGGCATGTCACATATGACATGTTTGATGATCTTGACAAGTATCATGTCATGGAGAATAGTATAACCCCATCAAACACCCTCAAAATTATTTCTGTCCATTTTGAAGTTTGAGCAACTTTACATTGCCAAACATGTCCAAATGTTCTCAAACCTTGTGAACTTGCTCAAATGGTCTAATCATTCATCCAGACCAAATGGCACAAGTTGGAGAAAATGTTATATTGATCAAAGTGCCCCAAAACCCTTTCTGTCAAGAACCAAATGTGAACAACTCTACATTGGAAACTTTCTCCTTTTGATCTCAACTTTTGTGGACATGTTCAGAACCTTAAATGATGACACTACACCAAGTGGTGCATCAAGGAGAATAGGTTTGCATGACTAAATCTTCGTAAAGCCATTTCTGCTAATTTCTAGGGTTTACCAAAGTTGCATTGTCAACTTTCTTCAAATGAGCTCCAACTTGGTGATCAACCTCATTTCTATATAACACTTGACCCTGTTAATCTTCATACCAGTTCGAATCCATTTACTTGCCCAAACCACCATCAAACACCTTATGGCAGAAATTTAAAATGCATGTTCTGGCCATTTCCACTAGTCTCCATGAGCTAATCTTTCTCCCACAGCACCATCTGGTCCTCCTCTAACCCCTGCATCTTTCCCTGCCCGAGGAGCCATGGTTATGGGGGTGAAAAGCTCTTTTCCCCTCTCTGGACAGCACCAAATCTCTCTCTCTGAACCTCCCTCCTCACTCCAGTGGATCCCCAGGGCATCCAATGCCATATCCACATTGTTTACTCCCCCCTGCAACCACCAGACACAAGTGGGCGCGTGAGGATGCGAGAAAAAGCCGCGGGTGCCGGCCATTTGCGCGCTCTGGAGCACGTCAGCGTGCTCCCGACCGTTGACGCCGCGTCCCCCGACCACCTCGAGCCTCCCCCTCGCACCAGTCGAGGTGCCTCGACGTCCGCATCATGCCACGCCCCTGGGCCCCTCCTCCTTCTCCCTCCTGCTGCCTCCTTTCGCACGCGCGTCGGCCGCCCGAGATCTCCATTGACTGAGCTCACACGCGCGGTGCTCTGGCCCTCCCCTGCTCCCTCTCTCCTCTCCTCTCGCCCTAGACCAACCCCACGAACACCCCAGACACGCCCACGCGCGCCCCCGTGGCCTCCAGCAACGGCTAGGAGCTCGTCGGTGCACGAGCCATGGTGCACCTCGCCCCCTTCTATTTAAGGCCACCCCGAGCCTCCTCTCTACTCCTTTGGCCCTCTCTCCCTCCCGTGATCCCCCTGGACCAACCCACTCCCCTCCTCGCGCTCTCCATCCCCCTCCTAGGCCGGAGCCGAGCCGTCGGCCGCTGGTCAAATCCCCAGGCCCCGGCCCCTCTCTCTTCCCCCTGGATAGCCCCACACCCTCTTGTCACCACCACAAGCCCTTCCCTCACCGCCGTTCATTCCCAGGAGCATCGCATGCTCGAAGCCAAAGATGGCCGATGACATCCTCCATGGTCGTCCAGGCCGTCGCCACCACGGCTCTCCTCGGCAAGCGAGCCGTACACCGATGGATGCGGCTCATCCTCCTGAGAACGCCGATGGGCGGAGCATCGCCGGAGACGCCCGGTAGCCCCGGCTATCGCCATCGGGAGTTGCTCCTCCCTGCGGCCAGAGCGCGCGCGGGAGGTTGGGGACGAGCCTGTAGGCGGGCCCGCTCGTCGATGGCCCAGCCACCGGGCCACGCTGGCAAGTGGGCGGGTTCGCCCTCTCCCGCCTTCGACGTCACCCTGTCGCCCGCGTGGCCGAGCCGCTGGGCCGGCCCCGTGCGCTGCGGCACTATGCTGCACCCAGTGCACAACATAGGTATAATGCCCCCCTTCCTTTGTCTTTTTCTTTTTCCAGAAACTTGTAAAATCCATAAACAATTCAAATGGACTCCAAATTTGATGATTCAAATTTCTAGTGACTCTATAAATCATGATCTACCTGGTGGTGCAACATGCACATTTTTCCAGAGACCTTTTCTTCACAAATATTTACCAAATCCTATTTTCCCTATTTCTGTGATGAACTTTAGAAAATCACAGAGAGCTCAAACTTGATCCAAATGCCATGATTCAAATTCCTAGATGCATCTAAGTTCATAACTTAGTTTATGAACATTTTTCTTAATACTTTCTATACCCCACAAAATAATGAGCCATTTCTTCATATTTGTCAACTTTGCAAATTCATAAGAAATTCGTTTGAACTCCAAATCCAGTGAAACCAAATCCTAGATGCTTATAAAATCATCCCCTGTTAAATGGGTATCTATGCTCATTTTCCAAAGGTATATTTCTGTACACTTCTTGCAAATCCATAAACCCCTTGATTCCATCATATTGAAATGTTCAGAGATATCCACTGATCCAATTCCAATGAAACCACTCTGGTTATTTTTCATATAACCAGAGATGTCCTAGAAAAGTCAAATTAATATTTTTAGAACACTTTTATTTTCTGCCTTGTTGTGTTGCTTATTATGCTTGCTTTCGACGATAGTTGATGAAGTAGACGGAATGCTCGGAGTTGGGCCAAAGATATTTGAAGACCTCGAAGACTTTGCTACAACAGGCAAGCAGCCCTTTGACCATGCCCATGAAACCCTTTTTATGCATGTCATATATCACTTATTATTGTTGCATCGGAATCATGATGAGATGGCAAACCACGTTGGTTGGTTGCCTCTGTTACTTCCTCATTGATACTTGCATTGTGCATGACCCTACCTCCTTATGAGGGTTATGCCGGTGGGAGTAGATAGGATGCTAAAGTAGTTGCTACACAAAAAGGGACGGGAATATGCATGGTGATGGAGACAAAGTATTTTCAAAGGACTTTTTGAAAACCCCGTCGGGTGCGACTTATGCCCGAGGGAGATAATGAGATGCGTAACCGCTGGATGACGAAGTGGTGTACCGAGGCAAGTGTGTGTGTTGCTTTCAAAAATGGATTGGTTTAAGTTGCGACCTTTATTCCAACCTTACATGCGCAACCACTCTACCCTTATATGGGAAAGGGCATTATTGATTACCTAGGCCGATACTAGCTTGGAGCCCGCATTACTAGTGACGGGGGAGAGTTGGTGCTCTCTCTGGGGCGGGTCGTGCCAGTAGGGCGGCCAAGAACATTTTATGGGGCACGGACACACCATTGGTACCCCGTGCCAGTGGTATGTGATGAATATGGGAGCGAGGCTCCACAATTTTAAGTTGTGAAATGTTGGGCACGAGGGTTACTACCAATCGAGTGGACTCCATGTTAGTGTCGTCTAGGGAAAGATAGTGATCGGGTGCTTACCCCGGGTACTTGAGGTGCCGCGGGTCGTGGATGACATGGAAGTTCCCCGGATGTCGGGGAAACTGATCCACGAACACCTATGGGACCGGCCGGTGGACCGAGCCCCTTTCGGTTCGGCGAGGGGCGGAGATCGCACGAAGAGCGGATCGAGGCGAAGCACACGAGCAGTTTACCCAGCTTCGGAGCTCTCCGGAGAGATAACACTCCTACTGCTGCATGTCTGAGTTATTGAGTTCTTGCTCGGGAGCGCCGAATGCTACAGTACACACTAGTACTAGCTGCTAACGAGACCGAGCGTGAGTGTTTTCGAACCCCTTCTACGTTGCGCATGGGCCTCCTTTTATATGCTCAAGGGGTCTCCGACAGGTGGCAATGTAGACAAGGGTAAAGATGGAAAATGAGTTGCGGTTGGTACAACTACTTGTACAGTGTATCATACCTAACCCTGATGGCAGGGGACAAAGGCATTAAATGCCCGTCTACGTCACCCAAACAGTGCAAAAAGGGGCCGTCAGGGACGCCACCGCCTGCCACGATGGCAATCTTGTCAGCGCCGCTTGCCACCGCGCACCGCTGGCTGCACAGCCTCTTGCCACGCGCGTCTGGAAAGGTCCTAGGGCGACACGTTGGTGGATGTGCTGGAGCGTGGGTATAGAGTGGTGGCCTGCCGTGGCGAGTGCCTTGCCGCGGTCGTCGTCTTGTCGCGTCCGGAAGCTTGTCGTTCACCGAGCCTCGCCGGGATGCGTGGCGCGTCGCGGCAAGTTCCTCGGGATGCCTTGGTTGGCCTTCCCGGCAAGCTCCTCTTGCCGGGGCCTTGTCTCCTTGGCTTGAATACTTTGTTCTTGAATGGATCCAAAGGAACCACGGAGGACCTTCCCGGCAAGCTCCTCTTGCCGGGGCCTTGGCGGTCACCGCGGCAAGCCTTGCCGCGGGGTGCTGCAACTGCCCGTGCACAAGTTCGGGATACTAGGGTACCCCTACTCTAGTACACCGACACGAGCCCCCGGGCCTGGGTCACACACGATGCCGAGCGCTGTTGGGCCAGGCCCAAAACAGGGCACGGGCACGCGTGGCCTGGGTTACGCCGTACTCGCTCCGGACCCACCACGCCCTCCACGAATGGCACACGTCGAATGCGGCGTCGTGGGAGAGATCGTGGGTGGTTTCTTTATTCGGAAAGATGGAACGTCTGCCCCCTCCCTCTTTATAAGCGGGGAAGCAGGGGCAGTTCGCCCATCTCGCCGATTCTGTTCAATCTCAAAACCTCCGCTGCTCCCCTTCTTCCCAAGGCTGAAAAGAGAGCGGCGCTCCGCTTCATCGCCACCAGCATCCTGCGCCGTCGATCTCCCCCACCACTTCCGCCATGGCTCCGAAAGCCGACAAGGGGAAGGTCATGAAGTCGGCCGAGGCGCAGCGGCTTGCGGCGCTGCGAAAGGAGCGGGCAACCTTCCCCCCTCAGCTCGCCGCGAAGGATCTGAGGGAGTACTACTACCTCTTCGGTCGACGGAGGCGCGAGCGCATCCGCGACGAAGGTACTCCGGCTGCCGCTTGAGAACGGCTCGAATGGATACCCTTTCTTCGCTGTTCTTCTCTCGTGGGCTCTGCCCGCCTTTCTCTAAGTTTTTCTGTGATATCATGAACACCTACGGGTTCCGCCTCCTTGACTTCACCCCCAATGTCGTTCTGACCATGGAAGTTTTTGCACATCTCTGCTAAAACTTTGTCGGAGTCTATCCAAACATAGCTCTTTTCCGCCACTTCTTTATGCCCCGAGTTGAGAGAGGGAGCCTCTTCTTGGCGGAATCGCTTGGATCTCGAGGACTGCAAGAAGGAAGCTTATCTGGAGGAGAGCTCCGCAGCAAGTGGGAGGAATGGAGGGCAGACTGGTGCTGGATTGTCGAGGAGAACCCGCGGCCATTTACCGCCCAGCGTAAACCCCGATGGTCTTGGCAAGCGATTGGAGCAGCATGGCCCGAAGACGCTAGGTGAAGATTGCCGTCACCGGATCCTCGCCTTAGACTTGCCAGGCTTCTTTGAGGCGCCGTTGCCACAGATTTTCTTCGCCGCCGCGCCGCCCCCTTGCGAGAGAGGAGGAGACCCGCTGGGAGTTCGAATCGCGGCGGATATCATGAGGCTGCGCCTGGGCCTCAACATCAACTTCACTTGTCTTGGAACTAGGCGCGATGCTCTTGGAACTGTTCAAGCGATCCTGATCATCCCGAAATGTTCATGTTGCCGAGGGTGTCGTTCACTGTGCAACAATTCCTCGCTTCGACCGCATCCGTGCAATGATGCGCTATGCGACTCGCATGGAATTGTCCCAACTTGCAAGAACCTGCAGATGACGTCGTCGCGGGAGTTCTTTGTGGCTGGTAGAAGTGCCGGTCCGCCCCGATGAACGGAGGAGCCTCACCGCGACACCAGCGATGAGATGCAGCGCACCGCCACCAGGCTGGAAGAGGCGGCAGCAGCTGCTGCCATGGCGGTTTGGATTCACCGTGGAGGAGGCAGAGACAGCGAGGCGGCAAGCCATGTCGGCGAAGGAGCTTGCCAGCGAGGAAGAGCTTGTCGGGCCTGAAGCTGAGTCGGCGAGCCCGAGGCGCCTCCTCCCCACCTTGACAGCTTGCCGCAAGAGGAGCCCCAGCTCCACCAGAAGCGTCTCCATAAGGCGGAGGCGTGGCGAAGCGGCGGGCCATCAGCGATCGCCCGCGCCACGGCGCAGCTGCTCCACCAGCAGCAAGCACTTGTTGCAGGAGCACCTCACGCCGCTCTGCAATCGGAGCGGGCCCTCCGGGTCACCGCTTGCTCCCGCCAAGCGGCCAAGGGAACCCTCCTCCGCCTCGTCGCACCGGAGGCGAGGCAGGTGATCTCTCCGCGCTCAGCTCCGGCGAGGAAGAAGAAGAGTAAGATTCTTTGATGTACTTGTAGTTCTTCAATTTGTTGCTTTGTCTTGTTACTGATTTGCCTCACTCTGAACCCATTCCTTTTCAGGACGCTGGCCCAGAGAGCGTCGAAGAGAGCCAAGGTCCCGGTGATTGTCATTGAGGACGAACCCACCGCGACAGCAGGAGGCGTGCCCGAGACCACCTTGCCGGACCCGGCAACCCTTCCTCAAAGCAGCCCCCAGCGCAGCCCCCATCGTAAGTATATGGTTTACTTCTTGCTGTTAGGCGTGCATGGGTGCTCTTTCTTTGTTGATATCTGACTGTTGGTTTGTGTAGGAGCAGAGCAGCCTCACCAGGAGTGCCCGGAAGCCGCTCCCGAAATGCCATCTGCTTCGACTACACCGCCAAGGGAGGATTCCTCGGCAAGGGAGCGTTCTCTGGCAAGGGAGACTTCTCCGGCAAGGGACAGTTCTCCGGCAAGGGATAGCGCCAGCGACCCTCCGGTGGTTGAGACCACGACTGCAGATCCTAGTACAGGTAATCCTCTTGCTTGAAAACTTCCCTTGGGTTCTTCTTCTGATGTTCTTTTTGGATATTTTCTTGACTTTTCTTTCTTTTCCGGTCGTCAGATCCATCTGCCACAGAGCCAATGGAGACCGAGGTCGCCGGCGAGGAGGACGCGCGCGGCAATACTGACGACGCCGCCGTCGCCGAAGAAGAAACCGGCGCTGATGATCCCGCCGGCAGAGAGGCCGCCAAAGCTGCCGCCGCAGAAGCTGGCGAGGGGTCCGGCGATCGCACTGACGGCCCCGAGGCCGCAGGAGCACCAGGCGCTACGCCGACCGCCGATCCTTCCACCGCTGCTGTAGCGTCAGGCTCCGAAGAGCCCCAGCCTCGCTCCAGATCCCCTTTCTTGCTCCTCACCACCGCTACCTCCAGATCCGCTTCAATCTCATCCTGCACCCGCAATCCATGGCGCCGCACAAGGTCAAGACATGCTTAGCACCGGCTTGGTATGAGCGGGCCCTCAAGGCGCCCACCGTCATGGAGAAGAGCCTCGCGTCCGTGCGCCTGCTGACGGCGGGCGAGAGCAATGAGTGGGGGGAGACCGAGCTCCGGCTTGCCTCCGACGTGCCGGAGCCCGAGGAAAGCACCTTCTTCCCCTTCTTCTCGAGCAGTGTCGCCGTCGAGTTAATTCCTCCCTTCTTTGATTTCTTTTATGAAGTTCTCGACCACTACGGTCTGCAAGCGTTGCATTTCCATCCCAACTCTGTCATCCTCCTGTCCATCTTCGCCTACTATTGTGAGGCGTACCTAGGCGTGATGCCATCCGTGGCGCTCCTGCGCCATTTCTTTTTCCTCCATGTCAGCGAGACACACATCTTCGAATGCGCTAATTTTGTTGCTTGCGGCAAGGCCAACTCGATCTCGAGCACCGGGAAGAGGGCCGACAACATCCGATCCAAATGGGTCATGATGGATGCCAAGCGTGCCGATCCGCGCATGGCGTTGCCAACGGCGGCGCCCTCTTCCAACGGGGGTGGCCCAAGGTGGAGCTTGCCGATGAGCGGGCATCGCTAGTGTTGGTGCAGATGGTGACCGACCAGAAGCCGGGCAATGCGAGGTCGGCCAACGTGACGGGGGTCATGCTCCTGAGGGAGTTCTTGACGATGCGAGTTGCCCCGCTCCAGGCGCGCGCATGCCCTCTATGGGAGCTTTAAGAAGATGGAAACAAGACCTGCCAAAGGCCGGGGGTCCTGCCTAACGATGAATTGGCCGCTGTTCTGCGCCTCATAGTTGGGGACAATCAGGAGTACCCACCAAGCGCCTTCGTTCCCCTGTTCCAGCGTAGGGATCGGGAGGAATTTGTCACCTCCAGGCCGACCTTTGACGCGCGTGGGCTGGTGACGCCGGCGCTCCCAGGAGCCCCTGCGCCACCGTCTTCTGACGAGTCCCGCAGGAAAGGGGAAGAGGAGGTGGACTCGGAGAAGACTATGGAAGAGGTTGGGGAGACTTCCCCTCTGAACAAGGCTGAGATCCTCCGCGCCCTTCCTGACGATGCCGAAGCCGACACCCACCAAGGGGAGAGGGAGCAGCCCCTCATCCCGACGAGGATTAGGTCGTTACTGATCCCTCGGGATGCTGTCCCTGTCTGGATGCCGCCTGAAGCTACCTCCGGCCCTCCTGCTGCGCCATCTTCTGCCCCCGGGATCCGCGCGCCTACTTCCCGGGCTCCGCAACTTTCGGGCTTCATGCTCCCCAAGCGGAAGGTGGAATACGTCATGATGGATCGGTAAGTGCCTTCAGCTTCGTCTTGTCCCCATTTGCTCTTGTTATTTGCTGACGTTCACCCTTGGTTAACCAGGCCGACGCCCTTGGCGAAGAGAAGGAAAGAGGACACGGCGGTAGCGCCTCCTTCCGTGGAGAAGGGAGGCAGCATCACTCGCACTTCCCGAACCCGGTCGCCCTCACGAGGCCAAGAAGAGCATCACCATGGGGAGTCAGCCCCCATGGCCCCTCTGCCTCCTAAGGTGCCGGCGTCTGGCTCGGCTGAAGAGGTCCCAGCTGCTCCGGAACACGCGATCTCCCAAGCCCTGGTGACAATGTTGCTTCCTCCCACTGCTGCACCTCCGCTCCCTAGTTCTTCTGCTCCTGCTCCTGCTCTAGAACGTGCTCTCTCGGAGATGACCCAGCTGCAGACTGACCTCCTAAGCGCGGACCCACGCCTTCTGGTCGGGCGCCTGAAGCTGGCCTTAGGCTGGCTCCACTCCGACTTAGCTGTACGCGCGGTGCTGGACCAGGCGCTGCGGCTTTTGAGAAGGAGAAACAGAGTGCCGCCAGCACCGCAGCCGATCGTGAGACGGCGTTGAAACACACCAACGCTGCCCGGGACCGCTGTCAGGTGCTGGAGGATGAGTTGCAGAGCCTGCGCGACAAGCACGCCGAAGAAGCATGCTACCATCAAACGAAGGAGGAGGAAATAAAGGCCCGGGAGGACACCATCAAGAACCATGACGCTGAGCTGGCGGAGTTGGGGAGGGCGCAGGCCGCTGAGCGCAACCAGTTGGAAGAGTTGGAGCAGAAGGCGAAGAAGAGGGAGGCCGATCTCGAAGCCAAGGCGCGAGTCCTGACCGAATACCACACGGCTTTTGCCGACCTCGCGAAGAGATCTCGCGAGGCACTGACGACGCTCTACAAGCACGGCCTGGAGAAGTCGCTGGCCACTGATGAGGACGACCCCGCCCGGCTGCTTCCTCTCTTGGTGGAGGCGCTAGAGGAAGTTGTTGATGGCGTCGGTCCCATGGCGGAGGCGAAAGCTCGTTTTCTGTCTTCAGCTGCATTGACCCGCGCCTTCAGTCACCTGCACCTTTGCGACCCCAACGCTTGTCTTGATGGGCTGCTGGAGCCTATGGCTGAAGATCAATACGAGGCCGCCGCCGCAGCCGTGCAAGCTCAGGTGGAGGCTTTGCTGAAGAAGTTCCACGGCTTTGTCGCCGCTCCTCTGTCCGGCGATGTCGCCGATCCTGCAGCTGGTGGTGAAGGTGAAGACAATGTTGCTCACAAAGTAGTGCCTTCTGCAGGTGATGGCAGCGTCCGTGTGTGACCTGGGCTATTCTCCTGTTTCCATTCCTGCAACATGTATTAGGCCTCGTGGAGGCGTTTAGACTTTTCATTTGACATCGTGAGGACAATGTGTTTGTAATATTTGCTTTGAGATTTTGCGATTTCCTTCCTGCTCCTGCTCTGGAACGTGCTCTCTCGGAGATGACCCAGCTGCAGACGGACCTCCTAAGCGCGGACCCACGCCTTCTGGCCGGGCGCCTGAAGCTGGCCTTAGGCTGGCTCCACTCCGACTTAGCTGTTCGCGTGGTGCTGAACCAGGCCGCTGCGGCTTCTGAGAAGGAGAAACAGAGTGCCGCCAGCACCGCAGCTGATCGTGAGACGGCGTTGAAAGACGCCAAGGCCGCCCGTGACCGCTGTCAGGTGCTGGAGGACGAGTTGCACAGCCTGCGCGACAAGCACGCCGAAGAAGCATGCTTCCATCAAACGAAGGAGGAGGAAATGAAGGCCCGGGAGGACGCCATCAAGAACCGTGATGCTGAGCTGGCGGAGTTGGGGAGGGCGCAGGCCGCTGAGCGCAACCGGTTGGAAGAGTTGGAGCAGAAGGGAAAGAAGAGGGAGGCCGATCTCAACGCCAAGGCGCGAGTCCTGACCGAAGACCGCGCGGCTTTTGCCGACCTCGCGAAGAGATCTCGCGAGGCACTGAAGACGCTCTACAAGCACGGCCTGGAGAAGTCGCTGGCCACTGATGATGACGACCCCACCCGGCTGCTTCCTCTCTTGGTGGAGGCGCTAGAGGAAGTTGTTGATGGCATCGGTCCCATGGCGGAGGCGAAAGCTCGTGTCCTGTCTTCAGCTGGATTGACCCGCGCCTTCAGACACCTGCACCTTCGCGACCCCAACGCTTGTCTTGATGGGCTGCTGGAGCCTATGGCTGAAGATCAATACGAGGCCGCCGCCGCAGCCGTGCAAGGTCAGGTGGAGGCTTTGCTGAAGAAGTTCCATGGCTTTGTCGCCGCTCCTCTCTCCGGCGATGTCGCCGATCCTGCAGCTGGTGGTGAAGGTGAAGACAATGTTGCTCACGAAGTAGCACCTTCTGAGGTGATGGCAGCGTCCGTGTGTGACCTGGGCTATTCTCCTGTTTCCATTCCTGCAACATGTATTAGGCCTCGTGGAGGCGTTTAGACTTTTCATTTGACATCGTGAGGACAATGTGTTTGTAATATTTTCTTTGAGATTTTGCGATTTCCTTCCTATTTGCTTTGCATTCTGCGTCGGTAGAGCCCGGCCCCGCCCATACCTCAACCGCCATTGGGCCGACCGGAGACCAGGACGGACCAAGGAGTGAGGGGCTACATGACCAGTTAGGCTACTGAGTCGCGATGCTCAGGAGTCCCCCTTGACGCGCAAAAAGCTTATAGGGAGAGTTCGCGAGGATATATTAATGTTCTACATCGGCAGAGCCCGGCCCCGTGCATACCTCAACCGCCATTGGGCCGACCGGAGACTAGGACAGACCAAGGAGTGAGGGGCTACATGACCAGTTAGGCTCCAGAGTCGAGATGCTCAGGAGTCCCCCTTGACGTGCAAACAATTTCCATACCTGCCCTCGCTGAGGCCTCTGGAGGGGCGCGGGACGCCCAGATCTGAGAGACCTGGTTGGGTGGCGTGCGCTTGGGTGTGACCCGAGCGCAGCCCCCGTGCCCAGCTCCCTCGCATGGCTCTCCTGAGGGGAGGCGTTGCGGTGAGGCTGGACACTGAGCTCTGGGCTCCCTGAGGTTGGTATGACCGTGGGGACGCCCTCAGTTGTTTATCACCAGCGCAGAGCATAGTGGTTCCACTTGTGCACGGGCACAGCTGCTCCTCGACAGTGTCGACGGCCAGCGCGGAGCATGGTGCTTCCACTTGTGCGTGGGATGAGGGCCCGCTCCGGGAGGAGCCCCCTGGGCGTGTACAGCCCCTCCCAGACACGTGGCTTGCACGACAGGGCTGCGAGGTGTATCTGGGCACTTGTGAGCCAGCGTGGTACTCACGAGGCCCTACCTCAAGGCGGGTTGCGCCTGGTCTTGAGTCTTGGTGACTGTGTGTTACTGCAAGGCGGTTAGATGCAAGTACTCTACGTCCTCTGGTCCCGGCCCTCGAGCGAGCTCAGTAGCCGCTGGTATGCCAGGTCGCGATGCCGTGGTCAAGGCCAGGGGGTGAGGGCCTTCGCAGCGGCCCACACTTGAAGGCCAGAAGCGCTCTAGGGATGCGGCCCTGTTGAGCCCTGGGACATCGATGCAGACACACACCCCAGCATCCTCGCCATAATGGGGAGCTGCGCCTCGTGAGCGGCTGTCGCCACGCATGGCTCTTGCGTCTTGGTGATGAACTCCTGAGTGGTGGGCACTCCTTGCCCTGTGCTCTCCTGAGGAACATGTGCCGCGAAACACACCTCCAAGTGTTTCCCAAGCGCCTCCCTCGTGAGGTTGGCAAGGTCTGAGGCCCTCCAGAAGAGAGCCCCCGAGCCCTGCCCGAGGAGGGCGCCGGTCGCGCCTTCCTATGCGATGGAGGGAGGCGCCCCTGGGATGGACGCTGATCCTGATGAGGCTCCTACCGTGACGCCATCCTCCTGAGGTCCTGCGCGGCGTAGTTGCTTCTTATTGGGGATGGCCTCCGGAGGGCCCTCACTTCTGTTGTCGTGGTCATCGATTGCTGCAGCTTGGAAGGCGCACTCGAGGGAGCACACCGCATCCCTCTCTTCGCATGGGACCGTGATGATTCCTCCTCTTCCTGGCATCTTGAGGACGTTGTAGCCGTGATGGGTGACTGCCATGAACTTGGCCAGGGCTGGATACCCGAGGATGGCGTTGTACGGCAGGCGGATGTGCGCGATGTCGAAGTCGATGAGCTCGGTGCGGTAGTTCTTGCGCTCTCTGAAGGTGACAGGCAGGCGGACCTGCCCTATCGGTTAGGTGGAACCGTCGGTCACCCCTGAGATAGGCTTGGTAGGCTGGAGCTGCTCATATGGCACTTGGAGGTTGTTGAACGTGTCGACGGACTGGACGTTGAGCCCTGCGCCGCCGTCGAGGGTCTTGGTGACCTGCACATTGCTGATGATTGGGGAACAGAACATCAGGAGGGCGCCTGCGGTGGCCGCGCACTTGATCTGATCAGCCGAGTTGAAAGAGATCGCGCATCGGGACCACTTGAGCGGGTGCGTGGCCTCGAGCTTGGGGAGCACCGCGTTCACCTCGCGAGCGAACTGTTTGAAGATGCGCTGAGAGGCTGGGGCCTGGGCGCCGCCCAAGATGCATGCGATTGCACGCGGCTCCTGGAAGCCCCCAACCCCCTCGTCCTGGTGGTGGTCATCGTTCCTTCTTGGTGGCACCAGCGGGTGAAGACCGGCGTTGCCTTGGGGGCGATCCTCACGAGTCTGGTCCCTCCAGGCGCCCTCGCGAGGTTGGTCCTGCCAGCGGTCCTCACGAGGCCGGTCGCGCCACTCCTGGCGCGGGCCACGGTCGTCCCAGCGTCCGCCTCCACGTCCTCCTCCATGGCCATAGCACCGGTCGCTGCGCTCGGGGCGTCGACCGAAACGTCCTTCTCGTATGGCTCTAAGCTCTTGACAGTCGCTGGTGTTGTGGGTGTTCAGGTTGTGGAAGGGGCAGAACGGTCGGCTATTGTTGGATTATTCGGGCTGATCTCTGCCTCGCTTGGTGTCGGGCTCTGCTGCGAGCACAACTGCTTCCTTGCGTTTCATGTCCTTGGCCTTGGCTTTCTACTCCTCTGCGCTTGCGGCTGGCAACTCAAGGAGAGAGAGGTGCCCCTCCTCAGCTCTTGTGCACTTGGTCGCCAGGTTGAACAGCTCCTGAGACGTGCAGAGCTCCTCGTGGATAGCAAGCTCTTCCTTCATCTTGACGTCACGAACGCCGTTGGAGAATGCAAAGATGATGGCCTCATCCGTGACCTTGGGGATCTTGAGGCGGGTGTTGTTGAAGCGCTGGATGTACTTCTGGAGGGTCTCTCATGGTTGTTGCTTGATGCGGCGCAGGTCACCCGTGGCCGGCGGGCGGTCGCGAGTGCCCTGGAAGTTGGCGACGAAGTGGTCGCGCATCTCGTCCCAGGAGGAGATCAAGTCGTGCTGCAGGTTCAGGAGCCAGGAGCGGGCTCCATCCTTGAAAGCCATCGCAAACCAGTTCACCATGACTTTTTCATTGCCGTTGGCTGCTTCGATGCTCAGCTCATAGAGCTGCAGGAATTCCATGGGGTTGGCGATGCCGTTGTAGTAAGGAGGCAGATCCGGCCTGAACTTGTGTGGCCAGGCGATGCTACCCAGCTCGGGGGTGAAGGCGCGGCAGCCAGCCGTGGTTGCTGGGGCCCGCTTCGGAGGTGGAGCTTGGTCTTGGTGAGGTCCACGCGGCGCCGCTGTGGGCAGCACGCGGTCTTGACGAGGTGGCGCGGGGAGCGCAGGTGCATCTTCTCGCGGCCGCGGGATTTCTTGGCAGCTTCTCTCTTCGCGCGCGGGCGCCGGGCGTGGTGGATTACGCTGCGGAGCCGCGCTCCTTGGTGCCAAGGCACCGTCTTGAGGTAGTGGTGGTGGAGGCGCGTCATGGGTCTCGTTGCCCACGGCTGGCTGAGGGTGAGGCAAAGAGAGGGACGGCGTCGGGGAGCCCCCTGCAGCGCGGACGAGCTCGGCGACGCGATCGAGCCACTCCTCGTAGAGGTCATCGACTGGGCGGTAGCGCAGGAATTCGTTCTTCGCGAGAAGAGTGGCCCGCGCCTCCATGGGAGCGCGGCGTGCGTGAGACGAAGAACCGGCCGGGGTCAGCGATGGAGTGGCGGTGTGGCCGTCGTGCCGCACCGAAGGATGCAGCGAGTGTCGGTGTCAAAACCGGTGGATCTCGGGTAGGGGGTCCCGCACTGTGTGTCTAAGGCAGATGGTAACAGGAGGCGGGGGACACGATGTTTACCCAGGTTCGGGCCCTCTCGATGGAGGTAATGCCCTACTTCCTGCTTGATTGATCTTAATGATATGAGTATTACAAGAGTTGATCTACCACGAGATCGTAGAGGCTAAACCCTAGAAGCTAGCCTATTGTATGATTGTTGTTGTCCTACGGACTAAGCCCTCCGGTTTATGTAGAAACCGGAGGGGGCTAGGGTTACATAGAGTCAGTTACAAGGGAGGAGATCTACATATCCGTATTGTCAAGCTTGCCTTCCACGCCAAGGAGAGTCCCATCCGGACACGGGATGAAGTCTTCAGTCTTGTATCTTCATAGTCCAATAGTCCGTCTAAAGGATATAGTCCGGCTGTTCAAGGACCCCCTAATCCAGGACTCCCTCAGTAGCCCCTGAACCAGGCTTCAATGACGATGAGTCCGGCGTGCAGATTGTCTTCGGCATTGCAAGGTGGTTTCCTACTCCGAATATGCCGTAGAAGATTTTGAACACAAGGATAGTGTCCGGCTCTGCAAAATAAATTCCACATACCATCGTAGAGAGAATAATATTTCCACAAGTCCAATCTGCTGACAACTTTTCATAATGTGACATCACACCACGGCCTGGTCATTATTCCAACCGGTTTTCTCAACCAGCTACTGCACATATTGCGAGGCGGCTTCCTTGGCATGTCTAGTCGAAGCAGAGATCGTGTCCCCTTATCACGGGATTCTCATCAATATGGGTGTGGGTGACCCAACCGCGCCATCAATTACGGCGTTTGGGGAATAAGCGTGTTTTACCAGGCAGGTGGGGAGGCATATAGTTTCTTCCACCTTTATAAAGGGACAAGGATTCTTCTTTTTCACCCACGCTTTCTTCCTCCTTGCTCATCCATTCTTGCGCACTCGAGCTCCAGCACCCAAGTTCGCATATTCTCCTCAAACTACTCCAAGCATGTCCGGAGCGGGAGGCAAGTGGATGGTCTCCTCCGTTACGGAGGAGGACATCACAAAGCTATGGAGAGCCGGATATCTGGCCGCGTATATGGCACACTGGCTGCCAGATGTGGGGCAGATCGTCCCTACTCCAGAACCCCATGAGAGGGTGGTTTTTCTTATCCACTTCGTCCGCGGACTGGGATTTCCTCTCCACCCGTTTGTCCGCGGGCTCATGTTCTACTACGGGCTGGACTTTCACGATCTGGCCCCCAATTTCATCTTCAATATCTCGGCGTTCATCATCATGTGCGAGGCCTTCCTCCGCATCAAGCCACACTTCGGCATGTGGCTGAAGACCATCAATGTTAAGCCAAAGGTGGTGGTCGGCCAGCAAGCGGAGTGCGGAGGTGCCATGGTGAGAAAAATTCCCAACGTCACCTGGCTCAAAGGCTCCTATGTGGAGACCATAAAGGGATGGCAATCGGGGTGGTTCTACATAACCGAGCCGCGCGACACCAACTGGGTGGCGGCCACCGAATTTCGATCCGGAATCCCCACGCGGCTCACCTCCTGGAAAGAGAAGGGCCTATCCTGGGTTTCCTCGGTGGAGCTGACCGGACTCCAGGCCTGCGTCAAAAACATGATGAGCAAGAAAATCAAGCTCGTCAACATGGTCCAAGTCATGCTCTTCCGCCGGATCCTCCCGTGTCAAAGACGGGCATTCAATTTGTGGGAGTTCGACCCGGCCGAGCACCAGACGATGTGAGAGCTCTTAGACACGATGCACAAGGACGTCTGGAAGGTGCTGTTCAAGGGCACCGAGGTACCTCCTCCCCTTACCGAGGATCGCGGACTCTGCGCAAAGCGCCCCGCCAATCCGGTAAGTCTTCTACATCTCATAAGATGTTATTTTCCCCAGTATAACCACGCGCGGGATCTAAGCCTCCACGCCATTTTAACAGGACTGGGTAGAGACAGCGAAGCAGATCGATTGTCCTGCCCCCCTGCCCGAAGATCCAGCAGATGCTCTCCTAACGGATATGCTGGTTCCGGCGCCTTACGAGGTGCCGGCGAAGAATGCCAAGAAGAAGGCCATGGGGACCCGTAAGGGTCTCCGGCGCAAGGTTATATCGGACTCATCGTCCGAAAACACCAAGGCGCACTCCTCCCAAGAAAATGAGGAGGAGGAAGAGGAAAGTCCCCCCCCCACCTGCCGGGGGAGACAAGAAAAGGAAGGCCACCCCATCCGGGGAGGACGAAGGGTCAAAGAAGGGAAGGACACTCCTCCCGGACTGCTCCACGACGGCCGCCAATAGTGACGACGAATGGTTGCCCAGGGACAAACCCCTGGCGAAGTAGTAAGTATCCGGATACCATAATAATCCTTGATTTGTTTTTTTTGCACTGCTTCTCATCACGTCGAACATCCCGATCCCATATCGGCGTATCTTCATTGGATGGTTCTTTGGAACCGTTGGATCTAAACAGCGATTCACTTACGACCGCTTCCTCCCCTCGCCCTACGGACAACGTGGAGGTGTTGTCTCAAAGGGCACCGAGCCGAGGGGAGGTAGTCCTGGAGGCGCCTCAAGGCGACCTTCCGGACACTGGGCGCAAGGGGAGCAAGACTCCGATGGGCTCCGGTGACGGGGGCAGCAAATTCGGCCCCCAGCCGAATACTGCGCCGAAACCTCTAGTGCTTCTGGACTCTATCAGGCAACCCCTCGCTAAGAGGGGCAAGCCGCCTGTGCTGATGGCCTCTGTCCATCCAGAGGCATCAGACAACTTGCTGGAAGCACTTCACGACGCTTCCATCGATGAAGAGCACCGCACTATCATGAGTGCGGTAATCGAGAAGGTTCGGTCCGCCAAAAGCGGACTGACTGAAGCCTGTGCCAGCCTCCAAACAGGCTTTGAGGTAAGTGATACGTCTCCAACGTATCTATAATTTTTGATTGCTCCATGCTATATTATCTATTGTTTTGGACCATATTGGGCTTTATTTTCCACTTTTATATTACTTTTGGGACTAACCTATTAACCGGAGGCCCAGCCCAGAATTGCTGTTTTTTGCCTATTTCAATTTTTCGAAGAAACGAAATATCAAACGGAGTCCAAACGGAATGAAATCTTCGGGAACGTGATTTTCTCATTAGATAAGATCCAGGAGACTTGGACCCTCCGTCAAGAAAGACACGAGGCGGCCACGAGGGTGGAGGGCGCGCCCCCCAAGGGCGCGCCCCCCCCCCTGCCTCGTGGGCCCCCCAAAGCTCCACCGACGTACTCCTTCCTCCTATATATACCAACGTACCCCCAACAGATCAGATACAGAGCCAAAAACATAATTCCACCGCCGCAACTTTCTGTATCCACGAGATCGCATCTTTGTCCTGTTCCGGAGCTCCGCCTGGAGGGGATTCCACCATGGAGGGCTTCTACATCATCATCATAGCCTCTCTGATGAAGTGTGAGTAGTTTACCTCAAACCTTCGGGTCCATAGTTAGTAGCTAGATGGCTTCTTCTCTCTTTTTGGATCTCAATATAATGTTCTCCCCCTCTCTCATGGAAATCTATTCGATGTTATCTTCTTTTTGCGGTGTGTTTGTTGAGACCGATGAATTGTGGGTTTATGTTCAAGATTATCTATGAGCAATATTTGAATCTTCTCTGAATTCTTTTATGTATGATTAGTTATCTTTGCAAGTCTCTTCGAATTATCCGTTTGGTTTGGCCAACTAGATTGGTAGTTCTTGCAATGGGAGAAGTGCTTAGCTTCGGGTTCAATCTTGCGGTGTCCTTACCCAGTGACAGAAAGGGTTGCAACGCTCGTATTGTATTGTTGCCATCGAGGATAACAAGATGGGGTACTTATCGTATTGCATTAATTTATTCCTCTACATCATGTAATCTTGCTTAAGGCATTACTCTGTTTTCATTAACTTAATACTCTAGATGCATGCTAGATAGCGGTCGATGAGTGGAGTAATAGTAGTAGATGCAGGCAGGAGTCGGTCTACTTGTCTCGGACATGATGCCTATATACATGATCATACCTAGATATTCTCATAACTATGCTCAGTTCTGTCAATTGCTCAACAGTAATTCATTCACCAACCGTAAAATACTTATGCTCTTGAGAGAAGCCACTAGTGAAATCTATGGGCCCCCGGGTCTATTTTCTCATATTAATCTTCCTACGCTTTATTATTGCTTTGCTTTTTTACTTTGCCTTTTTATTTTACTTTGCATCTTTATACCAAAAATACCAAAAATATTATCTATCATATCTATCAGATCTCACTCTCATAAGTGACCGTGAAGGGATTGACAACCCCTATTCGCGTTGGTTCTGAGGAGCTATTTGTTTTTTGTAGGTACGAGGGACTTGCGCGTGGCCTCCTACTGGATTGATACATTGGTTCTCAAAAACTGAGGGAAATACTTACGCTACTTTGCTGCATCATCCTCTCCTCTTCGGGGAAAACCAACGCAAGCTCAAGACGTAGCAGTAAGTAATCAAGTTATAAGAAAATGTTACAGCTTAGACAGTAGGCCCTGATGCTCTGTTTGGCGTTCGCGAAGAAAGGCTAAATAGAGGATCAAATAATAACCGCAGGAGTCTAATCAGAATATGTCTATGTGCATATGCAGGCTTCAGTGCTAGGCGCTGCCGCGCGTACCGCGGAGGTCACTGCGCTAAAGCAGGACCTTGAGAGGTCCAAGGAAGAGCTCGGCCTTACCAAGGAGCGCACCGAGAGCGAGAAACAAGAGGCCCGATTTGGCGAGGTGCGGCAAGAGCTCCAGGCTCTCGCCAAAAGACACGAGTCCTTGGAGCTTGACTCTAAGATGCAAGAGTCCGAGCTTGCGAAGGCCCTAAAAGCGCACAACATGCCAAGGCCGAAGCCCAAAAGGCCCTCCAGGAAATTGAGGCGGTTAAGAAGATAGCAGCGGGTAAGGCATTGATTATGCAAAGCAAGCATGTGAAGGAAACTTTCCTTTTACTTACCCGAGATCAGAGCTCTCCAGGATCGTTCGCAGATCTTCCTCGTAGTGTGTCAGACGCCGCGGAGTTCTACCGGGCCGAGGAGGGGAGCTCGACGGAGAAGTTGTTCTGGTCTCAGTATAATGGGACCGAACTCCCAATGCCCTTGAGCGACCAGCTGAAGCAACTGGTCGAGCTCCACAAGGCGGTCGAACAGGTCATGAAGGGTCTTATAGTCCGGATGTGGCCTGGTGAGCCCCTGCCTAATAGCTACTTCGGTCTGGTGAGGCGGCTTATGAATGCCTGCCCATGGCTCGAAGTCATAAATCGGTCCGTCTACATCGAGGGTGCGCGCAGGGCTTTTGCCCGGGCGAAGGTGCACTGGGCGAAGCTGGACACTGTAAAGCTGGTGAAGGAGGGGCCGCCGGAAGGCAAGGAGCATCGCCATCCCGAAATGTATTATGACAGTGTCCTTAAGGGTGCTCGCGTTGTGGCAGACGAATGTGCTAAGGATGTAATATTCGAGTGAATGTACTCATGTGATCCTGTAATGTGAAACGAGTTCATTTGCGCTATACCACACTTGTTAATTTAAAATATCACCTTCTGTGTGGCCGTTTATGAAATATGAGAGTTGGCCAGTCGTCGGCTTATGCCCCCATGTAACTAGTACTGGGGTGTTTTGGATAAACCTGAGCACTCTTTATCCCAATTTTGGGTCCTTCGAAGGAGGTGTTCAGCACAGCGAACCAGGCAATCGGACTATAAAGCTTTATCACTCTCACTTAGCCATAGAAGTCTACAATTTTAAATATTGGCGAAGCCCGTAGTATTCGGAAGGCCGAATTTGGGGCGCTATATACGCCTAAGTCGGGCAAGGCCGACTCCTCGCCCGAAGCGGAAAAATTCATTAAGGACTTAAGACCTCTCGAACAGCGACCAGCTCTCGCCTCATCATGAGAGTTAGTTTTCGGCTTTCTCTACTGAGGTGCTCATCTAGAAGAACCGGGACACAATCGCAGTAGTTCTCCCAGCGCTACCTTAGCCGATATTGCGGAATGTAAGGTACCAAAACATGGGAGCCGGGCAAACCCAACTATTGACCCAAGACATGATTCGGAGCTGATGCATATAATGCTATAAGTTCGGGGTGCCGCACTGTCGAAAGTGTTCGGACTTCTCACGCCGTATTATTGGGTATGCTGAAGCCCCTGGCGTACTGGTCGTACCGGAGTATTGAAAGTGCAACTATCCCTAGGTGGATTTGGTAATTCATAACAACATATAGCTCATTGAGCTAATGCTATTCCAAGACTATTATTTCAGGAAAGCTCAATGAATGGCATGGCATGGATGATGAAAGTGGATCCCTCAAAATACTAAGGACAAAGGATTGGCTCAAGCTCAAAAGCTCAAGACTCTTCATTTTACATTTTAGTGATCCAAGTTCACATTGAGTCTATAGGAAAAGCCAATACTATCAAGAAGGGATGAGGTGTTTCTTAATGAGCCTCTTGCTTCATGTGCTTAGTGATATGCTCCAAAACCTTCAACTACTTTCCCACATCCACATATGACCTAAACCTAAAGCCAAAATCGGTCACACCTATTCTTTCTATCCGGCACCACCGATTCCAAAAGTCATAGCCACTGCCACAAACCTTAAGCAAATCGGTTTTACCGATAGGGATCTCGGTCTCACCGAGATGGGGTTGCAATCTCTCTGTTTCCCTTCGTAACGTTTCGGTCTAACCGAAGTGAGCGATCGGTCCCACCGATATTGCAATGTAAACTCTTTGTTTCCTTTTTGTAACATTTCGGTCTCACCGAAAAGAGCAAATCGGTCCCACCGAGTTTACCTGACCAACTCTCTGGAAAGCTTATTACCAAAATCGGTTCCACCGAGTTTGAGTAATCGGTCTCACCGAGATTACGTTATGCCCTAACCCTAACCATATCGGTCTCACCGAGATGCATGTCAGTCCCACCGAAAATCACTAACGGTCACTAGGTTTACTAATTCGGTCCGACCGAGTTTAACGATTCGGTCCCACCGAGTTTGGTAAATTGTGTGTAACGGTTAGATTTTGTGTGGAGGCTATATATACCCCTCCACCTCCTCTTCATTCGTGGAGAGAGCCATCAGAACGAACCTACACTTCCAACTTACCATTTCTGAGAGAGAACCACCTACTCATGTGTTGAGGCCAAGATATTCCATTCCTACCATATGAATCTTGATCTCTAGCCTTCCCCAAGTTGCTTTCCACTCAAACCCTCTTCCACCAGATCCAAATCCTATGAGAGAGAATTGAGTGTTGGGGAGACTATCATTTGAAGCACAAGAGCAAGGAGTTCATCATCAACACACCATTTGTTACTTCTTGGAGAGTGGTGTCTCCTAGATTGGCTAGGTGTCACTTGGGAGCCTCCGACAAGATTGTGGAGTTGAACCAAGGAGTTTGTAAGGGCAAGGAGATCACTTACTTCGTGAAGATCTACCGCTAGTGAGGCAAGTCCTTCGTGGGCGACGGCCATGGTGGGATAGACAAGGTTGCTTCTTCGTGGACCCTTCATGGGTGGAGCCCTCCGTGGACTCACAAGAACTGTTACCCTTCGTGGGTTGAAGTCTCCATCAACGTGGATGTACGATAGCACCACCTAGCGGAACCACGACAAAAACATCCGTGTCTCCAATTGTGTTTGAATCCTCCAAACCCTTCCCCTTATATTCTTGCAAGTTGCATGCTTTAATTTTCGCTGCCTATATACTCTTTGCATGCTTGCTTGAATTGTGTGATTATTGCTTGACTTGTCGTAAATTAGCTAAAATCTGCCAAACTATAAAATTGGGAAAAGGTTAAGTTTTTATTGGTCAAGTAGTCTAATCACCCCCCCTCTGGACATACTTCAAGGTCCTACAAGTGGTATCAGAGCTTTGGTCTCCATTTGCTTTGATTTCCATAGCTTTTGGTGGTCATAGCCTTGGTTTCACAACCTAGGAGAGTATGGCGTCTAGCGAGGGAAATTATCACCATAGAGGTCCTTACTTTGATGGTACTAATTTTGCTAGTTGGAAGCATAAGACGAAAATGCATATTCTTGGACATAACCCCGCCGTTTGGGCAATTATTTGTATTGGCTTGCAAGGTGAATTCTTCGATGGGAGAGAACCGAACCGTGAAGCTAATGCGGAAGAATTGAAGATGTTGCAATACAACGCTCAAGCATGTGCCATCATCTTCAACGGATTGTGCCCCGAAGAATTCAACAAAATCAGCCGTCCTAAGAATGCAAAGGAAATTTGGGATTCTTTGATTGATATGCATGAAGGTACCGAGTCCGTCAAGGAATCCAAGTTGGATGTGATCCAAAGTCAGCTTGACAAGTTCAAAATGAAGGATGGTGAAGGTGTCGCTGAAATGTACTCTAGGCTTGCTCTTATCACGAATGAGATTGCCGGCTTAGGGAGTGAAGAGATGACCGACAAATTCATCATCAAGAAAATCCTAGGAGCATTGGATGGAAAGTATGATACCGTGTGCACATTGATCCAAATGATGCCAAACTACAAAGATCTCAAGCCAACGGAAGTCATTTGAAGGATTGTTGCTCATGAGATGTCACTCAAGGATAAGGAGGAACTTCACAACAAGTCAAGTAGTGCTTACAAAGCCTCAACTGAAGCCCCCACATCATCAAGTGAGAAACCAACCTTCAATGAAGAATTGAGCTTAATGGTGAAGAACTTCAACAAATTCTACAAAAGTAGAAGCAAAGAAAGAATCTCCAAGTCAAGGTCTTACAATGACAAGAGATCTTCTAGTCGAGAGCGCAATTGCTACAATTGTGGGATACCCGGACACTATTCCAATGAGTGTACGACACCCTACAAAAGAAGAGAAGATTCTCCAAGAAGAAGGAGCAAAAGAGAAGAATCACCACCAAGAGAGAGGAGGAGTAGAGATGATCGTTATGAACGAAGACCCTCACGGAGAAGCAAGGATTCGGAAAGGAAGGACAAGTCATCAAAGAGCTACACAAAACGAAGACATCAAGCTCATGTTGGTGAATGGGTATCCGGCTCCGACTCCGACCATCACTCCGAGAGAAGCTATCACTCCGACTCCGAATATACTCAAGATGAAGGTGTTGCCGGTCTAGCACTTGTGTCAACCAACTCCTACGACATATTTGAATCACCAAATGAAAGAATTGGTAGATGCTTCATGGCCAAAGGTCCTAAGGTAACACATCCCGAGTATGTTGATTTTAATAGTGATGAAGATGACTTGCTAGGTGATGATGATTTACTTGTTGACAACTCTAGTGATGATTACTATGATGGAACGTCAATTAATCATGCTAATCAAACGAATGACAATGATAAGGATAAAATTGAGCTTCTAACTAAAGAACTAAACACTCTTAAGTTTGTTCATGAAACTATCTTCGAAGATCATCGAGAACTTTTAAGGGCTCATGAGAAGTTACGCTTTGAAAAGCTCAATCTTGAGAGAGAGCATGAGTTCTTAAAGGAAATCAATGATGATCTCCACAAGATAAGTTCTTCTTACATTGCCAAGCGTTTACTCTTATCTACTTACATGCCTCAAGTCAAGTCTAGTAACAAGTACAAGAAAGATACTTCCTCTAGTAGTAACAATAATAATGTAAATCCAATGTTGTTGCTTCTAGTAGTTCTCTTGATTCCACTAATGATTCTCTTAGCCAAGTTACACTTGAGCAAGAAAATAGTTTATTGAAGGGAATTATAGAGAAAGGTGTTTACAAGAGCCTTGCCGGGAGTAAGCAATTCGAGGAAATTGTACGCAAGCAAGGAAGGCACCGGAAGAATCAAGGTGTTGGTTTTGAATGAAAGTTCAACACCAATGGAGTTGAGTGGGAATAAGATCAATACCCCAACACAAAGTTTGTTCCTCAACAAGAGAAGTATGATCCTACTTCCTTCAAGGGGACACAAGCTCAAGATGATCTTCCACCACAAGACCACAAGAACAAAGGCAAGGACAAGCTTCAAGAAGAGATTGATGCATTTGAAGAAGCACCTAAAGCCTCGTTCGAGTGGGTCCCCAAGACTACGTCAAGTTCTACCTCATCAAGTACAACTACAACTCCAAGGATTCCCATCAAGATGATGTGGATCCCAAAGAAGAAGAACTAGAGAGTTCTTGAGGGTGACTCCGCCAACATTCTTCACTCATATCATTTTGGCAAGAACAAGTGCAATCAACTTTCACATCTTGCACTAGTTCAAGGAGTCACAAACCCTCATGTTGGTAAGGCAAGGGACAAGGTAACCTAATGTTTTCATGGACATCATCTTGTGTGTGCATCACTCTATGTCTATGGATATTCTTGTTTGTTCCTTGTGGGACTATCCCATGTAGGCAAGTTGAAAGTGCAACTCACTCCAAAGGATTGCTCCAAATGATCTACATCAACATTGAGCATCTACATCTTCAATACCTACATGAAGTCATCATCGACAAAACCCAAGGTTAGTTCATCCCTATAAGGGGGGATCTCACATCTAGGGGGAGCTTAACTCTATGAATTGAGTCAAAGCAACTCTAATGGTGTGAACACATTAATGCATTATGTAAAAGTGGTAACCCCACTTGAGCTTAAACGATGAGTATGACCTATGATCAAATGTTCTCATTTGACTCCTAAGTCAATATACTCATATATAGATGACCTAGTCATCGCCAATTGCTTGATAGTTGCTAAAATTGGTTGTGCATGCTTTGCCACATATTTCAATTGCCATTTTATTGTGAGAGCATGTTGTTGCATATTTTACTCATTCAAGGACATCCACTTGTTGTTTTGCTTGTTTGGATTCTTTTCTTTGTGCCAAGTGGATGGACAAGAATGCCTAAGAACCTTCTTTAGCTATCTATGCTTTTCTTGTCTCAAACTCTATTCATGCTACATCACAAAATTTGATCAAGTCAGATTCGAACCACTCTGTGTGAGGAGCACTCGGAGTCCCCGATTCGTCATAGACTTAACTTCGAAAACCTCCTAGTGATTCTCGGTCTGACCGATCCTTCCATTTCGGTCATACCGAGATCATCAAGTTGATCTGAGTTTTCAATCTCGGTGCAACCGATTTGAAATTTTCGGTCTCACCGATTTGTCAGAATCGAACACAAGATTATGCATCTCGGTGCCACCGAGTTGTTCCACTCGGTCACACCGACAGGGTCGAGCTATATATAGCCACGGGCAAAATTTTGGAAATTTCTCCGAAACCCTTCGCCCCCGCAACAGCTCGCTCTGCCATCGTGGTCTCCGGATCGTCTTCTCGTTGCCAGCAGCCTCCTGTCGCTGGTCTTCGCCGCCGTCAACGGATTTCGTCCCGCCGTTGCCAGCCGTAGCAAGTCCACCGCCAAGTTAGGGTATGGACTTAAACTTTGTGCTATCCACGTCTGATTCCTAGCACATTGTTTTCATATTGAATCTTGCCACGATTGAAACTCATCTATCCAGCCAAAGAAGTTCATAGATTAGATGTGATTCAAATTTTTAGGTTTAGGTTTCCACCGAAACCATCTCGGACCCACCGAGTTGAAAAACTCGGTCTCACCGATTTGGCTTATGCCATTGCACAAGTGACTCTCGGTCTGACCAAGAATTACTAATCGGTGCAACCGATTTGAGGATTCTGTGAAACCCTAGCAGTCTCGGTACCACCGAATGAAACTCGGTCCAACCGAGATCATCGCTTAGGTTCCAAAACTGCTTGGTATCACCGAGTTTGAAAATCGGTGGATCTGAAATGCTTTCTGTGGAAAACTAAGACTGAACTTTTGAGTCATTATTTTGCAAAAACCACTACATTTTGTGATGCTCATCTTTTCTATCTCATCTACAACTCTTCACGTGGTCAACAATCAGCTTTTGCGGATGTCCGATCAAAGTGACAGCCGAACAGTCGGAAGAGCAGATGAACTTGAGTCGAGGCACTAGTCCCTCAACTTCAGATGAAGGGAGCAGAAGTACTCCTAGCAATTTGCCTAAGGCTGCAACTAGGCATAGGAGGAAAAGAACTTCAGATTCAGAGGATGAGGATTATAGAGCTGAGGAAGAGGATGCTATCTCCAAGAAAGTGGTGCTCAATAAGGAATATGGCTCAGCAAAGAATGCAAAGCCAGGCATGAAGATCAAAAGGCCTGTAGGAAGACAACCAATGTCCAAGGCCAGAGAATCAACTAAACTGCCTGAGAAGCCTAATCCCAAAGAGCCTGCTGCTGAAGGGAAGAAAAGGAAGGAAAGGGTCAAGATGACCATGGCCAGAGTTATTGGGAAGCCTTCCATGATGGAAGAGGAAGATGAAATTGCTGCACCAGCTCCAGAGGCACCAAAGCTTATGGGTGATGCTATTAGATCAGGGGCTGCCACATCTAAGCCCAAGGAAGCACCCAAAGCTGCCCCCAAGGCCAAGTCTGTACCAAAGAGGAATACGAGGAGTATTCCAGCTGCTGAGAAGAACAAGGCCCCAGTGCCTGAGGATGCTGATGAGGAAGATGAAGAAGGACAAGTTATGAGGAAGCTCAAGCCCAAGATACCAGACCACAATGATGCCCATCCTGTGGCTGAGGACATGAGAATCAAGAAGGATTCAGGGCTGAGGATATGGAGGATGGAAGATCCATATGCATCAAGGAGAAGAACTGCTGTTGACTACAGGTTCCACACAAAGGAACAGCAGGACTTCTATGAAACCATTCTGTTGGACAAGAAGCCTATTGTCTGTGACATGAGGTGGGTTGACTGGAATTTCATGAAGGAGAATGAAGAGCACTATCTTGGAGTGCAAGATAGCTTTGTTGGTTGTGGAGTTGCATATTTTGTTGGGCAAAAGCTCACAAATTGGAATGATGAACTTATCATGCAGTTCTACTCCACAGCACATTTTTACCCAGATGGAAGAATTGTTTGGATGTCCAAGGTACAAGGTACCACCACTTTGTTGAAGAATGGGCAAAGCTGATAAATGCCCCAGAGGAAAATGAGGATGACCTAGACATTTATGCAAAGAAGAAGAAGAGTCACAATTCAATGGCTCACATGTACAAGGAGATTCCAGACAAGGCATTAGGAACTCACAAGTTTGGATCAGTTCACTTTCTGCTGTCAGGGTTGCCAACCATAAATTGGATTATGAGGCACACTTTGTTGCCCAAGTCTGGTGACCATAACATGATCAGAGGGCAGGCCATCAACATGTTGCATGTGTTTGATGTGCCACATAAGTTCAAAGTCATGAGCCTGATCATTGAAACAATCAAGAGGACTGCAGCAGATCAGAAGAGGAGCTGTGGATATGCACCTCAGATTCAAGAATTGATAAACTCAAAGATGGGCACATGAAAATATAAGTTGGATAAGGAACACTGTCCACTTTATCCAGACTTTGAGGACAATGAGGTTGTCATGAATGAAGATGATCCACAATCAGTTCAAGCTCAGGAGAAGAAGGAGAAGGCAAAGAGGGAGAAAGCTGCCAGGATGCCAACTCAAGAGGAGGCATCTGAGTATTTCTTGAAGAACAAGCAGGAGCAGCTCGGATACTTAATAGCATCAACCCTGAGGATTGAGAAGGGATTGGCCACCCTCACTCAAAATCAGGAGAGTCTGGAGAGAATCATAGAACAAAAGTTCTATAACTTAGATGTGAAAGTAACTGAGATTCAGTCTGCAGTGGAGGAACTACAAGATGACATGCAGGAGAGGAAGGGCAAAACAACAACTGATGCATTTGCCAGAGTGCCTAGAGCCCAGAGGTCATCTGCTGTGCCAGTTTCTGACACAAGATCAACTTCATCTGCACTAGCTACAGCCCCAGTGCCACCAGCTCCAGCTCCATCTACTTCAACTGAAGCTTTCATCCTCGGCGTTATCCGGACTCCACCACCTGAAGATCAAGCCTGAGAGTCGATCTAGCACTATGCATTTTCTATGAACTTTTTGGTAACTTGTTGCTAAAGGGGGAGAAAAATGTATAGATCATAGGCTTCGAGAGAGAGAGTGTTGCTTTTGTTCTCTCTTTCTTTATTTGGTGGTTTTTTAAACTTTGTTTGCTTTTGGTTGAGATACTATGCTTGTGAGACATTGATGATCATGTGTTTGATCATAAGCTACACTTATGCATGCTTGAAATTATCCTATCTATCTTATCTGATCACTCACTATGCTTGGTGATGAGTGCGTGTATTCATTGTTTATTATTTTGAGCGCTCCACCAAGATGAATGTGACATGGAAGAGTAACCCATGAGCCTAATTCATTGTGCATTTGCAGTCCAAAGCAAATCTAAAACTATGCACAAATTTAGGGGGAGCTCTTGCTTATCACATACTTCTCAAAGCGACGATGTTATTTAAATTTTATTATCATTTGTCGAAGCTTTGATCTATATGTTGTCATCAATTACCAAAAAGGGGGAGATTGAAAGTGCAACTATCCCTAGGTGGTTTTGGTAATTCATAACGACATATAGCTCATTGAGCTAATGCTATTCCAAGACTATTATTTAAGGAAAGCTCAATGAATGGCATGGCATGGATGATGAAAGAGGATCCCTCAAAATACTAAGGACAAAGGATTGGCTCAAGCTCAAGACTCTTCATTTTACATTTTAGTGATCCAAGATCACATTGAGTCTATAGGAAAAGCCAATACTATCAAGAAGGGATGAGGTGTTGCTTAATGAGCCTCTTGCTTCATGTGTTTAGTGATATGCTCCAAAACCTTCAACTACTTTCCCACATCCACATATGACCTAAACCTAAAGCCAAAATCGGTCACACCGATTCTTTCTATCCGGCGCCACCGATTCCAAAAGTCATAGCCACTGCCACAAACTCTAAGCAAATCGGTCTTACCGATAGGGATCTCGGTCTCACCGAGATGGGGTTGTAATCTCTCTATTTCCCTTCGTAACGTTTCGGTCTAACCAAAGTGAGCGATCGGTCCCACCGAGATTGCAATGTAAACTCTCTGTTTCCTTTTTGTAACATTTTGGTCTCACCGAAAAGAGCAAATCGGTCCCACCGAGTTTACCTGACCAACTCTCTGGAATGCTTATTACCAAAATCGGTTCCACCGAGTTTGAGTAATCGGTCTCACCGAGATTACATTATGTCCTAACCCTAACCATATCGGTCTCACCGAGATGCATGTCAGTCCCACTGAAAATCACTAATGGTCACTAGGTTTACTAATTCGGTCCGACCGAGTTTAAAGATTCTGTCCCACCGAGTTTGGTAAATTGTGTGTAACGGTTAGATTTTGTGTGGAGGCTATATATACCCCTCCACCTCCTCTTCATTCATGGAAAGAGCCATCAGAACGAACCTACACTTCCAACTTACCATTTCTCAGAGAGAACCACCTACTCATGTGTTGAGGCCAAGATATTCCATTCCTACCATATGAAACCATTCTGTTGGACAAGAAGCCTATTGTCTGTGACATGAGGTGGGTTGACTGGAATTTCATGAAGGAGAATGAAGAGCACTATCTTGGAGTGCAAGATAGCTTTGTTGGTTGTGGAGTTGCATATTTTGTTGGGCAAAAGCTCACAAATTGGAATGATGAACTTATCATGCAGTTCTACTCCACAGCACATTTTTACCCAGATGGAAGAATTGTTTGGATGTCTGAAGGTACAAGGTACCAGTCCACTGTTGAAGAATGGGCAAAGCTGATAAATGCCCCAGAGGAAAATGAGGATGACCTAGACATTTATGCAAAGAAGAAGAAGAGTCACAATTCAATGGCTCACATGTACAAGGAGATTCCAGACAAGGCATTAGGAACTCACAAGTTTGGATCAGTTCACTTTCTGCTGTCAGGGTTGCCAACCATAAATTGGATTATGAGGCACACTTTGTTGCCCAAGTCTGGTGACCATAACATGATCAGAGGGCAGGCCATCAACATGTTGCATGTGTTTGATGTGCCACATAAGTTCAAAGTCATGAGCCTGATCATTGAAACAATCAAGAGGACTGCAGCAGATCAGAAGAGGAGCTGTGGATATGCACCTCAGATTCAAGAATTGATAAACTCAAAGATGGGCACATGAAAATATAAGTTGGATAAGGAACACTGTCCACTTTATCCAGACTTTGAGGACAATGAGGTTGTCATGAATGAAGATGATCCACAATCAGTTCAAGCTCAGGAGAAGAAGGAGAAGGCAAAGAGGGAGAAAGCTGCCAGGATGCCAACTCAAGAGGAGGCATCGAGTATTTCTTGAAGAACAAGCAGGAGCAGCTCGGATACTTAATAGCATCAACCCCGAGGATTGAGAAGGGATTGGCCACCTCACTCAAAATCAGGAGAGTCTGAGAGAATCATAGAACAAAAGTTCTATAACTTAGATGTGAAAGTAACTGAGATTCAGTCTGCAGTGGAGGAACTACAAGATGACATGCAGGAGAGGAAGGGCAAAACAACAACTGATGCATTTGCCAGAGTGCCTAGAGCCCAGAGGTCATCTGCACAGCGCTTCGACACAAGATCAACTTCATCTGCACTAGCTACAGCCCCAGTGCCACCAGCTCCAGCTCCATCTACTTCAACTGAAGCTTTCATCCTCGGCGTTATCCGGACTCCACCACCTGAAGATCAAGCCTGAGAGTCGATCTAGCACTATGCATTTTCTATGAACTTTTTGGTAACTTGTTGCTAAAGGGGGAGAAAAATGTATAGATCATAGGCTTCGAGAGAGAGAGTGTTGCTTTTGTTCTCTCTTTCTTTATTTGGTGGTTTTTTAAACTTTGTTTGCTTTTGGTTGAGATACTATGCTTGTGAGACATTGATGATCATGTGTTTGATCATAAGCTACACTTATGCATGCTTGAAATTATCCTATCTATCTTATCGATCACTCACTATGCTTGGTGATGAGTGCGTGTATTCATTGTTTATTATTTTGAGCGCTCCACCAAGATGAATGTGACATGGAAGAGTAACCCATGAGCCTAATTCATTGTGCATTTGCAGTCCAAAGCAAATCTAAAACTATGCACAAATTTAGGGGAGCTCTTGCTTATCACATACTTCTCAAAGCTTACGATGTTATTTAAATTTTATTATCATTTGTCGAAGCTTTGATCTATATGTTGTCATCAATTACCAAAAAGGGGGAGATTGAAAGTGCAACTATCCCTAGGTGGTTTTGGTAATTCATAACGACATATAGCTCATTGAGCTAATGCTATTCCAAGACTATTATTTAAGGAAAGCTCAATGAATGGCATGGCATGGATGATGAAAGAGGATCCCTCAAAATACTAAGGACAAAGGATTGGCTCAAGCTCAAGACTCTTCATTTTACATTTTAGTGATCCAAGATCACATTGAGTCTATAGGAAAAGCCAATACTATCAAGAAGGGATGAGGTGTTGCTTAATGAGCCTCTTGCTTCATGTGTTTAGTGATATGCTCCAAAACCTTCAACTACTTTCCCACATCCACATATGACCTAAACCTAAAGCCAAAATCGGTCACACCGATTCTTTCTATCCGGCGCCACCGATTCCAAAAGTCATAGCCACTGCCACAAACTCTAAGCAAATCGGTCTTACCGATAGGGATCTCGGTCTCACCGAGATGGGGTTGTAATCTCTCTATTTCCCTTCGTAACGTTTCGGTCTAACCAAAGTGAGCGATCGGTCCCACCGAGATTGCAATGTAAACTCTCTGTTTCCTTTTTGTAACATTTTGGTCTCACCGAAAAGAGCAAATCGGTCCCACCGAGTTTACCTGACCAACTCTCTGGAATGCTTATTACCAAAATCGGTTCCACCGAGTTTGAGTAATCGGTCTCACCGAGATTACGTTATGTCCTAACCCTAACCATATCGGTCTCACCGAGATGCATGTCAGTCCCACTGAAAATCACTAATGGTCACTAGGTTTACTAATTCGGTCCGACCGAGTTTAAAGATTCTGTCCCACCGAGTTTGGTAAATTGTGTGTAACGGTTAGATTTTGTGTGGAGGCTATATATACCCCTCCACCTCCTCTTCATTCATGGAAAGAGCCATCAGAACGAACCTACACTTCCAACTTACCATTTCTCAGAGAGAACCACCTACTCATGTGTTGAGGCCAAGATATTCCATTCCTACCATATGAATCTTGATCTCTAGCCTTCCCCAAGTTGCTTTCCACTCAAACCCTCTTTCCACCATATCCAAATCCTATGAGAGAGAATTGAGTGTTGGGGAGACAATCATTTGAAGCACAAGAGCAAGGAGTTCATCATCAACACACCATTTGTTACTTCTTGGAGAGTGGTGTCTCCTAGATTGGCTAGGTGTCACTTGGGAGCCTCCGACAAGATTGTGGAGTTGAACCAAGGAGTTTGTAAGGGCAAGGAGATCGCCTACTTCGTGAAGATCTACCGCTAGTGAGGCAAGTCCTTCGTGGGCGACGGCCATGGTGGGATAAACAAGGTTTCTTCTTCGTGGACCCTTCGTGGGTGGAGGCCTCCGTGGACTCGCGCAACCGTTACCCTTCGTGGGTTGAAGTCTCCATCAACGTGGATGTACGATAGCACCACCTACCGGAACCACGACAAAAAGATCCGTGTCTCCAATTGCGTTTGAATCCTCCAAATCCTTCCCCTTATATTCTTGCAAGTTGCATGCTTTATTTTCCGCTGCCTATATACTCTTTGCATGCTTGCTTGAATTGTGTGATGATTGCTTGACTTGTCCTAAATTAGCTAAAATCTGCCAAACTATAAAATTGGGAAAAGGTTAAGTTTTTATTGGTCAAATAGTCTAATCACCCCCCTCTAGACATACTTCAAGGTCTTACAAGTGTACGAGTGCCATCTTTCATAAATAAGCAGACAAGGAAAAAAAGAAAGGGTAATGCAATAATAGACTGACGCTATGCATTGTTATTATATAATACGACAAAGCGTACGGATACAAGTAGTGCGATAAGGAAAAAATTGTCACAGCCCCAGATCAGCCCTTGCTTGACTTTGCCTGCTCATCATGTCATCATGTTTAAATTACTAAGAAACTTGAAATGGGGATGTTGGAATTCATAAGAAAAGGTGCAATTCTCATGACATTCCTGACATGAAGTGGGTAATACTTCAGGGTAGAACAGAGCCAGAAGCTGGATTGGCATTTGATCTGCGGAATACAACTGTTTTGACCCAATCCGGAAGAAATGTTGAGCTTCGCTCGATATACTAATCTATGCATCCACAACTAAGAAGATTATATGTTCCTTTGAGCTTGTTCTCTTTAGTTGTATCCCGACCATCCTCTATCAGTTGATAACCAAGAGTATGTGTGCATTTGTGTTCATCGATGCCCTTTTACTCTTGTGGTCCGTCAAGCCATTCTATTCCGAAATGACTAGGAGAAACAAACTAGGGTTTCAACATCCCCATTTCAAGTTTCTTAGTAATTTAAACATGATGACATGATGAGCAGGCAAAGTCAAGCAATGGCTGATCTGGGGCTGTGACAAAAATAGTACTATTTGACATGTCCTATCCAAGGGCAAGCTGCGTATGGGTATTTAAAACAGGTATTTCGATCATTATCAGAGACCACCTGGGGATTCCCTTGTACGTCAGAGCTTCTTGCTTCCTTGGTATTTCCTTCCCGTAATGCGTCCAGCAATCAGACTGCCGAAAAGGGCTTCCAGAGAGTAAAGTCCTGAAAGAGAGAAAATGATGAAAGTATACAGCCCCTGGGGCGGTTGAGCCGCATTGTGGGACGTGCTGTAGTGGTGCCTCCGCCCGTGCCCATGGTATCTTGAGTGCTTAGTTATGTATGTGTGGCACGAATTTCGCCACTTGACTGGGACTAGGACGGAGGCCGAATTGCTAGGCAAGCTCCAAACGTGCCTGCCGATCCGCCTGCGGGGTACTCCGGACTCGCTTGAAGGTGTCCGGGGTCTTCTTCGCCGAATTGGCAGTTTGCCTAATAAGGCTTCTTTGCGCTTCTGCTGCGAGGGCTGCAGTATGCTCCTCCGTGCGGAGCGAGCGCTCTGCGTTTCCATTAACTGTTAACCCCACGCGGTCCTGGCATTTTGAGTTTGAGGTATGCGTAATGTGGTACCGCATTGAATCTAGCAAATGCGGTTCGTCTGAGCAGTGCGTGATAGCCGCTGCGAAAGGAGACGACATCGAAGATTAACTCCTCGCTTCGAAAATTGTGCGGTGACCCGAAAACTACTTCCAGTGTGATTGAGCCCATGCAACAGGCCTCTACACCTGGGATTACACCTTTAATGGTGGTTTTGGTGGGTTTGATCCTCGAGGGGTCTATGCCCATTTTGTGCATTGTATCCTGATAGAGCAGGTTCAGGCTGCTGCCACCGTCCATAAGGACTCGAGTGAGGTGGAATATGTCGATGATGGGGTCAAGGACCAATGCGGTAGATCCGCCATGACGGATACTAGTGGGGTGGTCCCTTCGATCGAAGGTGATCGGACAAGAGGACCACGGGTTGAACTTTGAGGCGACTGGCTCCATCGCATAGACGTCCCTTAGTGCACGCTTCCGTTCCTTTTGGGAATGTGGGTTGCGTATATCATGTTCACCGTTTTCACTTGTGGAGGGAATCTCTTATGTCCTCCTGTGTTCGGCGGCCGATGCTCCTCCTCGTCGTCTCTATGCAGCCCATTGTCCTTGTTTTCGGCATTCAACTTGCCCGCCTGCTTGACACCCAGCATTCTCTGTTGGTGTGATTGGCTGGCTTATCGGGGGTGCCGTGAATTTCACACGAGCGATCGAGTATGCGGTCCAAAATGGACAGGCCCGGATTGCTTCTTTTAAATGGCTTTTTCCACGGACCGGATTTAGAGCCACTGAATCCGGCATTGATTGTTGTGTCTTTGGCGTTATCGCCGTTGTTGCGGCGCTTGTGTCTGTTATGACGTGGTCTGCCGTTACTATATTTGGCATCTGAAGTGCCAGGATTCCTTGATGTGTTGTTGCTTCGAGCCAGCCAGCTATCCTCGCCCGCGCAAAAGCGGGTCATGAGTGTCGTGAGGGCTGCCATAGACTTCGGCTTTTCCTGGCCGAGGTGCCGGGCGAGCCACTCGTCACGGATGTTATGCTTAAATGCCGCTAAGGCCTCTGCATCTGGACAGTCGACAATTTTGTTTTTCTTAGTTAGGAACCGGGTCCAGACTTCCCTGGCCGATTCCCCTGGCTGCTGAGTTATTTCGCTCAAGTCGTCAGCATCCGGTGGTCGCACATAAGTGCCCTGGAAGTTGTCAAGGAATGCGTCTTCCAAATCCTCCCAACTGCCAATGGAGTCTGCTGGCAAGCTATTCAGCCAATACCGAGCTGGTCCTTTGAATTTTAGTGGGAGGTACATGATGGCATGAAGATCATCACCGCGAGCCATGTGGATGTGGAGGAGGAAATCCTCGATCCATACCGCGGGTGTCACACCCTGTTTTTCATGCCACTACACTTAAGCTATTAGTCATGCTAAAATATGGTTTGACAAAAACTTTTGCATTATTTGGCTTTTTATTTGAGTTCGTTTTTCTCTCTGTGATTTTCAAGTGCTCTTTAAAGTCAACACAACTCCACCTTCTATACTTCATCTCCTTGCCCCAAACTTCTACCAAATGATCATGCCATGTGTATAGAGCAATATAGTATTTTCTTACAAAAATAATTTGGCCAAATAGTATTTTCTAAAATTAGTTTACCAAAAACCCCTGAGTTGAGGTTTGCACTAGAAGTACTTGATTTGTTGTGTGAAAAATCTTTCAACAGGTATATTTGAAACCTATTAGATATAGGACTCCCATAAACCACAAAATATAATTTTAAAAGTAATTTTCCCGTTTTATTTAAAGGTTTTTTCTTTCGGCCAGAAATGGTGTTTAATAGGTTAAAATTATTTAACAGCTTCAAAAATATTTGAGAAAAATCTGGGAAACTAAGTGGACATATATTTTCCATATATAAGAATTTCAACACATGGTCATGTTAAAAATATTGGGAAAACCCCTCCAAAACCATTTCTGTCCATTTCAAGGATTTGAAATATTTCTACAGGAAGTATTTTCATAAAAATCCAAGGAAAATTTAGCAAGTCACAAATACATATTCTGGTCACCTTGCAAAGCCTAATCTCAATTAAGGTCATTTTGGTTCACCAAAGTGCACCAAAACCATCTTTGTCCAGATTCAAATTTGAACAACTTTGTACTACCAACTTTCTCTCCTTGACCCCAACTTTTGTGAGCATGTTCACATGACCAAATGAGGCCGCTACACTGAGTGGTGCATCAAGGGTTTACAAAAGTTCATTTCTGCTAATTTCTAGGGTTTACAAAAGTTGCATTTGCAACTTTGCCCAAATGAGCTCAAAATTGGTTGAAGTCCCTAATTATATGTTCCATTTCACCCTGTGGAGTCTCATGCCAAATGGAGTTCATTTGCTTACCCAAACAAGCATCAAACACCTTTTGCCACTTTACCAAAATTCCATTTTTAATCTCTTCCACGTATCTCCATGGGCTAAACTTTTTACCACAACCCTACTAGTCCCCCTCTACCTCTAGTAGTAGTGGCAGCATCTCAGATCAATTATTAGGGGTATAAACCACCTCTTTCTCTCTCTGTTCACCAATGGAAGCACCTCCCTCTCTCCCATTTCTATATACCAGCACCCCACCTAGCATCTCTCCACCCCAGGGCATCCAAGGCAGCCCCAAGGCACAAGGGGACATGCACTGGCCCTTTAAAAATGGCCATAGTAGCCATTTGCATGCTCGAGAGCTTCTGATGGCGCCCGAGCATCAGAGCCGCCCTCACCTGACGTCTCCTTCCACCTCGGGCCTCCCCAGCACGCCCGACGATGCGCCTCGGCGTCCGAGACATGGCAGCTTGTCAGCCCCCTCCTCTCTCTCCCTCTCCGGCTCTCCTCGCGTGCGGACAGAGCGCCGCCCGAGCGCGCCAGTCGCTGGCCACGACGAGGACCCGCTCTGCCGCGTTCCCCGCTCCCTCTATTCTCCCCCGGGGCGTAGTCTACCCCCATGAACGCCCTAGACACGGCACATCACCATCCTGAGGCCCGTAGCGACGAGCATGAGCTTGCCGGCGCATGAGCCCACGGTGAGCCGAGGCCTTCGCCATATAAAGCCGCCCCAGGCCTCCATCTGGATCCTCTTTGCCCCCTCTTCCTCCTAGAAGCCCCTTGACCCATCCAACCCTCTTTCCGATCCCTCCGTCGCTCCCCACGGCCGGAGCCGAGCCGCCGGACTACGCTTAAATTCGTGCGAACCCGAGCCCCTCCTCTCCACCTCGTCCTCTCATAACATCACCGCCGCCATCATTCATATCCCCCGCTCCATTTCTTCCACTCCGCGGCTGCAGCGCCATGCGCCAATCTCGCCACCACCTCCATCCGCCATGGGTGATGCACCGCCCGCATCCGACCGCCCCAGCAGTTGTGGCGCACCTTGGCGGGTGCGTCACGCTCTCCTGAACCCGCCGGTGTGCCGGGCATCGCCGGAGGTGACCTGTGCTGCCGGAGCCCACGCTCGCAAGCGTTCGGCCCTGCCTCCCCTGCCTCGCCTCTGTTCGAGTGGGAGGTGGGGGACGAACCCGACATGTGGGCCCCGCACGTCAGCGGCACTGTGGGGTGTGCCCATGAGTTAAGTGCACACGGTTTCTTTGCGGGTGGCTTCCCTGCAGCGGAAGCGTAACACCTGAGGGCGCCTTCGACGCGGCCCTTCCCGCGCGCAGCTGAGCCACTGGGCCGGCCAATGGCTATCCCTCGCCCGATGCGTGTTTTAGGTATAAGCCTAAAGATTTTCTTTTTCTTTTTCTGTAGACTTGTAAAATCCATAAAAAATTCAAATTAGCTCCAAATTTGATATTTCAATTTTCTAGTAGTTCCTAAATTCATGATCAATCGCATGGTGCTATTTGCACATTTTTTCAGAAACATTTTCTTCACAAATGTTTATGAAATCCCACTTTTCCATTTCTGTGATAAAATTTAGAAAATCACAGAGTTCCCATTTTTTATCCAAATTCAATGATTCAAATTCCTAGATACCAATATGTTCCTAACTTAGTTTTTGAACATTTTTCCCAATGCTTTCTGTACCACATCAAATATTGGTCTATTTATCCATGTATAGCCAACTTTGCAATCCCCTAGGAATTTCATTTGGACTCCAAATCCAGTGAAACTAATTTCTAAATACTTCTAAATCATTCCTTGTTTAATGGGTGCCTTTACTCATTTTTATGAAAAGGGATTATGTAGACAACTTGCAGATCCACTAAATCCCTTATATCCTCCATATTGAAATGTTCCAAAATATCCACTTCTCCAATTCCATTGAAATCACTTTGGTCATTCCTCATATGACCAGAGGTATCCAAGAAAAGTCAACTTCATATTTTTAGAGCACATTTATTCTTTCCTTGTTGTGTTGCTTATTGTGGTTGTTTCCGATGTTAGTTGATGAAGTAGACGGAGTACTTGGAGAAGGACCAGAAGATTTCAAGACTCTAATGAACCAGGCATGCAGCCCTTTGACCATGATGAACCATTTTATATCATAATAGCATTTTCATTGCTTCACTTAGTGCATGATATACCTTGAATGGCAACATTGCTTGGCTTGCCTCCGTTGCATACTCCGTTGATACTTGCATTGTTCATGACTCTACCCTTGCTTAGAGTTGTGTTGGTGGGTTGTAGAAATATGCTATAGTAAATGGCTACGCAAAGTGGGTCTGGGTTATGCATGGAAAGAAACAAGTGTGGTTTGACATATTTGCAAACAGCCCCTGTGGGTGCCACTGATGCCCCTGGGAGATGATGATGAACTAGGTCACTACTTGGTGGACAATCAGTGTACCGAGTCTTGATAAAAGTGTTGTTTACAGAGACGGATTAGATTTAAGATTTGTCGACCGTCCCAACCAAACATGCACGACCACTCTACCCTTATACGGGAAAGGGCATTATTGATTACCTAGGCCGATACTAGCTTGGAGCCCGCATTACTAGTGACGGGAGAGTCTATGTTGCGCTCTCTCGGGACAGGGTCGTGCCAGGTAGGGCGGCCATGACTTATTTCACAGGGCACTGGACACACCGTTGGTACCCCGTGCTTGTAGTATGTGATTGTCGGTGTTCTGGGAACGGGGGTCCCCAGACTTGCCTGCCTGCGGCCTGCGGCGTGGCTCAAGTGGGGGCCCAGCATGGCCCATCTTCATCAGCTCAAGATCAAGACCCTCGCGAGGGGCCACGCCTCGCTAGGCGGATGACAGGAACCTTCCTCGGGAGCAGCCTGGTCAGGTAGGCTCATGAGGAGGCGGAGAGATCAAGGCAGGGTACCTCACGAGGGTGCCCCGTGACGCAAGCCATGACGATCGAGATCAGGCAGGCGCCAGCCTGCGTAGTGTCCTCATTTCCCCTTTGGTGCAAAGGAGGCAAGCACAGGCCAAGGCATCAGGCAAAGGTTACCGCTTCGGTGCAACAAGACCAAGACCAAGACCAGCAGAGCGGCAGGACGGAGGTCATAGTGGAGCCCAGGACGGCGTCACCGCCAGAGCCTTTGGCAGCCGAAGACCAACTTTAGTCAGGATAAGTGTACTAGATGTTCCCCTTCAAAATGGCCAATTGTTGGCGCCCTTCCCGCTCATTATTTGGGAAGAGGCCCAGGGCCTCCCTCTATAAATAGGACTAGCCACCACAAAAAGAGGGAGGTCGAACCCACTAGAGAGAGAGAGAGAGAAGCGACTGGACTCACCCAAGCAATCCATCGCACTAGCTCAAGAACAGCCCCTCACGAGGCTATTCTTCCTTTGTACTGTTCTTCATCAGCCCCGGAGGCAATCCACCACACCACACACTAGAGTAGAGTATTACACCACAATGGTGGCCCGAACCAGTATAAATCTTGTGTTTCTTGTGTTGTTCATCGTTCCTAGTTTAGATCCCTTGCAAACCATTAACGCATGAGCTGGTAGGTGAAAGATCTCCGTGCGCACCCCAGAGTTCGAACCTCAAGGGTGTGCCGGAACCCGAAATCCGACATTTGGCGCGCCAGGTAGGGGGCGCCAGAATCTTTCTTCTGCTGGTCGCGTGTGATCTTCCATCGTGTCCATGGCTGACGCTCGCCGAGCCCGCGCCGAGTGTCGGGCTGCTCGCGCCGCTCGAGTCGCCCGGACGGCTCCCGTCGGCGGATGCCCCCGCCGTTCCCCGTCGCCTGCCGCCAACGCCCCCATCGGCCCGGCGGGGAACGAGCAGCAGGCCTGTTGGGGGGAGCCACGCAACCTCTACCTTGCCCGTCGCTCCGGGCCGGTGCCCCCGGTCGTCGCAGCTCTCCTGGGCGGCTCACTGGCGCCACCTTCGAGCCGCCACGTCAAGCCGTTCACCCGCCAGATCGCCACCGCCTCCAAGCACCAGGGGGCCCCGCCGGGCTGGGCGGCGCCCGAGGCCGACCTGATCTTCAACTTGGACGATCACCCCTCCTACCCCGCCGGTTCGGGTGTGCTTCCGATGCTGTGCACCCCCACCATCTGCCAAGTGGTTGTCACCAGGACTCGCATCGACGGCGGAGCCGGCCTCAGCGTGCTCTCTGTGGAGGCCTTCAGCCGCCTCCATGTGCCACCAGAGTGGCTTCAGCCCAGCAGGCCTTTTTCAGGAGTCGGAGCCGGTCCCACCACCTCCCTGGGACAAGTTCGCCTCCCGGTGACCTTCGGCACCCGCGACAACTTCCTCACAGAGCTGATCGACTTCGAAATCGCCCCCATCAGCCTCTAAGGGAGTCCTGGACTAGGGGGTGTCCGGATAGCCGAAGTATCATCTTTGGCCGGACTCCTGTACTATGAAGATACAAGATTGAAGACTTCGTCCCGTGTCCGGATAGGACTTTCCTTGGTGTGGAAGGCAAGCTTGGCGATACGGATATGTAGATTTCCTACCATTGTAACCAACTCTGTGTAACCCTAACCCTATTCGGTGTCTATATAAACAGAAGGGTTTTAGTCCATAGGACGAATAACAATCATACCATAGGCTAGCTTCTAGGGTTTAGCCTCCCTGATCTCGTGGTAGATCTACTCTTGTACTACCCATATCATCAATATTAATCAAGCAGGAGTAGGGTATTACCTCCATCGAGAGGGCCCGAACCTGGGTAAAAACATCGTGTCCCTTGTCTCCTGTTACCATCCGCCTAGACGCACAGTTCGGGACCCCCTACCCGAGATCCGCCGGTTTTGACACCGACATTGGTGCTTTCATTGAGAGTTCCTCTTTGTCGCCACCTATAGGCCCGATGGCTCCTTCAATCATCAGCAACGACGTAGTCCAGGGTGAGACTTTTCTCCCCGGACAGATCTTCGTATTCGGCGGCTTTGCACTGCGGGCCAATTCGCTAGGCCATCTGGAGCAGATCGAAAGCTACGCCCCTGGCCATCAGGTCAGATTTGGAAGCTTGAACTACGGCCGATGTCCGCGGAGACTTGATCTTAGACGGATTCGAGCCACAGCCGAGCGTGCCGCACTGTCTCGATGGGTGCGATCTAGCTCTGTCGCTGAACGATTGCCACGAGGTCACGATGCCGCTCCGACCCTTAATCCGGGCGGTTTCACCGATCGAGGGCGGTTGGTTGGACACCGCCTCGGGGCTGAAATCTCTACGGCGATTGAGCCGAACACCATCCCTGTCCTTTGCAAAGCTCATGACTCCCAGCTGCCGGACTCCTTTCCGGACTACGAACCTCCCACGCCCTGCGGTCGAATCCGATCAAGCGTCGATTATGGAGTTCAACGCGCGGACATCTTTCAGCACTCGCCCTTTGGCGATATCCTGAACTCATTAAAGTCTCTCTCTTTGTCAGGGGAGCCCTGGCCGAACTACGGTTAGGAAGGTTGGGATTCAGACGACGAAGAAATTCATCGCCCACCCACCACCCACTTTGTAGCCACTGTCGATGACTTAACAGACATGCTCGACTTCGACTCCGAGGACATCGACGATATGGACGACGACGCTGGAGACGACCAAGAACCAGCACCGACAGGGCACTGGATGGCCACCTCAACTTACGATATATATATGGTGGACACACCTAAGGGAAGCGATAACAAGGAATGACGAGACGCTGCGAAAGAAAATTCCCTCGGGAATCTGTCAAAGCGGTGGCGTAAGCGCCGCTCAAAACCCCACCTCGACAAAGATAGCGCCCACGCAGACCCAACCATAGAGCAGGGTGAGCCGGCCGATGACGAGCATGCCATTGAGCAACCATCCGAACATGCCAACTTGGACAAACAACCCGTCCCCGGCAAGGACAACAGTCTGGACGATCTCACGCCGGACACGTCATTCGATCAGAAGAAACTCCACAAAGAGCTCCTCGCTACTGCGCGTAGCTTGAAAAAGCAGAAACAGAGGCTCAGAACAGAGGAAGACGCACTCCGAATGAGATGGAGTAAATTACTCAACACTACAGACAAATATGGCGACAGCCGCCAAGCAAAGAGCTACCCAAAGCGCAAACTACTGCCCAAATTCGATGAGGAGGCCGTAGAGCCCCCACGATCAAAAAACAAAGAGGCCGCCGGGACAGATAGACGACCACATGGCAAACGTAGAGCGGCAAGCGGCGCCGCACACAAGCCGGCACGCGATCCGCATAAGTATTCACACCAAAAGGATGGCCCGGTTAGATCTATCTACGGGCCAAGGAAACAAGTTCTGGCGAGCAATATAACACGTCAAATATCCGAACATCACGGCACACCCAAATACAGGGGCCCCGCGCACCCTCTATGTTTCACCGATGAGGTGCTGGATCATAAATTTCCAGCGGGATTCAAGCCCGTAAACATAGAGGCATACGACGGAACGACAGACTCTGGAGTCTGGATTGAGGATTATATCCTCCACATACACATGGCAGAGGAGATGATCTCCACGCCATAAAATACCTACCCCTCATGCTCAAAGGGCTAGCCCGGCATTGGCTTAAAAGCCTCCCCGAAAACACCATTGGTAGTTGGGAAGAGCTTGAGGATGCTTTTCGGGCCAATTTCCAGGGAACCTATGTCCGACCTCCGGA
The DNA here is from genome assembly GCA_021605205.1 of Aegilops longissima. Classification (NCBI taxonomy): domain Eukaryota; kingdom Viridiplantae; phylum Streptophyta; class Magnoliopsida; order Poales; family Poaceae; genus Aegilops; species Aegilops longissima. The sequence goes on from CM038677.1 coordinate 295,446,609, forward strand.
CGCAGACGATCTAAGTCACATAACCCAACAGCCCGAAAGTCAGCTCAAAATTCGAACAGGTTCCTCACCAAAAAGAACCAAATAGTCGATCGTCCGGACGCCAAGACTTAGCAGCTTTTAAACACAACGTCCGAGACGAATGGCTCTTGAGACACCTTGGCCAGGAAAAGCCAAGAACAATGGCCGCACTAACAAACCTCATGACCCGCTTATGCGGGAGAGGATAGCTGGCTAGCAAGATGCGTACCAGCGACCCAAGTACATTTGAAGTCAGGGATGGGAATGGGAAACCACGACGCAGCAAGGACTAGTGCCGGATTAAGGAACGGTCCAAAGAGCGCGGCGATCAACGCCGGATTCAAAAGCTCACGGCGAACAATAAAAACTGCCCTTAAGGACAATAGCGATGAGCTATCCAACTTAAACAAAATCTTGGACAAGATATGCCAAATCCACAGTACTCCGGAAGCACGCAAACCATACCCACAGAGATTGTTGGGTCTTCAAGCAGTCCGCAGACTCAACGCCGAACACAAGGGGCTCGACACACCAAGTGAGGATGATGACGAGCACCACAAGCGAGCCCCTAAAACAAAAGAATTTCCCACAAGAGGTCAAAGCAGTAAACTTACTTAAAGTAACAAAAGGGGAAAATAGAGCGGCACCCATTGAATTACGCGCCGCACAATCTACCCCAGCGGAGTCCCAACACTGGTTGTCAAAATCAATTACCTTCGACCATCAGGACTACTCCGAAAGTATCCGAACGCAGGATGGACTGCCTTGATACTAGAACCTATAATCGACGGTCTTCAATTTACGCAAGTCCTAATGGACAGCGGCAGTGATTTAAACCTGCTATGTCAGGACACAATCCGCAACATGGGGATAAACCCAAACAGGATTAGCCATAGCAACACTTCCTTCCAAGGAATAATGCGAGGCACATATGCCCATTGTACGGGCTCCCTACTATTGGAAGTTATGTTCGGCTCACCCGACAACTTCCGTCGGGAAAAGTTGGTCTTCCACATCGCCCCATTTAAAAGTAGCCATCAAGCACTCTTGGGATCTGAAGCTTTCCGCTTTAACGCAATACCGCATTATGCATCTCTTAAACTTAAAATGCCCGGTCCACGAATCATTTCATTAAAGGGAAGCTGCGCGTGTCCCTCAAGGAAAGAATGTGAGACTGCCTTAACAGCCTCACACTAATACGGCCTTGCTAGCCAAAAGCGTCTAAAGCAGGTCGTTCAGACCCCGGACACGATTAGGCGAGTCCGGCATAAATAAACATGATGCTTACTAGCCGCGTACCCCCCTTACAAGGGGCTCCACGCATGTACAACAAGAGACAATAAAGCTCAATTTTACTCATTTTTGAATCATGCTCTATTTTATTTCCAATTACATTTTAGCGCGATCTTTTCAAACTAAGTTCCTCTCTTTTACAGATGAACGCCGTGCTATACCCGTCCAGGATACGGCACAACGGAGACACAGGCGCAGACGTGCAGCAGGGACCCGTTGCAAGGATTCTTTTCAGATTAAGACCCTGCGTAAACCTTTTTCACTGTCTCTTGTTCTTACTCATCCCCCGTTCTCTTATTATAACCGAGGAGGAGGCTGGCGTTTTGGCATCGGCTGCGTCAGAAGTTTGCACGTACCTGGACACCAGGGGCTTGTTACCAAGGGCATTGTTCGGCCCACTTTATAAAAGACCGAATACCTTAGGGAGTGTTCAGCGTCTCGAGTTAGGCCTTATATGCATCAGCTCCGAATAATGTCTTTGGTCAAATGTTGGGTTTGCCTGCTCACGTGATTCAACGCCTTCGTTCCTTCTATCGCTAATGCGGCACCAGAGAACTATTGCGATTGTGCCCGGTTGGTCGAGCGAGCACCTCGATGAAAACGCCGGCTGATCTGTCATGATATAGCGAGAGACAGGTCAACCACTCGATGACTCACCGGAATGTTTAGAATTCCTCCGCATTAATGAAGGACCATTTTTCGGTCAGGCACATACGCACCCCGAATTCGGGAAAGTGTGGTGCCCCCAGGGGCTATATAGTAGCCCCACCATCGAACTCCTATGGCTAAGTGAAAGTGATAAAGCATTATAGTCCGGTTGCCTAGTTTGCTACGCTACCACCTCCTTTATAGGACCAAGACGTTGGATTAAATGTGAAAGCGCGACTTCTTTGCAAACACCCCCGCACTATGTGCGTGGGGGCTGAAGCCGAAGACTGCCATCTTTCAGGTTATATACATATATACATCAACGATCGCCGCGAGGTAGTTTGCTACTTGAAGGCACAAGTATAAAAAGCTCTTACATTAGATTGAAACGTTGTTTCATAAAATTATACATGTCATTCAAACATAACATCCTTGAAACATCTGCGTCTCTATTAAACGAGCGCCGGAAGAACTTCCTCAAAATAGCGCCGACCGGTACTCGGCTGCCGTCCAAATCTGGGGCGCAATATCGGTGGCCTTCATCTCAGCCCAAGTATGCCTTGACACGGGCAAGAGCCATCCGCGCCCCCTCAATACACGCCGACCACTTCATTGCGTCGTCTGGCGTTACCGCGCCAAGGAACTGCTGCACTAAGCCAAAATAACTCTTGGTGGGAGTGCGCTGGCCACAAATGAGTCATGACATGCTTCATGGCAAGTCCGGATAATCGATTCAGCTCGCCCATTCGCCAACCGATCGGTCAGCGGAAGAGGACGCTCGGACTATGGAATTGCGACCAAAATAGCTCTTCCTTACATGCCACTTCGGCCTCGGAAGTGCTCAATCACGTCCGCAGCGCTTGCCGCTAAGTCACGATAAGCATCCTCCGAACTCCACAGCTTGTCCAGCGAGCATACCGGATCCGTCTATTTCCTCCGCAGCGTAAACGGTTTTCCAGCCGCAATATCGGCCTGACTCAGCTCCTCCTTGGCAGCTCCCATAGCGGAACGGGCATCCTTGGATTCGGCGGTGGCCTTTTTCAGGTCCTCTTGTTCCGCTTGATGTTCTTTTTCAAGAACCTTGCAGCGGTCGGTAGTATTCTTCAGTTTCAGGGCCAAATCGGCCATTTCCTCTTTGCTTCGGCAGTGAGCAGCCCGTTCGGCTTTCATCTCTTCGGCCGCCTATAAAGCGGCCGCATTACTCTTTCGGGCTTGCCCTTTAGCTCGGGCAAGTTCCGCTCGCAGCCTCTCCACAGCAGCGGCACCGTCTGCATCAAAGCATACAAGTAGTAAGGCATGGGCGTTAAGCTCCCTTACCAGGTGTCCGCGGAGAAGTCGCATACCTTGTGACTCATCAAACCGTTTATTGACCAGCGCGATGTCCGCATCCGCCTCGTCAAGTTGCCGCTTTAGTTCGGCAAATTCATCAGTCCGGCTAGCCACCGGACGCCCCGCCACCTACATAGGAACGGCGGCATGTTAGTACTAAGATTATGATCCTCGGCACGCTGTCAGTTGTGACAGCATACCGATTCTCAGGGGCTACTATTTATACAGGCGCGTTCAGATGCAAAACTGTCGAAGGTACATCATTTTTTCAGACCTCAAACCCGTCGATAAACTTCGGCGGCTTCATGCAATCCGCTCTCGGCGGACGCAATTCATTCAATTACCGTAGCCATTAGCGCACGGTGATCTTCTGAGATATCGCTTCGCCCGAGCAGGTCCTTCAGCTCCTCCGACCGCCGCCCGGTTGGCGCGGACCGTCGGCCCTGCGGACTCGGGAAATTCTCCGTGGCGACACTTCAGGGTCGCCGCCTACGCCACGAAGCGATAGGTGGAGGCGTTCGCTCTCTATCATCTACGGACGAAGATCCCCAAGACGAGCTCTGCGAGAAGGGCTGAGATCCGAACTACAAGGTACAATTTCGGTTATCTTCGAAATAAATACAGGATGTTCTTTATTCACAGGACCCCTTCTTTTTACTTACGGCTCATTGGAGGCTGATCCTTGGGGAAATAGTGCGGCTGGGGTACTTCTGGCGCCGGACTTTCAGACGAAGACTTCTTTCCCGCTTTGAGGCCTTGGCTTCCGGGTCTTGAGCGGTCCTCTTCTCCCCTTGGAAGGAGGATCCTGATCACCTCTTCCTTGAAAGCCTCCTTCAGCGGAGGCAGATTGCTTCCTGCTCCCCCTTCGCCTTCTTTAAAAGGCGCGGCCTTCAACATCTTGGTCAGCATGGGATCCGGCGTGGTCTCTGGGAGGGGAGCCAGACACCTTATCAACTTTGCCTTGGCTATCCACTCCTGTTCAAGAAACGGCTCCCTTAAAGGGCATATATATGATAAATGAATGAACAGCCTGTCCGGTTACATGGTTACTTACTTGAGTATCTGGGTGATTGCAGCTTAGACCTGCGTCCTCGGGTAAGTCCGGACACTTCTCTTGTGATCCGAAGAACAGTTTGTACATCTCCTTGGGCGTCATGCCCATAAAATGTTGGAGAGCTCGTGGTCCCTCCGGATTAAACTCCCACAGACGAAGGGGGCGACGTTTGCAGGGCAGAAGGTGCCGAATCAGCATAACCTGCGCCGCCATGACCAGATTGATCTCTCTTTCTTGGAGGTCTCGAATACGGCCCTGCAATAGAGGAACGTCCTTGGGCGGCCCCCACGAGCCCCTGGTTGACCCATGATGCCAGCCACTGTGGTGGACCTGGCGGAAGGCGGGTGGCGCCACCCATTTGGTGCCCACAGGGCGGTGATATAAAACCACTCCGTTGCCACAAACCAAGCTCCTCTTGAAAAGAGCCCTCGGGCCACGGAGCATCAGCAAACTTGCTTATGATCGCCCCTCCGCACTCTGCTTGTTGCCCTCGATCATCTTGGCTCCACCTTGAAGGTCTTGAGCCACAATCCAAAGTGAGGGTAATATGGAGGAAGGCTTCACATACGACAATGAATGACGAGATATGGAGGATGGACTCCGGATTCAAGTCATGGAAATCCAGCCCATAATAAAACATGAGCCCCCGCACAAAGGGATCCATCGGGAAGCCTAAACCCCAAAGGAAGTGAGACACGAACACCACGCTCTCGCCGGGCTCGGGAGTGGGAATGACCTGCTCCGTAGCAGGCAGCCTATGCGAAATCTCGCCGGTTAGATACCTGGCATCTCGCAGCTTTAGCACATCTTCTTCTGTGACGGAAGAAGACATCCATCGGCCGAGCTGGTAGGGGCCGGACATCGTCGAAGGTCCGAAGCGCCTAAATCTGAAGCTTTGGGTGTTAGAACTCGAAGCGCGAGGCGAATTCGATGGAGGGTGGAAACAAGAAGAGGGCCTTGGTCTCATTATAAAGAGGTTGAATACCAAGAGCCCTCCCCATGGTCGATTGGGACTCGCCTTCGATAGAGGAGGCGTTCCAACGGGCACGGTTGGGTTACCCACGTCCGTATTGATGAGAATCCCGGAATAAGGGGGCACGATCTACGCTTTGATAAGATGTGCCAAGGAAACCGCCTCGCTAAACGCGCTGAGGTGGGACAGTAAAAAATGATTCGAAAAAGGCTTGGCCATGGTGTGATGTCACGCCTCGGAATACGTCAGCAGATCTGTGCAAAAATTATTCTCTCTACGGTGGTATGTGGAACTTGTTTTGCAGAGCCGGACACTATCCTTGTGTTCAAAACCTTCTAAGTATTCGGAGGAGGAACCCGCCTTGCAATGCCGAAGACAATATCTTGCCGGGCTCGTCGTCATTGAAGCCTGGTTCGAGAGCTCTTGAGGTGTGTCTGGACTAGGGGTTGTCCGGATAGCGAACTATCATCTTTGGCGGACTCTTGGACTATGAAGATACAAGATTGAAGACTTCGTCCGTGTCCGGATAGGACTTTCCTTGGCGTGGAAGGCAAGCTTGGCGTACGGATATGTAGATTTCCAACCATTGTAACCGACTCGTGTAACCTAACCCTATTCGTGTCTATATAAACCGAAGGGTTTTAGTCCGTGGGGCGAACAACAATCATACCATAGGCCAGCTTCTAGGGTTTAGCCTCTCTGATCTCGTGGTAGATCTACTCTTGTACTACCCATATCATCAATATTAATCAAGAAGGAGTAGGGTATTACCTCCATCGAGAGGGCCCGAACCTGGGTAAAAACATCGTGTCCCTTGTCTCCTGTTACCATCCGCATAGACGCACAGTTCGGGACCCCCTACCCGAGATCCGCTGGTTTTGACACCGACAGCCTCCCCTACAACGCCATCCTCGGCTACCCGGCCTTGGCCCGGTTCATGGCAGCGACTCACCCGGCGTACAACCTCATGAAGATGCCCGGGAGCAGCGGCGTCCTTACCGTGTCAGGAGACACAAGAGATGCACTGCAGGTGCTCAAGCTTGTTTTCAAGGCGGCCACGACGGCACGGCCCGCCAGCGCTGATGCCCCCGAGCCCAAGGGGGCCGCGCCGTCTAAGAAGAAGCAGCTATTCAATCAAAACAAGGCGGAAACCAAGCAGGTACCGGTCAACAAGGACGGGTCCACTGACGCCACCTTCACCATAGGTGCAAACCTCAAACCCGAGCAGGAGGAGGCCTTGGTGAAGTTCCTGCGCGCAAACAAGAAGGTGTTCGCACGGGGACCTGATCAGTTGGTGGGGGTCCCGAGGGGCATGATTGAGCATCACCTCAACGTGTGCCCCAACGTGCGCCCCGTGTATCAGAAGGCGAGTCGACAGTCCATAGAGAAACAAGCTTTTATCGTCCAAGAGACCCGCAAGCTAGAGGCAGCAGGGGTTATTCGCGAGGTCCGCTACCCGGATTGGCTGGCCAACCCAGTTGTCGTGCCAAAAAAGGGGGGAAAGGAACGTATGTGTGTCGACTTCACCAACCTCAACAAGGCCTGCCCACAGGATCCATTTCCGCTTCCTCATATCGACCAGATCATAAACTCCACCGCTGAGTGTGACCTGCTGTGCTTCCTGGATGCCTTCTCAGGCTATCACCAGATCAAGATGGCGGTAGAAGACATGGAAAAACGGCTTTCCTGACCCCGTGCCGAGTGTACTGCTATAGCTGCATGCCGTTTGGGTTGCAACGCAGGCGCGACCTTTCAGTGGCTGATGCACATCGCCCTGGGCTGACAGCTCGGGAGGAATGCTGAGGCGTACGTCGATGACATTGTAGTGCAGTCTCGGGAGGCGAGAACCCTGATACGGGACTTGGAAGAAACCTTCGCGGGCCTTGATAAAGTGGACCTGCGGCTCAACCCGGAGAAGTGCGTATTTGGAGTCCCCTCGGGCAAGCTCCTGGGTTTCCTCGTGTCCCATAGGGGCATCAAGGCCAACCCGGAAAAGGTCAAAGCAGTCGAAGACATGAGCCCACCAAAGACACTCAGTGAAATGCAGAAACTCACCGGGCGCGTGACCGCGCTAGGACGTTTCATCTCCAAGCTGGGGGAACAAGCACTGCCATTCTTCAAGCTGATGAAGAAGAAGGGCCCCTTTCAATGGACTGAAGAGGCCGACAAGGCATTCCAAGAACTCAAGAGGTACCTTACCAGCCCTCCGGTGATGGTAGCTCCGCGTCCTCGGGGTCCTCTGGTGCTCTACCTCACGGCCACCCCCTACTCCGCCAGGCAGCCCTGGTAGCGGTCAGGGAGGAGCATCAAGCCAAGGCCGCAACTGCCCTTCGGGCAGGAGCGAAGCGAAGCCAAGAGAGCCTCACAAAGACCGCGGCCGCGGCCGAAGGGGACCAGCCACAGCAGGAAAGCGCGCCCGGAGCAGAAGAGGCCCCACCAAGCGACCAAGCGCTGGGGGCTCTGTCGCCTCGGGAGGCACCCCAACCTACGGAGGACGCGAGCAGTGCCAGTGCTCACAGCCTCGTCGAGCACCCCGTGTACTTCGTCAGCACGGTGCTACGGCGCGGTACCCCATGCCCCAAAAACTCCTCCTCGCGCTATTGGTAGCCTCATGCAAGCTGCGCACTACTTCGAAGGTCATCCCATCAAGGTCGTCTCAGCATACCCTCTGGAGACGGTGCTCAGGAGCCCCAACTCAGCTGGAAGAGTCACCGAGTGGAACATCGAACTGCAAGCGTTTCAGCTAGAATTCAGCAAAACCAGAGTCATAAAGGGGGCCGCATTGGCAGATTTCGTGGTAGAATGGACGGAGGCACCTGGCCTCGAAGCAGGCGAAGACCGATCACTTTCTCCGGGGAGCGAGGCACTAGACGACTGGGTCATGTACTTCGATGGGGCATTCTCCCGACATGGCGTGGGGCCGGCGCAGTGCTCGTATCCCCTACTCAGGACAAGCTCTATTACGCCGTGCAGCTCTGTTTCCAGCACGGGGAAAAGGCCTCCAACAACATAGCAGAATATGAAGGCCTGATTGCCGGCCTGAGGGCCGCAGTCGCTTTGGGGGTAAAGTGCCTCATCATCAAGGGCGATTCACAGCTCCTCGTCAACTTCTCCAACAAGACATACGAGCCAAAGGACGAGCACATGGAAGCCTACCTCGTGGAGGTTCGCAGGATGGAGCAACAGTTCTGGGGGCTGGAGCTGCAGCATGTGCCTCGCGGCACCAATCAAGAGGCGGATGACATCGCCAAGAGGCGTCGAGCGGCTGCCTCGAGAGACTGGCATCTTGACGACTCTTGAGGCCCTCGGCGGCACCATCAGCATCAGCGTGGTGCAACCTCGTGAGAGCTCCCCGGCCGCTTTGCCTCGGGAGCCCGGTCTGCGGCCCGGCCTCAGGGGCATGCCTGCTCCTGGCGTTGGAGCGTCAGGAAGGGTGCTGGATCACAGAGCTCAAGAGCTACTTGACGCGGGGGACCCTGCCGGAGAAGGAGGAGGAGGCGGAGCGTGTGGAGAGCTTTACCGGAGGCGACCGAATGACATGTCCCTAGTTGCATTTCCATAGAGCAAGGGAAGGAATTGCTGGAAGATATACACGGCGGAGACTGTGGGCATCACTCATCGTCACGAACCCTCGTTGGCAAGGCGTTCCGTAGCGGGTTCTCTTGGCCTGACACTCAGCGGCGCTGTTGAGCTGGTAAAGGCTTGCGAGGCACTGCCAATTTCACACCAAGCAGATCCATCGGTGGCGGGAGATGCAAACTATACCCTCTCATGGCCATTACGCAGTTTGGGGCTGGACATTCTAGGCCAGTTCCTCGGGCGCCAGGGGCTATCGCTACCTCGTCACCGTGGACAAGTTCACCAATTGGGCTGAGGTGGAAGCTGTCCTCACCATCCCGGTGACTCCGCGGTCAAGTTCATCGAGGGGCCTCGTGAGCGGTTTGGGGTGCCTAACGCATCATCACCGACAGCGGTTCGCAGTTCACCAGCAATCTCTTCAAAATGTACTATGCTAGCCTTGGAGCATGAATATGCTACGCTTGATGGCGCACCCGAATGCACGGCCAGGCCGAGCGAGCTAACGCAGAGGTCCTGAAGGGCCTCAAAACCAGGACCTTCAAGAAGAAGCTGGAGGCCTACAGCAGGGGCTGGCATGATGAGCTCTAGTCTGCGCTGTGGTCCATCCGCACGACCGTGGCCAAGACGACTGGCAAGACCCCGTTCTTCCTTGTCTACAGAGCAGAAGCCATCCTCCCTTACGAGGTCAGTCGTCGCTCCGCACCAGTCCTGGCGTTCGACGAGGCGCAGCAGGACGCCATGCGGGGGGCGGATCTCGTGCTGGGGGAGGAACGTCGTCGAGAGGCCGCGCTGCGAGCGGCAAGGTATCAACAGGTGTTGTGGCAATACCACTGCCGCAACATCCGCCCCAGGACTCTTGAGGTAGGGGACCTCGTGCTCAGACGGGTCCTCTTCAGGGAAGGGTTGCATAAGCTTTCTCCCATGTGGGAGGGCCCGTTCAGGGTTGTTCATGTTTCCAGGCCCGGCTCCGCACGCTTGGAGACTCAGGAGGGTGCCCGTCTGAGCAGCGTGGAACATCCGGCATCTCCGGAAGTTCTACCCTTGGAAAAAGGCCCAGAGCCTGTGAAGAAGGCCAACGCCTGTGAAGCTCATTGCCCCGAGAAAGGCCTGGAGCCTGTGAAGAAGGACAATGCTTGTGAAGCTCATTTCCCCGAGAAAGGCCCGCAGCCTGTGAAGAAGGCCAACGCCTGTGAAGCTAATTCCCCCGAGAAAGGCCCGGAGCCTGTGAAGAAGGCCAACGCCTGTGAAGCTCATTTCCCGAGAAAGGCCGCAGCACATGAAGAAGGCCAGCGCTGTGAAGCTCATTTCCCGAAAGGCCGGGCACTGTGAAGAAGGCCAACGCCTATGAAGCTCATTTCCCCGAGAAAGGCCCGGAGCCTGTGAAGAAGGCTAATGCCTGTGAAGCTCGCCGCCCGTGACACTTTCACGTAATAATGAGTTGGGGCTGTACACGCCCCGGAGTCTCCGGAGAGCCGCCCTCGGGCCTCGGGGGCTCCAGCCCATGCCCAGTGGAAGCACTTAGCTCCGCGCTGGTGAGAAGAAGTCGAAGACTAGATTAGGTGCCGGACGCGGCTTTTTCATTTGCTTTCTGCAGTTGGCTTGTTCTTTCCTCTTTGAAGTTTTATTTAACTTGTTGCCGTCCTTAGCTTGTGACTCTTTGTCTTTTTTGCTCACTTGCCACGTTTTCTCTTGCGCAAGTCTAGCGAGGGAGCAACGCGGGCACCCTCGCGAGTGTTTTCTGCCCCAGTCGTTTGAAGCTTTCCTATCCAGGTCCACTACGAGAGCCCCCCTCCCATTCCGTGTCCCACGGGCATCGCGACGCGAACACAGGACCTGGGTCGGTCGCCTCCACAACCGAGACCGGAAGCTACCCCTCCTGACTAATCCTTGCAGGACATGAAGCGCGTGAGGCCTCGGCCATGGGAAGCAAAGACCATGACAGGACCCCCTGAGCTAAGTAATTCCTGCACGCGGGCATGCAGCACAAAAGGACAGCACCGAAATAGCGGAAACATCATGATAATTAACAGCAACAGTTCAGCACGCCCCCACGGGGCCCTACACTACTTTTTCTTTGTGCAGGGAAGGGAGAAAAACAAAATAGGCACGGCTTGCTCAACACCAACTCGCGGCGAAGGCTCGTACTGCCTCCGGAGCTCAGTCGGACTCCTCCTCGCGCTTCACCGAGGTGCGACGGTGTGCTGACCCGCTACCTCCTTCCAGGCGGGCGCGACGGCACGGAGGCTGGTCGCGGCCACCGCTGGAGGAGCTGTTGTCCCAAGGAGAGCCGCCGAAGCTCTACAAGCCCCGAGCGCCGCCGACCACGCGCCCGCTGTCATCTTCATCCCCATCATCGCCGGGGCTGGGTACACGGCCACGGTCATCTTCTTCGGGGCAGCACCCGGCATGGCGACCGTCTTCGCCGAACACCCTCACGTGGAGGGTGGCGTCGCTGTCGAACTTAAAGTGCAGGGTGCACCACCGGCTCAGGCCACACGCGTGGGCAAACGTTTGCCAGCCGCGGGTCAGGGCTGCATTCCCGGCGACGGAGATCTCCAGCGAAGCCCAGGAGGCCCTGCTGCAATAACCGTCCTCCTGAAGCGGAGCCGCCGGGCGCCGGCCAGAAGTTCACCTACAAAGAAGCGGGGAAGCTGGAGCCAGGTGCTGGTCGGCTCCACCGACCACACGACGAACTCTGGTAGCACCTCCGCATAATGTAAGCGTGGCCTAGGGGGCCGCACAGTCATGGCGCACCCCCCATCGACAACCTGGCGCCCATCGCCGCGCAAGGGATCGCCTCCACGACCGCGGGAAGCCGCTACAGGAGCCACAGGATGCTTGCGAGGCCGGCCTCGGCGCGCTTGGCGAGGAGAGTCAGGCCCTGCCTGGCGGGCCTTTCCATTTTCCTCGGCCGAGAACCTCTTCGACGGAGCCATGGGGAGAAAGGAATAGCAAGAGGGGATGGACTGGAAGGGCTTGCGCCGTTCCGTACTTATAGCTGGAGGAGGCCAACCGTCGGCCTCCACGATCACAGGTAATCATAATCCATTTCTGCGTGCAGGGACTGGTCAAGTCATGCGGTTGCCGAGGGATCATGGGGAAGTGGAGACGCCCAAGTCCAATCAATCGCCACACGGCGCCTGAGGCCACAGGCTGTTGGGTCCCGTGGTGCTTCGCATTTGCCCCTTCGCTTCTCTACTAAGCCAAAGTCCGGGCGCGCCTTGGGCTCAGGGGCTACTGTCGGCTTTCTGGGAACGGGGGTCCCAGACTTGCCTGCCTACGGCCTGCGGCGCGGCTCATATGGGGGCGAGCACGGCCCAGCTTCATCAGCTCAAGATCAAGACCCTCGTGAGGGGCCAAGCCTCGCGGGGCGGACGACAGGAACCTTCCTCGGGAGCAGCCTCGTTAGGCAGGCTCACGAGGAGGGGGAGAGATCAAGGAAGGGTACCTCACGAGGGTGCCTCGTGACGCAAGCCATGACGATCGAGATCGGTGAGGCGCCCGACCTCGTGGTGTCCTCATTTCCCCTTTGGTGCAAAGGAGGCAAGCACAGGCCAAGGCATCGAGCAAAGGTTACGCTTGATTGCAACAAGACCAAGACCAGTAGGCGGCAGGGCGGAGGTCATCATGGAGCCAGGACAGCGTCACCGTCGAGCCTTTGGCGGCGAAGACCAACTTTAGTCGATATAAGTGTACTAGATGTTCCCCTTCAAAATGGCCAATTGTTGGCGCCCTTCCGCTCATTATTTGGGAAGAGGCCCAAGGCCTCCCTCTATAAATAGGACTAGCCACCACAAAAAGAGGGAGGTCGAACCCACTAGAGAGAGAGAGAGAGAAGCGACTGGACTCACCCAAGCAGTCCATCGCACCAGCTCAAGAACAGCCCCTCATGAGGCTGTTCTTCCTTTATCTTATTCTTCATCAACCTTTGGAGGCAATCCACCACACCACACACTAGAGTAGGGTATTACACCTGGCAGTGGCCCGAACGATATAAATCTTGTGTCTCTTGTGCTGTTCATCGTTCCTAGTTTAGATCCCTTGCAAACCATTAACGCGTGAGCTGGTAGGGGAAAGATCTCCGTGCGCACCCCAGAGTTCGAACCTCAAGGGTCTGCCGGAACCCGAAATCCGACAGTGATTAATATGGGAGTGAGGCTCCACAATTTTAAGATGTGAAATGTTGGGCACGGGGTTACTACCAATCGAGTGGACTCTATGTTAGTGTAGTCTAGGTAAAGATAGTGATCGGGTGCTTACACCGGGTACTTGAGGTACCGCGGGTCATGGATGACATGGAAGTTCCCCGGATCTTGTGGGTAAAGTGTGCAACCTCTGTAGAGTGTAAAACTATTCGAATAGCCGTGTCCACGGTCAAGGACAGTTGGGTGGTGCTGCTTAGACTATGTCCATATGTTTCTTGAAAACAACACGGTTTGGTAAATCTGTTGACGTGATTCGTGAGGAAGTCACGATGAGCTTGAGCATTAGTTGTTCATAACTCTTTTCTTGATGTTGATGTCTTTAACCTCCTGATACTTGTTGCAGACACATTCATATCCTTGATAAATGTTGATCATACTTGCATGAGAAAAACTAGCTTTCCGCAAAACTGCCAACTTAGCAGTAGAATCTTGCATAATTATTCTGTTATCACTCTTGGGTTGCTTGCGAGTACATTCAAAGTACTCATTGGCTTGCCACTAGTTATTTTATTTGCCAGGCATGAAAGAACATGATATAATGAAGAGCACCTTGATGACGAACATGCGAGCTAGGACGCTTCCCAGTCAGAATACCTGTAGGGTTAAGGCAGATGGCATGGGTCCAAGTTATCGACGAAGATTTCTGCTGCGAAGTTATACTCAAGACTTGACCATAATGGTCATATTTTATGTAAGACGGTATGTATGGATGTAAGACTCTTGTTATTTAGCTTCTGTGTGTTCAGTGAGCATTGATCTCTGGGATCACTATACACGTGCATTCGGTGATCACGACTTATGAGTTGGGGTCCCCACAGAGCTGGTATTAGAGCCATCCTGACTATAGGAAGCCTTAGCTAGCATGGTCGTTAATTAGGTTAAAACTATTTCCTAAACTATCACTAACTTTGAAAAACTATCTACACTTCTCTTCCCTTCTGAGTTTTTCAAAAACTAAGATATATTTCCTTATTGATCTCTTCCCGTTCAAACTTCTGCAAATGGTCGCTAGTACCTTTAAGACCCTGACCACTGGATTCCCTGTAATCCTCATGGGTAACCGAGAAGGAAGACGTCTTGCTAGACATTCACCCACGCCTTCTGAACACGAGCTTGGCAACACCACGACGAGATGGAAAATACCTTCTCAATGATTGAGGAAACCAAGACTCGGAAGATGGTGACACCTTTGAATTTGCCCCAAGATGGTGCGACCTTAGCCTATGATGATCAGGGCATAGGCAATGCAAGATCATGATATACATCGCTAATAGAGCAACCATGTCCTTATCGTTGCTGCATCGGCAACCACCGGTGGATGAGTACCTAGCCATTTGGTCCGCCTCACTATAGTGAGCCGGAAAACGATTCTCTTCATCCCCTTCTCTTGGTGTCGATGATGTCATCAACGTAACCGACACGTTGGACCTCTACTATGCCTTGTTAATGTCATTACATAAAGGATTACCTATTTGGTACCATCGACACCTTAGAAGACAAAAAGGGATCGTCATAAAGGATCTACTATGCCTGCTATGAGATGCCACCTTCACCCCATCACTTCAACAGGCGAGAAGTTGTTGAAGAATCTTCAGGCTCAACCCGGATTGTTTCATCGAACAACTACAAGAGACGTAGCAACACCTGAGGAAACCTCGGAAGACTGCACGAGGCACGAAGTAAAGCACGACTACTTAGTTCGAGAACCCCTAGGGTAGGATGAGTCATGTACCCCCTATGCACAGTCGAGTCCGTATGATGGTTCGAATAGAACCCCGACTATGTGTTGCTTGTTCTTATTTGTTTGTGTTTTCATATAAGTCGCACTTTTGCCCTAGGCAACAAGTACGCGACATATCACCTGCCTTATTTTGTTGTTTGTGTTTGGCCCTATTTGGCACCCGTTTGTTTGCACATGCACTATAGAACCCCCTTTAGGCATCCCACCTCCTCGATGCTACTTTTCCCTCTCATCTCTCTGCTCAACGGAAGACAAGCAAGACAAGATGCACCAAGGGTTCTACCTCAGCGACCAACAAGCACTGAAGAATTTTTCTACAGCCTCCTCGACTAAGTGGAACCCCGTAGAGCTATGTTTACACCTAAGGACTGGAACTCTATCCCTAGACCCTACAAGACTTCACGAGATACCTCATCTCGAAACATTAACCATGAGCTTAACCTACGGAATCACAAGAGAACAAGTTAAGCTACAGTAAGCCTTGCTTATCACTGGGTTCATTATGGAACTAATGGGCATAGTGAACGAGCACATTATCATCCTAAGATAGCATCAGAACTGACGATGCCATAGGAAAGACCAATTTGGGGATATAAGAATAGAGGACAAATGACTTGATGAGTTTATATTAGTGACCCTGACGAATCATCTAAGACTCGTTGGTGGATTATAAGGCTTTCATGTTGAACTTGGTGGGATCATGTTAATAGAGTAGCATAGCTTTCATTACCCCTGAGTAAAATGGATTTAGTAGGAGAATTATGGTCGCATGCTGAAATTCTTGGAAGAATGAGGATTAGACTTAGCCAAGGGATATTGTTAGGACATAGTTGACATTACAATAATAACTTGAGGGAAACATGTAGGAATTCTCGTTGGACACGAGATTTGGATTTAAATAGGTGATCCTAGTGGAGAATATATGCTGAGTGAATACATGGTTCGAAGTAAATTGGATTTAGACTGATGATCTCGATCATGATACCATGTTTCTTGGAGGACAATCAACTAGGTGATTGGGTTAATTGATGGAGTTGATTTAGGGATCTATATAAGCTTGACCTTGGAGTTACTTGACCCCGATAATGAAAATTAGTGGACTGACTATAGTAAGGATAGCCTTTCAAGTATTTGGGGATTATAGAGACTTTAGGAGGTCATGTGGAAAATCATAGACTTTGGATTTGTAGAATTAATGGATTATGCAGTGATTGATGGGAGTTAATGGGCTATTGGATTTGATTCTTTGGGAGGAAACAAGATCTTGGATTGGTATACGACGTGTCTCCTTAGGATAGATATGCACTATCTTGGACCTTGGAAGAATAGGCTGAGCACTTGGATTGTCGTGTTTTATTCCAGCTTGGAAGCTTGTATGCTCTACCCATGGATTTTTAGGGGTAGCCATACATATGAGTTTGGATTGTAGACATATATGATTTTGGTAGACCTCCTCTGAGTCGCGAGCATACAGATAACATGAGTGATGATTGAAGTTGGTCTATACGAGAGGATGCTTTTAGTGGTATAAGGTTATTCGTTTGGAGTACTAGATAGAGCTATTGGCATCTCAGAAACCGTGCCTAAGGATAAGATGATAAACGTTCACTCACACACCAGAATCCTTGAAACCCTTAAGCCCTACCAAGCCACAACATGGTTGCGTGATGACCAGGGGCTTTGGACCTAGGACGAGAAGACTTTGGCCAATACTCAACCGTGACCACCACCAATGACTCAGCCCACTTTACGTACCCCATATACTTCATGGAGTACTTGGACAAGTTAGTTGTCATCTTTCTTTGATGACATACTTGTCTACCTGAAGATGGAAGAAGAATCTTTCAGCTGGTTAGGAAACATTTGAAGATCGCCCTGCCAAGGAGGAAGAACTATGCCAACCACCATCGTCAAGGAGTGAACTTTCTCGTCGAAGACCAGGTGTACCTGCAAGCCACTTCTCTCAAAGGAATCAAGCATTTCCATGTCAAAGGGAAACTCACACCAAGATTATCGGCCTTCCCCAAGATCACTGCAAGATGAAGAATAGGCGGCTACTAGCTAGAGTTACCACCTGAGTCACCCACTGTGCACAACATTTTTCCACACGACACCACTCCAAAAATGTTTCCAACTTCCTAACGAACCCGATCCCTACAAGGACATCGATCACCCAGCCATCGACCTCTAGCTCATTATGACCTATGCAAGAGTCCCCAATTGCAACCTGGGTCCGAAAGAACGTTATACACGAAGCCACGCCTTCTAGTACCTCAAGGATCAAAGGAGAACTACTCGGAAGCAGAAGCAACATGAAGAAGTGAAGACTACCGCAAATCGAAGTTTTCGTATTCCTTTACACGCTTAGTTTGGGAATCTCGGGGACGAGATTCTTGTAAGGGGGGCAGGTCTGTCACACCCTGTTTTTCATGCCACTACACTTAAGCTATTAGTCATGCTAAAATATGGTTTGACAAAAACTTTTGCATTATTTGGCTTTTTATTTGAGTTGGTTTTTCTCTCTATGATTCTCAAGTGCTCTTTAAAGTCAACACAACTCCACCTTCTATACTTCATCTCCTTGCCCCAAACTTCTACCCAATGATCATGCATGTGTATAGAGCAATATAGTATTTTCTTACAAAAATAATTTGGCCAAATAGTATTTTCTAAAATTAGTTTTCCAAAAACCCCTGAATTGAGGTTTGCATTACAAGTACTTGATTTGGGGTGTGAAAAATCTTTCAGGAGGTATATTTGAAACCTATTAGACATAGGACTCCCATAAACCACAAAATATAATTTTAAAAGTAATTTTCCTATTTCATTTAAAGGCTTTTTCTTTAGGCCACAAATGGTCTTTAATAGGTTAAAATTATTTAACAGCTTCAAAAGTATTTGAGAAAAATCAGGGAAACTAAGTGGACATATATTTTCCATATATAAGAGTTTCAACGCATGATCATGTTCAAATATTGGGAAAAACCCTCCAAAACCATTTCTGTCCATTTCAAGGATTCGAAATATTTCTACAGGAAATATTTTCATAAAAATCCAAGGAAAATCTAGCAAGTCACAAATGCATATTGTGATCACGTTGCAAAGCCTCATCTCAATTAAGGTCATTTTGGTTCACCAAAGTGCACCAAAACCATCTCTGTCCAGATTCAAATTTGAACAACTTTGTACTACCAACTTTCTCTCCTTGACCCCAACTTTTGTGAGCATGTTGACCAAATTAGGCCACTACACTGAGTGGTGCATCAAGGGGAAGCGATTTGCTCAACTAGATCTACACAAGTTCATTTCTGCTAATTTATAGGGTTTACAAAAGTTGCGTTGGAAACTTTGCCAAAATGAGCTCAAAATTGGTTGAAATCCCTAATTATATGTGCCATTTCACCCTGTGGAGTGTCATGCCAAATGGAGTTGATTTGCTTACCCAAACAAGCATCAAACACCTTCTGCCACTTTACCAAAATTCTATTTTTGATCTCTTCCACTAATCTCCATGGGCTAAACTTTTTACCACAACCCCTAATAGTCCCCCTCTACCTCCAGTAGCAATGGCAGCATCTCAGATCAATTATTAGGGGTTTAAACCACCTCTTTCTCTCTCTGTTCACCCATGACAGCACCTCTCTCTCTCCCATTTCTATATACCAGCACCCCACCTAGCATCTCTCCACCCCAGGGCATCCAAGGCATCCCCAAGGCACAAGGGGACATGCCCTGGCCCTTTAAAAATGGACATGCTAGCCATTTGCATGCTCCAGCCCCTCCGCTCTCTCCCTCTCCGGCTCTCCTCACGTGCGGACAGAGCGCCGCCCGAGCGTGCCAGCCACTGGCCACGATGGGGACCCGCTCTGCCGCGTTCCCCGCTCCCTCTATTCTCCCCCTTGGCGTAGTCTACCGCCACGAACGCCCTAGACATGACGCATCACCATCCTGAGGCCCGTGGCAACGAGCACGAGCTCGCCGGTGCATGAGCCCACGGTGAGCCGAGGACTTCGCCATATAAAGCCGCCCCAGGCCTCCATCTAGATCCTCTTCGCGCCCTCTTCCTCCTAGAAGCCCCTTGACCCATCCAACCCTCTTTCCAATCCCTCAGTCACTCCCCACAGTCGGAGCCGAGCCGCCGGACTCCGCTTAAATTCATGCCAACCTGAGCCCCTCCACTCCACCTCGTCGTCTCATAACATTGCCGCCGCCAACATTCATACCCCCCCCCCGCTCCATTTCTTCCACTCCGCGGCTGCAGCGCCATCCCCCAATCTCGTCGCTGCCACCATCCGCCGCGGGAGATGCACCACCCGCATCCGACCGCCCCAGCAGTCGTGGCGTACCTTGGCGGGTGTGTCACGCTCTCCTGAACCCGCCGGTGTACTGGGCATCGCCAGAGGTGACGTGTGCCGCCGAAGCCCACGCTCGCAAGCATTCGGCCCTGCCTTCCCTGCCTCACCTCTGTTCGAGTGAGAGGTGGGGGACGAACCCGACATGTGGGCCCCGCGCATCAGCGGCACAGTGGGGCGGCCCAATGAGTTAAGTGGACACGGTTTCTTTGCGGGCCGTTTCCCTGCAGTGGAAGCGTAACGCCTAAGGGCGCCTTCGACGTGGCCCTTCCCGCGCGCAGCTGAGCCACTGGGCCGGCCCAGTGGCTATCCCTCCCCCGATGCGTGTTTTAGGTATAAGCCTAAGTATTTCTTTTTTCTTTTTCTGTAGACTTGTAAAATCCATAAACAATTCAAATTAGCTCCAAATTTGATAATTCAATTTTCTAGTAGTCCCTAAATTCATGATCTATCACATGGTGCTATTTGCACATTTTTCCAGAAACATTTTCTTCACAAATGTTTATGAAATCCCACTTTTCCATTTCTGTGATAAAATTTAGAAAATCACAGAGTTCCCATTTTTATCCAAATCCAAGGATTCAAATTCCTAGATACCAATATGTTCCTAACTTAGTTTTTGAACATTGTTCCCAATGCTTTCTATACCACATCAAATATTGGTCTATTTATCCATGTATAGCTAACTTTGCAATCCCGTAGGAATTTCATTTGGACTCCAAATCCAGTGAAACTAATTTCTAAATACTTATAAAATAATTCCTTGTTTAATGGGTACCTTTACTCATTTTTATAAAAAGGCATTCTGTAGACAACTTGCAGATCCATTAAATCCTTTATATCCTTCATATTGAAATGTTCCAAAATATCCACTTATCCAATTCCATTGAAATCACTTTGGTCTCATATGACTAGAGGTATCCTAGAAAAGTCAACTTCATATTTTTAGAGCACATTTATTCTTGCCTTGTTGTGTTTCTTATTGTGATTGTTTTCGACGTTAGTTGACGAAGTAGACGGAGTACTTGGAGAAGGACCAGAAGATTTCAAGACTCTGATGAACCGGGCAAGCAGCCCTTTGACCATGATGAACCATTTTACATCATAATAGCATTTTCGTTGCTTCACTAAGTGCATGATATACCTTGAATGGCAACCTTGCTAGGCTTGCCTCCGTTGCATACTCCATTGATACTTGCATTGTTCATGACTCGACCCTTGCTTACAGTTGTGTTGGTGGGTTGTAGATATATGCTATAGTAAATGGATACGCAAAGTGTGTCAGGGTTATGCATGGAAAGAAACAAGTGTGGTTTGACATACTTGCAAACAGCCCAAGTGGGTGCCACTGATGCCCCTGGGAGATGATGATGAACTCGGTCACTACTTGGTGGAGAAGTAGTGTACCAAGGCTTGATAAAAGTGTTCTTTACAGAGACGGATTAGATTTATGATTTGTCGACCGTCCCAACCAAACATGCGCGATCACTCTACCCTTATATGGGAAAGGGCATTATTGATTACCTAGGCCGATACTAGCTTGGAGCCCGCATTACTAGTGACAGGAGAGTCGTTGTTGCGCTCACTCGGGACGGGGTCGTGCCACGTAGGGCGGCCATGACTGTTTTCACAGGGCAACGGACACACCATTGGCACCCCGTGCTTGTGGCATGTGATGAATATGGGAGTGAGTCTCCACAATTTTAAGATGTGAAATGTTTTTCACGGGGTTACTACCAATCAAGTGGACTCTATGTTAGTGTCGTCTAGGGAAAGATAGTGATCGGGTGCTTACCCCGGGTACTTGAGGTACCGCGGGTTGTGGATGACACGGAAGTTCCCCGGATCTTGTGGGTAAAGTGTGCAACCTCTGCAGAATGTAAAACTATTCGAATAGCCGTGTCCACGGTCAAGGACAGTTGGGTGGTGCTGCTTAGACTATATCCAAATGTTTCTGGAAAACAACACGGTTTGGTAAATTTGTTGACGTGATTCGTGAGGAAGTCGCGATGAGCTTGAGCATGAGTTGTTCATAACTCTTTCTCGATGTTGATGTCTGTAACCTCCTGATACTTGTTGCAGACGCATTCATATCCTTGATAAATGTTGATCATACTTGCATGAGAAAAACTAGTTTCCGCAAAACTGCCAATTTAGCAGTAGAATCTTGCATAATTATTCTGTTATCACTCTTGGGTTGCTTGCAAGTACATTCAAAGTACTCATTGGCTTGCCACTGGTTATGTTATTTTCCAGGCATGAAAGAACATGATATAATGATGAGCACCTTGATGATGAACATGCGAGCTAGGACGCTTCCCAGTCAGAATGCCTGTAGGGTTAAGGCAGATGGCATGGGTCCAAGTTATCGACGAAGATTTCTGCTGCGAAGTTATACTCAAGACTTGACCATAATGGTCATAATTTATGTAAGACCGTATGTATGGATGTAAGACTCTTGTTATTGAGATTCTGTGTGTTCAGTGAGCATTGATCTCTGGGATCACTATACACGTGCATTCGGTGATCAAGACTTATGAGTTGGGGTCCCCACACGGGGTCTGTTGTACTGTCATATGATTCAATGTTTACGGGTTTAAAACCCTCAAGGAATTCATGATCCATTACTTCATCAGTGAAGCATAGGGGGTGTGCGGCGCCTCTGTGCCGGGCTATATCACGACACAGTTCATATGAGTCTTGTCTGCTGTATTCGGCCCGACCGTTATTGCTTTTAGTGTATCCGGCGTGACGATCATCGTCACGCGTTGGGACGCGACCCCGTGATCCGTAGATTGATCTTGTATGCCCTGCTTTGTTTTCCAATATGTCTCGCAGGTCCCGCATGTTGCCCCGGGCCTTGGTGTTTTTGGTTGTCTGACGACGGGGTGCGGGCTGGACTTCGGGCTGATATGCCCCTCTATCTCGGCCACGAGCTGGCCGATCCGACGCATCATACGTTGGTGATGTAGGTTTTAATGCTTCCTCCTCACGTTGGGGTAGCAATCTGTGTTTTGGGTAACTCTTGGTTGGCGTTCGAGTTCGTATTCCTCGGCCGCTAGGACTTCAGTCCATCTGTCCGCTAGCAGATCTTGATCAGCTTGAAGCTGTTGTTGCTTTTTCTTCAGGCTGTTTGCTGTGGCTATAAGTCGGCGCTTGAAGCGCTCCTGCTCGACGGGATCGTCGGGCACGATAAATTCTTCGTCGCCGAGGCTCACCTCATCTTCGGAGAGAGGCATGTAATTGTCGTCCTCTGATTCTCCATCTGCTGCCTGTTCCGGCGAACTAGCTTGTTCATCCTCCCGCTCGAGGTCTGGCTGGAGGGGACCGTCGTCGTCTTCGGCACTATCCGGAGCGTTATTGTCTCTTGTGTCGGTATCGCTGCTTTTGCTATGGTGGGACTTAGAGCGGCGCCGCTGACGTCGGTCCTTGGGTTGCTTCTTGGAGGGGTTATCCTCCGCTGTCTTATCGCCATCGCCTTCTTTGGGGGTATCCACCATGTATATATCATATGATGAGGTGGCACCCTGTGGGCGGTGGTTCCTATTCGTCTCCTGCATCGTCATCCATACCGTCGATGTCTTCGGAGTCGAAGTCGAGCATGTCGGTTAAATCATCGAAAGTTGCTACTAAGTGGGTGGTGGGTGGGGAGCGAATTTCTTCGTCGTCCGCATCCCATTCTAGCCGAACATAGTTCGGCCAAGGTTCTCCTAACAAGGAGAGAGACCTTAATGAATTTAGCACATCGCCAAAAGGCGAGTGCTGAAAGATATCTGCGGAGGTAAACTCCATGATTGGTGCCCAATCGGATTCGATAGGCACGGACGCAAGCGGCTCGGAGCCCGTGGCTGGGGATGAATCCAACGGTTCGGCAACACGGCTCTCGTAGGAGGTGAAGTCAGTATTCGGCTCTATCGCCACTGAGAGTGCGGCTTCCGTGGCGGGGCCTATCCACCCGTCCTCGGATGGCACAATTTGTTCCGGATTGAGGACCGGAGTAGTTGGAGGTGTGATCTCCCGAACACTGTCCGACGGCAGAGTTAAGTCATGCTCGTCGTGATTGTGCGGCACACCTGACATGGGCTCAAATCCGTCCAAGATCATGTCTCCGTGGATGTCGGTAGTGTAGTTCAAGTTTCCAAATCTGACCTGATGGCCAGGGGCGTAGCACTCGATCTTCTCCAGATGGCCAAGCGAGTTGGCCCGCAGTACGAAGCCGCCGAATACGAAGATCTGTCCGAGGAAGAAAACCTCACCCTGGATTGCATCGTTGCCGATGATCGAAAGGGCCATCAAACCTTATGGTGATGGCACAGTGTAACTCTCAATGAAAGCACCAATGTCGGTGTCAAAACCGGAGGATCTCGGGTAGGGGGTCCCCAACTGTGCGTCTAAGGCGGATGGTAATAGGAGGTGGGGAAAATGATGTATACCCAGGTTTGGGCCCTCTCGATGGAGGTAATACCCTACTTCCTGCTTGATTGATCTTGATGATATGAGTATTACAAGAGTCAATCTACCACGAGATCATAGAGGCTAAACCCTAGAAGCTAGCCTATGGTACGATTGTTGTTGCCCTACGGACTAAGCCCTCCGGTTTATATAGACACCGGAGGTGGCTAGGGTTACACAGAGTCGGTTACAAGGGAGGAGATCTACATATCCGTATTGCCAAGCTTTCCTTCCACGCCAAGCAGAGTCCCATCCGGACACGGAACGAAGTCTTCAGTCTTGTATCTTCATAGTCCGACAGTCCGGCTAAAGGATATGGTCTGGCTGTCCGAGGACCCCCTAATCCAGAACACCCTCAGTGAGGACGCCTGCTGCTCGTTCCCCGCCGGGCCGGTGGCAGCGTTGGCGGCGGGAGACGGAGAACGACGAGGTGGCCCACCAACAGGAGTTGTCTGAGCAACACGGGTGGTGAGGGCAGCCCAACGCTCAGCTCGAGCACGGCGAGCGTCCGCCATGGAGACGACGGAGCGACTGATCAACGAGAGGGAGGCTACGACGCACCCCTACCTGGCGCGCCAAATGTAAGATGTGGGGTTACGGCAAACCCTTAATGTTCGAACATTGGGGTGCGTGCGAAGTCTTTCCCTCCTACCAATCTACGCCCTACCTCGCTAAGATCTCGCGGACAAACTCGACGAACTCGCAACACAAAGAGACACGGGATTTATATTAGTTCGGGCCACCGTTGTGGTGTAATACCCAACTCCAGTGTGGTGGTGGTGGATTGCCTCTAGGGCTGATGATGAACAGTACAAGGGAAGAACAGCCTCTTGAGGTTGAGGTGTTCTTGTGCTTGGTGTCTTAGTGGGTGAGAGCTGGGTGAATTGCCCGATGGGGTTGGATCAAGCTAAGATCCGATGCCCCTACTGTGATGGCTAGTTCTACTTATATAGGCCCTGGTCCTCTTCCCAAATATTGAGCGGGAAGGGATCCAACAACGGCGAGCAAATTTGAAGGGGGACAGCTAGTACAAGCTATCCAGACAAAAGCGGTCTTCGCCTGCAAAAGGCTATGGTGGTGACGCCCGTCTTGGGCTCCACGATGACCTCCGTCTTGCCGTCCTCCTGGTCTTGGTCTCGTTGCACCGATATAGCAACCTTTGCCTGATGCCTCGATACTCCTCGCCTGCGCTGGCCCACTTAGCACCAAAGAGGAAACAAGGATGCTGCCCGTGCCGGCGCCCACCTGGCGCCCGCCTGGTGTCGATCGTCATGGCTCACGTCACGAGAGCCTCGTGAGGTTTGCCCCGCCTTGATATCTCCGCTCCTCGCGAGCCTGCCTGACTAGGCCACTCCTGATGAGGTCCTGCATCTCCGCCTCGTGAGGCTTGGCCCCTCGTGAGGGTCTTGGATTCCTTGTTGATGAAGATGGGTCGTACGGCCTACTGGCTCAGCCACGCCGTGGGCCGCAGGTAGGCAAGTCTGGGGACCCCCGTTCCCAGAATGCCGACATGTCTCCTCCTCGGAGGGTGGACAGTAACTATCGTCCTCCGAGTCATCTTCTATGGCCTGTTCTTCAGGGTTGTATTGCCTGTTGTCATGTTCCTCCTGTTCGGATGTAGCCCCGACAGGGTCTTCATTGTTTTCGGCGTCGCCCAGAGTACTATTTTCTCCGGTGCCAGTTTTGCCATCCTTTGTGCGATAGGGCTTACAGCGGCGTTTGGGCCGCCGACGCTTGGACTGCGTCTCAGAGGTTTTATTTGCATCTGGCTCTTCTTGGTCGTCGCCAGATCCTTTAGGTGTATCAACAATGTACACGTCGTACGAAGAGGTGGCAGTCCAACATCCAGTAAATGGTGGGTCTTTGCCTTGATCCTTGTCGGCATCGTCGTTCATGCCGTCGATGTATTCGGAGCCATAGTCAAGCACGTCGGTTAAGTCATCGACAGTGCTATGAAGTGGGTGGCGGGTGGGAAGCAAAATTCCTCGTGATCCGCCTCTAGCTCAAACCGAATATAGTTCGGCTATGAGTCCTCCTCCAAGGACAAGTTCTTTAAAGAGTTTAGCACGTCTGGAAGATGTCTGCGGCACTAAATTTGAAAATCGATAACCGGTCCAGCTCGGTGTCCGCAGGCGTACCTGGTCCGGAACGTATAGCTGGAGACGAGTCCGGAGTTCCACTGACGCAAACATTGCAGGATGTCGAGTCCGTGTGTGGCTCCAACACCGTGGACTTTGTGGCCTCGGAGGGCATGATCTGCTTCGATACTGAGACTCTTGCAGCAACAGGATCCACCTCCTGGATGTAATCCAATAATAGATATAAGTCATGTTCATCGGGATGAGGGGGAGCGATCACTGCGGTTTCAAACCCATTGAAGGTCAAGTCTCCACGGGTATCCGCGACGTAGTTCAAGCTTCCAAATCTGACCTGGTGGCTAGGGGCGTTGCTATCGATCTGATCAAGATGGCCAAGCGAGTTGGCCCGCAATACAAAGTCGCCGAACAAAAAAATCTGTCCGGGAGGAAGGTTCCTCC